>CM030358.1:311651256-312354328 GCA_017893485.1 Hemerocallis citrina
TAAAATAAAGCGATCTAACATGATGGATTCCATTTCAATTAGTCAATAAACTTCATAATCAGCATGGTTAGTATAATAGAATGGTAAAAATCATCAAGAATACACATATATACTAATTTAATGACAACAAAACATCAACCTAGCATTCAACTCTACAATCGTTTATTTATGTGTTGATTGTCTGAAGAAACCCTACTTTCACTACTACATGGATGCATGAAAGATACAATTTTTGGAGTCAATAAATGCACGAAGTCGAGAATATTTGGGTAGCTCGTGTAAACCCTCAATATACTCAATGAAAGAGGATCCATAGTATATGATACGATGAACGATTAGGATCTACTTGGGGGAATTTCAATAAAAACTTGAATTTGATACAATATTCAATTCAAGAGGAAAGTGATTTTCCTTAATGACGACGTTAGATCCGAATATGGAGAATAACAGGATTAGGATCCCGGGGCAACGACGGAGATGATTGCGAACAAAGCAGATATTGATGATGATCGGGTCTTGATCGAATGGTGATGGCTGATGTAGGGCCCCAAATCCCTATATTGGTGATTGTGACACAAACCAGAATCTTTCCTTCAAACAGTCACAATACAGGAAAATACAGGAAAATTTTAAAAAAAAGTTTATTCCATAATGTTTACAAGTCTCAAGTGTTACAATACACAATGTTCCAGAAATTACAAATTAGAGTTTACCAAAAGAATGTGAATAATGAACACTTGATACTATCACTCGGACGTACCATCTGGCTTGAGCTTTCCTGGACTCCACGGATCAGCATCTAGCACAAAAAATAGTGGGCACGTCAGTACTTCTACTGACACAATGCTGATAAAAGCAGTGATATCCAAACTTGACAAATCAAGATTTAATGCACAAGGAAAAGCGACTAAAAGATGGAAAAGTGTAATTGGGTTAAAGGTGTCTATGTATGACATGACCTAATAATCTAATGCACTGGTCAATATGCACTTACTCTAATGCAAGCAAGACTTTGGAAATGCATGCATCCCATACTACATACGCCCAAATTAAGCCGTTGTCTCCAAGTTCACGGTTTCGAACCCTCTCCATGCATCCTACTCTTGTACTCGTCTTGTTCCTGATAGATAGAACGTGGTTGATGAGGTTGCAGATTAATCGGTCCAATCCGTTACTGCAGTCACTTAGTGGTGTCACTGTTTGCCACAAATACCCGATGTCCGGACCTCACTTAAAAGCCATGACGAACTAATGATACAGCGCAGCATATCTATGGCATCGAAGATTCACAGGACCGCAGCCCTATGATCCATTCGTGTCCACCAACAATGAACTTGACGGTAGTGTAGGGTCTACCTCCCTAACTCCGACAGGAATTCCCTCCTGTTCTTACCGCGGTTCTTCAGGAATTAACAGAGCGAGATACGCACCATCACGTATCCCTAATGACATGAGTGCACAATACCTGACTAATAGTTTGCTAGAAAACTAATGCAATTTATAGGTATTGGTCTTGCTAACTAATACTAGGTCTACCTAGATGTTTTATGAAGGTATGGTTACAAACTTAATCAATAATCTAGGTTATACCTAGTCTAATGTGGTTTCCGCAACTAGAAACCCTAGTTCCCGCAACTAGAAATCCTAGTTCCCGTCCATCAACTCGTGGCTCTGGCGACGCGATCACCTTACTCGCCACTTCCCCTATCTTGATTCTCGCTCACCACCTCGGCCCGCAATCATTCTCTATGAATCCATCGGCGCACGAGTTGGTCATTTTAAACATTTAGGTGGAAGTTCCAATTCTAGCCTAAGGGTTGACAGCTATAGGGTAACTACCTTAGGTAATATCAGTGACCCGAACAATGTTCAATCCCTACCCATGTCTTAAAAATGTAATGAAAATACCACTAACTCTCAATCCAAAACTTAGAAGTTTAGAAAAATCACAAACATGCCAAAAGTGACAACTTCCAAGAAGACTAGATTTGTCCAGTACTTAACAAATTCATATCTTATTACTCTACAACTTGGAATTACATGATTTTAAACTATTTGGACAGCTAAGAGTCTCTGCTCCAAATCTCTAGTTAATCATTTTTCGCAGATTCTAAACACATTAATCCAGAAAGACAACTGCACAGACTATGCAATCTGAGCTGAAAACGGAACACAGTCCGGTCAAAATTCAAAATTAATTAAATCGTATGTCCAATGCTTATGAAATTTTATATTTACTAACTAGATATGTACAAGTCTAACATACTCAAAAATTACATTCAAAATCATAATACACAGAGAGTTATGGCTCTCCAAACTTAGCATAAAATTCTCTTCTGTTTTCAGACAAGGTGTCTACCTCTTTATATAAATTATTTTTAAAACTCCAACATATGTTATCTAACAATTCCGAAATTTTGTAATCATGATGTAGACTCATACAAAAAACTACAGTAAAAATTTCATTACAAGATCATGCACCAAAATGTAGTTATGAATTAATGAACATCAATCATAAAACAGGGTTGATTCAGCTTCTGATTTCAGACCAGTTGGAAACTTATAATTTTTTGAAGTATCAAACAATCTTAGAAAAATGCGAAATTTGAAATTATAGTTGTAGACACATTCAAGAGTACCTAGTAAGAACTTGGTTATAAAGTATCTTACCAATTCTGAGTTATGATTTTTTGGAAAAACACCAAGTTTCCATAAAAACAGCAGTTTTCTACTTGCTCACTGCCCGAAGTTAAAATAGTTGTTTGAGCTACTAAATGAACCCCAAATATTATGAAAAAGATCAAGTGTACTCTAGATTCATAGCATAACATGCCCTAAAATCAAGTGTGCTCTGGATCTCAATCCCAGTCTAAGTCCTTCCTCAAATCTTTTGGCCTTCTTCGTCTCCTCTTGAACCATCTCTGGTGCATATCGCGACAGCTGGGTAATCTACGTTTTATATTCTCTAACTGACATGATCCCTTGCTTCAAACTATGGAACTCCATCGCCTTTTCTTCCTGCATGTCTAAGGGAAAGTAGTGTTGTCTAAATTCTTCTAGGAAATCCTCCAAAGTTATCGGACATTCTCCCCAGCCACGCTTTACGGATTGCCACCATACTCCGACGTCCTTCTCCAGTAAGATTGTAGCTAGTCGAACCTAACTATCTTCTGGCGTCATCAAGACTTCAAACACCGTTTGTACTTGGCGTATCCAATCATCTGCTGCGGTTGGGTCGGCCTGTCCCTTAAAGACTGACGGCTTCATTCGTTTGAAGGATTCAACCATCCTGACGGGATCTGCGGCTATGTTTTCTCGAGCGACTCTCGATGGTCTTGGCTGTGGTGCCTGGTTCCTGCTCGCCTCCACGAACTCTTCCAGCATTTGGTATAGTCGAGCGAATTCTGCTCCCACGTTGAGGCCAACGATACTGGCTCTGCTGCCCTCACCCTCAGTCTGCCCACTTTGGCTGCTTCTTGTTCTTCTAGACATCTGAATGCTAAATTTTATTATTAAGTTGCAATTATAGTGTAAACCCACATCATACTAGAAGTAGTAGTCAAAACAAATGTACTAGTCTTCATTTATATAAGAAGGTTACATTTGCATTGCTATAAGTCCAATCAAAACATTACTACCATAAGTGTAGTCAAAACATTCCACAGTCATAGTTCGGTTTACAAAAGTATTATCCTATGCACATAAAAAAAATTCGAAACAAAACATCATAATATCCTTCATAGGGCGAGATCACACATATCCTTCACAGGGTGATCTCCCATAGAAGAGTGCTAGGTTGCAATCAGCTGCTCCAACTGGGCTTGCTTGTAATTCCCCAAGCCTGTGCTCCAACTGAGCCAACTTCTCTTGATGCTGGTGTTTCATCAGCATCATTTTCACTGAAAGCCTCCTCTTGGAACTCTTCAACTTTTCCACCTGACTGTCTGTAACAACCCAGATTTTCATATGAATATATGTATGATTTGTTAAGCACTAAAATACTATATTTATTTATTTATTTTTCCTTTTGAAACTATTAGTATGGAATTATTTCTTAAAATTCAACTAGACTCACCATGAGCTAGACATGGACTCAAACCATGTTCTTTTGACCTATGAGCCATGAACACACACTTGTAGTGTGACATGTCATGTACAAAAAAAAGAGATGAAATGAAACCCAAAAATTACATGTGAAAAGGAGGGAAAAAAGAGAACTAGGGTTAGGGTTTTTTTGAACTCAAATTGTATCTTGATGAGTTCTTCTCCACTTCTCCACTCCACCTCCCTCATGAGCCAATGCAAGAAGAGATTCTCCCCCATTTTCCCATGCCCTCTTTTGTGTTCTTTTAAACACTTCTCATCCATTACTTCTCATTCTCATCTCCTACAATTGCCACACTCAAGAGAAAGAGAAAGATAAAAAGAAAGAGAGTAAGAGAGCTTGCTACTGATTTGGAGTAAGAAGAAGAGGAGAAGCCAAGGAGGAGTAGACAAGGAGCCAACAAGGCAAGGAGCTAGGAGCAAGAAGGCAAATCTTGAAGATAGGAGCTTGTAGGGTCTCTTTTCCATCAAACTCATCAAGGTGGGTGATTCTAATCTCTTTGTTTTGTTTTGATTGTTGAATGATGGTTGTAGTGATTGGAAAATGACATGCATGCTCTTGAATGAACATAAATAACTCGTTTTGTGCTAAGAAACCCAAAATAGAAAATCCTGTTAAAAAACTAATTTTTTACTGTCAGTTCATAGCTCATATCTTGAACACTACTACTTGGATTAATTTGAAATTTTTACATGATGTTCATTTATGTGTCATACACCTTCAGTAATGTTTCCAGATTTTTATGATTTTTTTTGCTAATAAAATAAAGGGAGAATGACCTATTGGCACCTGAAGTTACTGTTAATACCCTAAACACACCTCTAGTTACAGTAATACCCCAGTAGCACCTAAACTTGTTATAATTGGACCTGTAGGCCCCTCCCATCTATTTCTGTTAATTTTCTAACAGATGGCTGATGAAATGACCTAATTACCCTTTAGCTTCTTCCCTTCTTCATTTCGTCTGCATTGAATTAATTCCCCTTTGTCACTTCGTCAATTATCTCTTGTCGACCAATTTTTTTTTTTGAGTTTCTGTTGAAGGTGAGATCATGAGCGCATGGTGTGTCTGCGGAAATTGAAGATTAAGATGGAGGTCGGCGGAGCCTCAGGGTTGAATCGACACAACGGAAGGTATGAGCTTCCCCCATTATAATTATTTCGTAATCTGAGAGTTAGGCTTATTTTGGTGTTATTGATTCTTGAAAGTAGATAGTGTTTGAGTTAATTTGAAGTTAGTGTTGTTTCTTCATTGTTAGAGTATTTGGTGAAGAATGTAGGGTTGAAGTCTGAGTTGAGTTTAGTGAGGGAACACTAGATTTGGGATTTGATCTAAGTTAGGGTTGGCTTTGGTGTTATAATGTGCTGTCATCAATATGGGGAACACTTTGGTGTTGTATTGTCTTGTTTGTTGTGTTGTGTTGTGTTATGTTGTGATTCTGTTACGTAATTTATTGGAGTTATATAGAAGGACTAATGTTATTCTTGTGGTTGTTATTGTGTGACAGGATGATAGATAGAGTGACGGTGTTGGTGTTCTACCACGGGCATTGGAGAGCAATACCCAGGACAAACAGGAAAAAATATGAACGGTATCGTACATAAAGTATTTTGATTGACTCAGGGGAGTGTAACTTAGACTACTCGAGTGATAGACTTCATGCGTTACTATATAATGAGGGGTATATGATGAAAGTAGTATATGCAAAGCTTGGGCCATCACCTAAAGAATATGGAGTTATTATAGATGATGTACAACTTGCAGAAATTTGGAAATTGCATCTAGAAAAGAAAAAAACACTGGAGCTATATTTGTCATTTAGACCCCCAAAGAATTGCAGTAGGTTTGGTGTTAATGTGGGTGAAATTGTTGGTGGAAGGAGGGCAAGATATCAACTAGGGTGTGGACCCATTCCTGCTAAGCAGTTGGTAGTGTCGAGTGAAGATGAAGATTCGTATGTGAGGGAGATTGGATTCCCTACTAATACATTAGGTTCAGTGGGAAAATCTAAATCAGCATTTGAACAACCTGAAGGGGATGCAGATGAAGGAAATGAAGATCCAGAAGCTAATGCAAATCAGTTTACTGAAGTAGGAGAAGGCAATGCAGATGTAGGTGATGAACAAGGTGAAGGCAGTGAACATCAAGCTGAGAGGCAAGTACAGATTGAAGGTGAGAAGACACCACTACAACAGTTTTATGAAGCTGATTATGAGGACACTGACACTGAAGACCCTGATTATGTTGAAAATGAAGGCAATTTTGGTGACGCAGATGCTGAAGAAGAAGAAATACATATAGAAAACTTGGAAGTTGCAAATGATGAAGCAGATGATTGCTATTCTGAAGATTCGTACCATTCTTTTGATAGTGAGTTTGAAGATGAAGAAGAAGCGGGTGAAGAAGAAGACAGTGAGGGTGATTTAAGCAGAGAAGCAGAGGCGGAGATGAGTTTAGGATCTGCACAAGAGCGCTCAGGTCCAGTGTGGGGTGAACAAGTAGATATCCATTGCCCTCATTTTGAAATTGGCAGCAAATTTCCAAGTAGCTACGCCTTCAGGATGACATTGAAACAGTATTTTATACAAAACAATTTTGCATACTTATTAAAGAAGAATGATAATACAACAATTGTTGTAATATGTGGGATGGAGGAATGTCCCTGGAGAATTAGAGCTGCTAGGATGCAGGAAAAGAAGACATTTGAGGTAAGAAAGTACAATGATGTCCGCACGGGAATAAATAAGTGTGGCAATAGAGCTGTAAAAAAATTCTGGATTGCAGAGATAATTAAGGGAGATGTGAAAGCAAATCCCAATATGCGGCCTGTAGACATTGCCAAATTTATTGGCAGAAAATATGGATTGAAGATTGGTTACAAACAAGCATGGAGGGGGAGGGAAGAAGCAAGACAGCAACTTTTTGGTGACATTGACAAGAGCTACAACCTTGTGCACTCTTTGAGAGCTGAACTGAAAGCAAGAAACCTAGGTAGTCACATTGAAATTGAATTAGAAAATGAAAAATCTTTTCATAAGATGTTTGTTTCTTTCAAGCAATGTGTAGATGGGTTTAAATTAGGATGTAGACCATACATTGTCCTTGATGGCTGTCATCTTAGGGTTAAGTATTTAGGGACTTTGCTTGCTGCTCATTGTAACACCCCATTTTTTTCCTTTTTCCAAATTCAATTCTTTCAATTTCTATATCACTTTAAACATAAACTAAGATAGTTATATTTCAAATAAAATTTTGGCAGAGTTTCCCCTGAAATTTCTACCCCGAAACACAAAAAGCTTACGGAATTTTGCTCTAAATTCTGTAACTCGCAATACAGGCAATAATATTATGGGCTCCCCAGGCCAAAATGAGCAGAATCACACAGGCAATATAAATATTATGCTCTGGGGCCAAACTCATGATAGAATATCAAATATCAATTAAAAACCATAAATTCCTTTGAAAACGTAGTAAAATTTTCAGAAACTAACTTATAAATCATACCACAGGGCCTGATACTCCACAACGAGATGGGTACGGGTCAAAAACGCATCATACCACTCCACACTATACTCATCATCATCATCTACATGCTTATACATCTAAAATACAATTTAAATCATAAATTCACTATTCATCATATTAACTTAAACAAAATTTTTAAAAGTAAAAGGCTCCACTCCATCATATCTACACCTCACCTCTGTACTGCTGAGGACCTGTAACAGTAGGAGATCTAGGGTAGTCCTGAGACTCCCCTAACCCCCCAAACACTAAGGGGTTAGCAATTTCTGGAGTGAGTATAACTTTAGGAGTCTAACAAATAAATTAACTTGAATAAAGAAAATAAATTGAACTTATACATATCAAGATAGTATGATTCAACCTGGAATCTGAACATAAAAATATCATAAATACGACTTTATATCAAAGTATTCTTCAAATCTGCACCCACTCATAAATCCATAAATTAACACGCATCACTATATGCATCATACTAATATCACTTCTAACTTTATTATTCGTGCACGCAATTTATCTCATACATATCCAATTCTTTATTTCTTGTGCTCTTTTCCATACCACAATTTGTTTGAAATATTCACATTAACTTCTCACACATGATTCCTTCATGGTTAATCTCAGATACACCACATCAAGCATACAACATACTGATATTCATTCTTATCTTGCTTATTCTCATCACACAAGTTCACATTTCGTATTATATACTTTTTATACTTTCTCAAATTCATTTGATATCATTTACTTCATTTACTTTCTCAGTCACATCTTATAATACAATTCCCTGTAACTCTCATTCTCTATAGATAATACACCGCACCCCAAACATGGTTTGGGTACTTCCCTGCGACATCTATCATCGAGGGAATATCACCACCCACCAGCTGAGCTAGGTAATACATTACTTTAATTTCTCCTTATACTCTTTCTTTACTTTAATTTCTCCTTATATTCTTTCTTTACTTTCTTATTCACATTCACACTTCACTTTCTTTACTTTCTCATTCTCATTTCACATAAACATCGCTGCCATACAGGTCTTACGCACTACATCGCTGCCACACAGGTCTTACGCATCAAATACACATATCGCTGCCACACAGGTCTTACGCATCAAATACACATATCGCTGCCATACAGGGTCTTACGCATCGAATACACATATCGCTGCCACACAGGGTCTTATGCATCGAATACACATATCGCTGCCACACATGGTCTTACGCATCACATATAACTCCTATTCCATAATAAAATTTTCATTTATCATACATTTTACTTTACAATCCATTTTCATACCACAACACAACTTATGTTACTTCTCATTCTTATAACTTACTTTCATTTTTCCTTGTAACTCATTTTTCAATTTACTTCACTTTTTATTTCCATCCAGCAATACTGGCATCATATCAACAACTCACCCATTCACCCTGGAAGTTGTGTCAAGCCAGGTAGTTCCCACCATTTCCACGGAAATAGCGGGTGAGTAGTTCCTTGTCCAAGGTACAACAAACTCATAATACAACATATTTTTCTTTAATAACCACACTCGTATTACATCTTCACTATCATTTATGATACATAATACATTTTCTTCACTTCCGTATTCATTTTCATAACACAATTTCTTCATTTTATCCTTATTAATTCACTTTATTTACTTTCTTAATCTCATCTCATAATTAACTTATTTTATTCTTTATTCTTAACTCATAATACACTTGCTTTAATTTTCCATATATATACACACCTTATACTAATACACTTCATCGCAATACACCTTATGCATAATTCATATCAACGATTCAGATTACTCTAAAATTTTCTTAAAACATCAGATATGTAAATAAAATCATACTCACATAATATCCTGCATAGACTCGAAACACCACCTTGCCATCCCGTATCTGAAGTCGCTAACATCTCCTATTATCAAATTCCAAAGCAATTAAGGCTTAAAACATCCAAATCAGTTACAGGACCTAATAACACAAATTCTAATATCACACAGGCATTTTATTGGTATGCACACGTGCAATACACGTAATATTCAAATTCCTACGGGATTTTTATCCCCAAACAATTACTAAAATCACCCACAAATTATTCTAATGGCCCACAAAAATTTTTACTACTATGAAAGAGATTAATCACACACATATATACTTCCCTTTTTATAAACCCAAAACCCTAATTTATTTGCAATTTACAAAATCTCCAATAATTTGCTAATTTCTTGCCTCTATAATACCCAACACCTCCTAATCTTCCTACAACCATATTTCTATTCAATAGAAACTAAAAACACTTAATTCCATACAAATAAAATAAACAAGGGTATACCTTCTCATTGGTTTTTCTTCAAATTGACAGCACCATGTTGAAGAGGACCCTTCACTTAGCCTACCCCTCAAATTAATTTAAGAACCCTGGAGAAATGGAGTGGATTTGGGCGGGAGAAAAGAATGGCCGAATGGGTTTCGGTTGGGGTTCGTTCTGGGCAAAAAGAAAACAGGGAAAGGAAAAAAGGGGATGGAGGAAGGGGAGGGGATTTAGGGAAATAATAATATATATAATAATAATAATTGTAAGGGTATTTTAACATTCAAGCCCCCAATCTCCAAAATATTTCAAATAAAGCCCAACTCCCAACTTCAAATACACTAAAATTATCTTATAATAATCATCCAAAATTATAAAATAAAATAAACAATATTTCTTCACCTAAAATTTCAACCCTGAGCTCTAATATATCAATAATATCGATCCAACACCAATCTTGACATCAATATCAAAATTTAAAACAAAAATACACCAAATAAAATTTTCACCACACCAAGAATATAAAAATGGGTATTTTCGGTATTTTACAAATTCAAGGTGTTACACTAATGTACTTGATGGTAACAATGGGTGATATCCTGTAGCATTTGCAGTAGTAGAATCTGAGAATCTACATTCTTGGAATTGGTTCATCCAAAATTTGAAAGAAGCTCTTGGGAATGATATGGGCAATATTTCTATAATGAGTGATCAAGAAAAGGGCTTACAAGAAGCAGTTTCTTTGTTGTTGCCTGAAGCCAAACATAGATGTTGTCTTCGTCATCTATGGAAAAACTTTAAGAAATATTTCTCTGGTGAAGTATATGAAGTATTGGTTTGGAGAGCTGCCAAGACATACACAGTCATGCAGTATGAAGAGGCAATAAGAGATTTGAGAGCAATTTCAATTGAAGCAGCAGCTGCTTTAGAGAGATAGACCCACCTATGGAGTTTCAACGCATGGATATTAAAATCAAGATATCGTCCAGTTGTTGATCTTGTAGATAGTGTTTAGGATCAAAATAATGGAGAAGATGTTATTGAGAAGACAAATTGCTAATAGATGGAAGGGGGTGCTAGTTCCAATGACTGACAGATACATTAGAGATGTCAGTAAGAAAGTTGGTGGATGGATTGTTAGAAAGTCTAATGAAAGGTATGCAGAGGTGGAGAGTGTAGAAAGAAGAGAGGTGCTTGACATGGAAGATAAAATATGCACCTGGAGACAGTGCCAGCTCACTGGTCTACCCTGCATACACGCGGCTGAGGTAATCTGGACAAAGGCCAGAGTTGATTGGACCATTTATGTGGATCCACTATACTATATTGACAGGTATTTAGTAATGTTTTTGTGAAATTTGTTTTGATCCACACCTGTTGCTGTTGGAGGCAAGTTCAAATGAAATTATAGTACCACATATTTGCTTCTCTTTTTCTTTTACCTTTTTGTTAACCTTTTTCAGGTACAAACTTGCATATAAGTTTTCTATTGCACCTCTACCATGTAAGTCTCAATGGCAGCATCGAGAGATTGGCTACACTGTTGGCCCACCACACACAAAGAGACCAAGAGGAAGACCAAAAACAAAGAGAATTAAAGCCATAAATGAAGATGATGTTGGAGGGAACAAATTATCAAAGAGAAAAATGACCTGTAGTAGATGTCATGGAATTGGCCACAACAAATCAACTTGCAAGGCACCAATTAACCAAGAACCTGCAGGAGTGGATGCCAGTTCATCTGTTGCTGGTTTGCCCAGTCAGTCATCAACAAATACACTGCATAGGTTAATTATCATCTATGACACAGTGTACATTACTGTTCTTATTTCATCTTATTCAAAATTTATGTTTCTTGGAGGGGTTCCAAACGAGGAAGAAGAGGGGCAGCTGTAGGGAGGGTGGCCATCAATGAAGGTGTAGGAGGTAAATTACTACTTTTTGAACAGTTGGAACAAAATATTGCAGTATTTGTAGTAGTTGCATTTGTTGAACTAACATAAATGAGTGTAATTGAACATCTGAAAATTGTACTAACTAACAACTCATCTGCAAATATTTTTTCTTCAAATAGTTTTCATGAAACACATATATTTGTGTACACTATATCAGTATTGTAATTACTGATAGCTGTAGGATGTTCAAATTGCTAGTTTTTTGAATATTTGAAACAAAATATTGCAGTATTTACAGCCTATGCAGTAGTTGAACTAACATAAATGGGTGTAATTGAACATCTGATAATTCTACTAAGTAACAAATCATCTTGAAATATTTTTCCTTCAAATTATTTTCATGAAACACATATTTTTGATTACTACTATATCAGTACTCTTATTACTGATACCTGTAGGCTGTTCAAATTGATAAGTTTTTAAATATTTGAAGCAAAATATTGCAGTGATTACAGCCATTGCAATAGTTGAACTAACATAAATGAGGCAAGGGGTAGGAAGGTACTATAATTACTGTGTATATTTGTGTACACTATATCTGTGTATATCTGTGTTTCCAAACAGTAGTAGTTCAAATATTTTTCATGAAACCCATTAATCTGTGTATACTATATCACTACTCTAATTAATGATACCTTAACCAGTTGCAGATGAACCTAATGTAATCCAATCTCAAGGGAGTATTGTAGGACCACAGTCAGAAGGAGTTGAGGGACAATGGCCACCAATTCAGTTATCACCACCATCACAACAACATCAACCAAAAAGCTCAAGTAGAAGGAGGGGTAGGAAGGTACCTCTCAGAGGTAGTGTTCAGAGGGTCAGAGGGGGTAGAGGATGAGGCAGTATTTGGATGTAATCTTCAAAAAATTTGTCTTGTAAGAACTGAATTCACTACCAACATTTTAGGTAACAGAACAATGGGCAGATGTGACATGTAAACCATTTCAATGGTTGTGAGGTTCATGTTTGGTATTTATGACTAACTTGTATCAGCCTACACTAGGATGAGGCTAAGGAACTGCTATTAACAGGCAGATGTATGATGTGTGCTTGAACAAAGGTTTATGCTTTCAGAATTAATGCAATGTAAACTGCAGCAAATTTGTGCATTCTCAGATTACAGGTTAAAATTTCTAGGTTTTGTTATTTGTTCTACTGCACTAACATGCAATACTGCTGAGCATTTACTTGTTTTTGTTTTTTGTAATCTGAGTAGTGCTGCAAAACTGTATGCATACATTGTTGTCTGTTTCAAAATTTGCTCACTAAATTATCATCTATTTGCACCAAAGCTCCAACACAATTTGAATGCATGGTCAAATTCAACTGCTACTATGAATACAATGCATTTGAAACTGGAAATATCTGTGCACTTGACACTACTACTTTCAACTGTTAACACTATGATACCATACATTACCAATTTGCAATGAAGATACAACTGGGATTTCCTTCACAATACTGATGCTCAACAAAGTCCTGCTGCTACATAATTTAAATGCATTTCCAGGATGCTTGGTGCTATTTTCTGCATCAGGATTGTCTAATTGCATGTTCAACACCCTCTTCTACAATTGATGCATATTGACAACAAGGGGTCAATGTATTCTCACTACAAACAACATAACTGTATGTACACAAACATATATGGATGCATTTGAATGTATTCTCAAAAAAATTAGAATTCATTCTCAGACAGACTGAACCAATGCATTTTCAAAACAATCTCTAAACATTCAAAAATGAAAGTACTTTGAAAGGCATCAAGGTACATAACCAAATCACAAACTCAGTATCAACTATTGCACAACATCAAACTCTTGCTTCTCATTTCAAAAAAAATACATTCATTCAATCATTCTAACTCATTTGAGTAAGCAAGCATTCATTCTTTCTTCCAAAATATACATTCAGCCCTAATAATCTCCCATACAAAAAAGATACATCCATTCGTTACATGATATTCCATCGTACCAATGCAATTCTCACACTACGCATATTCAGCATCTGCCATACATGAAATGCAACGCATTTAAAAAAACAATAAATACAACAAATAGAACAAAACAACTGCGAAATAACGATGTCAACCGATTAATACTAGTCTCCAACTGAAGAAGCTTCGCAGCGAAATTAACATCCATCTGTTGTTTCATTATATTCAAAATATCCTTCTGCTCAAATAACATTGCCTTCAGTTCCACCAACCCCATCTCTTTATCAGCTCGATTAGTGTCAACTGATATCCACCTAAAAAAATTACACCCACGCTCGTCTTTCCCTTTGTAATTTGGACAGGAGTAGAACAACCTACCTTTATTCTTACCACTCGACAATCTGCACTCTCCCTGGCTTTTCGCAGTGGCACATCAATCCATTCTGCATCGACGATTCAACATAAAAACTGGTGCCAGACATGGTGGGTGGAGAAGAGAGCTTGGGTGCGATCAAGAAATTTTTCACATCTGGGAATTTTGAAGAGTGGGTTGAGATAGATTGAGAGAAAATGGGTTAGGGTTTAAAAAGGGGAATAAGTAAAGAAATTCTTCACAAGTCGGGTGAAGAAGAAGGAATGGGGGTATTTTTATAATTTCATAGGCTTCTTAATGGGTCTAAACCCGTTAAAAGGTATATACCGAGAATATTCCACTAACTTAACAGACAATTAAACGGTAGGGGGCTGTAGGTCCAAATTATGAGACTCTGGGTACTATTTGGGTATTATAAAAATTTTAGGTGTGTATAGGTCATGTATATAAACTTTAGGTGTCAATAGGTCCTTCTACCTAAAATAAAATGCTAACTTGCATGCTGGTAAGAAGAGAAAGAAACAGTTTTTGTTGTTACTGTTGTAAAAAGAATGACTTGTACCTTGCTGCATACTTATGGGAATAATCTGAAATTTTAGTATGTCTTTTTTAAGTGTATCTAAGACCTATATTTCAAATTTCATGAGATTTGGACCACTATAGCTATGTTAATAAAATCATGCAAACTTAGCTAGTTATTTTAGTAAGCAGAACTGCTGTTGTTATTGCTCTGTTTTTTATGACTATTCAAAGAGGCATAATTGAAAATCTACTTGGTAGAATCACTTGATTTTTAGAAGTGTTGTCACGTCATGTTTCAGGAGCTAGAATCTAAAATTTCATAATGATCTGACACTATTTACTATTTTAATCTGATTTTACCCCATGACCATGTTATTATGATGTGCTATTCTGAAAATCTGTACACTTGTTAAAGATGGGACTATAAGAGCTTGTAAACGACCTTGTATGAAGAAGCTTGAAATTAGGAAGTTATAGTAGACACATAGACCTTTCTGGATTGACCAAGAAATCATTATTTGGATAAGTAAGCGATTTTATATGATTTTTGCAAGTGACGACAGAAACACTGTAAATTCTAGAGCTTACTGTTTTGCACCATGTTCATTGAAATGAGTTTGAACTTGTATCTTGTTGGCTTAGAATTGCTGTTTGAGGTCAAGAATCATGTTATAGATGTGTACTTGAGTTAGGACTTAAATTATCTAAAGTTCTTTGCTAAGGGTAGCTTATAGTTGCTTGTAGACCCTAATACAGGCAACGTTGTTCACTATTTTGAAGTAGAAATTGTATTGGATGTTGGGGTAGTGTTGTTAACCATTTTGGGATGAAATCCATGCCCAAAGTGTGCTATTACGTGTTGTCTACCTTGAGTAGAAGAATGGGAGCACCCGATCATGATTCTTCAAAGAAACGGGACCAGGAATGACTCCGTTTTGGCATAAATGCCAAATGTGTGCTTTCTGTCTGGAATTGTAAATTGTCAATTTTAGGGCTCTTAGAACCCCTTTTTGTGGATTCATGGGTTAGAACTTACTCTTAGTGTAGTGTACCTTGTTGGGATACATCGGGTTGAGTATTTGAGACTCTAGGACTAAGTCTTGTTACAAACCTAGACAAGTAAAATAGGACCCGTGTCGCATCGAACGCGTTGAAGGAGATGACTCGTGCACCGATGCACTCGCCGTGCAAGGATGGATTCCATGGATTTGTTTTAGAGCTACCACTTGTCGAGGACCGTGGAGCGTTAAGTTTAGTAGGAGCTACTTGTTGGTCGGATCGAGGTTGCGATCGAATTCCAAGCGTAGATGACGGTTGCGGCAATCGACGAGGTCGATTCGTTGCTGGTTCGTGCCAAGTGTAGGTCAGGGCGGGCCAACCCTTGGGCCGAACTTGAGGGCTAGTTGAGTCCTTGTGAGGTATGGGTTAAGATCCATTAATGACAAAAGGGTAACTAATTAGAAAGAGTGCAAGTAGAACTTAAATAGTGGTTCATAGCAAGCCAAGTTGATTACCAAGTTAGGAATTGGATATGGTAGATAGACCGCCTAACTAAGGGAATGGGTAATATGAGATAGCTCGCCTGGAGGTCCATACTTCTAATTAAAAAATGAAAGAGAATTAGAGTTGGGCTAAAGTGATGGCCTTCAGTAATCGGTTGATAAAAGAAATACTAGTAATCAAGTAGTTAAACTTATCTTTAATCTTGGAGTGGGGTAGCATGGATACTTTGGTAGGACTAGATCGAGTCTTGGTTGATTGTAAGGACAGGCACTAGCGAGGTTGTTCGCCTATCATAGGGACGCATGGGGTCATCATGCCTGGCCAAATCCTAGGTTTATTTAACATGGACAGCGACCCCGAGCTGCCCTGTAACGGAGTCGAGGAGACTCTGTGGGGGGCTCCACTGTTTCTGCAGAAATGCCTTTATGTCCGTAACAACCTTTGAGGAGGTTTGGAGTGTTGACGTCATCTCGACTGCAAAATCTGCTCTAGTGTAAGGACGAGTGTAGCGGAGTTGGGGAAACCTTATATCCGTCAGGTCCTTTGTTGATCAATGCGGGCAGGAGGTTTAGAGGGAGTCACCACAGAGTGAGACTCTACGGGAAAGACTTTAAGTCCTCCGGCGTGAGTCCTGGTGCCCGTATATCAGCTTTTGGTGAGGTCTGGGGAGACGTAGATACATCAACATACCATGATTACAATCGTGTAGGGTAAGCCTGCAATTGGGATCTCGGGCATAGTGGGTAAAATACGAGGATTGGACACCACTAATGACAGCAGTGACGGGTAAGCCGGACGACTGCAGCCTCACCATCACTGGAATCAGAAACAGGAGAGTGCACAAGAGTAGGATGCGTAGCGGGGGATCGAGCCCCATCAAACTGAAGAATGTCTTTTGGTTGGGGTGTGTGTAGTATGGGATGCATATCTTTCAACCTAGCGGGCATTAGCTATAGGAGCATGTGTGCATAGTGTGCATTAGATTAGGTCATGGCATATACCGACACTTGCTTGACACCACCTTTTCTTCGCATCAAATATTATTTGTGATTGTTGAGGTTGGAATCGCTATGTTATGGCGTAGAGAGGATAGTCGTATATAGCATTTCGTCAGTTGTAATCAACTGACATGCCCACAGTTATCGGTGTAGGATTGCCGACTTGGGATCGCGGGAAAGCTCTGACAGGGGAAAGCATCCAAGTGAAAGTTGCTATCCAAATTTATTGAACATTCTTGTTGTAACAATTAATTTGTAATTGTTGTAAATCATGGACATTGTAATAACAATTTGATGTAATAAAAGTTTTTAATTTCCTGTGATTTTTATTGTGTTGTGACTCATTTGAAGAAAGATCCTGGAATGTATCACGAGTTCCTAGGTTTGGAATTCACGGTGCTACACTGTTTGTGGCCATTAGGGCGTGGCCGCAGATTTCCAAGCGGTCTTCCAAATGCCCATGGCTCCATCTATAGGTGGCGAAGTCCTGGAACAATCGGCCGATGGCCCGCTCCACGGCTGTGGAGGTGGAAGTGGGGTAGCCTGAGTAACTGCTGGATTTGGTCCAGCCCGAGTCCCATTCACCCATCCGTTCTGTGCATTTGCCATCTGTCAGGAAAAAAAACAATACAGGAATTAGTTCAGATATAGAAAATTATAAAACAATAGTTGAAAATAGCAACAATATGAATTATAATAATCTACTACTCGCTAAACCCGACTCTCCTAGTGGTATCCAAGTCTATTTTCTTATTGTGTTGGACTATAGTCTGACGGTTGCTCTGATACCAACTCTATAGCGCCCTGAATCCCTATATTGGCAATTCGTGATACAAACCAGAATCTTTCCTTCAAACAGTCATAATACAGGAAATTACAGGAAAATTTTAAACAAATTTTATTCCATAATGTTTACAAGTCTCAAGTTTTACAATACACAATGTTCTAGAAATTACAAATCAGAGTTTACAAAAAAAATGTGAATAATGAACACTTGATACTATCACTGGACGCACCATCTGGCTTGAGCTTCCTGGACTCCATGGATCGACATCTAGCACCTAAAAGAGTGGGCACGTCAGTACTTCTACTAACGCAATGCTAATAAAAGCAGCGATCTCCAAACTTGACAAATCAAGATTTAATGCACAAGGAAAAGTGACTAAAGATATGAAAGGTTAATTGGGTTAAAGGTGTCTGTGTATGACATGACCTAGTAATCTAAGGCACAGGTCAAGATTCACTTATTCTAATGCAAGCAAGTCTTTGGAAATGCATGCATCCCATACTACATACACCCAAATAAAACTATTGTCTCCAAGTTCAGGGTCTTGAACCCCGCCATGCATCCTACTCTCGTACTCATCCTGTTCTTGATAGATAGAATGTGGTTGATGAGGTTGCACATCAATCGATCCAATCCGTTACTGCAGTCACTTAGTGGTGTCCCTGTTTTCCACTAGTGCCCGACGCCGAGACCTTACTCAAAAACCGTGACGAATACAGATAACAAATGTCATATAAAAGATACATGTAAATAGGTAACAGATGTCCAGTAGCATGTTACAGATAACAGATAACAGATGTCAAGTTATGTCAAGTCTTGTATTTATTTCTATCTAGGTAGCACTTCATGCGTCCCAGGTTTTTACCACACGGTTGCTACATTCAAACAAGTTACATTTAGATTTCGTAGGGGATTCTATAGGGCCGTGTACTCAGGTAGCAGACAAACATATATCAGATGTAGATCCAGACAGACAGATATAACCTATGGGTTCTCTTCTGAGTACACCTTCCTGTAGGGAAGTATGCAGTCAAGTAATCAGATAGACAAAGTCGTGTATCATGTGGTCATGAACACGTAACAGATAATCAGATAACCATGTGGGAAACACGGGCTCCCTTCCAAGTACACATTTCTATATTATCCACTACTAGATCTTTCCCTTAACCCCGGCTTGGTTATTTTGTTATTATTATCAGACAGGCATATATGTGTCACAAAACAGGGCAAGAATAACATGGTATTAAAAAGTTACAGGTTCAGTTTGAAAGATAAACATGTACAGGTGAAAGACAACACATAAAAGGATTGGACAATGAAAATTCTAGTTCAGGACAGCATAACAGTATTGCACTAAATCTGGAATTTCCATTCCCACAACCATGTAAATCTGGATCCATTAGGAATTCTGTAAAATAGACTCTCGGCCGAATCTAGCAAATATATATAAGTCATATGGTATTTCACAACAACAGGACTCAAAACAAAATTGTATCCAGAAAACATATTCAACCAGAAATCAGAAGTTTGTATTCATAAACAAGAAAATAGCATAAAACTTACTGATTAAATCCATAAAAAATCTGGGGTATTTTGTAATATATTTAGTAACAGAAAATAAAGTTTCATAATTTTTCAATATAGATAGAATAATCAAGTAAAATTAGAAAGTAGCACGATACAGCAGTTTTGTAAATCTGAAATTATAAACACAGTAGTACTAAAATAGCAATATCTCACAAAATACAAATCTAAATACAGATCCATCAAAAGGGTGATAAAATAGATACAGTAGGCTACAATTCATATTCACAAAATTTTTATAAAAAGTAAATAGAATTAGGTCGAAATTAGGTATCTTTACTGAACAGTTGGAAAATTCTGCAAGTATGGTAGTTGTTTATAAGTATGGAATAGTTTATAGAAGTTACTAATTAAATCCACAAAATTTAGGGGTTGATCCTAATCAAGTCTAGTTGTAATTATAAAAATACTGTATCAAAATATTATCTTTAACATCAGTAGAAAAATAAATAACCATACGGAATTCATAGAAAGCAGAATCTGAAATTTTAAACACATCTGCAGTAAAATAGTCATAACTCACAACTCATAAATCGAAACTGAGATCTGTAAGAAAATATGGAAAGTAGACATAATTCTCTATAATTCATATTCACAATTAATTTTTATTTACTGACCTTAATAGGGTCTAAAATACTGATCAAAAACAGGGTAACAACAAAAACTGAAATATTCTTCATGGATAAAATCAACTAGGTCATATGTAACACATCCAAATCATAATAAAATGTGAAATAGGGTACACTAGATGTCCAAGCAATACGGTATATGGTATTTAGCAAGTCTACAACAAGTATACTACAACTAACACAACCAAGCACACGCTATCATACAGAACATGCATGTATAAATCAAGAAGTGGTTATCCCTAAGTTATTTCATGTCGTGTGTGTAATGAGATATCTACGGTCGGTCAACGCAATAGAGACAAGATATAACAGGGGTTTGCACAAGAATTTTCTCTAGAACAAACCTACACTAAATGTGGTATTTAGTATTTGTATTACAAAAAGAAAAGAATAAAAATTACATGCTTTATAGACGACGAAAATGATGGAGAGAAAGAGAATAATGGGAACGGATTCTCGAGCGATGAACTCAACGAACGAACTCCGAAACACGACCCATGAACAAAACAAACACACGAACCCAACGATAACACACGCACACACACAAGCTGACACCCGCACACAAGGAAGATAGAGAGAGCAACGGCATGAGAGAACGGCGCTGCACTATGTCGAGGGACGACGACGGCAGCTAAGGGGAACCGGCGGCGCAATGCAGGGGACAGGCATCGGGGGTGCTGTCTGCTGCGGTGCTGCTGTGGTCGACGCAGGGAGCCAGGGACAACGGGAAGGAGAGCAGGGGATGAGGAGTTGGGGAGACAGAAAGATGAGCGGGAGGCCGGTGCAGTCGCTGGCTTCAGGGGGTGCGTTCTTGCAAAAGGGTGATATCGGAGCATAGGACATCGGAAGTAAGGAAGGCGGCTGATAGGGTATTGATGAAGGTAGGGAGGAAGTACACAGTGGTTATAAATAGTTGGGTTATTAGGGTTTGCACAGATAGGGTTTTCGGGTTGAATATAGGGTATTGGGTATTAGTGTTGCTGACGGGTTGAGGGTTGTGGGTGTAATGAGTTTCGGGTATATTGTAATGGGTATTGGGGTTTTAATAGGTCCAACAGGTTTTAGAATAGGATTAGGAATAAAGAGTATTAATGGATCTAATAGGGTTAAATCAAGTGGAAGATCAAAAATATAGGGCGACCCAATAGATGAAATAAGAACGAAAATAAATAATCAAGAAGGAGGACATGAACAATTAAATAATGGGGTTAAAATAATGGCTTGATCAAACAGAGATGAAATAATAGGAGAGATTTGAATCAAGTAGATCAAATGAAAAACAACAAATCAAATAGATAAATATATTGAAAAAGAAGATCCAATATACGTTCCAAAAAAAAAGACACATGCTGAATAAATACACAAAAAGAAAAAAAATACACTCAAAAATAAAAATACATAAAATAAAAAACAGGGGTAACAACTAACTTTTTGACATTATATAAATGTTGTTTATTAACTTTTTGACATTATGGTAATATAAGTTAGAACATGGATTGTAACCCCCGTTTCTGTTTATACGGATTTGTATCTTCCTTTTCCTGTATTCTTGTATTTAAAATTTTCCATATAAATTTTTATACTCTTTTGAACCCAAATTTTTGCATTCATTTAATTACCCGACTATTTTGTTTGAACACAAAATTTTAACCTACACTATTTATCACTATTTGATTATTTAACTCCTGATTATTATTTTACTATTATTATTATTATTGCTATTATTATTATTATTTAAAAAAAAAATTCAAAGATCCTAATTCATTATAAAATATCTAGTTAATTGTTTGATTTATGTGAAGCCCATCATCTAAAACCCATTATACAATTATTCAATTGTTTAAACATTTAATATGAAGCCTAACCCAAGCCCATATCATATTGTACTCTAATCCACTAACCCAAACCCAACACCTCTCCTATATGTTTGTTGACCAGATCAACAAAATTCCCTCACATTCCCCCCACTCTTCACATCTCGTAACCCCACAACCCTCCACTCTCTCATAACTACCCATTATTGTATATTATATTTAATATATTATATTATTATCTATTTAAACCCCCTTCCATTCTCTCTCTCCCACTCTCTCTCAGTCTCTCTTGCTTCTCTGTTCCCAAGCCGAACAGAGCGCAACCCATCACCTCCTTCATCCTCCCGTCCTCGCGCTCCACCTCGCGAGCCACCTTGCCCCACTGCAGTCAACCTCCACTTCACTCTCGCCGCTGCCTGTGACCGCCTCCCGCTCGACTTCACAGTCGAAGCACCCTGTTCCTCCTCAACCTCCAATTGCCATTCCTCCCTTCCCCCTCATCGCCTCATCACTGCATCCCCTTGTTTTTCTGTCACTCCTTCGCTCGTTAGCCCTCCTCGTCTTCAACCTCCGAAGCTACTACACTCCCCGCTGTCGACCACCTCAGTTGCCCGACCCACCGTCGAGTCTTCTCCTTCATCTGCTCACCCTCGACTCTGCCATTGCTTTCATCAATTGAACCCAACACCTCGCCTAAGCTCTGCCATGTTCGCCACCACAGCAATGCTCCTCCAGTCGACCATCACTGCCATCCTTGAGCTCCACCTTCTCTCACTCCGACGATCGTTTCCCTATTCACCTCCACCGTCATCCATTCCTCCCTTCCTCCATTTTGAAATGAAATAGAGCACCACTTCCAGTCGTCATCCTCTCCTTCGTCGAAAGCCACCGTCGACTACGCCCTCACCCAGCACCTTGCTACTGCATCCCGCTCGATCACTACAGCCATCGTCACCTCTGCCGCCACCGAAGTCGAGCCAAGCCGAAGCCCCTGTCGCTGTTGCTGATTGGGCAAAATAGGTGTTTGCAATTTTGGCCGGGATCAGCGTTTGCTGTTCGGTTCCACTATTGATGTTTGCTGTGATTGGTCTCTTACTGCGATGCTAGTGGTCTCTTGCTGTGTATGCTGTTTTCTTACCGTTGGTTGCTTTGTTGTGAATGTGTGAGTGCACATGTCATCGTCCCAGAATCCTAATCCTGTTATTCTCAATAAATCAGATCTAACGTCATTCTAAAGGCAAGTCTTCTCACCATCGAATTGTACTGTATTGTATTCGAGATTATTTATTGAATCCCACAAGTGGATCTATATTGATTATCGTATATCTGCTATTGTTATCTATCATTGGGATACTACGGATTTACACGAGCGAATCCAAGTAGTAGTCTTAACTTTGTGCCGTCTTTTGCCTCCAATTTATATAGATTTTGCATGTATTCATGTAGTTAATTGTTAATTATGTGAATAAGAATTATTATTGTAATTCATGTCATGACATTACACAACTATCGTAGATTGTATACTAGTGTTGATTGTTCACATGATTGATGTCGGTGTATTAGTTGATTATGATTAGTAAGAGTATGGACATTATATATCTTAATACCATGTTCTCATAGACGTATTTGTTGTGATTAATGCTGTTAACAACCATTGCATATTGATTGAATAAATAATTGTTAACAAGCCGGAGTTTAAGGGTGACTTAAGTGGTGGACAATGTAGAAACTATACTCGGAGGAGGGGCCAGTGTTCCCCTAAATATTGTTAACGGCAATAGTTTTATCGATGGATTATGGCTTACGGTAGTAACCCAATCTATCATGTATTGTATCGGGGCCAATTATCTTATTGTGCAGTAATTATTGAATTGCAACTGTTGGATATTGATTATTGTTCCCGAGTACATGAACTATAAAATCCACCACTGAGTCTAAACGTAACTTGTTTGTAGCAACCATGTGGTAAATAAATGAGACACATGAAGTGCTACATTAGTTAGGACTAAAATGAATAATAGATTTAAGATTGTCATAGCATCGTCATTACATATTGTCATCGTTATTGAACAGTGTTATCGTTATTGTTACCATTATTGACATCGTTTATTGTTATTGTTGTTGGTCATTGTCATTGCACATTGCATCATTATCATTTTGCCATTGTTCATTGCCATTGAATGTATTGTTTATTGAATTCATTATTATATCGTGAATGCCACTGTTTCATTGTTTTCTCAACTTGTTGTCCATGACTTGCTCTAAGGATATATTATTCTCTCTTTTTAGATGAACAACTTATAGGTGATCAAGGAGAATTTCCTGATGGATTAGGAGGACTACAATGGTGAAGAATTAATTTGCATCGCCGCCTAAATAACTATTGTTTTGTTTTGAAGACTTAAATAATTGAACACTATTATTTCTTTGGATTGTGGGCTTTTGACCCGAATATTGTCATTGTTGTTTCCAGTGTTGGATTATTATTATATTTGGTCATTTCATGCTCAAATTTCAAGTATTGTTATTCATGTGATTATCCATTCAATGCATGCATGGTTGTATTGCTCCTCGTTATATTGTTGAGTTGAATCGATAACCGCTTATGAATGATGCAAGTCATTCGCTGGGCCAACGTCACATGCTTGCATTCTGTATTGGGAAGCGGGGCGTGACTTGGATAAGTGAGTTAGAACATACCCATATGTGAGACAACTTGGTATGAAAGAATTAATGAGTTAGTACATGACCATGAGAGAAAGAACGTAGTGTAGGGAATTCACATAATTATGATTTCCCCATGGGGTGTTGATGTCATATTTGTGCGCATTTGTACAAGTTCATATATGTGATAAATGGTGTTGTAGATTGTGTGTGCAAGTTGGTATTGTCTGGGTTCAAATAACCCTTGGAACGCGTTCATGAAAAGCTCGTTAATAGTCATTTTGTTATATGGTGTCTACCATTCCGAAGGGTTGATGGTTGTTGTTCAATTTTAGGTCATGTTGAGACTTAGTTAGGACTAGTTGATTGGTAATCTGAGAGCTTCGTCTAGTTGCGTTACTCTTGGACTGTGAGGATGAATGAATTGACGAGATTTATTGTCGAGAAAGATAAGATCGACGGGGTACGCTAGTTATAAGTCGTGTGACCATCATGTGTAAGAGCAGTCACTAGTTGGGCGTGTACGCACCTATCAAGAGGACACGTGCAGCGGCGTCTCATCAGAGGACACGTGCGGTATTGTCTCGACTGTTAATTTATGGAACCTAGTGATAAGAACGAGACATCGTTTTGTCGGAATCTAGGGGATGGACCCCTATAAGTCCGTCTATGTTCTGGGTTATCAATATGAACAAGGAGCAATAGTGTAACTCTAAGTCTCTTGGAGAAGTACGGGTAGCCCTATTGATTTGCTTTGTGTTCATGGTAACTTTGGTTGGGACAGAAGTGGAAAGGAACCACTAATTCCGGCAGAGCAACATGATCAACAACCTGACCGAGAGTGTAAAGGAACCAGTGATCTGATCGAACAGAGTGATCCTGGTGTTCAGAGTGGAAAGGACCATGATCTGACTATAGTAGCGGAGGTGGACCGCATAAACTGCAGACTCTACCAGTCACTAGATAAATGTCAGAAACAGAAAAGGGTACAAGATTAAGGATGCATGGTGAGAGATTAAACCCTATCATATGGAGAACATGAACTCGATTTGAGAGTATGTAGTATGGGATGCATAGTTTTCCAAATCAAGTTTGCATTAGAGAAGGAGTAACATGTGCATTTTGAGTTTGTGCATTAAAATCTTGATCATGGCATACACCGATACTTGTGATTTGACTTTTACAATTTTTATTTGCATCAAATATTGATTGTTGAGGATTTTGGAGATCGAGTTTTATCTGCATTGCATCAGTTGCATTCAACTGACTTTCCCACTGTTGATTAGTATGCAGGACTACCTGATCGTGGGAGCAAAGGACTCGAGCTGTGGGGAAGCATCTAGGTGGAGAATATAGTTCCGTGTACAATGTAATTATTGGTGTAATTCATGATGTAATTTATATGTAAGACTACATTGTACATTATGATAATGTAATAATGTAATACATGTTTTTAATTTCCTATAACTTTCAATGTTGTGTACTCATTGAAGTAAAAATTTGGGGTATGTGCCACAAGTTTTCAGTGCGTGGAACTCGGGGTGCTACATTTATCGGTTGAAGTGACTTCTCGAGGAGGGCAATATTAGGAGCACTTCTTGCTCTCGTGAAAAACGCGCTCGGGGGAGATCATCTCATGAACTGGATTTGTGTTTGCGTGGGCTTCCATGGAATCCGGAAGACACCTAAAGTGGGGTGGCCGTGTAGCGCCGCCCCAGATCCCCGTTACAGGACATTCGTGACACAACCAGAATCTTTGCCTTCAAATTCATCTCAACACACTAATAACATGGAAATTTAAAAACTTTTTATTGCCAAATAAAATAAAATAATTACATCATCAAATACAATCATTATCTTGTTCTTGAACAAGGAATCCAAATTACATTAAAGTATTACAAATACTACTCAAACATTCGCTTGCCCTTCAGATCGGTAGCCAACTGATCTTCCACTGGAACTATACTGAGTGGTCAAACTACTTTCCTGAGATGCATCTTGTAGCTCGAATCTTCTGCTGCGCTACTCTAATATTCCTGTGCCTGCTCGAATGGTATATAGGTATATTGCTACTCCACTTGGATGCCTTGCTTGTCTTGAGTCCTCCTGCACTCGCGACTCGGTATCCAGTACCAAATTGAGTGGGTCAGTACATATACTGACGCAATGCTGATAAGAAAACAGCGATCTCCAACTAGCAATTACAAACAGCCTTCGATGAGAACAGAAACATGCACCATAATTTCCTAGTAGTATATGCCATGACCTAAAGACTAATGCATAGTACACAATGCACAGAAAACAGATGCACTTAGTCTAATGTTAGTAAGACTTTGGACACGCATGCATCCCATAGTACATACGCTCCAAATCAAGCCATCTTCTCCAGTTTCAGGGTTTCAAACCCTTGCCATGCAATACATTATACTATTGTACACTTCATGTTCCCGTTAAGTACAACATGATTGAAGATGTTACAAACAATTCGGGGTGTCCCCAGTTACCACTAATAACCGACGCACCGAACCTCTCTCAAAAGCCGTAACAAACTTATAGATACACCGCAGCATTCCCATGGCATAGAAGATCCATGAAACCGCAGCTCTATGGTTTGTTCGTGTCCACTAACATAGAACAAGGGAACATCTCGTTCTTATCAAGGAACCTCAGGATTTAACAGAGCAAGATACGGCTCCCGTGTTCTCAGCTAGTGAGAAGACACAGCCCGTATCCCTACGATATGAAGAGATAACCCTGATTATCACTGCCTAGTGCTGGCCCTTAGAAAAAGTCGAATAATATGGAATCACCCTTAAGATCAACTCGGTCTTTAAGAGAAAAGTAAAGAGCTTAATTAAATAACAATTTACTGAAAATATGTTTGTCACCCGAAATCATGCACGATGTTTTATCAAACAATTGATCCATGACTGGTCTGTCAAATTAATAACCTGGCGAGTCAATACTCATCGGCTGCCATACCCCTGTTCGTCCTCGACCAAATCCCCGGCCCGTGACCCTAGGGAAGCCTTACACCCGGTAATAGAGGTAACATATAATGTCATGCCCCACTTCCCAAAAAGAGAACACAGAATACAGATACGTGACTAAGCCGAGCGAATGATTTTCATCATCCATAAGCTGTTCAGAATATTTACAACATCTCACAGAAATAATCAGAGTCGGAAGCAAGAGAAATCAACCACATATGCATAATCGAATCAAATATACCAACAGAAATTTACTTGAAACCAAAATATAATAATCTCAAATAAATCAGATCTAAACAAGTTAATTATCCTGGGTCACATTGCTCAAATACAAAATAAATCCAAGTATCAAACACAATTGTTTAAATAAGCAACAGAAATAATAATAAAAACTCCAGCACTAATATCTCATATCACCAACTCCATTTGATCACCCTGATCTGCAATTAATAAATTGCAGGAAGAGGAAAAAGAAAACAAACTCCTGTCAATGCAAGTTACCGGCCGCTTGCAGTACATGATACAAGTAATGGGAAAATAATAACAAATACAAAATAACAGCAGAAATAAATATAGCATGGTATAAGCATGTCAACAGAAATATAATATCTAACATGAATCAGGAACAAATAAGATAGCATGGTATACTAACAGATACAGATAACATGTGTCAAGTGTCATGTGGTAAGAAGACAGTTATATAGATGATAGAGTCAGATGATAGTCAGACAGATAACAGATGATCAGATAACATATGTTACATAAAAAGATAACAGATGTTATGTTCTTATAAGTCTTGTGTTTATTACTATCTAGGTAGCACTTCATGCATCCCACGTTTTTACTACATGGTTGCTACATTCAAACAAATTACGTTTAGATTTTGTAGGGGATCATATAGGGTCATGTACTCAGGTATCAGACAGACAGATAGAACCTATGGGTTCTCTTCTGATTACACCTTCCTATAGGGAAGTAATGTAGTCAGGGGTCAGATAACAGAATCGTACCACATAATAGATAATCAGATGAGAAACATGGGCCCCCTTCCAAGTACACATTTCTATATTTTCCACTACTAGATCTTTCCCTTAACCCCGGCTTGGTTATTTTGTTATTATTATCAGACAGACATGTATGTGCAGAAAATAGAGTGAGAATAGCATGGTATAAGCAATTAACAGGTTTAGGGTGATAGACAAACATATACAGACTAAATATAACACATAAAAGAATAGTACAACGAAAATTCTAGTTCAGGACAGCAAGACAGTACTGCACTAAAATTGGGATTTCCGTTGCTACAAAAATACAAATCTAGATCAGTCAAAAAATCTGAAAAGTAGACTTCCGGCCGAATCAGCGAATATATATAAGTCATATAGTGTTTCACAAAAACATGAGTCAAAACTGAATTGAAACCATAAAACGTGTTCAGCCAGAAATCAGAAGATTGTATTCAAAGTTAGGAAAACATCATGAAAACTCATTAGTTAAATCCACAAAAAATTTTGAGTATTCCCCTATATGTGTAGCATCAGAAAATAAAGTTTCATAATTTTTAAATATAAATAGTTTAGTCAAAAAAAATCAGAAAACATCAAGATGCAGTAGTGTTTGTAATTCTGGAATTATAAACACTGCAGTCCGAAAACAACAATATCTCGCACACCATAAATCAAAATCCAAATCCGCCAAAATGGTGATAAACTAGATATAGTAGGCTAACTTTTATATTCAGAAATATTTTACAAATATCAAGTAGAATTAGGTCGAAAATCAGGTTATTTACTGAACAGCAAGAAAAATCTGCTAGTGTAGTAGTTGTTTGGAAACATAGAACGGTTTGTAAAACTCATCAAATAAATCCACAAGAATTCAGGGTTAATCCCAATCAAGTCTAGATGTATTATGCAAAACATTGGATCAAATTAATACTTTTAAAATCATGATAAAAATAGATTACTCTTCAAAATTCATAGAAAACAAAATCTGGAATTTACTCTACACCTTTGTAGTAAAATAGACATAACTCACAATCCATAAAACGAAACTGAGATCCGTCAGAAGGGTTGGAAAATAAACAGAAATCTCTACAAATCTTATTCACAAATAATATATACTGGCCTTAATATGGTCTAAAATACTGATAAAAAACAAGGTAACAAAAAATACAAAATTTCTCTTCGAACATAAAATCGTCTAGTTCATGTAAAACTCATCCAAATCAACCCAAGCATGAAATATAGTGTACTAGATGTCCAAACAACATGGTATACGGTATTTTGCAAGTCCACGATAAGTTATAGCACGAGTAACACATCAAGCACACGATATCACAAAATGACATGCATACATACATACATCCAAAAAATGGTCATCCCTAGTTGTTTCATGTCATGTATGTCGTGAGACAACTATGGGAAAATCAACACAATAGAGGCAATATAACAGAGGATTCACACACGAATTGTCTCTAGAACCCAACTACACTACAGGCGGTATTTAGTACTTGTATTACACAAAGAAAAGAATACAAGTTACTTGCCTTAACTGACGACAGAAACCGACGAAGCAAAAGCAAGAATAACGGGAACGGATCCCGGCACGAACACGAGCAAACGAATCACGAACCGAACTTCCGAACAACGAACCCACGAACACAAAACGAGCACACGAACGAACAAAACCCAACGAACACAATCGCGAACCAATACACACCAACAACCAAGTGCATGTGAGATGCACGAGCAGACCTCCCAACACATAACATCGACAAGAACAGCAAGGGGGACGACGGCACAAGAGATGACGTGAGCGACGGTGCTGTCAATGCACACAGCCGATGGATCACGACACAGTGATGTGCTATTGCTGTTGCTGTTGTTGTTGCAGCGGCATGACTATGAAGTAGGCACACGAGGAGACGGGGCGACGAGCTGTGTTGAAGTGGATGTGGTGCGACAGCAGGGAGTGAAGACAGGGGGGTCGGGGTCGGCTTGGAGGTGTGAAGAGATAGGAAGGACAAGAAAGGAGATCGGGGTTTGGGTTTAGGAGGTGCAGGCCGGAGTTGGGGTGCAACAGGTGAGGGAGAAGCATAGGGAAAGGCGGCTGTATGGGGGAGATGAATAGGAAGTATTATAGGTGGGTTTATATATATAGGTAGAGATGGGTTTTAGGGTTAATAGGGTAGGGGGAGGCGGCACAGTAAATAAAGGGGAACCGGGTCTGGGTTAAGTGCAAAACAGGGTATAGGATTTAGTAATTAATGGGTCTGGGGAAGTTTATAAGGTTATAGGTTGAATAGGATTTAATATAGGAGATCCACAAGAACAAACGAGTGATCCAACAAAGAGATGACACAAAAATGGATACATCAAATAGGGCACGAACAATTAAATAAGAATAAAAAACACTGGCACGATCAAACAGGGATGAAACAAAAAGAGACAACAGAAACAAGAACTCAAATTAATATGAAAAAACAATAAATGAATATATATTGAAAATAGAAGATCCAATATACGGTGAAAAAAAGACACAATCAGAGAAATACACCAAAAAGAAAAATACACTCAAAATTCACAAAAATCGAAAACAGGGGTTACATACAAAAACATCAACACCTGACTTATTGACAGGCCTAGGGTACAATACACCGATCATAAATAGTTTCAGTAATACCTATGTTGGAAATGGATCTGACCTAGTTAAATACCTCAAAACACTGGCGACCCGATCTTCATCGTTCGCCACCACCTCTGACTCGGATTCCATCCAGTATCCCGGTCCGAGATCAATTACTCATTGGGTAAGAGTTCGTCGGCTCACGAGGGATGACTATCCAGTTATCGCGGCGGAAGAATTCAATACAATACTTGTTGATAGTCCTAGAGTATCAACAACCCTAAACTAGTTCCAAGCTATACTAGCTACAAGCTCCACATACAAAAAATCGATCATATAGCTATTTTCCGAACTTACTCATGTGTCCACCATGAGTACTAAGCACAAAGAATCTTATCTCAGTTCTAAATGAAGTTCTTAATAGAGATAATTATTTACATCTTAGAAACTCAAATCAACACATAGTCATAATCCTGTAGCATGTAGAAAATTCAATATCATTTCATCTACTAACCCAAATTTGATGATTTCAGATCCTATAGCAAGGTATAATCCTCTACTTCACTTATCTAGTTGACAACTATCTCAAATTATACCAATTAAAGTAAGAAAACACCATAGCAATCCACTAATAATAAGCATTTCAAAGAATTGTAGTTGCTGCACCTTGAAAAATTCATAACTTTCAAAATACAATTTGGAATTGCATGATCTTATCCATTTTGGAAAGCTAAGACTCTATACTTGTAACACCCTGCAAAATTTAATTGACAATTTTGCCCTCGGGTGTTACGCACGTGCATTTTGTACTATTATTGATTATATCCATAACGCATTTTGATATGTATTTGAATTCCAAATATTTATGCAATCCCGTATCCTTAAAATCCCATTTGGGACAACTCAAATGCAAAATTTCAATCCTTGAGTTTTTACGTGCTTTTTGCGTATTATCGATGCACGTGTCGATTTTGGGTATTCCACCGTTACGTGCAAAGTTTTCGATGGGTTTCAATCATTTATTTTTATAAACATGTTTGAATTTGTTTTGTAAACGAAAATTCAATTTTTGGAATATCTTTATTAAAATAAATTTTCTACGTGCAATACACGTGTTTTCTGTACGTTTGAGTATATTATCAAATATGTATATTAAATATTCTTTCGATTGCATTCCAATTGATTATAGATATTTTTCGGTTCATAAAGTCAATTTTTTATTTTTGAGATTTTACGGGCGACGCACGTGTTTTGGTGCACGTGTTGTAAGCGCGTTCTTCTTTCAAAATAAATTTTCATGAAATGTTTCTTTCCATTTTATTGTGCATGAAAAGTATAATTTAAAGTTAATTTTGTATATTTATTACAAATTTAAATAAGTTGTTTTAAAGGGATTAAATAAATAAATTATTTTTGTACACAAAGCACGTGCACGTGCACACGTGCGATGTGCACACTTCTTGGGGACCGGGCTGCTCATGAGGGGAGGGAAATTCTGGAGTTTTGATTTCGAAAATAGGAGGAAAACCAAATTTTAGAAGTGGGTTAGTGGTGTTCATGTGGAGGTAGTTATACTAACTACCCTACCACTCTCTTATAAAAATACCCCCTTAGTCTCTCATTCCTTCATCTCTTCTTCTCCTTCTCTCTTGCCAATCCGAAAGCAAGCCCAAGCCAGCATAACTTTGCCATTTTCTCTACCTAATCATCTATCCCACTTGCCTATATACATATACTAATGTATATATATGTACATACATAGTATGTGTATATGAAAGAAGATGGGAGTTTGCACTTGTTGTTGCCGAATGGAGTAGGGATGGAGATGCTCTTGATGATGGATGCTTGCCGAAATGTGGAGCTTGGAGGCTAGCTTTGGTGCGCGGATTTCGAGGATGCTGCAATTGGAGCTTTCTTTAGGAGCTCCTAATTCTAGGAGTTCATTTGGGTAACAAATCTTCAATTTAGGTGGGTGTTTCTTAAATGCTTTCTAATGTAAGACTAGATATTGTATGATAGTTGATATATGATTCATTTGGTTGAAATTGAATTGATTGCATGCAAATTAATGTTGAAATGAATCGTTAAATTTTGATTGATGTGATAGTTGCAAATTGCTATGCTTAAATTGTTATGATTGCTAGTTGAAATGCTAGAATTGAAGTGATTGCATGAAATTGATGCATGTTGAGACATGGTTAGAATAATGCAATTATGTTGTTTGTTGAGAATGTGACAAAGAAGTACGATTATAACCCAAAATGTTATTTATACAAGTATAGAGATTTTTATAAAGTGATTTTGATAAAAGACAACAGTTTATTTGAAAATTTGATTGAATATATGTTTTGATGCATTTTAAAGATTTCGTTGAAAAATGAGAAACTTGTTATTGGGTAACTTATTCGATGTTGTTTTTAAAAGGAGTATATTCTGGAAATGATCTATATTTTTATATGGAAATACAAATTAATTGCAAGGTCAAAAAATATATGCAAAGATGAAATTGGTGAAGTTGACAGTCGACTGGCTACCTTCCACAGTCGACTGGCAAGTGTAAAAATTTGGGTTTTCGTCGGCAAGACAGTCGACTGACTACTTTTACAGTCGACTGTTGCTGTACTGAATTTTGATGTTTCGAGTTTTTAAAGTATTCGCGGAACAGCCGACTGATTCCTGGTCGACAGTCGACTGAACCGACTGTGTTATTACTGAAGTTTCAAGTCTCGTAGAGCAGTCGACGTCTGCTTTCACAGTCAACTGGATCGAGCTGACTGTTGTTTTTGATGTTCAAAGTACTCACGGAACAGTCGACTGATACTGCCACCAGTCGACTGAACCGAACTATTTTTTGGTTCTTGAGTTTGAAATTTGATTTTGACAAATGAAAGTTAAATAAGTTGAATATGAGACTTTATGGTTATTAATACCTGATTGAGTTTTATTGTGAATGCACACAAGGATGTGAAAGATGAAATTGATCGAATTGAATGGTTCTCATGTAATGAGATTATAAAAGAGATGTTTTGAGAAAGAATTTGTGAACAAAAGAAATGGAATTATTATTGGAGATTGATTATGAATCATTGATGATCTCTAGAAAGAGATAGTTGTTGGAATCTAGAGACTAGGCGAGACCCTAGTGACCGGCAGTATTATTTATGATTTTGAGAGCTAACCGTTGAGGGTTTAGTGTCTCTCGAGAAGTAGCCAGGTAGGCTGACTGTCTCTATTGTTGATTTAAGTCCGGTAGGGTAAGCTAGCTCTAGGTTGTGATGATTTTTTCTTTTAAAACAAATTTTGTAATGCTGTGATGGAAGTGAGAGAAAAACACGAGTTGAGGGTCTTTGGATGGATGTTGTTGAGGGTATGCACAGGCTGTCTTCACTATGCGTCGTGACATGACGTGGATACTACTCCAGAGTACCATCCTGGTAGCGATGCTTGTGGGATGTTTGGTGACTGCAAGAGGATCGTGTGCCATGAAGTGAGGCTGAATTACCACAGGATGTCTGCATGATGAGTCATGTCAGCGATGGGATTCCCCTCCAGGTTTTCTGTACACGTGCTTGTAATCATGGAACATCTATGATACTTACCGAAATTACAGATAGATACATAGAGAAGATGAGATGAAAGTAAGAGAAAAACATTGAGTATGGGAGCTATTGGGTAGCGGTGAGAGCGTATCCCAGGAATTTTCATGATGAGTCTGGGTGAGGATACTGTTCCAGAGTACCGTCCCGGTGGCGACGCTCGTGGGATGTTTGAAGACTACGGGTGGTGTCATGTCTATGGTGAGAGCTGAATTATCACAGGATGTCTGCATGATGAGTCATGTCAGCGATGGGATTCCCTCCGGAGTGCCTAGACATGAGTTCGTAGGTCAGAAGACATCTAGGATACTTACCGTAGTTACAGTAGTAGATTAAGTCATGGCGAGGGATTGAACCCTACAAAGATGAAGAACGATTAAGAGCTTGCCCTCGGACCAATGTAGTATGGGATGCATAGAATCCGAACAAGTGTGCATTAGTGTCATGTAATATAAATAACTGCATTAAGAACTAAGTGCACCGCACAACACGACATCTATAGGATAGTCCCTTTGTAGCTTTGTTTATGATTAAGTTTGTATTTGCTAAAGTGTTTAAGAATCGTTATACTGTTTCCGGCATAGAGAGGATGGCCGTGTATAATATTTCATCAGTTGTAAGCAACTGACGCGCCCATAGTTTTATATGCAGGATTTGGAGTTACATGAAGACATAAAGATGATTGATGATGCTGTTGATTATTTAAATGCTAAAGTTGTAACAATTGTACATTCATTATTGTTGTATTTTATTGATTCCGCTGCGTATTGATGTAAAAGACTCTGATGTAATTATTGTTGAAATAAAAAGTTTTAATTTCCTTGTAAAATTATACGAAAGAAGTGAAAAGATCCTGTAGAACTCTCGAATTCAGTGTTTTTGGAATTCGGGGTGTTACAAGTGGTATCAGAGCCACGCTTCAAGTAGTACAAATTTATAAGAACGACACCCTAGAAGTGGACATTAGAGTGTGAGTTCAGTTTATAGAGATTTTAATGTAAGTGATTTACATTTGTGTTGCTCTATAGGCTGATGTTTCCTCTTTCCTTTCCCCATTGGATGGCTGGAGTCATGAATGGAAGTTGTTATTGAATTTACATTCATTCATGATGCTCTCCTCGTATACATTGATTTGAAATGGTATGCGAGCTCCTTTTCCCTGGGTATCAAAGTGGTGCAGTGGAAGCGTGGTTGGTTTGAACCGTCGTTCATGATACCTTACACATAAACACACTTTCCCCCTAAATTATTTTATATGGATTTTCATCATAGTACTTTTCAACATTTAATATTTTCTAAATAAAATATTTTCCTATACTATTAAATCATTTCAATGCCTAGTATTTTGTCTATTTTCCTTAGTCTTGATTTTGTTGAACTTATTTTAATTGTGTCTCCATCTTGAAGTTTTGTCTTTCGTGTTTCATGTCACCTTATGCTCATCCGTTCATATGTGCTATTACTTTACATATTTTGTTAACTTTATATTACAACCATTATTTTCATTTATTATTACATTTTTGACTTTTGCTTGTGAATTTTGCTTATGTGTATTCATTTTGCATGATTTGATTTTCTGATACGATATTCTTTCGTTATCTCGTATTGTCTTATATGCTTCAATATATTTTAACGAGATTGAAATTCGTATAAATACAACATACTAATTTGATTTATTGTCTGCATTCAATATTATTGTTAGCACATATTATCTACTAATTTATTTGTTATATTCATTAATTCTGTAAATTACGTTTCCTTAATATAATGCATATACTCATTATTTATACTTTACTTTATTGTCTTTACATTCTTGATTACTACATAGGTTTTCCATTGAATTTTTTTATGTGTCATGTATTTCAAAAATACTTACTATGCATATAATTTCACCCTCCTCAAATTACTATATTATTATTTTTATGTATAATTGTTTGTGTCTATAACCCTAATTTGCTACATTACTTCATTAATGTTTTCATTTGTACTTCCAACATGTGCATATATTTTTCATTATTTTAGTGTTATAAATAATTTTTTCATTACTACTGATTAGTACCCTCTATGTTTGATATATCCTATACACCTATTTTGATATTTCATTGTGTAAAATCTTTTTCTGTATCATTGATTTTCAAACATAACACCATACTTTATTAAACATCCCATATCCAAGTATATATGGAAGATTACATTTTTCCATCTTCCGCTTTGGTGCAACTTAATGTCGAGAGGGCAAATATGCAACTAGACATCATTGGATGCAAACTGCAACTGGAGGTCGGTGAGGCAAAATCTGCAACCGAATGTCCAGAAGGCAAACTGCAACTGGATGTCGGTGAGGCAAAGTTTGCAACCGAGTGTCCAGAAGGCAAACTGCAACCGGATATCGTAGAAGCAATTATGCAACTTGAGATCAAGATAGGCAAGTCTGCTGTTGGATACCAGTGAGACGAACCTACACCAGAAGGAAATATTATACTTAGATAACCCCTACCTTGTTTTCTATAATATTCACTTACAATTATTCCATTTTTGGTACTAGCTTGAACTATTTTATAATATTTTGCAACCTAGCATTATACTGTTTATACTGATTTCATTATTTATCAAACTTACGTATTTACCGCTTAATCTCAACTATTTTGCCGTCTTCTTTGTAGTACTTTGTATTTTATGTGAGTTAGTGTTTCATACAACTTTATCGTATTTCGTCATTTTAAATTTGGTGGCTACTCACCTAACAGTTTTATTTATTATACTTCTGTTATAATTCATGAATCACTTCTATATAATTAGTTTTGCATTGTTACAACCATAATATATTATTTTACTCCTACACATCATTTATAAATTTTGTATCATGATGTTGTTGTTTTGCCCTATAATTTCCGTCTATGTATATACATAATTTTGTATGCTGATTTTCTTGGTCTACTTGACAAATCGAAATTATTTGGATTCCTGCCTTTTCATTTCTTATTGTATTTACCTTACAAATTACTTTATGATATCGATTTATATACAAAATCATTTTTTTTCATTGTCTATACTTTTTCTTTGTTATATAATTGGTTTTCGCACTACTTTCAATAGTACGTTTTACTACTACGATGTCTCGTTTGACTGCTACAAATCATTTATAATTTTCACATCATGCTATTCATTTCACCTATATAATTTTTCGCATATGTAATTTCGTAAGTTGGGTTTTTCGCTTTACTAAATAATTCGAAAGTATTTCGATGTATACCTAATTTTCAAATTGTATGTATAATTATTAAAGTTACCTTACAAATTATTTTATGATATTAATTTTTATACAGAATCATTTTATGTTGTCTATACTTTTACTATATTCTCTTCTTATATATTTCTCAAACTGTTAAATTGCTAGTTTCGTCATATAGTACCAATTTGGTTTGCGACTTTTTACCATTTATTACACTGATGAATTTTTAGTATCGAATCTATTTATAAGGTACCCATTAACTATGTTTTTCTTTATTGCATTGTTTTCTGAAATTATTTCACAATTAATGACTAAGTTTATTTATCATTTTATCTAATGGTTTACTTGATAGTATTTTGTATGAAAACTCCTTTCAAAATACACTATCCTCTATTGTCGTATTTGTTTTCTTATGCTACATTCCTATTTTTCTTGTTTAGTTCTTGTAAAATTTTGATATTCATAAATTTTTTTAAATAAATTTTTGTCTTATTTTTCCACATTACTTACTTTTATGCTATTTTCTTGATGTTGGTGATTTTTATATGCTACACTGATATTTTCCTTGGTGTGTACAAAATACAACCTTTACCATAGTGAGTTTCCGGGGACGGAACTGTTCTAAGGGGGGGAGAGTGTAACACCCTGCAAAATTTAATTGACAATTTTGCCCTCGGGTGTTACGCACGTATATTTTGTACTATTATTGATTATATCCATAACGCATTTTAATATGTATTTGAATTCCAAATATTTATGCAATCCCGTATCCTTAAAATCCCATTTGGGACAACTCAAATGCAAAATTTCAATCCTTGAGTTTTTACGTGCTTTTTACGTATTATCGATGCACGTGTCGATTTTGGGTATTCCACCGTTACGTGCAAAGTTTTCGACGGGTTTCAATCATTTATTTTTATAAACATGTTTGAATTTGTTTTGTAAACGAAAATTCAATTTTTGGACTATCTTTATTAAAATAAATTTTCTACGTGCAATACACGTGTTTTCTGTACGTTTGAGTATATTATCAAATATGTATATTAAATATTCTTTCGATTGCATTCCAATTGATTATAGATATTTTTCGGTTCATAAAGTCAATTTTTGTATTTTTGAGATTTTACGGGGGACGCACGTGTTTTGGTGCACGTGTTGTAAGCGCGTTCTTCTTTCAAAATAAATTTTCATGAAATGTTTCTTTCAATTTTATTGTGCATGAAAAGTATAATTTAAAGTTAATTTTGTATATTTATTACAAATTTAAATAAGTTGTTTTAAAGGGATTAAATAAATAAATTGTTTTTGTACACAAAGCACGTGCACGTGCACACGTGCGATGTGCACACTTCTTGGGGACCGGGCTGCTCATGAGGGGAGGAAAATTCTGGAGTTTTGATTTCGAAAATAGGAGGGAAACCAAATTTTAGAAGTGGGTTAGTGGTGTTCATGTGGAGGTAGTTATACTAACTACTCTACCACTCTCTTATAAAAATACCCCCTTAGTCTCTCATTCCCTCATCTCTTCTTCTCCTTCTCTCTTGAAAATTCGAAAGCAAGCCCAAGCCAGCATAACTTTGCCATTTTCTCTACCTAATCATCTATCCCACTTGCCTATATACATATACTAATGTATATATATGTACATACATAGTATGTGTATATGAAAGAAGATGGGAGTTTGCCCTTGTTGTTGCCGAATGGAGTAGGGATGGAGATGCTCTTGATGATGAATGCTTGCCGAAATGTGGAGCTTGGAGGCTAGCTTTGGTGCGCGGATTTCGAGGATGCTGCAATTGGAGCTTTCTTTAGGAGCTTCTAATTCTAGGAGTTCATTTGGGTAACAAATCTTCAATTTAGGTGGGTGTTTCTTAAATGCTTTCTAATGTAAGTGTAGATATTGCATGATCGTTGATATATGATTCATTTGGTTGAAATTGAATTGATTGCATGCAAATTAATGTTGAAATGAATCGTTAAATTTTGATTGATGTGGTAGTTACAAATTGCTATGCTTAAATTGTTATGATTGCTAGTTGAATTGCTAGAATTGAAGTGATTGCATGAAATTGATGCATGTTGAGACATGATTAGAATAATGCAATTATGTTGTTTGTTGAGAATGTGGCAAAGAAGTGCGATTATAACCTCAAAATGTTATTTATACAAGTATAGAGATTTTTATAAAGTGATTTTGATAAAAGACAACAGTTTATTTGAAAATTTGATTGAATATATGTTTTGATGCATTTTAAGGATTTCGTTGAAAAATGAGAAACTTGTTATTGGGTAACTTATTCGATGTTGTTTTTAAAAGGAGTATATTCTGGAAATGATCTATATTTTTATATGGAAATACAAATCAATTACAAGGTCGAAAAATATATGCAAAGATGAAATTGGTGAAGTTGACAGTCGACTGGCTACCTTCCACAGTTGACTGGCAAGTGTAAAAAGTTGGGTTTTCGTCGGCAGGACAGTCGACTGACTACTTTTACAGACGACTGCTGTTGTAATGAATTTTGATGTTTCGAGTTTTTAAAGTATTCGAGGAACAGTCGACTGATTCGTGGTCGACAGTCGACTGAACCGACTGTGTTATTACTGAAGTTTCAAGTCTCGTAGAGCAGTCGACTGTCTACTTTCACAGTCGACTGGATCGAGCTGACTGTTGTTTTTGATGTTCAAAGTACTCACGAACAGTCGACTGATACTGCCACCAGTCGACTGAACCGAACTATTTTCTGGTTCTTGAGTTTGAAATTTGATTTTGACAAATGAATGTTAAATAAGTTGAATATGAGACTTTATGGTTATTAATACCTGATTGAGTTTTATTGTGAATGCACACAAGAATGTGAAAGATGAAATTGATCGAATTGAATGGTTCTCATGTAATGAGATTATAAAAGAGATGTTTTGAGAAAGAATTTGTGAACAAAAGAAATGGAATTATTATTGGAGATTGATTATGAATCATTGATGATCTCTAGAAAGCGATAGTTGTTGGAATCTAGAGGCTAGGCGAGACCCTAGTGACCGGCAGTATTATTTATGATTTTGAGAGCTAACCGTTGAGGGTTTAGTGTCTCTCGAGAAGTAGCCAGGTAGGCTGACTGTCTCTATTGTTGATTTAAGTCCGATAGGGTAAGCTAGCTCTAGGTTGTGATGATTTTCTTTTAAAACAAATTTTGTAAGGCTGTGATGGAAGTGAGAGAAAAACACGAGTTGAGGGTCTTTGGATGGATGTTGTTGAGGGTATGCACAGGCTGTCTTCACGATGCGTCGTGACATGACGTGGATACTACTCCAGAGTACCATCCTGGTAACGATGCTTGCGGGATGTTTGGTGACTGCAAGAGGATCGTGTGCCATGAAGTGAGGCTGAATTACCACAGGATGTCTGCATGATGAGTCATGTCAGCGATGGGATTCCCCTCCAGGTTTTCTGTACACGTGCTTGTAATCATGGAACATCTATGATACTTACCGAAATTACAGATAGATACATAGAGAAGATGTGATGAAAGTAAGAGAAAAATATTGAGTATGGGAGCTGTTGGGTAGCGGCGAGAGCGTATCCCAGGAATTCCCATGATGAGTCTGGGTGAGGATACTGTTCCAGAGTACCGTCCCGGTGGCGACGCTCGTGGGATGTTTGAAGACTGCGGGTGGTATCATGTCTATGGTGAAAGCTGAATTACCACAGGATGTCTGCATGATGAGTCATGTCAGCGATGGGATTCCCTCCAGAGTGCCTAGACATGAGTTCGTAGGTCAGAAGACATCTAGGATACTTACCGTAGTTACAGTAGTAGATTAAGTCATGGCGAGGGATTGAACCCTACAAAGATGAAGAACGATTAAGGACTTGCCCTCGGACCTATGTAGTATGGGATGCATAGAATCCGAACAAGTGTGCATTAGTGTCATGTAATATAAATAACTGCATTAAGAACTAAGTGCACTGCACAACACGACATCTATAGGATAGTCCCTTTGTAGCTTTGTTTATGATTAAGTTTGTGTTTGCTAAAGTATTTAAGAATCGTTATACTGTTTCCGGCATAGAGAGGATGGCCGTGTATAATATTTCGTCAGTTGTAAGCAACTGACGCGCCCACAGTTTTATATGCAGGATTTGGAGTTACATGAAGACATAAAGATGATTGATGATGCTGTTGATTATTTAAATGCTAAAGTTGTAACAATTGTACATTCATTATTGTTGTATTTTATTGATTCCGCTGTGTATTGATGTAAAAGACTCTGATGTAATTATTGTTGAAATAAAAAGTTTTAATTTCCTTGTAAAATTGTACGAAAGAAGTGAAAAGATCCTGTAGAACTCTCGAATTCAGTGTTTTTGGAATTCGGGGTGTTACAATACTACATGTCTCTAGTTGATCATTCCTTCAGATTTAGCCATCTAAATGATATAAAAACTCTATATGTTCTCAGCTGTACTCTTCTTCAATACATTTGCTGCATCTTGCTAATGACATAAAAACTTGCTCACTTATCAGAATTACATGATCTTAGATTTTATAAAAAGCTGGGAGTGTTTACTACAACTTTCTAGTTGATCACATCCTCAAACTCATTCATTAAAACAATGGAAAACCCCTAATTCTCATCAGGTCTACACAGGAAAATGAGCTACTCTATAAAAATAAGTCTTTTTAGTAGGACTAGTTCTGCCCTAAATTTAGAAAAATCATATCTTTTGCTATACAAACTATAATATCATGATTCAAGATGTTTTGGAAAGTTAAGACTCTCTACTACAAATCTCTAGTTGATCATTCTTCCAGATTCTAAACACATCAATCCAGAAAAGCACAAGTTCACAGACTAGCTAACCTGAGCTAAAACTGAACCTGGTCTATTTAAAAGTTCAATATCAATTTAACCACAAGTCAATTACTAATGAAATTTTAGACTCATTAACTAGACATGTACAAGTCTAAAATAATCAAAAATTACATTCAGATTCAAAATAGATAGAGAGTTATAACCCTTTGAATTTAGTGAAAAACATTCTTCTGCTCTCAGCAGTGTATAAAACCCCTGGTTACAAAACAATTTTGAAAACCCATAAACTATTATCTAATAATTCTGAAATTTTAGAAACAAGATCTGGACTCATACCACATACTACAGTAAAAATTTCATTGCAAGATTATGCACCAATAAGTAGTTATGAATTATTGATCTTCAATTCCAAAACAGGGCATATTCAGCTTTTGATTCTGGACCAGTTGCCAACTTATATATTTTTGAATTATCAAACGAACTCAGAAAAATGTGAAATTTGAAACTGAAGTTTCTAACACAATCAGAACCCCTAGTAAAAATTTGGGCTTGAAATACCCTACCAATTCCAAGATATTTTTTTTTGAAGAGCACTTAAGTTCTCATAAACACAACATTTCTTTGCTGCTCACTGCCCCGAAAAGGCTTATTTGTTTGAGCTACTAAACAAACCCAGAAAAATATGAAAAATTTAGAGGATGCTCTAAACTCATCCTCGAACATACCACAAAAATTCATGATCAGATTCTAAGCCATTTGCATGGTAGAAATTCCTAAGTCACAATATCACATACACACACAAAAATAACTAAATTAGAGTTTGAGAACACCCCCCCAAATTGAATGGTTTGATTGCACAATTCTTTGGATTGAGCCTCCCCTCCTCCTTAGCTTATCCTTGAGCAAAACCCTACAAAACAATTGTGAGTACAACTCTCTCTCACTCTCCCAATCTCTTATATATATATATATATATATATATATATATATATATATATATATATATATATATATTGAAGAACCCGTAATGAGAGAAATGGAGGAAGAAAGGAAATGAAGCTTCAAAAATATGGAATCAAGTGAGATGGGGGGGGGGGGAGGTGGACGGTTGGGATGGAGTGGAGGAAATGGATGGTTAGATCTAAGCAAACTCACAATGAAACTAGAAGCTTCAAGTTCTTCTCATTCTTTCAAGAAACTTAAACATGGCAAGTTTCCCACCATTGAAACTTAAACATGGCAAGTTCCTAACCCTAGGTTACTTACCCTAACTCTATATCAAGCAAAACTCCAACCATGAAAACAATGTATGATTAACTACAATTCAAATTAATATTTATATCCATAGCAAAGTATATTCTAATATTAATAGAATATATACGGACATACTCTCATTCAAAGCAATTATAGATCATATATCATACACGATCCAATACGATCCATTCAAATATATATACATATAGATATCTATCTATATACTTAAAATAAGATTATTTGAATTTATAAAAATATATGTTTATAAGAATTATTATTTTTCCCGAAGATTGGCTTATTAAAATAATCGTGGCAAATCCATATTTTAATTGAGAAGATATCCCGAGTCTATCTCATCGGGTTCAGAATAACTAATATATCTCAGATTTCTCAATTAAAACTAATAATTGTCGGAAAATATATAATCGCATGCAATTCTTAAATATGCACGGATTACCATGCAAAATATTTATACACTATTTTGCGGGGTGTTACAGGCCGGTCGTCTAGCGGGGTGTCGGATGTAGGGGCAGCACGAACAGTTGGCCCTGAAGGTACGACTTGATTCACTGGTTTGGACATCTCTTCAAATGGTTCGAGGGAACGATATAGTGCTTGGGTGCTTGTTGGAAACCATAGACCACGTGTGTCCCTTAAAAGATACATCCTTTTGCAAGAAAGGAGTAAAGATGGCACCGTGTGAAACTTTGTAATCTTCTAAGGACTTATTCTTCAATAAAACTTGCAATCGTATTCTTCTTGTGAAATAAATTTTTTCTAAGTGTTTGAGCATTGTCTCTTTGAATTATGTCTGTTTAAACTTGTGATTATTTCAGGAGCACTCGACGGTGAACCATGCTTTGCACACTTGCTTGGGGGCAAGTGGCTGTAGCGACTCTATAAACCATGGGTGGACTCCGAACAAAGTGGTGATGAGTTTTGATAGCACTCAAATGGCAAGCCGAACCCCGCTCACTTGCTCGAAAGCATGTGGCTAGAGCAGCTCTATGAACCATGAATAGACTCTGCACTTGTTCGGGGTTGTTTGAGGAGCACTCGAACGGTGAGCTGAACTCTGCATATTTGCTCGAGAGCAAGTGGCTTAAGTGGTCCTATGAACTGTGAGTGGCCTCCGAACAAGGTGACCATGAGTTTTGGGAGTACCCGAATGGTGAGCCGAACCTATCACACTTACTCGGGAGAAGGTAGCTAGAGCGGCTTTATTAACTATGAATGGACTCCGCACTCGTACGGCGAGACATACCCCACACACTTGCTCGGGGGCAAGTGTGCCTTGTGACTTTATGGATTGTGATTGGATCCCGCACTTGTCCGTTGGAGTGCTTAGTGAAGGGATGGTTCTTCTCGGGGGCATACCGTGTGTCTAACTCATTGCTTTCCTTAAGTTAAATTGTTCAAGGAATTGATGAATTGTACAAGGAATTTTGCAAAAGGATGACTAATTTCATTTAAATTGAAAAATTCAAACAACGTGGTATTAAGTGGGGTGTACTTCTCGAAGCGTGGCATGGGAGGCAGCCGACACTGGCCCGTGGCATCCTTTTGGGATATTCGAGGTTCATCTTCATTGGGGCCCTTCCATTTGTTCCCGGACGACAATATCTTCTATTCTTGGGGGTGGATTGTCTCTTCTACTCGGATGTACTTCTCAACTCTTTGAAGAAGGTCAGAGAAGTCCTGAGGAGGTCTTTTGATGAGGGAGGCATTGAGGTCATCATGCTTCACACTGTACCTGAAGGCGATCGTGGCCACTGCTGAATTGAGTGAGGGGATGGATCTGGACTCGGCCGTTAAATGCTGAACATAGCTCTTGAGGGACTCCTCGTCCCTTTGTTTCAGGTCTAGCAAGGAAGCAATGGTCTTCCCTGACTTGTCACTGGTGTTGAATTGTGTGAGGAAGAGCTCCTCAAGTTGGTCGAATGAAAATATAGATCCTGGAGAGAGATGAGAGAACCACTCCCGTGTAGAGCCCTTCAAAGTTACTAGAAAAGTTTTTCATTAGAGGGAGTCAGACGCTTGGTGGATCATCATAAGAGTTTTAAAACTCTCGATATGGTATATAGGGTCAGTCCCCCCATCGTATGGCTCAAATGTCATAATCTTGAAGTTAACAGGGATAGGGGCATCATAAGTGTTTCTATTAACAATTGTTTTGTATGATAATTATATGTGCATTTTTCTGGATACATGTGTATGTCTATATATATGTAGGTATATACACTATCATACACCCTACAATCAAACCACTATGAACCTACAATTAAAACATGGATTAATTTTTAACCATGGGCTTAGTCATAGTTTCAAAAAAAACATCATGATAAAAATAAAGTTTCTAGGTTTCATCAAGTTTCAATATTAGGCTTGAATAGAACACTTGGCAACCAGCCTTGGTCGACCATGAGAGGATGAAAGTGAGAATGAGTTCATTTAAACTCATTTTTCTTCATTTTTGCTTTAAATTGTTTCATTGCCTCTTTCTCATCTCAAATTCTTATTTTTTCAACTTCTAAGCACTCCCACACTCTCAAATGCCCTTCCCTTTCTCTAAAAGCTACTGATTTGATTCAAAGAAAGGGGCAAGGAGCTAGGAGGAGAAGCCTAAAAAAGAGAGGAAGGAACTTGAAGAAGGAGGAGCTTGATAGTAGAAATCTTCTACTATAAAGTGTGTGTCTTTCTAAACTCTATGCATGCTTAATTTGTTTTAAATTGTGATGAATATTACTGATTTGGGTTGCATGATGATGTAAATGGAAATTAATTGTATGTTTATAGATTTATACATGTACTAAGTGTACCAATTACTTGAAAAGGCATGATCTTGTAGTAGTTTTGCAACAATAGATAGGGAAATTCATATCTATGTGATCTAATAGAATTTGGGGTTGAAACTTTTACAGTAGCATCTCACATATGTCTTTATTAACTCCACAATATTTAGTAAATTTTGAATAAGGTTTGATATTCTAATAAAATACAAATAGTTGCTGAAACAAAAACGTATTTTCTGTTTTGTCTTAATTGTACATGCTTAGTTTCAAAAATTCATATTTCCGTAATTATTTCGAATTTAGAACTAAAATTTTTATAGTAGCTTCTCATACATGTCTATGGTAACTCCACCAATTTTCATAAGGTTTGGATGATGTTACTATTTTAAGAAAATACGAAAATGTTGCTAGAACAGATTTATTTTATGATACTGAATTGTTATTCATACTTAGTTACTGAATGCTATATCTCTATGGTAAAATTGAATTTAAGAAGAAAAATTTTACTGACTTATCTCAGACCTGTATAGAATAACTCCACCAAATTTTATAATTTTTAAGCATCATTTGATATTTTTATAAAATACAAATTGCTGCTGATGATAAGAAATAGTGTGTTGTTGTCTTGTATTTTATATCTAATTCAAAATATCATATCTTTCTAAATACTTGGAAATTTTAGCAAAAATTTGGATATCTGATGCTTCCTTGTGTCTAGAACATGCCAACAAAATTTTATAAACAATGGATATCATTTGTTACTTTTAAATGAGTTCAATGAGCAACTGGTCGACAGTTTTATCAGTTCTAATTTTTTTACCTACAAATCAGTTTGAGGCCATTTCCATCTCTGAAATGAAGTATTTTAAGAAAAGGTCCAACTACGAAATTAAAGTAGATTGGCTGATCTTAATGTAGTATCTAAGAACTTAAAATTTCATTGAATATATGATAAATGACGATTTTTGCATACAACACAAGCTGCAGGTTGAATAGTTAGCTCACTGTTTTGAATGAATACAAATTTCCATCATAATAGGGCTTTAGATTGAACTTAGAAGGATGCTTATCTAATGCATGAATCATGTTTGATCATGTTAGAGTTGTGCGTGTATACTATCTATATAATAAAACACAGAGAAAGCTATCAAGTGGCTTTCATTAAATAGGGTTGAAATAAATAGTCCAGATCTAACATCTCAAAAAACATATTTTCCCGCCCAAAAGTTCCCCCTCAAAACACAAATTCAAATCCCCCCAAAACAACTCCTTTATTTATTTATTTATTTATCTCCCTCTCTCTCTCTCATTCTCTCTCTATTTACTCAGGAATTTATATTTTCACATTTCAGGTTTGTAAATTTTTAGATTTTTTATGCATTTTTTTATTGCTCATGTTACATTGAAAATAGCAAATATCTCATCAACAGTTAATTTCATCATTTTACACATTCAAATTTCTAAGAAGTTGGATTTTACACCCCCATTTATAATTATTTGTCAACATATACTAATTGAGACATGGACTTTTATTTACAACTAATTATTATTTTACTATTCAAACTTGAGCTACATAATTGTTGTTTTACTATTTACTAGACTTTCATATGTTGTATCATTCCGAATATGGGCAAATCTAGTTATGTTTTAAGATTAGAATAACTAATTATCTTATGTTTGCATTGGTGCAACTTGTATGTTATTCTAAAATTTTCGAACTTGATTAAGTTTAGATTAGCTATGTACTTGTTTAATTGATGATTGGGGATGATTCTTGTCACGCCCCACTTCCCAAAATACAGAAGTACAGGCATGCAACTAAGACCCAGCGAATAATATAAGTATACTAATTCTTATCATTCATAAGCTTTACAATACTAGTAAGCTCAACAAAACAATAATAATCACAAGAATAAGAATATAATACAATAAACAATATCTGATATACAAGAACATACAAAATGCCCGAGAATATACCATACAGTAAACAGTTTACCAAGTTCCTTCAGTATCCCATCGTCTGTACCTGTATAAACATTAAATCAAAAGAAAGAGGGAGGGTAACCGTTAGAGCAAGGTTCAAGCGATAAATAGTAGCAAGCAGTGAAACAATAAAGGACGATATGATAATAAACAATGAACTTAAACGATATCAGAGGCTAATAAATGATAGAAGATTACAAGATCAAAAGTCGATAATCAATTGTACAATGGTCAATAAATAATAGTAAATAATCAGTAAAATAATAATTGATAAACAATAGTAATTAATAGGATCAATATTTGATAGTCAATGAAGCAGCAGTCGATAATCAATGATCGATAAACAATAGTCGATAAACAATAGTCCATGGGGCCAATAGTCGATAGTCAATAATTAATAAACAATAGTAGATAAATAATAATCAATATTTAAAAATTAATAATTAATAAATCAATAGTCGATGTTTAGTGTCAATCTTTAGGTCTATCAAACTTTTATTAACATATCTAATGCACACAATTCTGCATCCCAAACCACAGATTCTGGTGCATACAATGAAGTGAATGTTTTGACTCTATTGGTGAATTCTATAGATCATGCACTCGGCAACAATAATCAATAATCAATAATTAATAATCAATAATCCATAATCCATAACAATAAGCACGAGCCCCTTTCTCCGAGTATAGTCTCCGATGTTGTCCATTACTAAGTCAACCCTTATTACCCGGGCTTGTTATCATATTATTACTCACATATGAACGTTCAATGGGTACAATCGATAATAACGGAGGTATCGAGGCGATGTTAAGAAGGTGCCAAGGCTATGCAATGCATAGAATATAATTCACTTCAACAGTTACATATTTAACATATTTATATTTAATAACACGAAAATACATATTCTGGACAACAAACGTTGTTGTACAAAATCTGACTTTCTCGCTGCTACAGAAAGCAAATCAGGTTCCACCAGGGCTTCCAGAAACTAGACTCCCTGCCGGTTCCAACACATATTCACTAGATACATTATAGATAAAGTACCTATGCATATAAATTCATTCTTTACTAGTTTTGTGTAGATTTTTTTTCTAGCAGGGGTTCATTTTTTTTCTTGAAATTACAATATGACAATACTAAAATATCAATAACTTAGAACCTATAAACCGGATTGAGAATCTGTAGCATGTTCTGGATTCTAGACTCAGTGTTATACAATTTCTATGTACAAAGTTCTAAAATTCATTGTCGGGAACTGGGTCGAAACCTCAGCACAAGTTCGGAAAAACGATAAGGTAGAACATTCAAGTATTCGATTACATGATGAATTAACGGTGAAGACTCGAATCAATAACATGGTACGATAAGAAAATTGTGAATCAATAACTTGGTACAACACAGAAAACTAATATCAATTCAATAACTACTTGCCGGAGGTCAAAAAAATTGCTTGCACAGGAACAATAAAATGTCTACAAGAGATGCTTGCCTAAAATGGTGATTACGAATGTCAGAAGAGAATCCCAGGGGTAACGACAAGCAAGAGCGAGCACAGCAACAAGCGAGAGTGATGGAAATAACAAGCAAGTTCAACGGTAGCAACAGGCAAGCCGTTGCAAGATGTGGCTACGACAACACCAACAGCAAGGGGACAGCAACACGAGTGGCAGCGACAATCGCAAGAACAACAATGGGTGAAAAACATCACAATAACGAGAGAAAGGTAGCACAACGAGAGTGACAACAACAGTGTACAAATTTATATCCAATTCATTCAATATAATCATAATATATTACCATGCACCAAAAAAACATCATTTCAACTTATCTACAAGATAATCACTCAATTAGCATGCATTTCATTTAAATATCATCATCACAAATTAACCACTACTTATATGTATAAACAATTTTAAATATCAATTTTTCTACACATGAAAACTATTTTACTTTAGAAAGCAAGAAAGAACACTCACCTCAATAAAGATTCTAATGTAGAAGAAAATTCCTAGAAGTTGATCCTAGCTCCAAGAATGGAACTCCCTTCTCCTCCTAGCAAGCTTTCCAAGCAAGAACTCAAACAACTCTCTTTTTCTTTTCTTTTCTTTCTTATCTTTTGTTTCTTTTGATTTTGGTGCAAGATTTCATGAAGAAAAGGGGTGATATTTATAGGGTTAAATGGGTGAATGAAGAGACACCCATTACCCAAAATATAAATGCCCATTATCTAAATTAAACACCCACCACCATTACTACCACAAACTCCCAACTCTTTATCTCCTTCATGAATTGGCCAACTCTTGGATTTTCCACTTGTGCACGCTTCTGTTTCATTTGTGTAATTATTTGTTTATAGCCTAGATGTATATACTTATTACATGACAATTGTAGGATTAAAAGTGTTTATTAAAAAAAAGGTAGATTAACTAATGGGCTTTTCTTTTAATTAGTGGCTTCTCTTTTAATTAATTTAGTGGGCTTTAAAATAAACTTTAGGCCTATGAGTTTTTAATAAGATAAAAATAACAAAATGTGAAATAAAATGAGAAAGAAATGTGCATGACATCTTAGAAAAATTTAGAAATAAAATGCACATAAAAATTTATGTGCAATGCACATAAATATATTAAAATTAATTTAGGAGAATGAAAACAGTCAAAATACAAAACTTATTATAATGTTACGGATTTCCACGTAATGGAAATATATGTAATCGACACGTGTATTGAAAACACGTGTATTGAAAACACGTGCAATGTACGTAAAACACAAAGATTAAAATAAATGTTTGAGTTGGCTAAAAATAGGATTGAAATGAGTTTCAAGAAAACAGTAAACATATAAATAATCAGAATATAAGATATGTATTGACATTTATATAAAAATATGTTACGAATATTACTCGTAAAGGTACAAAATACACGTGCGTAACACACGAGGGCAAAATTATCATTACCCAATTTTGCGGGGTGTTACAAGAAGGGCTTCTCCTACTTCTCTGTTGTTCTGGATGGGGGGTTTCCTCACGATCTCTCCTCTCATTGAGATGGGTTCGGAGGTCAGACCTCTGCTGACGGCTGATGATGACCTCAATTGAGTGTCACTTGCTTCATATCTGCATACTTAATTGACGATGAATTGGGAGTCGCTGAAGGCTTTGACCCAATTGGCTCCTGCTTTTTAGGCAAGGAGTCTGGCTACCAGGGCTCCGTACTCCACCTCGTTGTTAGATGCCTTAAGGCTGAAGTATAGGGAGTACTGAAGGATGAAGCCATCTAGACCGCTCAAGATGAGTCTAGCCTTGCTTCCCTCTTCGCAAGATGATCCATCCATGTAAAGTTCCCAGATAGACTCATCTTCTGGAGTTTTGGGGAATTCCGGGATGGCTCATTCGGTTAAGAATTCAGCTAGCACCTGTCTCTTAATGGTCATCTTCAGCTTATAGATGATGTCGTACTTCCTCAGCTTGATGGACCATTTGATTAGGTGGCCGAGGTCTCGGGTTTATGCGGGACTTGCTTTAGCGGCCGATCCATAAGGACTTGAATCGAGTGAGCTTGAAGGTACGGACGAAGATTTCAAACGGTCATGACCAAGGCGTACACTACTAATCGTAAATGGATATAACGGCATATCTATCCTGGCGTGTACACCCAATCGCCGGGATAGAACGTTGTTATAATTTTTTTATTAATATCGAATGTCTATGCTGGCGTGTATATATAACGATGTTTATGAATGTAAAACGCCGTGATAGACTGTCGTATCTTTGTGTTAAATAAGGGGGATTTATGCTATGACGTTTATGATTTAAAATTCTGTCAGAGGATGATAGGGTAGCGTTTTTTATTTCGTCCCGCCCTCACTATTAATTTCCCCCCAAAACTCGACTTTTTTTGCTAACCCTAAATCATCCGTTCCTCTCCTCTCTAACCCTAAATCATCCGTCCCTCTCTCTCTCTCTCTCTCTGACCACTCGCCCCCTCTCCTCCTCAATCTCGCCATTCGCCCCCTCTCCCCCTCAATCTCGCCAATCGCCACTTGCCGCCGTCCTTCCCTTGCTGCCGCAACTTCGTCTTTTGCTGCCGAGCTTCCCTTGCCGCCTCTTATTCCTTCGCCGCCGCCCCTCCCTCTGTTGTCGTGGCTCCCTTGCCGTCGCCTCGTATTCCTTTGACGCCATCCCTCTGTCCACGCCCCTCTTTCGTCACCGCCCCTTCGTCCCCTTTGCTGCCCATCTTTCAATATTATTGAGGTAATTTTCAGCGATGTTGATGTAGGGTTTGAAATGAATTTATAATCTTTGGGTTTTGATGTTTGATTTGATCTATTACTGAGAACGAATTTGTTGGTCTTTGGGTTTTGATGTTTGATTTGAACTATTACTGACCTGAATCCTGATTCTCTGTGAGTGATTTGAATATGTTCTATTAGAACTGGTTAAGTAAACAATATATACTTGAAGAAGATATAAGTGAATACATTGCATGTTGATATATGTACTGAATTGGAAGATGATATTTTAATGACAGATTCTCTGTCTTTGTCAGCCCTTGTTTAGATGTTTGTTGGGGAAGTAATGGCTTCACAGTCAGCTTAAAGAGTTCGTTAGCTTGGTTGGAGTGATTGAATTTTGAACCAGGCTTGTCATTAAGATTAGAATAGGTTTGTTGGTTGAAGGAAGGGCTCAGTCTTGTAAAATCATTAAATCTATAATGGAGAGACCACTCTCCTACATTGTTTATAATGTTCCCTAATCTCTTTACATTTTGCATTGCTCATTTAGTTAATCAAGTCCTGACCTAAGCATAATAGTATATCATGCCACCAATGAAATGGTCTGTTGCAATGTAGTTGGAACAATATTGTATGCTTGAAGGTCAATTTGTTGGTCTCTGCAGCTACTGACTGCTTCAGAGCTCTTTTTGCTAATTTGTCGTCATTAAGTTACTTCGCCACTGACCCACCAGATTATCTGATCATTCAATTGCTTAATGGTTAGTTGTTTGTTGCTCCTTTCGGTTGCTAACTGGTGCTCCTTTTGTGACAACTTGTTTGAAGTACGTTTTGTTTTAATGTCATTATTTGTTTATATGTTCGATTTGATGATTAAATTATAATTAATCTGAATTTTATTCAAACAGGTGATATATGACTAGAACGAAGAGAAAGTTGGCAACAATTGTGCATGACCAAGACGAGGCCGTAGAGCAGCCTAGCAGGGGACTTACTACTTAGCACCCGGCGGAAGAGCTTGGAAGGGTGGCGGATGAGGGTACTACTACAGTCGAGGGGGGTGAATGTAGCACTCCCACCACTTTGAGGAGGTCGGGGGGTCGACGAAGATGAAGGAAATATGGATGCTCCCAAACAATTAAAAAATAGTGATCATTGGGAACAAACTCAATCAACTAGTTGGAGATGGCGGGAGTAAGCTCGGGAAGTTTTGCAGTGTCATAGCAAGAAATCCTCGTATCCTTTCCCTAAGCTACGAGAGTTGGTCGAAATTACCAACGACGACCAAGGCGACGGCCATCGATGCGATTAAGGTATATTTTTAAAATTTTTAATTTGTGTCTGTGAAGCAAATGATTTCTCCATTTAAAAGTAGAAGAAAGCCCTCAAACAAAGCTGTTGTTCTAACTACTATTGAGTAATGAGTAGGTCAACTTGATTACTTTAGAAGCAAAACTATTAGGTGGTGGATAATGCTGTTATTGTACATGGAGATAATATTTATTAATTCCAATCATACCTCTGAACTAAAATGTCAGGTAATTTGAAGTGAACAGCCAGTATTTTGAGGAATTCATCTTTTCAACATGACACCTAATATGAGTAATTTGAGGAATTCATCAACAGACACCTAATATGAGTAATTTGAAGTGAACAGTTAATATTTTGTTCTGTATGTGTATTATAAGTCAGTTTATTATAATATTTTTCTTCATCTGAGTTATAGACATGAGTTATAGACAGTGGTAACTATATCTTGTGGTGCTTGATGAATTTTATAGTTGCAGTTTTGTTAGTTGGTCTAGTCCTTTTCTTTTCTTATGAAATTAGGCTATCTACCATTTTTTCAACCATTTTTTCCTAATGTAATTGTAAATTTTACTTCCACTTTTCTTGTCCAGGTCCGATATGTAGAAGACAAATCTATTTGCTCTTTACTGACCTAAAACCTGCATGAGCTTTTAGTTTTGCAATTGAATTAGAACTAATAAATCTCACCTTCATAAATATATCAAGTATCCTATATCCTCGTTTTGTAGGTGTATCTGCATACATAGTGTTGCGTCCTTGTATCCTATGGTCCTTATCTTGATTAGTCCAGCGTAATAGTAATATTAAAGTTACCTGAGCTTCTTTTTCATTTTCTGCCCCACCTGATTGTGGTGCAAATTGTGTGTTTTGGGCGTTTGTATGGGGAAACAGCATAATCATGTCTGGACAGGTTGGAGCGAATATATTTCTGAACTCTTGCTTTTGTAATAGTATGGATGTATGACCACAAACCAACCTCTAGGGTATTGATTAGTCTTTCGTTTTGCAACTGCTTGAAGTATGAGCAGATCAGCTAGAAATAGCAAAAACCCCTATTTCGCTTGACGAAGTTCTGATCATATAAAATAATGTAGGGAAACTCTATGTTTATTATGCCCTAGGAATATGAAACCACTTAGCAATAAGAAACTCATGTAGTTTGATAAGTGTAGTGGCAGGGATGTGATAAAGCTTGCTTCAGACTTTTCTGAAACATTCTGGACTGGAATAAACTCAAAATTATTGATAGGAGATAACCTATAAAATCTGTTAAGAAGAAAAATGCTTTTGAGAAATATATTTTGGGAGTTTTTTTTAATCTTTGGTGGAACAATATATATTGAGAGTTGCAGAGGCCAATTAGGAGATAAAAATATATGAGTTACTGCAGAGGCTAACTAGGAGATATATATGATGGTAAAATATATAAGTTTTCACTTTCCTAAACTACCATAGTAAAATATTGTTAGCAACTAGGTTTATATTTGGCATAACAAATCCATGAACCCAATCGTTTTGCAGCAAAAGTTTGCAATCCCTTATGCTATTGAACTATTGAAGGATGGGTCGATAAATCGATTTCGAAAAAATGGAGGGATCACAAGAGCTTCTTGAAAGTGAAGTACTATGACGAGGAGAAGACTGAGGTCGAAAATGCAAGGTCAGTCGCCGAATGCCTGACGCCACAGGATTGGCATTTTCTTATCAAATATTGGAAATCGGATGCTGGAAAGGTAATCATATTTCATTGTTTTATATATTCCAGTGATGATATAAATTATTGATTTTGGTAAACATAAGCATGTATTCCAATTATTAAAATTATATAAAGGAAAGCTGAGATTGGTCTAAGCAGCCATAGGCAGATGAAGGTCAAGCACAATACAGGGAGCTGCAGCTTTGTTGTTGTGCGGGATGAGCTGGTAATGGAAAATTTATTTTATAGCAAGTCTATTTTTAAAATGGTTGGAACCTTTTTTTGCCAATTTATGCATTGGTATGATTTAACTATTGCATTTGACTTATATATAGGATACGTTAGTCGAGGGAGAGAGCGTCGGTGAGGTAGATTTTTTTTGAAACTACCCACACAAGTAAGGATGGGACCTTTCGGAATGAATTTGCAGCCAATATAGTGGTAAACATGAAACTTTCGAACTCATTTTAATTTGGTAATAATATTCAAACTTTCAAACTAACTTTCAAACTAATTTTTGGTATTAATGTTGTGTTTGCTCTCTTTTGTAGAAAGAAGCTAGAAAACTGATTGAAGAGAGGTCGTCATCTTCTACAGCAGATCGATTAACGATCCAGCATGAAGCTATGACCGATGTGAAGGGAGAGAGCAACCCGGTCGTCTGCGGGGAATGGGATTGGGGCCAACACCCTCACAAGTACATTAGCATTGACACTGAAAAAAACTCTTAATAGTATTCATTTTGAAAAAAATTTAATATTATCTCAGTGTTCATGCCAAAGAGTCGACACATTACATTTCTTAAAAAGGAGACTTGTGATTCTTAGGCCTACTTGTGGGTCTAGTGGTATTGTTGGTAGTTTGATGACATATAGATCTTGGTATGATTGATCTCTAAGAGCATGCAAATCAAGCCAGTGCAAGTTACTGATGGCATTATCCTAAATCATTTGGTGGCATTGGAGTTCTCTTTCAGTAAGTTTTTCTTCAGCTTTGGTAAACTGTTAAGTGCCAAGGCCGAGCTCCATCCTGAATCAGGACAGTACTATTCACCACTAAGTTCTCTTGTGACACTATATTACCATTGCTGCCCGCACTTCTTTTTTTTTTTTTTTTTCCTTCACTAGTTTCCTGCATTTTCTTACAGCATGAGAGAGCTATATAAATTTATGTTTTGCGGTACTAGGATATTAATGAGCCTCTTTATTCTTTCCAATCTCTTGTGCATATATATGGGTAAAAGGGATATGAGCAACTTGCTCATTTAGTAAATAAACAATTGATGATGTGGCATACATGTGATTGGAAAATCCTTAAAAGGATTAGTTGTCCAATGTATCATATGCATACCACATAATCAATTGCTCATTTACTAAATGAGCAAGTTGCTCATATCCCTTTTATCCTCTCTCTCTCTCTCTCTCTCTCTCTCTCTCTCTCTCTCTCTCTCTCTCTCTCTATATATATATATATATATAGATCAAGTTAGTTAACATATAGATACATGATTTATGTAATAACTCTAGATGCTAGTATTCATCATTAATGCATACAGATATTGTCAGGTTTCTTTTCTTTTCTTGTTTTTTTTTTTTTTTTTTGTATTTCCAGTGTACAAGTATCATGTTGATAAGCTCTTCTTAATGTTAATTTGTCAAGAAATCTTCTAATGATATAGGTAGAGTTTATTGTATTATGCTTACTTGGGAGATGAAACTCAATTTACTGATGGAGACAACATGTGTTATCTTGTTATGTTGCAATTCTGATTTCAAGAACTCGTTCATAATTTTGAATTACACTGTTGTTAATAGCTATTTCTTTCCACCATAATTATTGAATCACTAGTTAATTGATGTTTCAATATTTTTCTGTTATAGTTCTAGCAATAGCAGTTGTTTCATTACTTCAGTCGTTCTGGTTGCTATTATTCACCATTGTAATTATCATATGAATGCTTTCTTGGGATAGTTAGCATTCCTGATGTCATTTCATCTATTACTATTACTCTTAGGGGTCCCATTTTAAGGATTGATAGTATTTATTTATAATTATTGTGCCAATTTGTAGAATTATTGTACTTTTTAAGAAATACTTAAATTGCCTAGGCCATTTCTTTCCCATTTCTTCTAGTACTGTTGTGTTAGTTCACTTGCTCGTCTTGCCATTGTTCCACAGCTGGCATTGCTGCACCTACTATTTTTTTCTTCTTCCTTCTTTCACTGCTTGCATGATCTTATTGCATGTGATAGCTCTACAGAATTATGTTGCGTGGCATAGAACTATTTGCTCAATGATACTCGCAATTCATCACAATGCTATTAGCAATCCATCAGATTTCCATTAGCAAGCATAAGAATTTATTATTTGTTCCACCTAATCTTATATTTTAGTCACGTATTTAAAGTACATATGACAGGACAGATGCAATAAAAATGTTCACATTCCTTGTTGCATTGTTCTTCTTTAGTTTCGAGGCTTCTTGCCTCCCTAATGTAGTTGCGGAACTTGTCATTGCTTTTTTTTTCTTTTTCGTGCATTGTTTTTTGTTTCGGTTTTGTTATCTTGCATGACCAGAAACATGATGGTAGTACTGAAGAGAATTTTTTTTTGACCCTTTATTCTATTTATATCATTTCTTATTAAATACAATTATCAATATGACATACTCTTTGGAGATAATTTAAGTTGTTTTTGTTCTGAAGTATTTTTTCTATTGATCGTTGTAGATAATTTAATTTAAGGTGTTGAATCACAGATATTTTGTCATTGTGCATCTACCTCCAGTCGTACATCCTATCCGGACGTGTTCAAGATGCATGCAGAAATTGACGGCTTGAAGGATATGATTGCTTCATTAATCTCTCAACAAAATCTCAACTCTCAGAATCCAGTACATGGAACTGTAAGTAATCAGCAAATTTTATGATATCAATATGAAATTTAACTATTGCATTTGACTGGTGTGGTGACTGGTGTGGTGAATAAACTAATAAATTACACTATTGTGAATTATACAGGGCCAGCGAATTCCATCGAGTTCTAGTCATGCACGTACAACTTGGCGAAATATCGATGGGAATGAAAGCAATGCCGAGCTACACTAGGAGACTTCGCCATAGTTTAGTTGTGTTTGGACTTTAATTTTTTTATGTTTTGTCGAAACTTTATTAAGTTTTATTATACGAAACTGATGTATAACATATATATTTCTAACTCTTCGTATGGTAGTTTTTAGACAAGTAATTATTGTTTATTGTGGTCCATGATTATATAGTTGTTTATTATGCTGCTATTAGTGATTTTAAGATCTGAACATTCAAATTTGATGTGACTACAGATATTTTTAATTTGTGATTAATTATTTGTGACCCATTTGTAATATAACTGGAAAAACCCGAAACCCCCTATCCCGGCGTTTTGAGAAAAATATGCCGGGATAGATATCGATCCACCAAATGTGGTGAATAATTTAAAAATATTTAATTGAACCTATCCCGGCATTTTCCAAACGCCGGTATAAGATAATAAAAATTATTTAAAAATATATAACGGCGTTGAGAAACGCTGGCACATGTCAGTATTTTATTAAAAATTGGAAATGAAAACAAGTCTATCACGATGTTCAAGACGCGCCGTTATGGCTCTACGACTTATAACGGCGGTCTGTAAAAATGCCGTTATAAGCCCATGGTTTGTCCTGATGCTTGATGCAACGGCGTTATGCGCAACGTTGTTAGAATCGCCGCTATCATCTATAGCGGCGTTTATAAACGCCACTATAGATAAAAAACGCCTTTGAAGCCCTAGCCGTTTGTAGTGGTAAGTGACCTTTTCCATTTTTGTTTATCGAAGTTCGGCGTCGCAGAGAATCTTGCTGACATGGTAGATGGGCTTTTGGGCTCCATTTTCTTCCCTGATCAGGACTACACTGACTTGCTCTGAAGCTTCCAAGTAGAGGTATAACACTTCTCCAGGATCCGGCTTGCTGAGGAGGGGGGGATTGCAGAGGTACTCTTTGAGCTGATCGAAAGCTTGTTGCTGAGACTCTTCCCACTTGAAGTTCTTTGCCCCTCAGAGGGAATTAAAGAAAGGGAGGAACTTCTCCTCCGACCACGACAAGAAACGGTCGACAGCGCAAAGACGGCTAGTGAGCCGTTGCACTTCCTTGACATTTCTGGGAGGTGCCATGTCCTGGGTGGCCTGAATTTTCTCGAGGTTTGCTTCTATCCCTCGTTGGCTGACCATAAAGATGAGGAATTTTCCTGCGGTGATGCTGAAGGCACACTTAGAAGGGTTGAGTCTCATATTATGCATCCTCGAGACCTCGAAGGCCTCTTCCAGGTCGCTTATGTAGACTCTGCCTCAGAGGCTTTTGACGAGCATGTCGTCGACATCGACCTGCATGTTCCGACCAAGCTGTTCTTTGAAGACCAAGTTCATGAGCCTCTGATAAGTGGCATCTGCATTCTTCAATTTGAAGGGCATGACCATGTAGCAGTAGAGCCCGTGATCGGTGATAAAGCTGTCTTTGGAATGTCCGAGGGGTACATCCGAATCTAGTTGTAACCAGAGTAGGCATCCTTGAAGCTCAACAGTTCATGTCTGGATGTAGCATCAATCAGGGCGTCAATGTTGGGAAGGGGGAAATGATCTTTCAGGTAGGCCATGTTGAGGTCGGTAAAGTCGATGCACATCCTCTATTCTCCATTAGATTTTTTGACCAACACGACATTAGCCCACCACTCTGGGTAGTTAACCTCTTGTATGAACCAGACAGAGAGGAGTTTGTCGACTTCTTCCTTCATCGATTGTTGCCTTTCAGGGGCGAACATTCTGCATCTCTGTTGTACAGGCTTGGATTTCGGGTGGACGCTCACTCTATGCATGATGAAGTCCTCAGATATTCCCGTCATGTCCGAGGGCGTCCAAGCGAACAGGTCCCGTTCTGGCGGATACAGCAGAGGGAGAGACTTGCTCATTTTGAAGCATTTGGTAGGCTCGGCCTCGGAGAACGGGATCTCCTCCAGCTCATCCACTGGCTCGGAACCTATTAAACTTCGGTCCGATGGGAGCTCTACCACTTCGAGAGGGAGGACAGTGCCCCCCACTGTGGTGGTGTAGCAGGCTCGAGCTGCCTCCTGATTTCCTTTGACGACCCCGACCCCAGACTTTGTTGGGAATTTCATGCGCATGTGGTAGGCCGAGGGTACTGCCTGCAAGAAAGCAAGGCCGGGTCGGCTTAGGATGGCGTTATAGGTGGCTTCGAAATCGACCACCATGAAGTCCATTGACTTCATTCGGAAGGTTCAGAATTCCCTCGCGGTGACGTTTAGGGTAACGATTCCTTCGATCTGGACTGGGACACCGGAGAAGCCGTGGAGGGTGTACCCTACTGGTTATAGCCTCCCTCAAGAGAGCTTTAATGCTTTGAAGGCCGCTATGAACAGGATGTTTACTGAACTTCCGTAGTTGATGAGGATACGGAGAACATTGTAATTGGCTAGTGCAAGACTTATGAATAGAGCGTCACAGTGCGGGACTTGAATGCCTTTGAGTAAGAGACTGCCAACCCGAGGCCTCAAGGAGGTGGGCAATTGTGAACAGAGTTTACCTCCCGGATGAACGCCTTACGGGAGGAGCTAGACTCCCCATATGGGACTGCCATGGATGTAGTGGAGGATGGCCAGATTATCGGTATCCTGATGTTCGGGCTCTGGCTATGGATGTTTATTTGTGCCTCGAGGGGGCAGAGAGGCTCTTGGGCCATTCCGGGTGAATTTGGAAAGGTACCCACTTTGGATGATGGCCTCGATTTCGTCCTTCAGAGCTCAGTAGTTATCGATGTTGTGGCCATGGTCCCGATGGAAATAGTAGTAGAACCTCCAGTCTCCTTTCTAGTTGGCATTTTTGGACCACGGAGGGTGCTGGAGTATGTCGTCGCCCTCTATTCCAATCAGGATGGCAGACACGCTCACATTGAATGGAGTGAACTTGTCAAACCGTGGATGTGGGTGAAGGCCGTCTCTGCCCGAGCATCTTTCTGGGCCTTCTTGGAAGACTCGAAGCTGCCTGCCTTCCTCTTCCCTTTGGTAGGGGATCCTTTTCGACCCCTGGGGTGGAGGGCATTTTCGGCCCAGATGTGCTTCTTGCTCCTTTGGAGAATGTCTGGAAAATCGACATGTGGCTTCTTGGCTAAGGAGGCCTTCAATGAGTCATGTCGGACATTGTATCGGAAAGCTGCCACCGCTACCCCAGCATCGAGGGAGTTGATCGACCTTGCTTCGACCATAAACCTTTAGAAAATTTTTTGAAGGGATTCCCCGTCCTTCTGTCGGAGGCCCAGCAATGATGCACTCGTCTTCTCAGCCTTTCGACTGGTCACAAAGTAAGTGAGAAAACTTTCCTCAAGCTGGTCGAAGGAGTAGATCGAACAGGGGGAGAGTATGGTGAACAATTTCTCGTGCGGGGCCGAGAACGCATGACAAAGAAGGGGATCTAAGGATGTGAATCATCATGAGGGTTGAAGCCCTCGATTCGATAAGTAGGATCTGTTTCTCCGTTAAAGGTCTCAAACATTGGGGGTTTGAAACTCCTCGGGACGGGAGCGTCAAGGATATGGGAGGAGAAGTGTGGCCTGTTTGGCCGATCTTTGTTCGGATGCCTCCCATCTTCGGCGATCCGAGCAAGGCGACCTTCCATTTCTTATAGTCATTTGAGGATGGGGTCTTCCTGTTCCTCAGATTGGGTTGACCCATGGGACTCTTCATTCCCATGCTCAGTCAGTTTGTTGCTCGATCTGGGCCCCACCTTGGAGGGCCCGGAGGATTTTGTCCCAGAATTCATGGAACTCTACACTTGTTACATAGCCTGCGTCCCCGCGGTTGCTTGAGGGTCAGTGGTCCCTCGTGGAGTGGCTGCGCTCGCTGTCTCGACCATGAAAGGATTGGTGACTCAAGCTCAGATTGTAGTCCGAGGGTTCCCCTCCACTCCGGGATCAGTTGAGACGCATTCGGAGGTCGTCCTCATTCTGTCGGTTATTGATGACATTTCTCAGGTTGGAGATCACCCAGATGGGCTACCTCTCATGCCATCGAGCGGGAAGCGCTCGGGGCGATGTCTATAACTATTCACTTCAAATTACTCATATTAGTCTGTACAAAAATGATGTTTCCCGCTGTTTCAAAAATTGAAAACTGAATCCGTCAAAAATTCTAGAAACTAGACTTCCACACGGTTCCAATGCATATTTAAAGTTCAAAATAAGACAACAGTAGTTAGGTCAAACACATTGTTCTTTAGAAATTTGACATTAAGTTATTATAATTTTAGAAACAATGAAAACTCAATAATAAATTCATTAAAAATATTTTTTAGACTCCTAAACATGATTACTAACAATCTGGAAATTATCAGAGAAAATTTTTATAATTTGATCAGCCTTTTTACTGATTAAACATGAAACGTACAAGAATATGGAAATCTGAAAGTAAAAACACAGCTGTAGTAAAACGGGCATAACTTTTGCTACACAACTCGAAATTCAGAAATTCAAGATGTTTTGAAAACTATAAAGATAAGGCTCCAATTCTTATTCAGAAAGTAATTTATTTTAAGATGATTTACTGGGTCGGAAATAGCAGTCAACATACAACCAGTAAGCAACATACAGGTTTTGGGTAGTTTTCATGAAATAAATTAATTAAACATAATGGGTATCAATTCTATAGTCAATAAACTTCTTAATCAGCATGAAGGGTATATAAACATGTTAAACAATATTAAGAACACATACATACATCAATTTATTATCAATCAACCATCAATTGATCAAACAACATACATCCTAACAATTCTCTCTACAACAATTTATTTATGTGACAATTATATGATCAACCCTGTTATCAATTCTATATGCACACATGAAAGAATCAATCTTTGGATTCAAAAGTGGCATGATGTCAAGTAAATTGGGGTTAGCTTGTGTAAGTCCTCAATATACCCAACGAAAGAGATGAACAATGTACAATATGATAAACAAAGGGATCTACTTGCAAGAGTTTCAAAAAAACTTGAATTTGATAAAATTAACAATTTAAGAGGTCAGAGACTTACCTGTTAGATGATAAATTCGAATATAATAGAATAACGGGATGAGAATCCTAGAGCAATGACGACAATCGCAAACCAAGCAAATATCGATGTGACGATCACCATCGGGTACGGATCTCGATGACAATCGACGATCAAGTGCAAGATCAAGCAACCAAAGGCCGAGATCAAATATCGAGATCAAGATTCAAGATCAAGCGATCGACGACTCAAATTGAAATATCTAGGATCAAGATCAAGGATCATGATCGCGATCAAGGGTCAAGATCCTATGATCAAAAGATCAATTAGAACAGCAAGCAGCAACTGCGGACTTCGATGGTGGCGGCTATGCACGGTGACTGAACGAGGGTAGCACTGGTAGAGGTTGACAGGGGCTAGGGCAGCCGACTGAGGCGAGGGTGGTCTTCGACTGGGAGGGGGAAGCTCGTTGACGGTAAAAGACTTCGGACGATGCCCTGTGTTGGAAGAAAACAGGGGAAGCTGTGGATGATCGAGGTGGCGGAGGACGATGCTGATGACGAGGGATGACGAGGGTTATGATGGGTGTTCAGAGCTCTGGAGGTGGTGGAGCAATGGGCTCTCGGAGGTGGATGAAGAGGACGATCGAGATGGGTTTCGACCGAGGGGGAGATGAATATGACGGTGAAGGAGAAGGTGATTAGGTGAGGGGCTCTATTTGGGCGGGGACACAGAGGAGGTTGCGGGAGGTGGAGATAGGGACGACGGGATGAAGACGAGGCGTAAGGTGCGGTGATCGAAGCTTCGGGATGAATACGATGGGTTCGGCAGTGCTTGGTTGCGGGATGGAGACGGGGAGAACGGTCGAGGAGACGGGATGGAGGATGAAGACAGGGGTTGGTGCAGGTGGTGGTCGATGAAGAGGGTGATGAGATGGAGCAATGGCGTGGGCATTTGGGAAGGAAGGAGGCGAAATAGTGGAGGGGGGGGGGGGTTTGAACAGTAGAGGGACTTGGTTTACATAGTAGGGGCGGCTGAGGGTTAGGGTAGTATAGATTAGGGTTTTAGTGTATGTTAGTATATATAGGGAATTATTGGGATATTGGGTTTCGGGTAGAATCCAATATGAAAATAGGCATAGGGTTTGGTTTTTTTTTTTAAGATCCAATAGGGAAAAGAGAATAGGATTATAGGGTTTATAAAATATACATATACATATACATTAAATCAATTATGAAATACGTATAAATAGAGTATGTTCGGCTTTACAAAAATAATAAGAATAATGATAATAAAATAATAAAGGTAACAACATCAATAATAATAATAATAATAATAATAATAATAATAATAATAATAATAACAATACTAATAACAAAAGTAACAATAATCAAAAATAATAGTGATAATAACAATAACAATAATAATAATAGTAATATTAATAATAACAATAACAGTAATAATAAATAGGAATTGGGTTTAACAAATTTATTAAAATGGTTCAAATTGTAATAATATAAATAGTTGATCAATTAAGAATAGGAAATCAAGTTAAAATATACCATACTTCGAAATAATTTTAAGGTCCAAAACAAATCTAAAACAAATTTTATAAATAATCAAACTACAGAAAATATTTAGAAAATATTTATTTACGGGAACGGGGGTTACAATCCTACCCACCTACAACAAAATTAAGTCCTCGAAATTTGCTCAGGCGGTACATAGAAAACGGCAAAAGCAAACTTGGGAAATAACAAAGCAGAGAACTTGGAGGGAAAGAAGAAAATGGTGGCAACACCCAAATGAGAAAGAACATGGGTATGAATGGAGTGATTAATAATGATGTTGAATAAAGTTTCAATGAATGATGGCAATGCAAATGAATAAATAAAGGATTAAACAATGCAAAGAAAAAGAAGTACCAAGAGAATCCTGAGACCTGTGGGTTATGGGCCCACAACTCTTCCGTTGCACCACTCTGATAGTGAAACTCCAAGCTGCTGACATGTCGTTGTAGATCAAGCGATGCCGATCGATGGACCAAGCAGGAAGAAGAAGAATGTATAACACCAGAATCAAAAGGATATGAGTACAAAAGAATAAAATTATACCCAACAAGGAATCAATGAATGGAAGGGACACAAGACAACAGGAAATGAAGGAACTAAATGTGAAGGGATCAAAGAGGAATCAAATAAGACTAGTTTCCAGATCTTAAGTTGGCTATCAATTGTTCATGTGATCTCTGTATTGCACCATACTGTTGAGTCAAACCGGTTAAGACCCAAATCTGGTTAATATATCAGCAAAGCCAAACTTTCTTTCGTTAGTCAAGTTTGACTGATATATTATCCAAACCAGGGCTCTGATACCACTAAAAACCTTGTCACGCTCTGCTTCCCAAAAATACGGAATACGAGTATATGATATTGGCCTAGCGAATGACTAACGTTACCCATAAGCTGTTTATCCGATCAACTCAACAATATAATCAATATAGAAAACAATGTGCATGCAATAATAATAATCTCATGAACAATAATACTTGGAATGAAGTAATAAAAATATCCAAATACAATAAAAATCCAACATCTGGAAGCAATAACAAAATTTAGGACATAAGCCTAATACAATAATAAATCCCAAACACAATAGTAACAAGTCTCAGTATAATAGTTAGATGGAATAACATTCAATTATAAAGCAATAGTTCTTTAGAAAGTTTGCTCTCCAATTATCGTAGGCAATTTTTCTTCATTACCTGTGTACACTTCATCTAAACAGAGATGAAAAATTATCCTTAGAGCAAGTCATAGACAGAAAGTAGAGAAAGCAAAGAACAATGAAATGACGGTATAACAATGAATCAATGGATCAATAGGAATCAATAATATGGGACAATAACAATAATCAATATCATGATAGTCGATACAATGGCTATAAACAATAATTCAATATTCGGTAACAATAATCATTGATCAATAACAATAACACTTAGCCAATGTTCGATATCAATAGGAACAATGAGGAATAATACGCAGTGTCGATGTTGTGTCAATTCTTAAGTCTATTATGCATTTTAATCCTAACTAATGCATGTACTACTACATCCCATTCTACAGGTTTGATGCATACAATCAATTTTGTTTAGACTTAAGTGGTGTACTCAGTAGATCATGTACTTGGCAATGGTAAACACTTGGCAATGGTAAACACTATTCACCTTTCGGTGTACAATACAGTCTTCGGTAATGATACTATATGATATGGCTAAAGATGGGGTTAAATCAGAACCGTCCAGATTGGGCACGAATCTCGAAGCTCAGGGGTAAAATGGTAATTTCACATACAAATGGGTGCGAAACGGGTACTGGGTCTCCTTCTCACAGATCCAACACCCCACAAACGGATCCACTCCAATTGGGTACGGGTCCCGACCCAAGACAAACCCAGATCAGCAAGAGGAAAATCAGGGTCACTGATTTGACCGAATCAACGGGCCTGATTTGCTCTCACCGGGAATCAGGGGTCAGTTTCCTAAACAAATTGGGAGGATTTTTCTCCTGACAGTTACACAGAAAATCAGGTCCCTAATCACTCCCTTGGCGACTATAAATACCTCCCCCCTACCACTGTGACCAGGTAATCACTCTTTTTCCACCTTAAGCTCTTTCTTAATCACCACTGGTTATTGACAAGAGCGTCGGAGGGTGCGTCGCCGGAATCAACCCCGGTGTATCGCACTTCCTTGCAAGTTGCGGCAGGAATCGGAAGGCTTGGATCCGTTGTTCAGGTTTTTCTCGCGAACTTACAAATCTCATCTGTTTACCCCACACCAGAATCAGCGGTAACAGATTAGCGCCGTCTGTGGGAACACCACACGAACAGCCTCCGCCTCTTACTTGTCAACCAGCCCTTCTCCAACTATGCCTCCCAAAAAGGTCAGATCTAGGGGGTCCAACCACGGACCCAATCCCGCTGATCAGCCAGAGGAAGTCCCCGTCCATCCCGCTCCACAGCCGGAACAACTTCCTCCCCCAGTCCAACAGGGCCAGCCTCCTCTTCCCAATCAACAACCCCCCAATGGTCCTGCTGGCCATAACGGGCAGAGGCAGAAGCAACCTCTCCACCCAGACCATGTCTCGGTTCACAATGCCTCCTCGGATTCAATGGCTTCTCATCACCCCGACCTCCGCAACACCGTTCTGAACCGCCAAAGGGATGAGGACCTTCGAAACCGCCTAGATGAGAAGCGGGCCCGAGAGGGAGCCTCCCGCCAACATCAAGGCGAGCGATCTCCTCATCGCCGAGATGGCAGGAGGTCTCCGGACCGAAGAGGACGGGGTGTATCTTCTGAGCATCACAGGAGGAGGCCTCGTTCCCCTGCTGACCGACATCATCCGAGGAACGATGAGGCACCTATCACTCGTGCCGAGTTCCTACAATTCTAGGAGACTGTGTTGCAGGCCCTCAACCTTCGCCCTAACAACCATAATGCCCAGAGGGTTCCAACACCCCCACGGGTTCCAAGTCCTCGCCACCGATCCAGAAGTCCTCTCCCGGCTCCCAGTCGCCAGCAACACCATCATAGTCCTCGCCGATCCCAGGACTATCGGCGACGTAGTCCCCGCTCCCCTTCCTATGAAGAAGAGTCCGGGGGATCGTTTGATTACCAACGGAGGGACGATGCCCTCTACCGTCGTCTCCACGAGGTGGAGAGGCGCATCGGTCGCATGGACAAAGAGGAGGAGTCAAGAGTAGGGACCGTCCGCCCCAGCAGACCCCCCTTCTCTCGGACAATCATGGAGGTCCCCATACAGAGGGGTTTCAAACCTCCGCAGTTTGAAACGTACTCAGGGGAGTCCGACCCAGTCGATCATATCGAAAGCTTCAAGACCTTAATGCTGATCCATCAAGCTTCCGATGCCGTGCTCTGCAAGACCTTCCCCGCCACCCTCAAGGGGTCGGCAAGGGAATGGTACTCTAGGCTCGCTCCCTCTTCCATCTTCTCGTTCGAGCAATTCGAAACGCTCTTCATAACTCACTTTGTGAGTAGCAGGCGAACAGAGAAGACGAGCCTCTCCCTACTCCACCTCCGACAGGAGAAGGGAGAAAAGCTGAGGGATTATGTGAGGAGATTTACCGCAGAGGTCAGGTCAATCGCCTCCCTCGACCAGTCAGTGGCAACAGTTGCGTTCCAGTTGAACGTCCTCAACTCCAACCTTCGATCGTCCCTCACCAAGAAGCCCCCGCACAACTTCGCCGATCTCCTCCTAAGATGCGAGAAGTACATTCGAGCGGAGGAGGCCGAGTGCCTCCCGAATTTCGGGGGATCCGCCTCCGGATCGAAGAGGAAGACGACAGAGGAGGAAGGGTCCAAAAAGCTATAGAAGGACAATAGCGGTCAGCACCGTCCTCCCCCCAGGTTCGAGAAGTTCACTCCCCTCACCACCAATGTCTCCACCATCCTGATGGAAGTGGAGAAGGAAGGAGTTATACTTCCCGCTCCGAGGATGAACACCCCGGCCAAGAGGAGGAACAAGGAGAAATGGTGCCGTTACCACCGGGACCACGGCTACGACACCAACAACTGCCGGGCGTTGAAAAATGAGATAGAGGCCCTCATCCAGAGGGGGCAGTTGGCCAAATTTGTAAAGGCAAACAATCGGGCGGATCGCAACACTCCTCTGCCTCGGGGGGCTAACAAGCGCTCCGAGCGGTGCGATGAGACCCCGAGTTCGAGGAAGAACGAGTCCTGCACCTCATCCACGGAGGCCCCATGGGGGGCTCCTCCAACTCCTCTCAGAAGGCCTTCGTCCGAGAGGTCAACACAGTTCACAGCGCCCCTCCCCCCAAAGGCCTTGGCGTCCCAGTGACTTTCTCCGATGAAGACCTCGAGGGGGTCCGAACTCCCCACTGCGACGCACTTGTCATCGACCTTCGCATGGCAAATTTCAAGGTGCAGAGGGTCCTAGTAGACAATGGGAGCTCGGTGAACATCCTCTTCCTCTCGGCCTTCCGAGGGCTGCAGCTGACTCGGGATCGCCTCAAGCCGGCCTGCTATACGCTCCACGGGTTCACAGGGGTACCAGTAACGGTCGAAGGGGTTATCACCCTAGACGTAACTGCTGGGAAGACCCCTACTATCCGGACAGAGCCGATGGACTTTATGGTCGTCGACGTGCCGGCTGCATATAATGTCATCTTAGGCCGGCCTGGCCTAGCTGCCCTGGAAGCTGTTTCTTCAGCGTACCACCTAAAAATGAAGTTCCCCACCCGGTCGGGAGTGGGAGAAGTCAGGGGCAGCCAAGAGATGGCTCGGAAGTGCTATATGACTTCACTGGGGGACTAGTGCTTTCCCTCGAGACTCTAGAAATCCCCGAGCCGAATGTCCGACCCACGTCCGAGCCAGCGGACGAGTTGGAAGAAGTGCTCTTCTCGGACGAGGTCCCGAGTCGAAAGTTCCTCATCAGCAAGTCCTTGCCAACTGCCCTATGTTCCGACTAGGTGCAGTGCATCCGGGAGAACCGCGACCTATTTGCTTGGTCCGCAGCGGATATGCCCGGGAATTCTGAGGACCTTCTAGTGCACCGCCTCAGCATCGAACCGGGGTGCAGACCGATTCAGCAGAAGAGGCGTAAGTTCGCCCCCGAGCGATAGCAAGCCATAAAGGAGGAGGTGGACAAGCTCTTAAGAGCTCGGTTCATACAGGAGGTGAACTATCCCGAGTGGCTCTCCAATGTGGTCATGGTTAAGAAGTCCAATGGTTCTTCGAGGATATGCATCGACTTCACCGACCTGAATAAGGCGTGTCCGAAGGATCCATTCTCTCTCCCAAATATCGACACCCTCATCGATGCCACCTCGGGCCATGAGCTCCTCAGCTTCATGGATGCCTTCTCTGGCTATAATCAGATCCGAATGTTCCCCCCGGACATTCCGAAGACTTCCTTCATTACCGACCAGGGCCTCTACTGCTATAGAGTCATGCCGTTCGGATTGAAGAATGCTGGAGCCACTTACTAGCGCCTCGTCAACAAAGTCTTCCAAAGCCAAATAGGCCACAACATGGAAGTATACGTCGACGACATGCTCGTGAAGAGCATCCGAGGTACCGACCACGTGGCCGACCTCCAGGAGGCATTCGGCGTATTAAGAAGGCACAACATGAGGCTTAATCCGAACAAGTGTGCGTTCGGGGTCTCGTCGGGAAAGTTCCTCGGCTTTATGGTGAGCCAACGAGGGATCGAAGCAAATCCTGAGAAAATCAAGGCCAAACTGGACATGGCCCCGCCCCGGAACGTCAAGGAGGTGCAGAAGCTTACGGGTCGGCTCGCCGCTATTGGCCGATTCCTTTCAAAGTCTGGGGAAAAGTGCCTCCCCTTCTTCAAGGCTCTCCGGGGGGCTAAGGGTTTCGAATGGGGCCAACCGCAATAGGAGTCGTTCGACCAATTGAAGGCCTACTTGGTGAACCCTCCTCTGCTCAGCAAACCCGTTTCGGGGGAAACCCTCTTCATCTACTTGGCTGCTTCCGAGCAGACCTTAAGTGCGGTTCTGGTGAGGGAAGAAGATCGGGCTCAGAGGCCCATCTACTATGTGAGCAAGGTGGTTCGGGATGCCGAGCTCCGCTATCCGATGATAGAAAAGATGGCCTACGCCCTGATCATGGCGGCAAGGAAGCTCCGGCCATACTTTCAGTCCCACTCGGTTGTGGTCCTCACCGACCAACTGCTGAAGCAGATCCTCCACAAGCCCGAAACCTCGGGCCGGCTTATGAAGTGGTCCATAGAGCTGAGCCAACACGACATCTCCTACCAGCCTCGGACTGCTATCAAAGCTCAGGCCCTCACCGACTTCATCGTCGAGTCCACCATTCCCGAGGTCAGCCATGTCCCGAACGGACCCCCATTTGGACGGTTTTCGTGGATGGATCCTCCTGCAACGAGGGTAGCGGCGCCGGTATCATCCTGAACGGCCCTGATGACTTCGTCTTCCAGTATGCCCTCTGCATGAATTTCAAGGCCTCAAACAATGAGGCGGAGTATGAAGCACTAATTGTGGGCCTCGGACTTGCCCGAAGTGCTGGGGCGCAGCGCCTCCGAATCCATAGTGACTCTCAGCTGGTTGTGAACCAAATTTTGGGCGAGTACGAGGCGCAAGACGAACGGATGGCAAAGTACCTCGCCAAGGTCCGAACCCTCATGGGCTAGTTCGAAGAGGCACTCATCCAACGAGTCCCTCGAGAGGAGAACTCGCAAGCCGATGCCCTCTCCAAGTTGGCCTCATCATCCCTCCAAGGTCTCGAGCAGACCATCTTGATCGAGGTCCTCATGAAGCCGAGCATAGAAGACGAGACCCTCAACTCTGTGGAGTCTTTACCGGTCCTGCTATAAGATAATTGGATGAAACCCTTAGTAGAATTCCTAAGGGACGGACTCCTCCCCGAGGACCCCAAAGAAGCATGCCGAGTCAGAACCAGGGCCGAGCGGTATGTCTTGATCGAGGGGATCTTATACAAGCGCTCCTTCTCACAGATTGACGGCCGACCATACCTAAGGTGCCTCTCTCCAGAACAGGCCGACTATGCCTTACAGGAGCTCCACGAAGCCATCAGCGGAGCACATTCGGGGTCTAGGTCCTTGGCTCGGAAAGCTCTGAATTACGGATACTTCTGGCCGACTCTCCTCTAAGATGCCGAGCGACACGTTCGGCAATGTGGCTCTTGTCAAAGACATTCCAACGTTCGTCGCCTCCCTCAAGCCAACCTCGCCTCCCTATCAATTCCTATCCCCTTCGCAATGTGGGGGATGGATTTACTAGGGCCTTTCCCTCCAGCTCTGGGCCAGTTCAAGTTCTTGGTCGTAGCCATCGACTACTTCTCGAAGTGGATTGAGGCCGAGCCCCTCGCCACTATAACCGAGAATAAGGTGCTTCAATTCTTCTGGAAGAACATCATCTGCAGATTCGGCGTCCCCCGTGTCCTCGTAACGGACAACGGGACTCAGTTCACTGGTGCCGCATTTCGAGCTCTGTGCGAAGACCTTGCCATCCAGCAGCACTTCTATTCCGTCTCCCACCCTCAGTCGAACGGACAGGCGGAGAATGCTAACCGACAAATCCTCTCTGGCATCAAAAAGAGATTGGACAAATGTTCCAAAGGCCTATGGGTCGACCAACTCCCCAATGTACTGTGGAATTATCGCACCAACAAACGGACCCCCACAGGAGAGTCCCCGTTCAACCTCACCTATGGGTCCGAGGCAGTGATACCTCTCGAAGTCGGAATACCTTCTCCTCGCCTCGTGGCCTACGACGAGGAACAGAACGCCAGAGACCTCCGGGCGAACTTAGACCTGGTGGACGAGTTGAAGGAAAGAGCATCAATACGCCAGCAGAACTACCGGAGGAGGGTCGAACTGGCATACAACAAGAAAGTCCGACCCACCGATCTCAAAGAGGGGGACTTGGTCCTCAGGAAGCTAGCCATCTCCTTCCCCAATTAGAGGAGCAAATTGGCTCCGAACTGGGAAGGACCCTACAAGATCACAAAGGTGGTTCGGCCCGGAGCTTATCGTCTGGAAGATCTAGAGGGCAGAGAGATTCTGAGGACCTGGAATGCCGACCACCACCTAAAATACCAAGAAAGCGCCCCGGTGCCTATCTGAGTATCACGAAGTGTCGAACCATTCCTCTCCTCTAACTTGTAATTCATTTCCTAAGTTGTCAAATGTAAAAACGGCTCACCGTCAATTATCAATAAAGAATGATTTTTTGTATTTATAAAGTTGCTTGTATCTCTCCGTCCTTATTCTTTAATTCAACCAATGGTTCGGAGTCCAATGTCCGGCTCGACTTTACTTCCCTAGCTCGCCCTTAGGCGAGCCAGAAGTAGATCGCCGTTCGGAACTGCTCCCACAACCGTTGAACTACACCGATGGTTCGGAGTCCAACACTCGGCTCGACTTTACTTCCCTAGCTCGCCCTTAGGCGAGCCAGCAGTAGATCGCCGTTCGGAACTGCTCCCACAACCGTTGAATTCTAACAATGGTTCCGGAGTCCAACACTTGGTTCGATTTTACTCTGCAAGCTCGCTTCTCAGTGGGCTAGGAGTGGGTCGCCATTCGGAATTGCTCCCACAACCGTTGAACTCTAGCGATGGTTCCGGAGTCCAACACTTGGTTCGATTCTGCTCCACAAACTAGCTTCTCAGCGGGTTAGGAGTGGCTCGCCATTCGGAATTGCTCCCACGACCGTCGAACTCTCACGAGGATCGACAACCCACCCTCGGGTAGGGCTCGACTCGCCTCGCAACTCTGCGATAAGAGGAGACAGAAGCACCACTCGGCACCTCCGGCTGAACACTCTTGTTGCCGAACCACAGACAAGCGAGAAGTGTGCCCGGAGCGCACCACGACGCTCGAACTCTCAAACCTCCGGTCGGCTGACCGAGCAAGTGCCCATCCGAGCGTCAAAATGTAGAAAACTCACTTTCTCCTCAACTTTCGTGTAAGATCTCGATCAGACGGTCCAGATCTTGCCAATAACGCTAAACGACAAGATAGCATTTTCTTGGGAACTGGGCCCGTCTCGAGATTCGTGCCATCATCCAACGGTCCGGATCGCGCTACAGCGCCGAACCGCGGACAAGAGAGGGGCCGGGTCGGAGACCTCGGCACGACGAACACAGTCAGAACCAAAGCGACTACGCAGAGCTACAAAAGACGTGCTAGTTCGTGAAAGAAATATTATTAATAATTGGGACACAGTACAAAACAACTCTTCCATACAACGAGGCCACAAAGCCTTAAAGAACAATGGTTACAATGCTGACCCACTACACTTGGTTTTTAAAAGAAAAATCATCAAACGTCCCGTTCGGTCGTCAGTCTAGCTACTTCGGCCGCCAGTTCCTCTTCCTCCGTCCGAAGCCCCGCCTCTACAGTCTGCAAGTGACGGATCTCAGAGAGCAGATCATCCCTTTCGGCTACTACCTTCGCCAGATTGTGCCGAACACACTGGATCTGAAGGGCGTTGCTGAAGGCGGTCAGCGAGTCTCCGTCCTCTCCCGTAGGAGCCATCTCGGCAATCCTGCTCTCCATACGCCGGTTCTCGGCGTCCCGCTGACCTAGGACGAGCTGAAGGTGGCCCCGCTCGCTCTCGGCTCGGCGCAGTCCCAGCTCGACTTCATAAAGCCGATCTCGGCATGTGGCCGAGCACATCTCCGTCTCCCCCGAGCCAGCCTCGGTTCGAGCGTGATTATCCGAGCAATTGGGGTCGGCATCTTGAGCTACCACCACGAGCTGAAAAGAGGAAGAGACGAACAACAAAATTTCAAAACGTTGCCGAAGTCCAACACTTCAAGAATTTTCCAAGCAAACTTTCAGGTTTGTATTCAGATATAGTAACTCTACATACAACAAGACCGACCCAACAACAGAGTTTTACAACAGCCAGAAGAAACATAAGACGACATGTTTAGTGCCTCTTCGGAAGGGGTACGCTTCGGTTCAAGGAAATGCGGGGACGGCGAGGCCTGACCTCCGAGCTCGATTCCAAACCAACGAAGCGGGATCCCCCTTCGCCACTGACCCCAACTGTGGCGCCGACCGAGGCACCGCTAGACGAGATGGCTACGCTACTCTGAGCGTCGGCAGGACTCCGCCTAGCCGCAGGCATGAGTCGCGAGTTCGTAGAAGGTAATCCCTCTCTCGCTCTCTTCGCGAGTACACGACGTACTCCGAACGTTGGCCCGCTCCGGCAGAGGTTTGAGCGACACGACCTCTTCCTCCAACTCGATAATCCTATCCCTTAGAGTGTCATCCTTCGCCGACATCTTCAAACGAGGAGGCCTTGACGAGCCCGAGACATTGGCGCTATCGGTCGCGAGTCGTCGATAATGGGTGACCTCGATCCCCCTGTCTATCGTAATCCTCCTAAGCTTGTCGACCTCGGCCAACAGTTTTTGGTGCTCGGATGACACCTTCTCCAGCTCGGAAGTTAGCTTCTCTTCCTCTGCCGAGCGTTCTTTCTCCGCTAACTCCAAGTGTCGGATCTCGGCTAAAAGCTCGTCATTCTTTTGCTCAGCGAGGGAGAGCTCCCTACGAAGACGATCGGTCTCACCTTCGGGACAAGGAGCTTAGGGTTACTTCCGCAGTTGCTTCAACTCGCGACAATACCCCCTCATAGCTGCCTTTGTCTCCTCCAGCTTCAAGAACATGTAAAACCGCCTCTCTCGGCTATTGGAGAGCTCTCCCTTTGTTTTAGCCAGCTCCTTACGAAGGTATGCAACCTCCGTGATCGGACTAAACTTCACCTGAAAAGCAGAGATAAATCCGAGGCCCAACACTTGGAGAATTTTACGCCTAATCAAACACAAAATCCGGACACTAACACTTGGATAAATTTTGGCCAAACAAAGTGTTTTCATTCAAAACTCAGGAAAAAGCTTTACAAGAGCGGTGGCCAGTCCGCAGTTAAGCTTACAAAAAAAAACAAAACAACAAAAGACTAAAAGAGGCAACCGAGTCAGGGGTTGACCTTTTTGTCGTTCGGGTCTGTCGACCCCTCGGCCTTGTCCTCGCCCTCGACCTCGTCCTCGTCCTCGCTCCCGCTCTCCTCCTCAGAGTCGTCCTCCTCCTCATCCTCAGCTTCAGTCTCACCCGGACCTTCGACACCGTCAGTCTGTCCCTCGGGGCCGAGCATCCCCTGGGGAAGCTCCTCCTCCCCCTCCACGGGGTCGTAGAAGCGGTAGGAGGACGTGTCGAAACCCGGATTCCGAGCGGCGACATGAAGCAGGGATCGGCCGTATGCATCCTCGATGTTCTTGAACATGTGATGCTCGGCCTCGTCCTGGACAGCCTTCTTCGCCTTTGCCACCTTAGATCGGTGCCTGACCATGATCTTCTCGGCCCTCTTCCGAGCCGTCTCCGCCTCCGACTGAGCAGTGGCCAGCTCCTCCTTCAGCTCGGCATTCTCCTTCTCCGAGGCCTCAAGCTTGGCTGCTGCGTCCTTCGACCACTGAACGGCGTCGGCCAACTGCGCCTCCAATCCCGCCACTTCGGCCCCACGCTTGGCCGAGAGGAGTAGCTCAGCATCGAGTTTCTTCACCACTTTCGCGCGCTCCGACCTCTCCCGATCATACTGCGCCGTCAGCTCCTGCTCCTTGCTCGCGAAGTCCTCGAGCAGGAAGTTGAAGTGGCAGAGGGTCTGAAAAGAGAACAAACCGTTAGGGTCCGAACCCAGAAACTTAGGAAATTTTAGAAAAACGCTTCAACAAAAAGTGTTCGGTCCACTCACCGACATTGTGTTTCAAGCAATCTGCATTGTGGCATCCCCAACTTGCCCAGACTTAAGGGCCACTCGGTCCTTTGGGGTCGGCAGGTGCTTCATCGCCTGCATGCAAATGTTGCCGTCACCCAAAAAGCCGTCGAATTTCATCACTTGCCAGTCGGGGACGAAGACCTGCTTGTGCCCCTCGGTCAAGATCTTCTCCGCATCGGCAGTGAGGGGCGGAACTTGGAGGGATAGCACCTCGTTCACGCCGAACGCGCCGCTCGACGAGCCGGCGGCATCCCCCTTCGCCGTTGGTGTCGGCGCATCGGAAACTGGAGGATCGGAGGCTGCGACCTTCTCCTGCTCGGGATCGGCCTCCGGGACGATGACCTTCTGCAGGTCAGCGGTCTTCGGGACCGAGGGTATCTTTGGCGCTCGGCCCCCCTAAGGCCCAGTCGAGGGTCTCTTCTTTCTCGTCTCCTGCTCCCTCGCCTTGGCCTTCGCCATCAACGCCCTATAGTCCATCCTAGAAGATTCTGCATAAGCCGAATGAAAAAACTTAGACAAATTTTTCAAGAAACTCATTCAAAGAGCAAAAATACCAGAAGCGTACTAGGGTCGATCGGACTGAGACCCCCTCGGAACAGAGCTTCCTCGGTAATATCTTTCCAACTGAGCGTCGACAAGGCAAGGAGCTTCTTGAGGACTTCCGCTTCCTCGTCACTCAGCACCGGCTCCTTCTTTGTCCGCTTAGGCAGGCCATCCCTCGACCAAGCTATCGGAATCGCCCAAGGTTCGGGAGCTCGGATAATAAAATACTTCTCCTTCTAATAGTAGAGAGGACCAAAAATTGCGCGTATTTTGAATCCTTTCATCTGGAGGTTTGAATGTTCGAGATCTTATCAACAAGCAATATAGTCTTTGCTTCATGGAGTGAATGTGTTCCTATGGTAGCCACATAGTCTGTATGTTCAAAAAATTCTTCGGGTGCTAGGAGGCATTCCTTATCTTCAATAAATTCCTTCTTGTTAAACTTGGTAAACTGATGGAGAGGTTCTTCTGTGACTCGTTTGAGTTCTCACAACTGGACTGAAGGATATAGCTTAATATATTGTTGTTCTTCCCAAATGCTCCAAATCCTGAACAAAAAAATCATCTGGAATCTGTTAGAGTATTCTACAAGTTTAAATTTGCAGATTTCAAAAATACAATTAATATATTCTTCTGGATCATTTGTATTCACATATATTTCATCAACCAATCCTTTTTGAATATGTTTTTGGTATTTGGGGATGTCATGAAAACAAGCAATTAATCGTGGTCTTTGATTGGAATTTGTATGATATCTTCATCTGCGAAGAGGGTAGCAATATATGTGCCTTCTAATTGTTTAAATAACATTAACAGACGAGATTCGTTGATTAAGTGTTGTTGGTAGATAGAGTTCATGTTTTGGACTGCGACTTCGGCTTCAAATTCCTTTGTCTTTTCATTGCCAATATTGTAAGATTGGAGTACTGCTACATTATCTTGAATTCATAGATACACTAGGTCTGTAGTATCTATTTGAGAAAATATTAATTGTAAACTCATGTGATTAGAAGTATTGTTCGAGAAGAGTGCTGCTTCTTGATTGTTTAATGCCTCTGATCAAGAGGTTGAAGAAAATTGTGACAATTTAGTCAGTAATTTTCGAGTCTCAATTTGTCTTTGTTGTTGTTTTTGAATTTCTTTTGATTTGTCTAGGAACTCTCTTTCGAGATGGGTGAGCCAATAGATAATCTATAATCAGCAGATTGGATGGATCTGAAACATTTATTGAATTTATTATAGAGACCGATGTCTTGATTTTTCATATCCATGTCATGTCATTCTTTTACCAATGAAGCGGCTAAAGTCTTTTTTGGTTCTGTAATAACATCTTTCCATTATTCACAGGAACAAAGTTTTTTCTTGCTTCTATGGAAGCTGCTTCCTTTTCATTAACCTGTGGGGTAAGACTTTTGTTTTCGAACTGTTGGGCCTTAGCATGTTAGGCTGTGGTATCTTCTGTTCCTGTGGATGCAAAGGTGGAAGTCTTTGTGGAGACTTGCTTGGCTTTTTTAGAGCAAGCCTGTTGCCAAGTTTCCTGGTGCTTCATTTGCTCAAAAAGCTCTTTAAGCTTTTCGCTTAACTTCTTGTTAAAAGATCAGCAATAAAATTAGTGTATCCAGGAATATATTTAACATCATATGAAAAAGTTTCTTCATATATTGCTATTCAAATCCTGCGAAGATTTTTTTTTCTTCAAGAATTATGCAACAGATTTATTATTTGTTTCAATAACAAAGTATTTGTATAAAAAATAATTTTTTAAGCTTTTTATTGCTAAGTTAATAGCTAGTAATTCTTTATCACAAGTATAATATTTAACTTGAGTTTTATCAAATTTTCTTGATGTGTAGGCCATAATTTCTTTTTGTTTAGAAATTAATACTGCTATCCAAAAATTGTCAGAAGCATCTGTTTGTAATATAGTTGTTTCTTCTTCAGAAGAAAAATAAAGAATCTGTTGATTTTTAACAAGGTTTTTTATTGCCTTTATTTCTTCTTGTTCAGTAGAGGATAACATAATGAAAGTTTTATATGTATTCCATCGTTGTGGCTGTTCCCCCGAAGATTTTTTTATATTTAGCTTGTTCTGCATTAAGCTTTTGTTGTAACTGCTGTACTCTGGAAGATAAGTTTGGTATAAATCTTCTACTGTAATTCAGTAATCCTCAAAAGCTTTGAAAATCTTTTAGTGTAGTAAGATTTTCAGGGAATTTCTTTATTTTAGTATAAATGTGTTGTTGTAATTTTATTCAACCATGTTTGATAAATTTTTCCAAGAATTCGATTTCTATTTTGAACAGTCCTATTTTCTTAAGACTGAGAATAATACCATATTTTAGTAGTAATTGGACTACATTTAATAAATGTTGTTTGTGTTTTTCGGCAGAGACTAGAAATACAAAAATGTCATCAATGCATACTACCACGAAGGGTAGATATCCAAAAATAGAATTCATCCATTTTTGAAATATTTACGGTGCATTTTTTAAACCAAATGACATGACAAGCCATTCGAAATGTCCTTGAGGGCAACTGAAAGCAGTTAGCTTTATGGAAGAGGTGTCTGCTAACTTGATTTGCCAAAAATCAGATTTAGCATTAAATTTACTATAATATTTTGCCCCTTGAATGTGCTTAGCTAGGTGTTATGCATAAGGGATAAAATATCTATCAAATTTTGTACAACTATTTAGCTTTCTATAATTAATAACCATTCTAGTTTTTCCTGTTTTTATCTCTGCATGATTTCTTACTAGAAATGCTGGAGAATAATGGGGACTTGAGCTTTTTTGTACTGAATTAAGATCCAATAAATCTTTTATTTGTTTTGCAAATTTTATTTTGTCAGTTGGTGAGACCATGTTATTGTTGACTCGAACTTTTGTATCTTTATATTGATCCGTTAATTCTATTTTACATTATCGTAAACTTTTGTCAAACCACTTTAAGAGCATCCACAATGGTTTCTCAAAATTCTCATTTTGCCATTTTTTGAGAAAAAAACTGCTGCAATGGTTTCTCAAATGTCCATTTTTTAGCAAACCAAGCAAATCTGTTTCTCAAATATGAGAAACGATATGAGAATTCTCATATTATAGAGGACGGGGAATGATTCCCCGTCTGAGAATTTTTTTTTTTTTTTATCAACAGACGGTATATGATATACCGTCTGACAATTTTTATTATTTTTTATTACACAGTAATGGTCAAACGGGATATGTTTCCCCGTCTCTCACATTTAATTTTTTAATTTTTTTTTTTTATAGAAAATCCTCCTCAAACGGGACATGATGTCCCGTTTGTCTCAAACGGGATATCATGTACCGTTTGAGAGGATTTTTAATTTTTTTTTTTTTTCTTATTTCCTGGATTACATTTAGTTTACTAAAATACCCTTCTACTCTACATTTAGTTTACTAAAGTGGAGGGCATTAAGGTCATTTCATTGTTAAAGTAGGAACCAAATTATTAAAGCACCCACGCCAAATATCATATACCGTCTGACGTAAAAAAAAAAAAAGAGACGGGATATCATATCCCGTCTCTCGTGCAAATGAGAAAAATATAGCAAATGACCACTGCAGCATTCCTCTCTATTTGCTATTACTGTAGACGCAGATTATAGCAAATGAGAAACAACCATTGTGGATGCTCTAAGGGATTATCTAGAATATAATGGTTCAAGTGTATTATGTATCAATACTCCAAACTCATTGGAGGTTGGAATATTGTATGTATAGATTTTGGAGTTGTTATTTTGGATAAGTGTGACTAAATTTTTACCACGCTATGTTACGTGTGTATAATGTTGTAAAATAAACGCAGGTAATGAAACTCGTTGAACCATACTTCCATCAATATTAATATAATGTTTATCAATGGAGATAAGCATCTTAGATTATCCATTCCCAAAATATATCAGCCATTCGGAAGTACTCGTCCTTCCTAGTTGATACCATTCCAAGCTAATTGAACTAATAATGAACAGAATCATGAGATGTAGTCAAGGGGTTGAGGCAGAGTTATATAAACATTAAAATAAATAAACAATTTTTTTTATTTTCTTAAAAAACCATTTTTCAGTAGGTGAAAACAGGAGATGGAATATCATCCTACCACAACAATGATTAATCTTCTGGAAACGAACAAAAAAAAATTTCTTGGAGAACATAGTTGCAAAAATGCCAGTCTGTAGACATGAATAAGCTTCAGACATCTGGAGATGAACAAGTTTACCACAACGACAAGCAGCAAGTATTGAAATTGTGAGAAGTCTGAGAATGTGGAAAATCAATTTACATATAAGTACAATATACATTATGACACGTTTTGGCTACTCTTGGAAGACCACGCTTATAATAGGTACACTTGTCAAAACAGATGTAACGTAATTTTGTCTTGCTAATATACTAAATACTTAGCAAGCTCGTTGCATGTTAAGATAAATAAAGACAATGAACTGGGTTAATAATTCAGCTCAATCTAAGCTGTCTGACTCCCTTAGGATCCACAAACTCCTATTAAATCAGGTCTGTAGCTCCTATGGGCCTTCTATTATTCAGGCCCACAAAAGAGGGCCGGGCCCGGCACATTAGGGTTAGGGTTCCCTCTCTCTGCTTATAAATATCAAACCCCGCTCTCCCCCCCCCCCCCCCCCCCCCCCCCTAATTTCTGCAGGTAATGAAACTTTCTCCACACAAACCCTAACAACACCTTTTTCCAGTGACTGACTAGATAGTCGGAGGGCCTGTCGAAGGGATCTCTTCTGGTATTTCTAGGCATCTTGCAGGTATTCAGGGCGGCCAGCAACCAGCAACACAACTTCTCCTACTCCTCACGAAATCTCAATGTTAGATCCAGATATGTGGCTAAGATCTGTCTCAAGACTGTCTTTCCCTCTACAAATAACAAAAATTGACATCTGTTGCTCCCACCACTAAAGACAGATTGATTTGATGCCCCCAAAGCCAAGAGAGCACCCACGACGGTATGTGTCACGCCTCGCTTCCTAAAATATAGGAATACGAGTACATAACGAAGGCCTAGCGAATGATGTAAATACCATCCATAAGCTGTACCAGTCGAACTCAACAATATACAAGAGAATACAACCACGCAAGAAAAGAATAACTACATAAACAATGAATAAACTCCAAAATATTCATGAAATAATTTCACTAAATAATATCCGACATCCAGGATAAAACAAATTTCAGGTCATAAAGGCCCAAAACAAAGAACAATATCAGTAAAAAGTCCAAAGGGAAAAATAGCATAAAATAATTCAAGCAATCTATTCTTGGACTCCATCTTCTAGAATCGTTGCTCACCAATTCCTTCTGGGATCGCTCCTTCAGTACATGTAAGCTAGTGATCTAAAAAGAGAGAAAATAATGTCCTTAGAGCAAGTCATGGATAGCAAGTAGAGGAAAACAGAGAATAATAGGAACACAGTATATCAAAAATAAGGGACGGGATCAAAAGTCAAGAACAAGGACAAGGAATGGCAATAATGTCAAGGGTCTATGTTTAATCATGTAATAATTAATGATTTCAATTCAAGTTCAATATCGATGACAATATACGGGATTGAGCATGAAATGTCAAGTGCAGGTTATTAATAATTTTATTAACCTATCTAGTGCACGTGCTACTACGTCCCATTCCACAGGTTCAGCACAGGCAAACAAGTGGACATTTTAGACTGTGATGGTGAATTCACGGTTCATGTACTCGGCCTAGTAATCAGTAATTAATGTTCAGTAGCATTAATTATCAAGGTAGTATTTTATGGCCATCAGTTAGTACAGTGATCATGTCAAGTAGTAAGGGGCCCTACCAAGTACAGTCTCTGATTGTTCACTACCACATCAACCAATAATACCCCGACTTGCTAATATTTTATTTCATTCTATGTGAGCATGCATGAAGATTTCAATGTGGTGTCATGCTAGGTGCGACTAATTCTACTCGTCATAGACAAAGCAAGAAGAAAAAATATTAAATCAATACAAATCATACAATATGGACAGCAGGACATTACTGTACAAAAATAGATATTCCCACTGTTACAGTAAAGAAAATCTGGATCCGTCAGAAGTTATAGAAACTAGACTCTCTACCGGTTTCATCGAATATACATACGACTTATAAAAATCACAGAAACTAGTTTCAAATTCTTATTCTTTACAGATTTTAGGTTTAGGCAGCATGTTATAGATTGTGTTCAAATATATGTTTTAGGTCAGAAAACTCATCAATTAAATCTACAAAAATTCAGAGTGATTCCTACACATATCTAGTCTTAGCCAACTTAATTGTACATTTTAATTTTACCATTAACATTTTCTACTTATTAATAAATCGAGGTGATACACCTAAAATTGTGAATCTAAAATTCAGACCAAGCAGTACTAAATGACTAATATCTGGCAGATTATAAATCGGAATTCAATTCCGTCGAATTTTCTGGAAAATAGACTCATAGGGTACAATTTCTTTTTACTAAGTTCTTTCAAATACTACAGAAACAAATTTCGAAATTCTGATATAATAAGAAGAAAACAGCAGGCCAGAAAATAATTTAATATGAATAGGCAATAATTTCATCATACATCCATATGAGTCATGATAATTAATAAACAAAGTTCTATTTGATGATTAACATGCAATTTTCAAGATTTATGATGCACTTTACAGTCATGGCAATTAATTCATCAAATCAAATTCAATTTGAAAGATTCAATTCCTCAAACAATTCTATAACATGGATCTAGTTATTTTCATGTATTTCGTGCATATGCAATGTGCAATAGAGACTGGGGTTCCAATCAAAGATAAAGGCACAAAGTGAATGATATCTTGGGTTAGCTTGTATAAACTCTCAATATACTCAACGAAAGATGAATAATACAACAATATGGTAATTGAAGACGATCTACTTATGGGGATCAAAAGAGTTCTTGAACAAGAAAAATAAACTAGTTCAAGAGAGACTTGTCTGTTAGATGATAAATTTGAATATAAAAGAATAATAGGATGAGAATCCCGATGGCGATACGAACCACGCATGCACAAAAAGCATGTGCAACCCGGCTCTACCCAAACGAACAACACACAACGATAGCAGACAGCAGCAAAACAGCAAACAACCACTACCTACTCCACAAAACAGCAAACAGCCACCCCCTCTACTCTCGCACAGCAACCAGCGAAACTCGACAGGGGAGAGAGGGAGAGAGCAGCGGGGACAGCAGCTAAGCAGCGACTGGGGTGAGGGTGGTTGTCAACTGAGCGGGGGAAGGTTCAGGCGACGATCAACGGTGAACAGGGGGGCTTCGGGAGTCGAAATAGGCTGTTTCGGGGAGGAAAACAGGGGAAGGGAGAAGTTGGCAAAGTTGGTGGGTTTCGGAGGGTGCGGGTCCACGGTGGTGTGCTAGGTGGTGACGGAGGACGAGGAAGATGAGGTTGGATCGAGCGGTGGCACTCAGGGACGGACGAAGACTAGAGGGAAGGTCGGTGACGGATTGGGTTCTTCGGTGGTTGGGTGCGAAGGTGAAGATGGCGGGAGATGAAGGAGGATGGATTCGCGGAGGTGACGAAGACGGGATGGCTGCGGTGGTTGTGGTCGAGGGTGAAGGATGAAGAGGACGAGAGAGGACGACGGATGAAGGTGATGGGTGATGAGTTCAAAATCAAAACAAAGAGAGGGTAGAGAGATGAGAGCGGCGGTAGGAGAGAGAGAGGATTAATTAGGGTTAATTAATAATTTAGGGTTAATGGGTATTTATAGGGTATGTTGGGATATAGAGTTATTGGGTTTAATGGGTAATGGTTTTGGATATTGGGTTTGGATCGAATAGTAGAAGTGGTAATTAAATAAATCAAATAAGATGAATAAAATAGACTAATTGGGTATGATGACAAGCAAAATTCTGAACATGATGATCAACAAAATTGTTAGCAGAAAAGATTAAATAGATCGGGAGACGAAAATTGAGTTGAAAGCAATTAATAAATGCCACCAATAGAAAATCAATTTACAGGGTTCAGAAAAGAATAAGAAGAAAATCAACTATTAAAAATTCCCAGAAAAGTACCAAATACAGAAAACAGGGATTACAATCCTACCCAGCTTACAAGAAGAATTTCGTCCTCAAAATTCATACAAGTGGTACACAGGGCGACCCCCAAAAAAAGCAAAAACAAAATAAAACTACTCAAACAAATGATGAAACTTCTGCCGGATCTCTTCCTCCAACTCCTAAGTTGACTCACCCGGCGAGTGAGGATTCCAAGAAACTCAAACCAGCTTGATGACTCTATTCTTCAACACTTTCTCTCGTCAGTCTAAGATACAGACTAGATGAATCTCACAAGACAAGTCCGGTCTCACGGACAACTCTGAGTAGTCAATCACATGACTGTTGTCCAAGATGTACTTCCTGTGCTAGGAAACATGGAATACATCATGGATTCTAGACAGTGCCGGGGGTAGAGAAAGCCTGTAGGCCACCTTGCCCACACGCTCCACAACACCAAACGGCCCAATTAAACGAGGACTCAGCTTGCCCCCACCACCAAAGCGAATGATGCCTTTCCATGGTGACACTTTGAGCAACACGTGATCCCCGGCTTCGAACTTTAAAGGCCTTCGAGGAACATCTGCCCACTTCCTCTGCTTATCCTAAGCAGCCTGCAAATGCTTCCTGATCTGAGCCACGACATCAACTGTCTTCGTGATCAACTCAGGCCCTTAAAGTTTCCTCTCGCCGATGTCATCCCAACATACCGGCGATCTACACTTGCGACCATACAAAGCCTCAAATGGCGCTGCCTTGAGACTCGCCTGATAACTGTTGTTGTATGAGAACTCGACTAAGTGCAGATGATCTTCCCACGAACCTCCAAACTAGAGAACACAGGATCTCAACATGTCTTCCATGGTTTTAATCATCCTTTCCTACTGTCCATCTGTCTGTGGATAGAATGTTGTACTGTAGCTCAACTTAGTACCCAAGCACTTCTACAGACTCTTCCAAAACTGAAATCTAAATCTTGCATCTCTATCCGATACGATGCTGACAGGAACTCCATGCAGTTTGAAAAGCTTCTGAATATACTTCTGAATATCCGATACGATGCTGAAGGGAATGATGTGGGCACACTTCGTCAACCATTCCATTATCACCCAGATAGCATTATGACCCTTTGGACTCCTCGGCAAAACTGTTACAAAATCCATAGTGATGTTCCCCCGTTTCCACTATGGGATTGGAATAGGTTGCAAAATTCCTGCGGTCCTCTGATGCTCTGCCTTCACTTGCTGGCAAGTCAAACACTGCGACACAAACCTTGCCACAGCTTTCTTCATACCATGCCACCAAAAGTGTTACTTCAAATTCCTGTACATTTTAGTACCTCCCGGATGAATAGAATACGGAGACCAATGAGCTTCTTCAAGTAGCTTCTGCCTGACTTCTCCTATAGGTACACACAACCCAGAACCAAAATGAAGTGACCCGTCTGAATGAATGATCAAATCAGTTCTCAGGCCTGCTTTCACTTCTCTTCGGAACTTCTGCAACTGCTGATCGCTCGCTTGGGCTTCCTTGAGTTGCTCTACCAAAGAAGACTGCAACTGTAATATCATGAACTATGGTACTGATCCAGGAAGTATCACATCCAACTCCACCCTTCTCATATCCTCCACTATTTCCTTCTGCTTGGTAAGGAACATAGCAGCAGGTCTTCTACTCAAAGCATCAGGTACCATGTTTACTTTGCCCGGGTGATACTGCAAATTGATGTCATTATCTGTCATCAACTCCAACCATCTCCGTTGCCTAATGTTCAACTCCTTCTGCGTGAACACATACTTGAGGCTCTTGTGATTTTTGAAAATCTTCACTCTATCTTCAAGCAGATAATGCATCCACAACTTCAAGGAAAAAATCATGGATGCAAGCTCCAGATCATGCGTGGGATAGTTCTTCTCATGAGGCCTTAACTGTCTGGATGCATAGGTGACAACCCGACCTCGCTGCATTAGCACTGCTCCCAGACCTCTACCCCGAAGCATCACAATGGATCACAAAACCACCCGAACTATCGGGTATAGTCAGTACAGGTGCTGACATCAACCGATGCTTCAACTCTGCAAAAGCTCCACCATAAACCTCATCCCAATCAAACTTCTGCTTCTTCTTCGTCAAATTGGTCAGAGGTCTAGCTATCTTCGAGAAATCCGAAAAAAACTTTCGATAATACCCTGCCAAACCAAGAAAGCTTCGCACCTCAGATATTGACTTCAGAATCGGCCAATCCTTGACCGTAGAGATCTTCGATGGATCAACAGAAACACCTTCACCAGAAATAATGTGCCCCAGGAAAGGAACCCTATTTAGCCAAAATTCACACTTACTGAGCTTCCCATACAGCCGGTTCTCTCTCAAAGTCTGCAGAACAACCCTTAAATGTTTAGCATGACCTTCCCAGTTCCGAGAATACACCACTATGTCGTCAATGAAAACCATGATAAACTGATCCAAAAACGGTGAGAACACCCGGTTCATCAGACTCTTGAACACAGCTGGTATATTGGTAACTCCAAAAGGCATCACCAAAAACTCATAATGCCCATACCTCGTTCGAAATGCCATTTTTTGAACATCTTTTGACTTCACCTTAAATTGATGATAACTGGAACATAGATCCAACTTAGAGAACACAGAAGCACCTCCCAATTGGTCAAACAGATCATCAATCCTCGGCAATGGGTACCGATTCTTCACAGTGACATTGTTCAACTCTCGATAGTCAATGCAAATTTGGCAACTGCCATCCTTCTTGCTTGCGAACAGAATTGGGGCTCCCCAAGGCGAAACACTCGACCTAATAAAACCCTTATCCAACAGCTCCTGAATATGCACCTCCAGTTCTGCCAATATGCACCTCCAAGGCGAACACAGAAGGACTCTTCGAGATAAGCATCGTACCCGGCTAAACATCAATACAGAACTCCACTTCTCAGTCTGGCGGTAATCCAGAAAATTCCTCCGGAAAGACATCAAGGAAGTCCCGTACAACCAAGGGTGCAACATCCCCATCAGTGCACAACGACTCAAGTGCAGTAGCCTTAGGGTTCATCAGGCTCTTGACACGCCTTGACGGTGTCTCACCCGCAAGAAAATCAAACTCTGGCTGCCCAAGAAGTCCGAAAGTCACCTTCTTCTCTTGGGAATCAATCACGGTAAAAGAAACACACAACCAGTCCATGCCCAGAATCACATCAAAACCAGAATTAGGAATCACAATTATATCAGCCAAGAAATCCACACCACTAATCAGCAACAGGCTTTACTTGCATACCCTAGAACAGACAATGACACCTCCACCTGTGGTGATGTCCCAAGCTGTGGGCATAGCGTCGCTTGCCAAACAATGCTGATCAACAAAGCGGGAGGAAATAAAGGAGTGGGTAGTACCAGAGTCAAACAAAATATGAGCTGGGTTTGAGAAAAATAAAATAACACCTAAAGATGATCAAAGAAATGAGAATGAGATGCAAGCAGGATAACACACAAATAATTTCACAAAGGAAAAGGAATAACATGCAGAAATAGAATAATGAAAAAATAAAAAATACAATTACTGTGATATACTTGCAACCACTCCAATAGCTGCCTCTGCTTCCTCAGCAGTCAGGTTATAGGCCTGACCACGACCCCCAGTCTGACCTCCCCTAAGGGCCACACGCCTCTAATCAAAGACTTGCCTCTGCGGTGGAAGAGGCGGTCCGCCCTGACCGCGAGCCAATGCTCCCTGCTGAGCAGCACCCCCAATCTGCACAGCTTTCTTACTCCTGGGACAGTCCTAAATCATATAATCACTACTTCCACATGCAAGGCATAGCCGATTGGCTACCCTGCAGTCTCGTCGCAAATGTCTAGCCTTATGACAGCAGTCGCAAGTCTATACAGTCCTTGGGGCAATTGGCGGATACGATTGTGTTCTTGTGGGAGGGGTCGGAACTGGCTTCCGAATAGGTCTCCCGGTAGGTCGAACTGTAATAGGTTGCGAAATAGCTTGCTGAGAAACATCCGACCTCCTAAGAGTCTGCTCCTGAATCCAGGCAGCATCCAGAACGTCGGAATAGGCACGAAGCCAAAGAGCAGCTAAACGGTCTTAATGGGAAAGCTCAAACCCAAATGAAATCTGTGACCCCTGTCCTCATCAGTGGCTACCAGGGCAGGAGCAAAACGGCTAAGCCGAGTAAATTTTGCAGCATACTTATCCACGGAATGGTTCCCCTGGGTCAAGACAATGCTTAAATTAATATTGTCACATGTGAAGGAGGCAACAGCAAATGACATTAAATAACACTATCAGACTCACTTGGGTTAAGGAAACAAACTGCCATTCCATTTTCGCCTTGGTAACACTGGAAAAAAACTTCTCCATGAAGCTCTCCGTGAAGATAGCCCACTCGATGGGCCTCGCAAGCCTTTCAGTCTCAGCTCGCCACCAGATGTGGGCGAGATCCACCAGCTGGATGCTAACTACATCCACACGATCAACATCCGCAACTCGAGCTACAATCAACAACTGTGCTGTCCGGATAAGCCATTGCTCGGTCTCCAGTGGTTTCTCAGTGCCCGAAAACTTATCGGGTGTAGCCTCATGAAGTCTGCAACTGTGTCGGCCTTGGGTGGTAGTGGCCCGGGTGCAGGTATAGTGGCAGTTAGGTTAGCCACCTCCAATGCAGCCCTCATCAATTCATTATGTTCCTGCTGAAGGGCCATCATCTGCTACATCGTCTGAAGAATAGCAGCATTATCTGGCTGCTCATCTCTCGGACGGGAAGAGGAAGAAGCTCTGTAAGCCATATTCTGTTATAAGATCAAACATGGTCTGTACCCAGATTATATGTTAGTTCTTACGTGTTCATGTGATCAACGTGGTACGCATATTATTCTGTTAACCTGGCTAAGCCAGACTTGACTAACATATCAGCCAAACATGACTAACACATTAGCCAAACCTGGGCACTGATACCACTAAAAATCTATCATGTCCTGCTTCCCAAAATACAGGAACACGAGTACGTAATGAAGGCCCAACGAATAATGTAAACACCATCTATAAGCTGTACCAGTCTAACTCAACAATACACAAGAGAATACAACAACACAGGAAAAGAATAACCACATAAACTATGAATAAACTCCAAAATAATCATGAAATAAATTCACCAAATAATATCCACCATCTGGGATAAAACAAATTCCAGGTCATAAAAGCCCAAAACAAAGTACAATATCAATAACAAAGTTCAAAGGGAAAAATAACATAAAATAATTCAAGCAATCTATTCTTGGACTCCATCTTCTAGAATCATTGCTCACCAATTCCTTCTGGTATTGCTCCTTCAGTACCTGTAAGCTCGTCATCTAAAAAGAGAAAATAATGCCCTTAGAGCAAGTCATGGACAGCAAGTAGAGGGAAACAGAGAATAATAGGAGCACGGTATATCAAAAATAAAGGACGGGATCAAAAGTCAAGAACAAGGACAAGTGATGTGAATTTTTGCAAGTGTACAAAATCGCAACAGGTAGTATAGTTAAGTGAAAAGAGTGTCAAACCCACAAAGACTAATTATTTTATTGAGTATTGAAATTTACTAGATTAACTACTATTTGGAAAACCGAATTTTAATAAATAAAGCAACTAAATTAAATTAATCTAAAAATCTAACTAAATTAATTAAAGGGTGCGGAATCTGAAAATTTTGTGATTTGTTAATGGCAAAATTAATTCTAGGGCTTTTGATTTCACCTAGTTAATCCAACTCAATTTATAATTCTATATGAATAAAAAGATTATTTTCCCAAGTTGTAGACCAAAATCCCCAAATTATTCAATGATTTCTCTCGAACAATACCAAAATTATCTCCAACTAACAGTTTGTCATAGTTCATGCACAAATTTAATTAATTGAAGACTTATTAAGTTTTGTGGATTTCTTAACAGTCATATTAACAACAGTTTCGCTCTTGTAACGGTGTTTAAATTTTATTAATCACAAATTACCAGTTTGGTCTCTTCATGATTTAATAGTTCATACAAACGTCTGTCAACCAATTGTACGCATTAAGAATAAAAGTCAAACACACAACCATGGAAAAATAGAAAAATAATATGGAATTAAAATTGTGTTATCAAAACTAGGCTACATCGAAGCCCTAGAAAAATAAATTTAGTTCATAATGGTTTTGCAACTAACAAACATTATCCTGGATTGCATTATAAAATTAGAGAGAGAGAAAAGAGATACAAAAAGAACTGTTTTTTAAAATAAAATGCAAACCGAACAGTCTCGAAAAGCGAGTCAGCAAATACAATCAAATCTTCTCTCTCTGTCTGTCGTCTCAGAATTCCAAGCCACCACAGCAGAGTGCGTCGCCACGTAAGCATCAGGAGTCCCTGCTGCCTCTTGTCATTTTTGGAACGTGGGACCCGCCGCCACGTCACCGAGCTCTGCTGCCTCTGGTCGTCTTGGAGCACGTGCCGAAGCCCACGTCATGTCGCTGACTCCTGTGCCTGCTGCTTCTCCTTTGTCTTAAACCACACGCAAACAGAGAGAGAGTGTTGTCTCTCTTTCTGTTGCGTTCTTTTTTTTTTAATTTTATTTATTTAATGATTAGGTATCAGCCGTCGCTCTCTCCCTTCGTTCAGCGCTCCCTTTGTAGCTTCTCCTTGAGTTGTATTTATAAAGCATGGAAAGAGATTTAGGGTTTATTTTTGCAGAAAAACCCCACTTCTTCATTTATTTGTTTCCTTATGTAATTTGCTCTTTTTTTCTTTTCTTTCTTTTTCTTCAAACACGTGCTGCACACACAAAATAAAATCAAAAATTTGGATAAAAATAAAAATAAAAATAAAAATAAAATTAATTAGTTTAAAATTAATTAAACTAACTAAAAATCATATTAGCTCATTTAAACTCTTTTAAAATTGTTTATTGCACTTTCAGCTCAATTGGCAAATTAAATTTTATATTTTATTTTTCTCATGGACAAATTGTAAAATTTAAAATTCAACAAAACAATAAGAATAAATAAATAAATTGTTTTTTTTTGTTTGTTGATTGTTTCCAAAAATATTCGCCTTTTGCATCAAAATATCTTATTCCTTCAAAAATAACTAATTAACTAAATTTTATGGAAATAAGATGAATTATAAACAATATAGACTAATACAAGCAATTTTTATTGGTAAATGAGTACAAATATATATATAAAACTTAGACACGTCAAGTATCCCCAAACTTAAGATTTTGCTTGTACTCGAGCAAAAAGTAAAATCAACATTAAAGGATCATTAATAGCTCAACTCATCTTACCAAGAGATCTCATCATGCAAGCATCAAAATTTCAATTAAAAAATATAAACAATAGCAAATAAAGTAAAATCAAGCATACTCACTTTCTCCAGTGAAATTATTTATTCATAATTCCCAACCTAATCGTATTTGTCATGCAATTAATGTAATGATTGTATGTAATAGCTCTATCCGTGATTACCCCTTCTCACTACTACAAACCGAGTAGCAAACTAGAGTTTTTTTTTTTGTTTTTTTTTGTTTTTGGTCTCTCTTCTCTAAGTTGTCACTTGCCTGTTGACGCGAATGCAAAACATTTGTGATGAATTCACCCGGTTACTCAATAAGTCACCGACTTAGAGTGCTTTGCATACTCATATTTCAAGTTACCGTTTGACGTAAAAGTAAACGTTGGTAATTAATACCCCTAGATACTAAGCAACTCAAAATATTGGAGTAGATAGACTTTATTCATTTAATTTTTTTGATCATTATTACTCTATTTACTTAAACTCTGTTTAGGACTAGATCAAAGGGGATAATCACAAGAAAAAGCATCACATTTTTCTTTTATGTATAATCACATTACTCACACAATTTTGTAAGGAATTTTGAAATTCAATAATCCTAAAGTAAATAAGTATGCTTAATCTTGCTTTATAAGTACTTGTCTATCCTTGAAAAAATAATTCAATGCTTTAGCACAATAAAGAACTCAAAAGTGTAATGATAAGCCTAATTGTAATCCCTTTTGTTTTGTTTTTCTTTCAAATTATATATAAAATAAAAATTAAATTTCTAACCCTTCCCCCAAACTTGAATATCACATTTTACTCAATGGGAAAGGAAAAAGATAAACAAAAAGAATGCAAAAAGTTCAGAATTTCTCCCCTGTTTCGTCTTAAAAACTTTGTACACGCGGCGTTCAGTGTTTCAGTGATATCTGGAGCTGTAGGTGTCCAAATGGGCTGATTTTTTTTCTTTTCTGGAAAGCTAAGACAATTGTCTACAATTTCTCATTGAAGCACTTTTCCAGGTTCTGACTCCATACTGCTCAAAAACAGTAATCAATGTAGGTGTATAAAACAGCTCCGCCCGGCGACTTTCAAACTCGTACAATCCTAACAAATAAAATCAAAAATTATAATTATAATAAACTAAAAGAAAAATCAAATCTAAATGTAGTAAAAGAAAACATGGGTTGCCTCCCAAGAAGCGCTAAGTTTTAAGTCTTCAACCAGACTTGATAGTGAGATGGTTATGTGACGCCAAGATCTAACAACATCAAAACATCTTTTCTAATACCTCTCTTCAGTTGTGGATTAGGTTCAAGCTCTAGTTTGAGTCGTTTATTCCTTGATCGTGACGTCTTTGATATCCCCTCCTCTTTGAATTTCAGCTGAGAAAATGGATAAGTAGATGGTACAACATCCAAATACATAACATATTTCAAAATCTTTTCTTTCTCAGTTTCAAGAGTTGCTGAATTTGTTGGACATACTTTTATAGGTAACTTTTCAATTTCAGCCTTATGTTTCTCGCCCACAATTAAATCAGTTTTACTTACTTGAAAACACAACTATTTTTCAGTACGAAACTTTATGGATTTAAAAATGTCAAATGTTACTTGCTCATGCTGCGTTTGTTCCTCAACAATTGGTTCATATTCTTCTTCCTTTTCAACCACATTTTGTTTGTCATTTGCTTCTAGTGGTTGCTCAATTGGCATCCCGCTTATTGTCATTCTTTCATTAAGAATATTTGAAATTTGACCAATTTGAACCTTAAGATTGCGAATTGAAGCTGAAGTTGAAATTGCAACATATTGGATTGCCAAATCTGTCGTCTGCATGTATTTCTCTGTCTTCTGCATGTGTTGTTTGAACATCTCTTCAAGTGTTGGCTTCTTTTCTTGCTATGGAGAATTTTGAGGTGGTCTATTGCTCCTTGATTGTTGTTTCATAAAAAATTGGGGGTGTTTCTCCATTCTTGATGATACGTGTTCGAATAAGGATTGTTTTGATGTTGAATATTGGACACATAATTTGCTTGATTGAAATTTGATTGAGAAAAAGGGTTCCCCACTTGGCAATCTGTATGTGAGTGATTTTCTGTACAAAGATCACAAATCATATTAGATTGAATAGCATTAAAGTTCATATTGGCTAATTTTTTAGATAAAATATCAATTTTTGCAGTCAAAGTAGAAATATGATCAAGTTCAAAAACTCCAGCCACTTTTCTTGTCATTGTTCTCTCTGAAGACCACTAGTAATTATTAGATCCAATTTCCTCTAAAAGTTCATAGGCTGCTTCATGAGTTTTGCTCACAAGTGTACCTCCCGCTGCTGCGTCAACCATAGATCGATTTGTAACTTCCAAACCATTATAGAATATTTGAATTTACAGCCATTTCGGTAGTTCATGATGAGGAAACTTTCTTAATAACTCTTTGTACCTCTCCCATGCATCATACAAAGACTCGGTATCAAATTGAATGAAAGTGGTAATGTCATTCCTTAGCTTCGCTTTCTTTGCCGGCGGAAAATACTTAGCTAGAAATTTTTGTATAAATCCCTCCCATGTAGTAATACTACCGGGTGGTAGAAAATTAGCCAAGCCTTCGCCTTATCTCTTAGTGAAAAAGAAAAGAGTCTCAATCTGATTGCATCATCTGATACTCCATTGCACTTAAAAAGTGTCACAAATTTCTAGAAAGTTTGCAATGTGAACATAAGGATCCTCGTGCGGTAGTCCCCAAAATTGAATAGTCGTGTTGAATCATTTAAATAATCACCAGTTTAATCTCAAAATCATTATCTTCAATAACCGGCCTCATTATGCTTGATGTGGTTTCATGAATTGAAGGCATAACATAGTCTCTCAAAGCCTTATTCTCATAGTTCACCATGATAATCTACTTGTATGTCCTAAAATATAAGTATTGAAAAAAATAGAAAAACTAAAAAAAATATAAAATAAGAAAAAAAAATAAAAGTAAAAGTAAGTCAAAAGAAAATAAAAGAGGTAAAAAAAATAAAAATCCAAACTAGTAATAATCTAGCAATTTTTAATATCAATAAAAGAATAACTAGTCCCCTACAACGGCGCCAAAAACTTGATGTGAATATTTGCAAGTGTACAAAATTGCAACAAGTAGTATAGTTAAGTAAAAAGAGTGTTGAACCCACAGGGAGTAATTATTTTATTGAGTACCGAAATTTACTAGATTAATTACTATTTGAAGAACCGAATTTTAATAAATAAAGCAACTAAATTAAATTAATCCAAATATCTAACTAAATTAATTAAAGGGTGCGGAATCTGAAATTTTTGTGATTTGTTAATAGCAAAATTAATTCTAGGGCTTTTGATTTCACCTAGTTAATCCAACTCAATTTATAATTCCATATGAATAAAAAGATTATTTTCCCAAGTTGTAGACCAAAATCCATAAATTATTCAATGCTTTCTCTCGAACAACACCAAAAATATCTCAAACTAATAGTTTGTCATAGTTCATGCACAAATTTAATTAATTGAAGACTCATTAAGTACTGTGGATTTCATAATGGTCACATTAACAGCAGTTCGCTCTTGTAATGGTGTTTAATTTTTATTAATCACAAATTACCAGTTTGGTTTCATCATGATTTAATAGATCATACAAACGTCTGTCAACCAATTGTACGCATGTCACGTCCCGCTTCCCAAAAATACGGAATACGAGTATGTAACATTGGCCAGTGAATGATTTTCATCATCCATAAGCTGTTAAGGAATCTTTACAACACCTCACAAAATAATTAGAGTCGGAAGCAAGAGAATCAACCACACATGAATAATTGAATCAATATACCAACAGAATTTACTTGAAACAAATGTATTAATCTCAAATAAATCATATTTGAACAAGTCAAAAATTCTGGGTCATACTGCCCAAACACAAAGAATCCAAGTAACAGATACATTGTTCAAAATGAGCAACAGAAAATAAATGAAGATAGCAAAAACTCCAGCCAACTAGAACTTTAGATCACATACTCCATCAGGCAGCTGATGACCAAAATCTGCAATTAATAATTATAGGAGAAGTAAAGAGGAAACAAGTACCCGTCAATGCAAGTTACGGACCACTTATAATGTAGGATACAAGTACATGGGAAAGGTAAACAAATAGCATGGAATAATGCATCAACAGTAATAACTGGCATGAATCAGTAAAACAAAGTCAACTAGCATGGTGTACTAACAGTACAAATGAATATGTCATGTATAGTGTCATATGGAAACTAACAGTGTCCAGTAACAGTAAGCTCAGTATATTAGTGCAACAATATAACAGTATTAGTCTAACAGTATCAGTCTAACAGTATCAGTCTTATGTTCTTACAGTCTTGTGTGTATTACTAGCTAGGTAGCACTTCATGCGCCCCATATTATAACACATGGTTGCTACAACAAACAGTTTTGCTTTTAGATTTCATAGTGGACCATAATGGGGCAGTGTACTCAGGTATCAGTAACAGTAGTAGTATAGTAACAGTAACAGTAAGAACCTAGTGGTTCTCTTATCCTCTATACCTTCCTATAAGAAGTAATGTAGACAGGGTAATCTGTAACAGTAATGGTAACAGTAGCAGTATGGAACACTAGTTCCCTTTCAAGTACACGTTTCCATACTTTCTACTACTAGATCTTCCCTTAAGAAATCCCGGCTTGATCACTTTTATTATAATTATCAAACAGACATGATGGTGCATGAAATAGTGTCAAACAGACATGATGTTCAGGGAAACAAATAAACATGCATAGATGATATACGGTCACATAAACGAGCAAAACAATGTATGTTGATATTCAGGACAGCATGACAGTATAGTATTAAAACAGTGATTCCCATTACTATAGAAATCCAAATCTGAATCCGTCAAAGAATCTAGAAAATAGACTTTCACACGAATCCATCGGTTATATATAAGCTATATAGTAATTCACAAAATCATAGCTCAAAACTGATTTGAATCCAGAAAATACGTTCAGTTAGAAATCAGTAAACCATATTCAAATTCAGAAAAACAGCATTAAAACTTCTCAAATAAATCCAGGAAAAATCTGGAGTAATCCCCTATATGTCTAGTATCAGAATATAAAGTTTCATAATTTTTCAGTAATATTAGTTCAGTCAACAAAAATCAGAAAACATTAAGAAATGATAGTTTGGCAAGGAATTCCCAACACTGATGTACGAAAACAGTAATATCTCGCAAACCATGAAACGAAATCCAAATCTGCCAAAGGGAGATGAAAATAGACAAAATAAGATAACTTTCATATTCCATAAATATTTTTCATACAGGAAAAGAAATTAGGGTGAAAATACAAATATTTACAGAACAGCGAGCAAAATACAGCAAGTATTGCTTTCATAAACAAGCATGAAACGGCATATAAAACTCATCAATAAAATCCACCAAAATTCTGGGTAATCCCTAGATAGATATAGAAATACTGTACAAAGTTTTAGATCAAAATAATATATTTAAGATTAGTATCAAAATAGTTTAACCATCAAAATCATCAAGAAACAAAATCTGAAAATAGAATACACCTCTGTATTGAAACAGCCATAACTCACTCATACAAAAACAAAATCGATCAAGGTTAGAGAGTTTGGAAAGAAGACAGATTTCTCTAAAATTCATGTTTAATACAAAAATTAAGAATTCTGACCTGAATAGGGTCTAAAATACAAATCAATACTGATCATCGACGAAATACAGATTTTCTTCAAAAACCAAAATCAACATAAAACATGCAAAACTTGATCCAAACACAACCAAACATGAAATTGAGTCTACCAAGTGTCCAACAACATGAAATAGGATAATTAACATGTCCACAACAGGTCTACCACATGGATCTTAACAAACACCCAATTTCTCACCATTATCTCATATACAAGATCAAATAAAAAATGGACAAAACCTAGTTATTTCATGTCAAATTTATGTCGTGAGTCAATTATGGTCAAATAGCACTATAGAGACAAAACCCATCAAGAATAACACACAACGAGTCGTCTCTAGAACCCAACTACATTATAGGTGGTATTTAGGACTTGTATCATACAAAGGAATTTGAGTACAAGTTACTTGCCTGGAAGATGACGACGGAATAAAGAAAAGAGCAAGAATAACGGGAACGGATTCCTAGGCACAACTCAACGAACAAATCACAGAACACGATCGGACGGCTGAGATCAAGAGATCAAGAGATCAAGGCGATCGGATCAGATCGGAAGACTCGAATCGAAGATCAAGATCAAGATCGAAATGTGATCAGTATCTTGATGATGATGATGATGATGATCAGATCAGATCAACGATCTAACGGCCACCAATCTAAGTGATCAAAGAACTCCATGATGACGATGATCATGATGATCGACGGCCAGGAATTAATCATAAACAAAACCACTTGATCAAAACCCTATGATCAAAAGCAACTCATGGCTTGGCTGCTGCACAGGCTGACGGGAGGAGGAAAACACCGAGGGAAGTCACTGCGACACTACAAGAGTGAACGCCGGTGGCCAGGGGGAGCAGCACAGCACATGGTAGCTGCCACTGGTGCTCCAGTTGGTGTCGGGAATAGCAGTGCAGAGGCGTTGCAGACTGACTGGTGCTGCACTGGTCGCTAGGAGGGATGCAGGGTCGGGGGAGAGCAGGGAGATGCATAGCACAAGGGAGGACAGGGGAACCAGGGGGGTTGGCACTGCGACGACGTAGGAGGACGGCGCCAAGCGATGGTGCGGGAGGTTTGGGAGGGTGTTGTCACTGCTGTAGGGTGGTCGGGAAGTGGGGACAGGGCGACACACGAGTAGAGGCAGGGAGCACAGGGTGATAGATGATCGGGAGGTGAAGAGAAGGGTTGAAGAAGAAGGGTTCGGAAGTTTAAGTGGCGGCTGGGGTAAAGAAGATGAACAGGTGTTTGAGGAAATAGGGTTACACAGGGTTGAGGGTATATATAGGTATAGGGTTATGCCAACGGGTGTGGGTTAGGTGGGTAATGGGGTTGGGTTTAGGGTATAATGGGTTTTAAAAACCAATAGGAATAGGATTAATTCAAATGGGTATTTGGATTTAAAATACAAAAAAAAATAAATTAACCAATAAAAAGTAGGATTATATATCAAAATAAATATTTTACTACAATATGGAGATTATTCGAAATAACTACAAATACAAATAACAATAGAAATATATTTTTAAATCAACAATCAAGATAATAATATTAATAACAATAATAAAAATACAACACAATAATAACAATAATAATAGTAATAATATTATCCTTAATAATCAAAACAACAACAACAATAATAATAATAATAAGATTTTGTGTTATATTATAAAATCATTAGAAGGTAGTCACAAATAAAATTATTGATTAAAAATAGACTTTAATAGGAGATCCAAGAATACATTTTATTAAAAAGAATTTGAAAACGGAAAATGATTTACAAAAATTTTAAATACAGAAAATATACAGAAAAAGAAAATACACCCAAAATACAAGAAATGGGAAATAGGGGTTACAACGCATTAAGAATAAAAATCGAACACACAACCATGGAAAAATAGAAAAATAGTATGGAATTAAAATCGTGTTCTCAAAACTAGGCTACATCAAAGCCCTAGAAAAGTAAATTTAGTTCATAATGATTTTACAACTAACAAACATTATCCTGGATTGCACTAAAAAATTAGAGAAGAGAAAAGAGATACAAAAAGAACTGCTTTTTAAAAAAAATTGCAAACCGAAAGGCCTCGAAAAGCGAGTCATCAAATACAATCAAATCTTCTCTCTCTGTCTGTTGTTTCTGAATTCCGAGCCGCCACAGTAGAGCGTGTTGTCATGTCAGCGTCAGGAGTCCTTGCTGCCTCTTATCGTTTCTGGAATGTGGGACCCGCCGCCACGTCACCAAGCTCTACTGCTTCTAGTCGTCTTGGAGCACGTGCCGAAGCCCACGTTAGGTCACTGACTCCCGTGCCTGCTGCCTCTCCTTTGTCTTGAACCACACGCAAATAGAGAGAGAGAGAGCGTTTTCTCTCTTTCTGTTGCATTCTTTTTTTTTAATTTTTGTATTTTTTTATTTAATGATTAGGGATCAGCCTTTGCTCTCTCCCTTCGTTCAGTGCTCCCTTTGTAGCTTCTCCTTGAGTTGTATTTATAGAGCACGGAAGAGAGATTTAGGGTTTATTTTTGTAGAAAAACCCTCTTCTTCATTCCGCCCCTCAGGGATCAAGGACTGGCGGTCTCATTCTCCAGCAGAGATCTGAAAGGCATCTGGTAGCCTCATTGTGATGCCCTAGTAGTCAACCTCAGCATGGTTAATCACGAGGTTCGCCGCATCCTAGTTGACAACAAAAGATCCGTTAATATCCTGTTCCTGGCCACATTCGAAAAGCTCAAACTCTCTCGTGAGAGGCTGAAGCTGGCCGGGTACACCCTTGATGAGGTTCTCGGGCGTTCCTATCCAAATTGAGGGAATCTTCACGCTTGATGTAACTGCCGAGGTCCCGGCCATCCGGTTAGAAGCAATGGACTTCATGGTGGTCAATGTCAAGGCCGTCTATAATGCCATCCTCGGTAGACCCGGCCTCTGCTCCCTCTAGGTGGTGCCCTCCGCCTATCACCTGAAGTTGAAGTTCCCTACCAACCACGGGGTCGGCATTGTCCGAGGTAATCAAGAATCTGCTCGTTCATGCTATATGACTGCATTCGGGGGCAGAGCTTTTCCCCTTGACGCAGTGGAGTTTCTGTCTGATAGGAGTCCGTGGCGCTCGGATCCCTTCGACGAGTTAGAGGAGGTCCCCTTCTCCGGGGAGGACAAATCTATTCCTAGTGAGTCAGTCTCTCGCTCCAGACCTAATGCTGGCCATTATCGGCTGCATTCGTCGGAATTGTGACCTCTTCTCGTGGACGCCCTCTTCTCGTGGACGCCTTCAAATATGTCGGGGATTTCAGAGGACCTCATCATGCACAAACTAAGCGTCCACTCGGACTCGATGCCAATCCAGTAGAAGCACCGTAAGTTCGCCACTGACAGGCAATAGGTGATAAAGGAAGAAGTGGACAAGCTTCTCTTGGATCAGTTCATACAGGTGGTCACCTACCCAGAGTGGTTGACAAACGTTGTGATGCTGAAGAAATTGAACAGGAAGTGGAGGATCTATATAGACTTTACATACCTCAAAAAGGTATGTCCTAAAGATCCCTTCCCCCTCCTGAGCATCGACACTCTGATAGATGAGACCTTGGGCCATGAGCTGTTGAGTTTCGTGGATGCCTTTTTGGGCTACGACCAGATTAGAATGTTCCCTCCAGACATCCCCAAGACTGCCTTTGTGACCGACCAATGCCTCTATTCCTATCGGGTTATGCCCTTCGGGCTGAAGAACGTCGGTGCCACCTACTAAAGGCTGGTCAATCGAGTCTTTAAGGAACAGATAGGCGGGAACATGGAGGTATATGTCGAAGATATGCTCGTTAAAAAGTCACAGAGGATAAGATCACGTCAGTGATATCAAAGAGGCTTTCGGGATCCTACGATCCCACAATATGAGACTTAACCCATCCAAATGCACTTTTGGTGTCACCTCAGGGAAGTTTCTTAGATTCTTTGTCAGCCAACGAGGCATTGAGGCAAGCCCCAAAAAGATTCAGGCCATACTAGACATGTCTCCTCCAAGAAATATCAAAGAAGTCCAACGGTTCACGGGTCGACTGGCAGCCATCGGATGTTTCCTATCCAAGTTCTGAGAAAAGTCACTCCCATTCTTCAAAGCCCTCAGAGGGGCGAAAAGCTTCGAGTGGGGAGATCCTCAACATTAGGCCTTCAATCAGCTGAAGTCCTACCTGGCCAACCTCCAGCTCCTCAGGAAACCAGAGCTGGGCGAGTCCATCTTTCTCTATTTGACTTCTTCTGAACACACGCTCTGCCCCGTACTAGTCAGGGAGGAAGACGGGGTCCAGAAGCTCGTCTATTATGTCAGCAAAGTCCTGCACGATGCTGAAATTCGATACACCAAGATCGAAAATGTCGCATATGCATTGGTGATGGTAGCTCAGAAACTCCGACCATACTTTCAAGCCCACTCCATCCAATTCCTTACAGATCAGCCTTTCAAGATATTCCTCAACAAACCGAAAAACTTCGGCTGCTTGATCAAGTGGTCAAATAAGATGATTCAGCATAACGTCAGCTACCAACCTCAAACAGCCATCAAAGGGCAAACCCATGTAGAATTTATCACGTAATGTACCATTCCTGAAGTCTCTAAAATCCGAGAAGATGAGCCCATTTGGGAGATCTACATTGATGGATCACCCTGCAAGGGCAGAAGTGGTGCTGGTGTCATACTCAGAGGTCCCGTCGGCTTCGTCCTCTAATACTTCTTGCATCTAAATTTTTAGGCCTCCAGCAACAAGGTGGGATACGAAGCAATGATTGTCGGGCTCATGCTAGCCAATAAGGCGGCGGCAAGACGGGTGAGGGCCTTCAGCGACTCTCAGCTCGTGGTCAATAAGACTTTTGGGGATTATGAAGCACATGATGCTCAGATGATCAAATACTTGGCATGCGTCAGACAACTCTTAACAGTCTTCGAGGTTGTCGTTGTTGAGCACATTCCGAGGGAACAAAATAGTCAGGCTGATGCCTTGTCGAAGCTTGCCTAGTCATCCTCCGGGGGCCTAAATGACACTGTCCTCGTCGAGATCCTACTCAAGCCTAGCATCGAGAACCCCGAGGTTCTTTGCCATAACCCAGGCATTCATGTGGATACTTAGATGGATCTCGTCCGGAAGTTCCTGAAAGATGACGAACTCCCATTAGACCCAGCCGAAACCAGGAATATAAGAATCTGATCTGAAAGATTCACATTGATAGACAATGTACTCTTCAAGCACTCATACACTAAGGTGGATGGGAGACCATATCTTTAATGTCTGAGTCCTGATGAAGCCAGGTATGCGCTAGAAGTGTTGCACAAAGGAATTGGGGGGGGGTGCTATATGGGCAGCAGGTCGCTCACGAGGAAAGTGCTCTACCACGGGTACTATTGGCCGACTGTACTGCAAGATGCCCATGAACTTGTGAAAAAATGTGGCCCCTACCAGAGATTATCTTCGATCACGTGCATGCCACAAGCTGAACTCAAATCACTTACCAGTCCGGCCCGCTTTGCCATGTAGGAGATGGATCTAGTTGGCCCCTTCCCAAAGGCTACGGGCCAGAGGTGCTTCCTCATTGTGGCCATCGACTACTTCACTAAGTAGGTCGAGGTAGAACCCTTGGCCACAATCAATGAACATCAAGCCCAGCAATTCTTTTAGAAACACATCATCTGTCGGTTCAGGATCCCGCGCGTGCTTATCACCGATAACGAAACTCAATTCACGGACAAAAATTTTCGAATGTTTTGCAAAGTCTTCAGGTCAAGCAGCAGTTGTCATCAATATCTCATCTCCAGTCGAACGGCCAAGTTGAAAATACCAACCGCCAAATTCTTGAAGGTCTCAAAAAATGGTTGGACAAATCTCCCAAGGGACTGTGGGTCGATGAATTGCTGAGTGTCCTTTAGTCATATCGAACAACCAAGAGGATTCCCACCGGAGAGTCCCCATTCAACCTAACTTACAGGAAAAAGGCCTGCTGGAAATCGGGCTTCCTTCGCCTAGGATCATGGGCTTCAATGAGGAATCGATTTTGAGTGATCTCAGGACCAACTTGAACCAAGTCGACGAAATCCGTGAAAAAGCCACCATCATAAGAAATATCTACCAGCATTGGGTTGAAAGGTTCTACAATAAGAGAGTCCGTTCGACCGACATCAAGGAGGGTGACCTCATACTCTTAAAGCTTGCGATTTCCGACCTCACCAAGAAAGGCAAATTGGCCCCAAACTGGGAGCGCCCGTATAAGGTCTCACAAGTGGTACATCTAGGCACATACCGAATCAAAGATCTGGGGGGTAGGATAGTCAAGAGACCTTGGAAGGCTGAATATTTTATCAAGTTCCATGAAGGACCATAGGAACGTCTGTGGTTGTAATCGGCGCTACACGCTATTCCTTTTATGTAACCAAGCAAGTAAAAGCAATGAAATTCTTTTTTTTTAAAGTCAGAATGTCTCGCATTTACTTCTCCAAACGAGAGATTTCTCAATCTCTCACGTCCACGCCACTCGGCTTGGACTTCAAGCCATACGAGAGATTTCTTAATCTCTCATGTCCTCGCTGCTCAGCTTGTACTTCGAGCCATAACGAGAGATTTCTCAATCTCTCGTCCTCGCTGCTCAGCTTGGACTTTGAGCCATAACGATAAATTTCTCAATATCTCACTTCCTCGCCGCTCGGCTTGGACTTCGAGCCCTAACAAGGAATTTCTCACAATCTCTCATGTCCTCGTCGCCCGGCTTGGATTTTTCACAATTTCTCAACCTCTCAAAAGTCCTTTCCTTTCGGCATCGAAACCAAACCTCAACCCTTGATAAAGTTTAATTATATTTACGGCCCTCACCTTCGCAAAGGACCTTAAGCTCCATGCCCCGAGTTGGTCCCTCTTCCACCCGCTGACGGCCAGGGATAAAGCAGTCTTCATTGCTGGTATCCCTAACTGTCAGTAGGTAATAAAAGAAACACCAGTCATGATAGCTCTTAGAGAATTGAGAAATGAGAATTGGATGGGGGAGGGTAGGGGTGTATTCGGGTTGACCGGGCAGGGTCGGGTCGGACCCGTGCGGGGTACAACCAATTTTGGGCGGGTTCTGGTCGGTTCGAAGGATTAATCGGGCCGGGCTAGGCGGGGTTAGAATTCCAAAGTTTTAACTCGGTTGACCCGCGAATCCATTCGGGTCGAACCCGTTTCAGGTCGGGCTGGATCGCGGGTTGGCCCGGTTAAATTTTTTTATTTTTTTACAACTACACTTAAAAAAATTTCTACAACAAGTATAACTGTATAAGTGTGAAAATTACATATATTATTCATTTCAAGTACAATGAATTTTTCACAATTTTTTTTCATACAAATACAAGTAATAGAAATTCTTAAAGAACATACAATATTTTTTGATTTACAATTTTACATTTACATGTTTGAGCAGATAATCAGAATCTAGAGTTTGAGATAGCATAGAGTTAGATTGAAGAGAGGGCATTAGACTACTGTCATGCACCTTTACTTAACCTAAACCTAGGGTCACCATAAATTCCCTAATCTAGTTGTTGGACTTCAGGCAAGTTGCTTCCACTTGTTGATGTAGATGTTGATTTTCCTTGAGTCCTGTCTTCAGCCTTCATCCAATCTTCAGTGCACATGAGCATCTCCAATGAATCCAGCTTCAAGCGATTCTTGTAATTTGTTAGAACTCTGCCACTTGTAGAAAAAGCACTTTCTGAAGCAACTGTGAAGACAGGAGTTAGTAGATCTCTAGCCACATGTGAAAGAATATGAAAAAGATTATCATGTTCTTTCCACCATTGTAGCACTTCAATCTTAATACTAGAACTCCAACTATCTTGTTGATTATACCAATTTAATTTATTAGGTGCATTTGTTCTAGGTTTTTTTGATTGAATACGAGCAAGTAAATTAGCAGTAGCATCTTTTAATATATTCTTACCCTTTTTTCTTGAAGTAGAAGAAGAAGAAGTAACTACACTAGTTGTGCTACTAGATGCAAAAGTTCTATCATAATAATCATACAAGTTATTCAATGTCGATTCAAAGCTAGCTAAAAATTTATTACAATCAAATTTAGAATCATCTCCAAGTAAAGTAAAAAAATATTTCAACCAAACTTTTTTTACTCGCTAATTTGATATGAGGATCCATAATAGTTGCAATAGAATACAATATAGGAGGAGCATTAAATATTTTTTAAAAAAAATTATAAGTGGGATCAACAATATGGCTAATGTATTTGTCCGAAACCATTTCTTGAAATGTTTGAATCATAGTAATGATTGAAATAAAAATACTACTAGAAGTAGTATCATAAGATGTAGAAAACTTCACAGTTGCGGTTTTAAAAGGTTCCATAAATCGTAATAAGATTCGGCAAAAAACCATGATTCAGGAGTTAAATGAAATTTTTCCATGTTTTTTGCAAGACAAAAATCGTTTATAATATTTTTCTATTGAGTAACAGCATTTAGTAAATCAAAACTAGAGTTCCATCTGTGTTTAACATCTTTAGAAAATTTTATAAAATGTATTCCCCTAGCTTTACACCTTCCTTTAAATTCTTGAATCATGTACACAATTTCTAATTACAATTATATTCGAATCGGCTACTTTCAAAGCATCTTGTACACATAAATTTAAAATATGACATGCACATCTAACATGAAAATTTTCATTACATAGAGGTGCTAATTGTGTTTCTAATGTACTAATCGAAGCATTGTTGTTATAAGCATTATCAAAACTACTAGTACAAATTTTATCATGAATATGACATAAATCACAAACTTCTAAAGTACGTGTTGCAATAACTAGTCCACTATGGGGATACGGCAAAGCCGCAAGTGAGATAATTCTCTTTTGAATCATCCAATTACTGTCTATCCAATGACAAGTTAAGTCCATCATCGGAACATCGTTACAACCTTTTCAACAATCGAAAGTTAACGATACTCTACAAGTTAAAGAATACAAGAGTACAATTAAATCGTCTCTCATTTTGTAGTAAAGTTTAAAACAATCAGACTTTAGTGTGTTTCTAGGAATTATTCTAAAATGTGGATTTAGTGCATTTTGGTTGAAAGACTCTACATTCCTACTCTCGGAATAGGAAAAAGGTAGCTCATCCTTAATAACTAGTCGGGTCATTTCTCGACGAATAAGTTTGGGATCATAGGGTTGACTATCTATTTGTCCGGTCCTAAGGTTGATTTTTTGTTGGACTTGTTAGTAGTGTACTAATTCTTTGTGTACATTTTAAATGTGTCGTTTAATTGTACATGTTCCCTCACCCTTCTTCCATTTGTAACTCTTGTCACAAAATTTAAAAATCTTATGTCCTACACCCGGATTATTCTCATCGGGGATATAGTCATAAAATCTGTGCCAATCACTTGTTTCCCCCCTAGTTTTCTACTAGTAGTGGGTTCAGTTTATTGTTTTTGTGTGTCAACATTATGCGTTTCTTCTTCTATGTCGTATGAAATGACATCGTGAGATCCCACTATAGGATGTTAGGTTTAGAGGGTCATCTTAGATTGAATACACAGAGGAAAAATTGCAAAAAAATATCGAAATCTAGCCATGGATCCATGCGAAAACCATAAATCGTGTTTAGGAGTTATAACTTAAAGATGGATCTGCTATTTTTACAATATGTCGGTCACAGCACTACAATATTGTTGTGCATCTACGGTATCCACACGAACGGATCAAATTAAGCTTTCGCTCACGTTGCGGTGCTAGCTGTAGGAACGGGATGTTCCTCACGATATCTCTCTTTCACATTTTCTGAGATGGTTAGGGTTTTCTCATGCATGACTTTTCTACAGATATGTATCATATATATAGGTGCAGAAAATCAACCCTAAGAGAGTAATGAGGATATTGGGCTCACAATCTGACCTGGTTCAGATTCGAATGTGGGCCTTTGAACTTTAGTAAGCCAATTTAATCTAATTAAATGTCTATCCAATGTCAGGAGTCCAAGTCTTACTAGGATTCCCAATTAAAATCATTTCATGAATTTAATCCAATTTTGATCCATTCTAAGTGTGTGACTCTGTATGTTCCCATTACATTGACAGTAATACTAAAATCATATTCTAGTGTTAAAAGCATTAGGGGTATCTAGCAATACATCAATGTTACTCAAGTAACGGAATGTCAGTAATTTGACATAACCTATCCGTGACCAATGTTACGAGGTAGTCTAATCCTTTTGTCCAGATATCTAATTGAACACAAAACATAGAGTGTGTCACCCTTGTATAGTTCAATCTTTGGTTTCTTGATGTCCTGAGTAGACTTCCTAAAACAAATGAGCTCAATATCTCATATTGACTCATTTGAGCATGGCCATGCATTTTTACAGTCCTACTCAATAAAGAGGCCCGTACATATTTCTCATGTTATGTAAGAGGGACAAATCCTATCTAAGTCACTCACACCCCTCTGCATGATATGTAGTATATCCAATAGTCGACTTTATAATCACCTTATTACAGGAAACGTTTGACAACATTAAAACAAATAACTTTTCATGTAGGGAACCGTAATGACTTCAAGTCAAAGGACTACGTACACCACAGTCGTTGTGAGAACCGCTTATGACACTCACGTAACGATCCATGCAGCGTTCTCATGGTGGGTCAGTCTTAGTACATTTTACTTTAATATGTACCTTATTATGTTCATTTAATCACAATAAACAACACAATGAATGAAATACCTCATATATGAAATAAATATCATGATACAATGTAAACTAGTAATGTCAATACACAACTGGCCTCTTGGGCATACACCAACATAGGATTCGGTCTAAATTCAGGCTCTACATGTGGGACTATTGGATGCCGACGTGAAGTACGGTGGAATCGTGTTTATTTTGGCTATGACCACTACCTCGTAATCTAGATATGGTAATAGTGTATGTGAAAAAATAAACAATTTCTAGTGTATTACTACTGTATGTACAATAATACAATACAGAAAAATATGAGGTATATGTTAAAAATAAAATCTAAAAAACAATAGGAGGGTTGAAAGAGAGAAACACAAAAAACCAACAGACAAATGTGATACAAAAATTAGAAGTGCAACAAAAATCAAGACAATATGAGGGTTGTTAAATTTTGATACCGTACTTCGCAGATAATCAAATATAGAAATGAGAGAGAAAATAAAAGTAGAGAAATGTAATAGACGTAGTCATGACGTCACGTAGTCTGTTAGTCATTGAAACTTGAAAGAGAGAGAGAGAGAGCTTCTTGGTTGAAGGAGTTGAAGTAGACGTAGTTGAGAGTTGAATCAACACAATTCGATGCGATCGAAAATTTTCACTTCTTTGTGGAAAAAACTTGATTGAATTGAGATTGAATTGAGTAATAGTAGTAGAGAGAGTAAGAGAGTAAGGTGAGGAAATTTTTAGATTGAATTAAGAGGATATTTATAGGGGAAAATAGCCGTTGTCACTGTTTTGGATCGTACGTTTGACCCACGCGGGTCGAACGTTTGGTCCAAACCCGTGGGTCGAGCGAGCGGTTTGCGAGTGGGTTTAACCGAGTCAGCGGGTTCACTGATCAGGTTAAGCGGGTTGGGTTTACGAATTTTTTGACCCAGGTCGACTCGCAGTTTTGACCCCGACCCAAACTGCCTATTGTGGGCAGGGTTCAAGTGGGCGGGTCACGGGCGGGTCTCAGGTCAACCCGACCCGGTTGCCATCTCTAGGGGAGGGGTTATATAGCCCAAGGGGAAGTAGGAACTCATCGTCATGATGTTGACGTAGAAAAATCCTAATCGTTCGCCCACATCCAACGGCCCAAGAAGGTGTCGATACATCTCCCAAGGCCAAACGTTTCACTTTCCGATGAGGCACATTTATGACGATCCATCAATCCACTTGGAAGACGAAACGTCGCCTGATCCATCCCATTAATATCTTTGGAAGACGAAACATCACACATTCAGCAGGTCTGCCTTGCCAACACACCTACATCAAAATTGTGCTAAAAAAGCAGATGGATCATTTTATTAAAACATATAGAAGTTCATTGATACAATCGACGAGGTCTTATGAATTGTTATTACAACAAAGTTACAACAAGTATGAAAGTTACAACAAATACAAACTCGGCCTACCCCTTCGCTTGAAGGGACCTTGGGACTGGTGTAAACCAGTTTAAGCCAAATCGAATGCATTTGATCGCTGATGAGCCCATCAAGATCCTTAGGAGTCGCTAAGGTGGACACTCTGACAACAGAGCTCAAAGCATCACCCGACCTTCAAACTTTGTATCTCCAATTCCTTCTCCACTATAACCTCGCGAAGGAATGAATCAGAGGTCGGCCACTGGGCCGAAGTACCAGACATCGACCATCTAGTCTCGGCACTCCCCATGTCACGGTTGGCAATTGCCTTCTTCAGATGAACCGTCTCCAAGCTCGGTTCCTTCGAATTATTCATAAAATAAGAAACAACTGCTTCCCGATCTTGGGACTATTTGAGATAGCGAACCAAGACGGACTCCATGGATTTTAGCCTACCCCTAAGGCACTCAATCTTGATGTCACAAGGGTCAGCCTCGTGGGACTTGTTCATCTGACACAATGTAAGAGAGGGCATATCATTATGAGCCTCATAAACTTGGCCAAATCACAAAACATCACATCACAGATATTATGCAAAAAAATTAAAAGTAAAAAAGTTCAACCAAAAAATCCATTTCGTTCATCAAAATTCTTACAAAACAGCAGTGGCCCGTCCGCACTCAGTAAATACAATGAAAAAGATAAAAACAGAAATGCAGAAGCTTTAACTTAGAAGAGAGGGTCAGCTGCCTCCGCTACATTCTCCTCAGCCCGTAGCTGTTCACCCCCCTCCTCATTGTCTACCCTGGGGGTTTTCGAATGCTTGGGATGTATCATGCCATAATGAAATGCCTCGAGCTTGCACTCAGGGTAGTAGTACAAGACATGCCCGAGGGCTCGGTTGTACACCTTGTCTTGGGCCTCAATGACCTTGTCCATGGTGACGTTCCTCATCTTCTTCACCTCCTTGTTAGCCGACTTATTCATTTCCCCCTCCACCTGAGCTCGGTTATCGGCGAGGGAAGTCAGCTTGGCCTTAAGGGCCCGCTCACGGGACTCGGCCACGTCCACCCTCAGCTTCTGATCCTACATTTCACACTCATATCGCTAAGTGTTCTTCACCTCCTGCTGGAGCTTGCGGGTGTACAACCTCTTCATCTGGGCTCCGGCCAGTGTTGCATGCAAATGAGGGGCTGAGACTTGGAAAGGTGAAATAGAAAAAAGTTTGATTTACGGAGTTGGGAAATACTTACCAGCACGTCGGCCTGAGCCCACCTCATATAGCACAACTCAAGACTCTCGGTCGCCAGGGCTTTAGATCAGAAGCCCTTTCGGAGCCCCTTGAGAGGGCCTCTTTTGCTTCTTTGACTGGTCAACCACCCTCTGTTTGGCCAGTTGGGCCGTTCTTGCATCGATAGTGGCATCATCCATTGCTGTTAAAGAAAACCAGACATATAAGAACGAAGGAAAAAAGTTGAACAAAAAAAGAAACGAAAAATATACAAGAGTCAATGGGGCTCATTCGATCCTGGCCAGGTGCCTCTCGGTCACGTTCGGTCAGCCGATGCTGCTCCCAGTGATGATCCGATCCACATCGGTCCACTCATCGTCCGTTAAATCTTTCCTCTTCGGAGGGTTGTGATTCGACTTATAAAAGTTCCAATTCGTGTGAATTTCCCCAAGGCACCTGATTTCGGACAATGAAGTATTTCTCCTTCCATCCTTTTACGAAGTCAGGATGCCCATGGACTACCTTCTTGTGGGGTCGAGGTGAGATGTAATATATTCCCTCGTGCTCTCCCAATGAACTGACCCTCAGAACGGCTCAGAAGTACTTCAGCTTCAAAGACACTCCCCTCTCCTCGCAAAGGAACATGAAACACACGAGATACTTTCAAGAGTTTGAGCCGTACTGCATCGAGCTCAGACTCCCCCATTTCAACACCTTCCTGATGAATGGTGGGTGCAGCGGCTACCGCAACCCCGAGTTGAAGGCGTCACCCGAAAACATGCAGTACCAAGGGGCCAAATTGTCCGTAGGGCGGAGACTAGGATTCGGAATCATCAACTCATACTCCAGCCCTATGAAGTAGTTCGCCCGTATCAGTGGTAGGTTGCTGCCCGTCAAGACACTCTGCGTCTTGTCTATCTTGATCTTTGGTCAGCTAGGCAAAGAAGGTTGCACCCCATACCGAACCAAGTCTTCAACATCATTCGGATACATCCTAATGGAGCCTGACTAGTGAAGATAAGGGACGTCGAGCCCATATTTTGGGAGAAACTAATCCAGCTATTCTAGACTGTCAGAGAGGGTCCACCTCATTCTCCTCCCTCGAATGCAAGGAGCCTTTAGAGAAGGGGGGGGGGGGGACGGTGTCGCCAGCAGTTTCAAATTAGGGGTCTCACCTGACAGATCGACTTCCATAACCTCGTCCTCATCCTCGTACCAACCCCTCTTCCAACCACATCCCCTACTCCTTGCTCGGTATGTCCAACTTCCTCCACCTCTTCCTCATCACCCGTGCCTGTGTTGACCGATTTACCCTCATCAACCACCTCTGCCACCTCTACCTCTCCATCCAAGTTGCTTGATTCCACTACAAATGGATTACGACTGCGAAGCGGCTTGATACTGTAGGCTTTTTCACCCCTTTCCCAAGATGTGGAGTAGGACAGGCGATCCCAATCGCCCTGAACAAACATAGAGGCTGAACAACCGGAATGAGCCCTTGATATAATATTAAATATACTAACATGTGATCGTTGCCAGAAAGTTCACCGTAAAGCTGATCGCCGGTTACTGAACAGTTGCTAGAGAGAGAAACTTTGAGATTTAGAGAGAGAAAGCAAAGTGAAAAATGAGAGGAGAATGAAGGATATATAGGCAGGAAATGGTGCCTCAATATTCACAAACAATCTCAGCCACCCAATCTAGATCATCTAAATCTAACAGTGGATAAGATTGCGAAGCCTCTATTTCCACAACCGTGACATTACATCAATGTGAAATACACGTGTCCACTACAATCATAATAAGCGTGAACCGATTCTCTAAGTTTCGTAAACTAAACTACGCATGATGCTCGGTAGAAACTTTGAACCAGCTGCTAGCTTTTTCACTAAGTACGTTTCGCTTGACGCTCAGAATTTTCCTTGAGGTACCTACAGGATTTCTCACAAATATGCTTCCCTCGACGCTCAGAATGTTCCTCGAGCCAACTGCAAGCTCTTTCACTGACTACGCTTCGCTCGACGCTCGACATCAACTTCGAGACAACTGCTAGCTTTCAAACAAGCTTACACGGCTCGGCGGTTGATACCAATCTCACTGAGCTAGCTATGTGCTGTCTCATAAAGCTCGACGCTCGGCAGCAACTTTGAGCCAACTGCTAGTTTTTTCTCCAAGTACGCTTCGCTCGACGCTCGGCAGCAACTTCGAGCCAACTGCTAGCTTTCACACAAGTTCACAGGGCTCGGTGCTCGGCAGCAATCTTAGCATGCTAGCTACGTTTGTCACATAAAGTTTGACGCTCGGCACAACTTTAAGCCAGGTGCTAGCTTTTTCACCAAGCACGCTTTGCTCAACGCTCGGAATGCTCCTCGAGCTAGTTGCAGACTTTTTTAGGAATACGCTTCGCTCGACACTGAGAATGCTCCTCGAGCCAGCTGCAAGCTTTTCCATAAACTATGCTTTGCTCGATGCTTGGCAACAACTTTGAGCCAACTGCTAGCTTTCACACAAAGTCACAGGGCTCGGTGCTCAACAGCAATATTAGCGTGCCAGCTATATGATCTCTTACAAAGCTCGACGCTCGGCAACAACTGTAATATCCCGATCGACTATTAATAATATTATTTTATTAACATCCGACTACTTGTTTATTTTTATATTTTCCTTTCACAATTGAGTTATCTTTTAATTAGGAATTGATTGTTAGTTAAACCTAGGGTTACAAGGCATAAGAGATTAAGATTTCTTCTAGAAAATTTCTCCCCCACATAACACCTCCCCCACTTCCCCCCTCCTCCTAAGCATGGCCGGCCCCCAAAAGGTGGGGGGGCTTTTGCACAATTGTGTAGATGCACAATTGAGATCTCCACCCTTCTCTCCTCCTATAAATACCCCCTTCCTTCTCCATAATCTTACTTTAGAAACATCAAAGAAAAAAAAAGAGAAAGGAAAAGAATGAGTGTTCTAACTTGAGAGTTTTTAATTGTAGGTTGATAGGAGTTCTAGGAGAAAGAAGGAAAGTAATCTAGTCTTCCATCAAGAAAGAAACAAGGTGGGGGTTTCTCATATTTGTTTGTTTGTTTGTTTGTTTGTTTGTTTGTTTGAATGATGGTTTTGATGTTCTTCTTCTTCTTACCCTCTTGTTTATTTTTCTTTTGGTATGGTTACTTTGTAGTAGTATGATTGTATGAGTTTTCTCATTTTGAATGTTGTTAACTACTTGGACTAAAATAACACATGCATATAGGTTTGTACATACAACCATGTAAGGTTGTAGGACTTGAATATGGAACCATACATAAGGCATATGAATATTGTTTACAACCATGTAAGGTTGTAGGACCTATGATTGAACCTTGAGAACATATGTTGATTAAACCTAAAAATAAAGGGTTCTATTTGTTGTATTATTGTTTAGTTTTAATCTTAAAGAAAGAAAAAGAAACTAACTAAATCACTAGTTGTAGAATAACTAAATAAAAAGATCTTTTCTTTTCTAAGCACTAGTTGTAAAAAGATTAAAAAGATTTCTTTTATGCCCACTAGTAAGAAACTTATGTAGTAATTTAATTGTAGATGTTTATGATAAATTTTAGTTGATACTTATAGTAGTAGTAGTAGATATATATATATGTTTCTAACAAAGTTGTAGTAGTAGTTATGTATGCTTCTACTAAGTAGCAATAGTAGATGTATGTTTCATTAAAAGTAGTAATAGTAGATGTATGTTTCCATTAAAGTAGAAGATGTATTATATCATATATAAGGATGAGATTCATGCTACACATGTTGTAGGATCATTCTTAAAAATACTTAGAAGCCATATTTATGCTTCAAGTGTTGTAGGATTACTTCTAAAAATATTTAGAAGCCATATTTATGCTTCAAGTGTTGTAGGATTACTTCTAAAAATGTTTAGAAGCCATGTTTATGCTTCAAGTGTTGTAGGATTACTTCTAAAAATGTTTAGAAGCCATGTTTATGCTTCAAGTGTTGTAGGATCACTTCCAAAAATATTAGAAGTCATATTCATGCTCCACTTGTTGTAGGATCACTTCTAAAAATATTAGAAGTCATATTCATGCTTTACATGTTGTAGGATCACTTCTAAAAATATTAGAAGTCATATTCATGCTCTACTTGTTGTAGGATCACTTCTAAAAATATTAGAAGTCATATTCATGCCCTACTTGTTGTAGGATCACTTCTAAAAATATTTAGAAGCCATATTCATGCATTACATGTTGTAGGATTTATTCTAAAAATATCTATCATATTAGGAATGATATATATGCTTAGAATGATTGTTGGGTTGATGTAAAATTACTTACCATATTTTAGGGATGATGTAGAAGTATATACATATGCTTGAGAATGTTGTATGTTCATACTAGGGATGTGTATACATGCTTGAGAATGCTATATGTTCATACTAGTTATATATGTATCCATGCTTGGGATCGCTACAAGTGCATGCTAAAACACATTCACAATCAAGAGTGTTATAAGTTGATGGTTATGTCATATATACCATGTTTTAGTGGTGGTAGGTTGATGCTTGCAATTGCATACCATGATCGAATTGCCATAGGATAAGCAATAAGGAAGAGCCATGTGGAAATTGTAGGAATAACTACCTTGTTGTAGTTAGTGTTAGTATGGAACCATAGCATATGAGCACCCTTCATTCATAGCAATAAGGGTTGAGAAGTGCTAGTAGTTGTAGCTTGAGAAAAAGCTAGTTTAGGGTCTTCAAGTACCCTAAGGGTCATCGACCATCAAGACCACATCCTACCCCCTTAGAGTAAAATGGATAGATCTCACCTCGGGCGTCGACGGATCTTAACCAATGTAGGTTGACCGTGGGCCGAGAGTGTTGGTAGAATCCAAGTTAAGGGTAGGAATGAGTGAGAGAAATATTATTATTAGAGTCTTGGATCGAGGGACCACGAGTTGGACCATGATTGGAAACTATGCAAGATTGCATAGAAATAATAACCTCATTAGGATAGTGACTTATAAAAATCATCCCTTAACCTTTTGCCCGAAAGAAGGGGAGTTGGTAGTAGGGTGCACCATACGACCAAACCTTTCTTTAGGGCCGATCTTAGGTGGTGTTACTGGGTTGTACCTTCCCGTCAAAGGGATACGTACGGTGCCGTCTCACAAGTTGAGGACACGGGTTGCGTATCTCATGCTGTTAATTCCTGAAATACCGTGGCTGGGGTGCCACAGGATGCATGGTGCAGTCCTACGCTTGCCAGACCCCAGAAAGTGCCACAGGGTAGGCTTCGCGCTACCCTGCGCTTGCGAAACTCTATGGTTTGATTTTGGAATGATGCCCGATATACTGGGATCGAGTGAGGTCCGGCATGCCAGGTAGTAGTGGAAAACGGAGACACCATAAGCAGACTGCATAAGGGGACATGACCCCTTCTGCAACCTCACAGAGTCATGGAGTATTGTCAGGAACAGGTTGTGTACAATTAGAATTCATAACGCGGGTTCAATCCCGATATATGGAGAAACGGCTTGAGATGGAGTCGCATGTAGTATGGGCTGCATGTTGCTTTCGGAGACTTGCTGGCATTAGAGTATGAGCATCCAATTTAGTTGACATGGCATTAGGATATGAGCATCCTGGTTTAGTTGACATGGCATTAGGATATGAGCATCCTGGTTTAGTTGACATGGCATTAGAATACGAGTATCCCAACTCAGTTGACAGTGTATTAGTGTTCTAGTTTAGTGGACAGTGCATTGGTATTCCAGTTTGATTGACATTGTTAGATTCTGATCATTGCACTCACGAACACTTAAACTACACCGACATATTTTACTATGGTTGTATATATATTGTTTGGAGATCCGCTGCTATATGATCAGCCTTTAAGCGTCAGTGAATACTGACGTCCCCACTTCCATAGGTGCTGGACCGCAAAAATACAGGTGCGAGATTCAGGAGGACTCAAGGCAAGGAAAGTGAGGAGTCAACGTCAAGTCTTAATTTCCGCTGTAATAACTATTTCATGTATACTCTGATGTAATCCAGTGTATTGATGGGAACACTCGGCCTGTAATATTGAGTTAATAAAAAGTTTTAAATTTTCCTGTTTTCTGTGTTTTGTGACTTATTGAAGGAAAGGTCTTGGCTCGTGTCTCGGTTTCCCAGTATATGGAAATCGGGGCGCTACAACAACTTCGAGCCAGCTACTGGCTTTTTCACCAAGTACGCTTTGCTCAATGCTCGGAATGCTCCTCGAGCTAGTTGCAAGCTTTCCCACAAATACGCTTCGCTCGATGATCGGCAGTAACTTCGAGCCAGCTACTAGCTTTCACACAAGCTCTCAGGGCTAGACGCTCGGCAGCCATTTCAGTGAGTAAACAACTTGTTTTCTCACAAAGCTCGATGGTTGGTAGCAACTTCGAGTCAGCTATTAGCTTTTACACAAGCTCACAGGGCTTGGCGCTCGCAGCGAGCCAGCTACTTGCTTTCTCACAAAACTCGATGCTCGAAGTTCGGGGCTCGGTCTTCACGATGCTCCGTCCTGACCTCATGTCACTCTTCGGGGATCTTCCATTCTACCCCTATGCACACTGTCGATTGATATTCTCACAATATTGGACTAATCCTCGACGGCTGGTACATATAACCCTCCAGGAGTTGGGGTCCAATGATGTAGGTTAATAATCTAGCTCAATCTGAGCTGTACGATCCCCTCAGGATCTACAAACTCCTACAGAATCAGGTATGTGGCCCATATGGGCCTTCTATTGTTCCAGGCCCATAGAAGAGGGTCAACCTGGCCTATTAAGGTTTGGGTTCCCTCTCTCTACCTATAAATACCACCCCCCCCCCCCCCCCCCCCCGCGAAACCTTTCTGCAAGTAATGAAACTTTCTCCACTCAAACCCTAACTCCACATTTTTCAGTGACTGACTAGATCATCGAAATGCCTGTCACTGGGATCTCTCCAAGTGTTTCTAGGCATCTTGCAGGTATTCAAGGCGGCTAACAACCAACAACACAACTTCTCCTGCTCCTCACGAAATTCCCATCTCAGATCCAGATCAGTGGCTGAGATCTGTCTCATAACTGTCTTTCCCTCTACAAATAACAAGAACTCACATCTGTTACTCCCACCACTAAATAAGAAACATCAGACAACTTTTGCAAAACCGACATTGCAACTCCAATTTAAAAGAGATAATTTATTAAGAAAAAGGTAGAACATAAACTTTTCATCATCATTTTCTCAAGTTCACATATTTCAACATACAATTTGATAAAAACAAATTCCACAGAATTATGAAAACAAAGACTATGGTGAACCAGATGTGAATAACCCTCTACCAATAGACCAAAACTCCAAAGATGTGATAAACGTTGAGGATTCAATTTTTATATTCTAGCACCCAAGTTACTCAAACTACTGAGGAATTAAATTATTGAGACATTCGATAAAAATTTGGGAGAGAGTGATCTAATATAAACTGAGACTAAAAACTACAATGTCTGAGAATCAGTTTGAATTTATGCCTGAGATGTTGACAATAGAAGCAATTTATGCACTGAGGAGACTTAAGCAAAAATATACGGAGAACAAGAAAGATCTACATATGGTATTTACAGATTAAAAAAACATATAATAAAGTCCCTAGCGACATAGTATGGTGGGTGTTAAATAACAAAACAGTAATTATTTGGTATATTGAGGTAATTAAAGATATGTATGAATGGGCAAAGACCATAATTAGAACAACCATATGAGAGACCAGTAATTTTCCTATTATAGTAGGTTTACACCAAGGTTCAACTTTAAGCCTCCACCTATTTGCTTTGATTATGGATGAATTGACGCAAGGAAAACAAGATAATGTGCCCTGGTGTATGCTTTTTGTCGATGACATTGTCTTAGTGGACGGGACAAGAGCAGGAATCAATGCTAAATTAGAATTGTAGAGAGAAACTTTGGAAGGTAGACTCTTTAGAATAAGCAGAACTAAAACAGAATATATGGAGTGTAATTTTAGTGATATTTGGAACACAAATGAGAAATTAGTGAAGCTTGATGGTCAAGAAATACGTAAGAGATACCATTTCTGATATTTAGGCTCGATTATACAAAGAGATTAAGAGATTTGTGAATATGTTATATATAGGATCCAAGCAGGTTGGCTTAAGTGGAGAAGTGTCAGTGGTGTTTTGTGTGACAAACGCATATCTTTGAAGTTAAAGGAAATTTTTTATAGGACTATTGTTAGACCATTAATGATGTACGAAGCAAAGTGTTAGGCAACAAAAAAAATATGTTCAAAAATGTGTAGCAGAGATGAGAATGTTAAGATGAATGTGTGGTCAAACTGGGAATGATGGAAGTAGAAACAAGTATATACGAGACATGGTAATTGTAACTCATATCCAAGATAAATTTAAAGAGAGTCATTTCAGGTGGTTTGGACATGTCACACGTAGACCTAATAGATCATCGTTAGAAAGAGTGATTTGATAATTATTTGTGGTAGAATTAGGGGTAGGAAATGACATAAACTTACTTGGATGGAAACTGTTGTTGCTGATTTCTAGTGTGGGAGCAAACAGATGAATTTGTGAATTGTTGGAGGAAACAAGTAAGCAAACCTGCTGACTTTCACAAACGTGTTGACTGGTTTTTCGCTACTACCGTAAACCTGCACAAAGTTCGATACACCGGAATGGATCCCGGCGACGAACCTTCCGACGCTCATGTCTGTAATATGAAAGATTATGAAAGAGCTTTAGGCAGAAAAAGATTGATTACCTTGTCACAGTGGGGGAAAGGGGTATTTATAGTTGCCTTAGGAACCAATTTCGAGATAAGGATAAATCTCTACTTCCGAATGTTTATGGATAAGAAGAGAGTTTCTCGTTTCGTGATAAAGGGGACAGTTGAAACTGTCTCTTAGAGAACCACGAATTTGAACCACTCTTTATCTATCTGGGTTGGTTTGTAGCGGGCTGCTACCCATACCCAGTAAGACGAATACATTTTTGGGCTATTGGATTTTGAAGAAAGACCCAATTCCCATTCGGACCCGTTTGTAGGTTGAGTTATAGTTTTACCCCTGAGAGCTTTAAGATCCATGCCCGATTTGAACGACCCTGATATAATCCTATTTTTAACCATATCAGGAGCCCCCCACTCCTGGAGACTGAGTTTAACTATCTTTGAGGAGTATTTTTGTTGTTCTAATGGTGTACGAGATTTTATTGGAGTTCTTAAGGGAGTTTGGATCTTGCTCGAGGTGTAACGATGTCAGTCTGGGTTTGCAAAGTGCCCAAGATGAATCTCCGGATTTTCTATAATTTTTAAATTATTTTTCGAATTATTTACTCAATTTTGCAAATCAACAATCTATTTTCAAAAAGTATTAATCAATCCTTCCAATTAATAATTATTTATCCAGGAGCTCCAAAATATTTTTCCCGAATTCATAATTATTTTTTAGAATTTTTAATTATTTTTCAAAATTTTAAATAATTAATTCAATTTAATAAATTAAAAAAAAGAATTAATCAAGTGAATATCTGCATGGCGCATCTGGAGTGTTGATCAAGATGTGGCACGGTTTTGGAGCGATTAGACAGCCAATCAGGGATTCAAGTTTCCCCGTATTTCGTCCAGGAACACGTCTGTTCGGCATGTAGTGGCGAACGCGGCGAATGTCACGTCGAACATGGCAAACGTCGTGTCGAATGTGCTGGACGATTCATCGAACGACTGGCGAACGTTGCGTCGAATGTGACAAATGATGCATCGAGCGACCGGCGAACGTTGCATCGATCCTGGCGAATGATGTGTCGAACGTCTGGCGATCGTTGCGTCGAATGTGGTGGACGAATTGTTGAACGACTGACGTACGTTGCATCGAACACGACAAATGATGAGTTGAGCGATAGGCGAATGTTGCATCGATCGTGGCAAACAATGTGTCAAACGTCTGGCGATCGTTGCGTTGGATGTGGCGGACGAAGCGTCGAACGATTGGCGAACGTGGCATCCAACTTGGCGAACGATGCGTCGAACGATTTTTTGCCTTTTTTTTGTCTGGGACATTGTCTGTTCGGTGCGCAGTGGCGAACGCGGCGAACAATGTGTCAAACGACAGGTGAGTGACACGTGGCAAAAATGGCGTTGACTAGTCAACGCCATTTTGCCTATTTTTGTTGGGGACATCGTCTGTTCGGCACCAATGGCGAACGTGGCGAACGATGTGTCGAACGACAGGCAGGCGACAAGTGGCTTTTGAGCGGTTGTTTGGCCGATGCCATTTTGCATGTTTCTTGTCCGGGACATCGTCTATTCAGAGCCAATGGTGAACGTGGCAGACGATGTGTCGAACGAGAGGTGAGCGACACATGGCTTTTGATCCGTTGACTGGTCAATGCCATGTTGCCTGTTTTTCGTCCGGGACATCGTCTGTTCGGCAGCAATGGCGAACGTGGTGAACGATGTGTCGAACGACAGGCGAGCGACACTTGGCTTTTGAGCGGTTGACTGGTCGATGCCATTTTGCCTGTTTCTCGTCCGGGACATAATCTGTTTGACACCAATGGCAAACGTGGTGAACGATGTGTCGAACGTCAGTCGTGCGACATGTGGCTTTTGTGCCGTTGACTTGTCAATGCAATTTTGCCTGTTTTTGATTCAGGACATCGTCTGTTCGGTGCCAATGGCAAATGTGGCGAACGATGTATCAAATGACAGGCGGGCGACATGTGGCTTTTGAGCCGTTGACTGGTCAACGCCATTTTGCCTGTTTTTCGTCCGGGACATCGTATGCTCAGTGCCAATGGCGAACATGGCAAACAATGTGTCGAACGACAGGCGAGTGAGTGTCGAGCTCCAAGCGAAAGGCGCGTGGCTTGAAGTCTGCTGTGCGAGTATCTGACTAGTTTTTGATGGTCCAACTTCTTGGACGGTTCGACTTCTGTCATTTTGCATTTTTTTTGTTTAGGATTCTGTGCCTTTTGGGCTTCCTAAGGGCCCATTACACTTTTGGCCCATGCCCCCCAAGCTTGGCTATAAATCCCCTTCCCCTCTTCTCATTTCACCTCACTCTCTTACTTTCACCTCATTTGAAAATTTCTTACTTCGGCGCTTGAGCGAGGTTCCGGTGATCTTTTCCATTCTGCGGCGAAGTTTCCGACCGTGCACGTCACATCAAAAGGTAATTTATTTTTGTTTTAAGAGATGTCTAGGGTATCGTCTGGTGAAGAGACCTCCCCCTCAGGTTGGGACGAAGTGCCACCACCGACCGCTTCTTCTAGAGTCGACAAAGGGAAAGGCGTTGTGGTTCAGCCTTTGCCGGTAGTAGAGACAATTGTGGAGAGAGAGCGGAGGATGGGCGAGTTCAGGAGGCATTCGATCGCCGTGTCGGTGCAAGCCCTTATCGTTATCCACTTTATAGGGTTAAGTCCCTCATTATGCAACTAATCCTACTACGATGACTACTACGAGATTTAGATAAGTTGTGAGTATCTAGCCCAAGTCTCGATAATTCCAGAGGTTAATCTCTATCCACAGATAATTCCAGAGCCTATTTCACTCACACCTGGGAATTTTTGAGAATACCCCACACCACAAGCTATGAAACCTCATTACACGAATATCCCATGAGCGTCGTCTAGACCCCGATAATTTTGGAGATCAATCCCACATCGCAAATAATTTTGGAGACTATTTCACTCACACCTCGATAATTCCGGGGATTATCTCACACCGTAGATTATACTAAGGTCCATAACCCATGTTTGCACTTATTTCATTATATCAACATCTAGTGCCTGTCCTTATCTTATTAAGTTAATTAATAAATTACGAATCTCCTAGAGTTTGTGTACCCTACCTGACTTAGCTCAACTGATCAACAACAAAGCCACAACTGGCCAAACCAAAAAAATCTCAACTGCTGGTGTACTAGGGTCCCACTCACCCTCTAGAGACTCATAACTCAACCATCAACACAAAATCTTTCATTAAAGCTCTTAATTCCATTATCAAATACTCATATATTAAAAAAACTACTTAAAAATCAACAAATCCAAATTCATTTAAAATGCTCACAAACTCCAGAATTGAAATAAAATATTAAATCTATTAAATAACTGAAAATCATATTTTGAAGTCGTAGAATATCACAAAATATCAATTTCTTCGAAAACCATGTATATTTCATTTAATAAAGTCATAGAAATTCAATTTAAATTCTATTATAATCAAAATGTAACCCTCTGTAAAAAATACTGTAATCTGTAGTAAAAACATAATCTAAAACAGTAGATCAATAATCCGTAATATCGAAGAAACAATCGTTCAAGAAAACAAAGTAAAATTCAACAAAAACAATCAGCCAAGATTGTAACGCCCCGAATCCCAATTTACTGAATTCGAGATGTTCTTCAGGATCTTTTCGCTTTCTTCACATACAATTTTACAAGGAATTTAAAATCTTTACTTTTACATCAGAGTTACAGCATGTTACATTGAATTTACACAGCGGAAGCAAAATGTACAATATTTACATAAATGAACAGCAATATAATGAACTCTTTGTGCATCCATTCCTTTTACATGTGATTATCCTGCATAAAACACTGTGGGTACGTCAGTTTATTCAACCGACGATAATTATACATGGCCATCCTCTCTATGCCAGAAACAGTATAATGAATCTCATTTCTTACAAATCACAAGCCAGTTCAACATAAGCATGCAAATTAGGAAACTTTTAATGATGTCGTGTCGTGATTGTGCACTTAAATCCTTAATGCAATTTACTTAGTTAATTATGACACTAATGCATACTTGTTCGAATTCTATGCATCCCATACTACATAGGTTCGAGTGCAAGCCTCTTAAACGATCTTCATTTTAGTAGGGTTCAATCCCCCGCCATGACTTATTCTACTACTGTAATTCCAATGAGTATCCTAGATGAATCTATGAGTACAAGCATGTATCCTGGCCCCTGGAGTAGAATTTCGCGCCATGTCTTGACTCGTCAAGCATGCATTCTGCGATAATTCAGCCTCCTCCCTGAACACACTCCTCTTGCAGTCACCAAAACATCCCACAAGCGTGACTAGAGTCCGATCATTACTGAGTTGCGCCCGCGCCATGTCTTGACGCATCAAGCATGCTTTCTGCGGCTCACATACCCGCACCGTACCCTAGCTCTCATACTCATGTTTTTCTCTCACCTTCATCACCTCCCCACTATGTATTAACTTAATTAGAATCATGAATGAAAATCAACCTCTAGAGTTAGCCTCTCCATCATCCGGACTCATCATTTCATTACACTTGACCAACCTGGTCTAATTCACAATATCATTTCATTCGCTGCCGGGGAGACTTAGCTACTCTTCTGTTCAATTTCACATTCACAATATCCAAAGGAGCATCATCGGCTCATAATTCATTTTAGAGTCTCACAGACTTTCCTCATCATGATTTCACATTTCATAATTTCATTTGATTCTCAATTCTCATCTATGATTCATTTACACAATTCATGCATCCATAACAGAGTTCATTGACTTAAAATCACAAGATTTACCATTACTAACAGCAAAATAACATGAATTCCAGTATACCAAAGTTCACTCTGTACAGTCGACTTGGAAGAGCACCAGTCGACTTATACAGTCATACAGGGTTATCATAATGTTCGGGTTAGTCGACTGAGTACACTACCAGTCGCCTGTCCCGCCCAATTCTTATTCACAATATCATCCTCGTAACAGTCGACTGATCAGTAATCAGTCATCTGTCCTGGATCTTTCAAACAGCATAATTTCTAAGTCCAGATCAGTCGACTTGCCACATGCATCGGTCGACTGGACAGATCCATTTTAATTTGGGAAATTTACTTACATTTCTTTACATATACTTGCATCATGATATCAATTAACAGTATATACCAATTTATGTTCCATAAACATAATACCCCTTGCTCAGTAGCATTCACAACACAATTTTTCCCGGTCATTAACATGCTCTTTAGAGAAATTACTACTCTAAACCTGTATTCATATTGCTCATACTTACATACGACAATAGGAATATAAATTTCAAGTCATCATCATGAGTCTACACAAAAATAGAATATCTTTATTCGAGGAACTATCAAACAATTACTTTCAGAACGAGCATCAGTCGACTTAACTCCAAGTCAGTCGACTAAGCCGACACTTCCAATGTTTATCTCCTCAGTTCTTTTTGTTTGTTTACCTTCCCTCCATCATATGTGTCATAGGGAAAAACATACATTTTATGATCACACCATCATGGCTATTCACACACACTTTATTAGCACATTATGAAAATAAATATCTCGTATCAGTCGACTGGCTCATATGGCAGTCGACTGGACCGTCAGTCTTGCCTCGAATATAATAGCATGTTCAAGCAATTCTACAGCATTCAATTCACTTTTGCCACATGGTAACACTTCATGATAAATATAGCATTATTCCTACATTAGAAGTCCTGAGAAACACCCACCTTTTGTGAAGAAAATAACGAAATCCCGCAAGTCCTTCAATATAGCGCAGCACTTCTTGTTCCTTGGCTCCACTCCGAAATCTTCAGCAATGCGGCTTGCCTCCACCGAAAAGCTCCCACACACTCTCAGGTACTCTCTTGAAATCTTAGGAATTTTTAGTGTAAAAAGGTAGGGATTAGGAGGGGGTATTTATACTAGATTATAGGCGAAATGGAGGGCTGAGATTCGTTGGGGAGTTGGAGATCAAAGGACCAGATGAAATCGGTAGTTTGAGAAACTACCCACACCCTCACATAACCGCCCATGATCCTAGCCACTCTCCACAAATCCGGCCAAGTTGTGCCTTGTGCACGTGTACATGGAGTGCACGTGTACACACAAAATCCCACTAAAAAAATGTACATCAACATACCCAGAAACTAAGAGGAAAAAATGCTGCACATACAAGTGTAAGAAAAAGATTAAGTTTATGGGTTTAAATACATTTGGGCCAAAATATGTATTTTTACATAAGAAAATAAACAAGTCACATTTGGGCTTTGAGAAGAATGTTTTATAGGAAATACTACACTCTATTTATCATGGAGAAAAGTAATAATAATAGGCTATCATAAGAAAATAAATCCCCTTTCATATATATTAAGAAAAATAAATCGGGGTACTACATCACTCCCTCCTTAGAATAGTTCCGTCCCCGGAACTACAGTCAAGAGCGAGAACAGAAGAAATACAACACACCCAACCAGAACAAAAGACATAAGATACAAGATACCAGATACAATCAATACAAATACAATCAAGCAAAAAGCTCAGGATAGTCCTTCAACATCTTGTCCTCGGATTCCCAAGTAGCCTCTTCAACCAAGTGGTTTCTCCAGACTACCTTGACCATCGGTATCGTCTTATTCCTCAAGACTTTCTCCCTACGGTCAACGATCTCAACAGGAGTCTCGATGTAATTCAGGTCTAACTGCAAACCTTCCGGTACTTCTGGCAAATGATGACTCGGGTCTGGAATATAACCTCTCAACATAGACACATGGAAAACATTGTGCACCTGAGACAACTCTTCCGGTAATTCAAGCCGGTAAGCAGTTTTCCCGATCCTTTTCAATATCTTATATGGGCCTATAAATCTCGGGGCTAACTTCCCGCCTTTGCCAAAACGAACCACACCTTTGCTGGGTGATACCTTCAGAAAGACAAAGTCACCAACCTCAAACTCAAGGTCCCTCCTCCGGTTGTCTGCATAGCTTTTCTGCCTGCTCTGAGCTTCCACCAACCTTTTCCTGATCAGATCAATCTTCTCAGAAGTCAGCTGTACAAGCTCAGGACCAAACAACTGACGCTCCCCAACCTCATACCAACACACAGGAGTCCTGCACTTCCTGCCATACAAAGCTTCATACGGCGCCATCCCAATGCTAGTTTGAAAACTGTTGTTGTAGGCAAACTCCACCAAAGGTAAATGCCTTTCCCAACTGCCTCCGAAGTCTAGTATACAACACCGAAGCATATCCTCAAGAATACGGTTGACTCTCTCGGTCTGCCCATCGGTCTGTGGATGAAAAGCAGTGCTGAAATCTGTCTTGGTACCCAAAGCTGCCTGAAGACTCCTCCAGAAATGCGAAGTAAACCGCGCATCTCGATCAGACACAATGGTCGAAGGAACGCCATGAAGTCGGACAATCTCACCAACATACATCTCAGCCAACCTGTCCATCGAAGCTGTGAGTTTCATCGCCAAAAAGTGAGCGGACTTGGTAAGTCGATCGACTATAACCCAAATAGCATCATTGCCTTTAGAACTCTTAGGCAAACCCGTGATGAAATCCATACTGATGTTATCCCATTTCCATTCCGGAATAGGTAATGGCTGTAATAGACCTCCGGGTCTCTGATTTTCGGCTTTAACTTGCTGACAAACCTCACATTTCGCGACAAATTCGGCCACATCCCGCTTCAAACCTGACCACCAGAAATGCTGCTTGATGTCTTTGTACATCTTAGTACTCCCAGGATGTACCGACAAAAGAGTAGCATGCGCCTCCTGAAGAATACTCTCTTTCAGGTCCGCCTGATCTGGAACACACAGCCTATCTCCGAACCACAGCACTCCATCCCTGGTCTGAAAACCGGGCAACCTGCCAGCACTAACCTGCTCCTTCATCTCCAGAATATCAGCATCAACTTCCTGACTTGCAATGATCCTTGCATTCAGAGTAGGCTGAAGCTTCAATTGAGATAAAGATACTCCCAATCCTTGCAAGACAACCTCAATACCTGCTCGGTCCAACTCCTCAATCAAATGCCTCTGAGTCGTAATCAAACAGGCCAAACTGCTCTTGCGACTAAGTGCATCAGCAACAACATTAGCCTTTCCGGGATAATATTTGATCTCAGGTCGCATATCCTCGAGCACTTCCAACCATCTCCGCTGTCTTAGATTGAGATCCCTCTGCTGGTAGATATACTTCAAGCTCTTATGATCCGTGTACATGTTCAGCTTCTCACCATACACGTAGTGCCTCCATTGCTTCAAAGCAAAGATAATCGCAGCCAGCTCTAGATCATGAGTCGGGTAATTCTTCTCATGCAGTCGTAGTTGCCTAGACCCATATGCGATCACTTTACCTTCTTGCATTAAGACACAACCAAGCCCCCGATGTGAAGCATCGCTATAGACATCATACTCAACTCCTGCTCTAGGCAAAGCCAAAATAGGTGCAGTAGTCAGTCTATCTTTCAACTCCTGAAAACTCGCCTCACGTTGCTCGGTCCACTTGAAGCTCGCATTCTTCTTGGTCAACTCGGTAAGCGGCACAGCTATCTGAGCATAACCTTGAATGAATCTCCTGTAGTATCCAGTCATCCCAAGGAAACTTCTGACTTCCTTCACTGTAGTAGGCCTAGCCCAATCTCTCACTGCCTCTATCTTCTGAGGGTCAGTTGCCACTCCCTCCTTAGAAAGGATGTGACCTAGGAATGCCACTTCAGATTTCCAGAAATCACACTTGGATAACTTGGCATACAACCTCTGCTCTTCCAACTTCTGCAAAACTGCTGCCAGATGCTCAGTGTGCTCCTCCTCAGACTTGGAGTACACGAGAATATCGTCGATAAACACCACGACGAAAGAATCAATAAACGGCCTCAGAACTCTGTTCATCAAGTCCATGAAGATTGCAGGTGCATTCGTCACTCCGAATGGCATAACTAAGAATTCGTAATGCCCATGCCGAGTTCTAAATGCAGTCTTATGCACATCTTCAGCTTTCACTCGAACTTGGTGGTAACCTGATCGAAGATCTATTTTGGAGAAGACAGCTGCTCCTTGTAGACGATCGAACAAGTCATCAATTCGAGGAATCGGATACTTATTCTGAACAGTGACTTTATTCAGCTCCCGGTAATCGATACACATCCTCATCGATCCATCCTTCTTCTTTACCAAAAGCACTGGTGCTCCCCAAGGTGACGCACTAGGTTGAATAAAGCCTTTTCCCAATAGTTCCTCAATCTGCCGTTTCACCTCATCCTGTTCCACTGGAGCCATCCTATACGGTGCCTTAGAAATGGGTGCACTTCCCGGTTGAACAGTGATGCTGAACTCTACATCACGATGCGGAGGTAACCCAGGAAAATCTTCCAAAAACACAGTCGGATAGTTCCGAACCACAGGAATCCCTTGCAATTCCACAGGAGTCTCTTCCTTGCGGATAGTTGCCACCAGCTTAGAACACTTCAACTTCCCTTGGAAAGTGACTTCAGGTCCACCTGGAGCCTTCACTGTCACCTTCTTGGCCTTACACTCGATGCTCGCACTGTACACCGACATCCAATCAATGCCAATGATAACATCGACTCCCAAGATAGTCAGCTCGATCAGATCAATGCCAAAGATTCGATCCCCAATCACTATCTCGCAATCAACATAGTACCGATCAGTGGTCAAAGTTTCCCCTGATGGTGTAGCTACTGCTAAGATCTTGCCTGGGAAAATCTTCGGTTCAACTCCCAACACTTTAGCAAATCTAGGAGACACAAAAGTATGAGAGGATCCAGTATCAAACAACACCACAGCTCCCTTTCCATTAATATAGAGTTCTCCTGTTACATAACATACATCATTACATAACAGTTTTACACTATGATCGGGAAGGAGAAATGAAAAAGAAATCACACTAGACATCAGCCCTCGTACCAGAGATAACCTGATCTGCTTCCTCAGCATCAGCTTCTGTCAAAGCAAATACTCGCCCTGACTGGTACGGCCTCTTCCCAGTCTGCTGTATTGGCACATTGTGATTGCCAGCCCGCGGTTTGAGACATCGAGATTGGTAATGTCCCACTTCACCACAGTTAAAGCAAGTGACTGCAGAAGGTCTCCCTGCATCGTTTCCAGGTCTCCCAGCTACACTGACGGCATTCGCCCCTGTCGGTTTGAATTTCTGTGCAGATGGTTGCCCCTTGAAACTCCCCGATGGCGCGGGCCTCTTCCCAGACTGCCAGTTGCTCCTCTGATGCTGAGCAACATGGAACTGCTCCATATCCGCCTCCGTTGCTGCCGCCCTCTTCACCAGCTTATCGAATCTCCTGATACCAAGGGGTATCATACGAGATCTCAAGCTCGGCCTCAGACCATGCTCGAACTTGCGAGCCTTCTTCGCCTCATCCATCACCAATTCTGGAGCATACCTGGAGAGTTGAGTGAACTTGGTCTCATAGGCTCTCACTGACATGCTGCCTTGTTGAAGTGACAGAAACTCCATGGCCTTTTTCTCCTGGACGTCGGAGGGGAAATAATGACTGCGGAATTCCTCCAAAAATTCCTCCCAGCCAAGCAACAAGCCGCCCATAGTCCTCTTCATCGACTGCCACCAAACAGCCGCATCCTTCTCCAACTGCAAAGTCGCCAACTTGACCTTGCTGCCCTCCGGTGTTTCCAACACCTCGAAGATTGTCTCCACTTGCCGAATCCAGTTATCGGCCGCATCCGGGTCGGATTTTCCCTCGAACACTGGTGGTTTCATTCTCTTGAACGATTCCACTAGCTTGATTGCCTCGGGTACTGGATTCACCGGCCCCCTTCCTTGGTTTGCAGCCACTGCATTCAGCGTCTGGTAAACCCTTGCAAACTCGGCATCCAGGTCCAAACCTTCACCATTCCTGGCTCCCCTTCTCGCCATATTCTGATGCAAAAGATCCATTAAATTCGAAGTATAAAACAAGAATTTAAACCAACTTTCATTTCATTGAATTTCAAAGTTTATACATTCGAATTAGAAAAACATTTTAACATCAGAATAGAAGAAAATAGAAACCAAGACAATCTAATCTCTACGGGTCCTCTTCGCTGCTCGAAGTTCATCCCGCAGTTCATCCACCTCATCCTTCAGCACATCAGTTAGGTTCTTTTTCTTCTCAAGTTCCCAAATCCGATGGCTAAGAACAGAATAGTCAGCATTTCGCTTCTCCAGCTGAGCCTCCAAAACTCCAACTCTATATTTCAAGGTATCCACTTGCCTCTGCAGAGAAGCCACAGCGTTACCCAAAGCTGGTCCCTTTTCTTCATCGGAAGAAGAAGAATCATCAGGTGAGTTCGGCGGTGGGGTGATCTCTCGGGATTCAGGATACTCCTCATCATCAGAATCAGCCTGTCCAGGATGGTACTCTTCCTCAATAATGTGCCAGTCGTCGCCTCCAGCAGGGTCGAAGTGATCAGCCATCTTAGAATAGAGAGGAAGAAGCATAAATCATAGAGCAACACAAATGTAAGTTACTTACATTTAAATCTCTAAATCCAAACACACACTCTAATGTCCACATCTAGGGTGTCGTTCCTTATAAATTTGTACGAGTGTGAAAGCATAGAAAGCGTGGCTCTGATACCACTCTGTAACGCCCCGAATCCCAATTTACTGAATTCGAGATATTCTTCAGGATCTTTTCGCTTTCTCCACATACAATTTTACAAGGAATTTAAAATCTTTACTTTTACATCAGAGTTACAGCATGTTACATTGAATTTACACAGCGGAAGCAAAATGTACAATATTTACATAAATGAACAGCAATATAATGAACTCTTTGTGCATCCATTCCTTTTACATGTGATTATCCTGCATAAAACACTGTGGGTACGTCAGTTTATTCAACCGACGATAATTATACATGGCCATCCTCTCTATGCCAGAAACAGTATAATGAATCTCATTTCTTACAAATCACAAGCCAGTTCAACATAAGCATGCAAATTAGGGAACTTTTAATGATGTCGTGTCGTGATTGTGCACTTAAATCCTTAATGCAATTTACTTAGTTAATTATGACACTAATGCATACTTGTTCGAATTCTATGCATCCCATACTACATAGGTTCGAGTGCAAGCCTCTTAAACGATCTTCATTTTAGTAGGGTTCAATCCCCCGCCATGACTTATTCTACTACTGTAATTCCAATGAGTATCCTAGATGAATCTATGAGTACAAGCATGTATCCTGGCCCCTGGAGTAGAATTTCGCGCCATGTCTTGACTCGTCAAGCATGCATTCTGCGATAATTCAGCCTCCTCCCTGAACACACTCCTCTTGCAGTCACCAAAACATCCCACAAGCGTGACTAGAGTCCGATCATTACTGAGTTGCGCCCGCGCCATGTCTTGACGCATCAAGCATGCTTTCTGCGGCTCACATACCCGCACCGTACCCTAGCTCTCATACTCATGTTTTTCTCTCACCTTCATCACCTCCCCACTATGTATTAACTTAATTAGAATCATGAATGAAAATCAACCTCTAGAGTTAGCCTCTCCATCATCCGGACTCATCATTTCATTACACTTGACCAACCTGGTCTAATTCACAATATCATTTCATTCGCTGCCGGGGAGACTTAGCTACTCTTCTGTTCAATTTCACATTCACAATATCCAAAGGAGCATCATCGGCTCATAATTCATTTTAGAGTCTCACAGACTTTCCTCATCATGATTTCACATTTCATAATTTCATTTGATTCTCAATTCTCATCTATGATTCATTTACACAATTCATGCATCCATAACAGAGTTCATTGACTTAAAATCACAAGATTTACCATTACTAACAGCAAAATAACATGAATTCCAGTATACCAAAGTTCACTCTGTACAGTCGACTTGGAAGAGCACCAGTCGACTTATACAGTCATACAGGGTTATCATAACGTTCGGGTTAGTCGACTGAGTACACTACCAGTCGCCTGTCCCGCCCAATTCTTATTCACAATATCATCCTCGTAACAGTCGACTGATCAGTAATCAGTCGTCTGTCCTGGATCTTTCAAACAGCATAATTTCTAAGTCCAGATCAGTCGACTTGCCACATGCATCGGTCGACTGGACAGATCCATTTTAATTTGGGAAATTTACTTACATTTCTTTACATATACTTGCATCACGATATCAATTAACAGTATATACCAATTTATGTTCCATAAACATAATACCCCTTGCTCAGTAGCATTCACAACACAATTTTTCCCGGTTATTAACATGCTCTTTAGAGAAATTACTACTCTAAACCTGTATTTATATTGCTCATACTTACATACGACAATAGGAATATAAATTTCAAGTCATCATCATGAGTCTACACAAAAATAGAATATCTTTATTCGAGGAACTATCAAACAATTACTTTCAGAACGAGCATCAGTCGACTTAACTCCAAGTCAGTCGACTAAGCCGACACTTCCAATGTTTATCTCCTCAGTTCTTTTTGTTTGTTTACCTTCCCTCCATCATATGTGTCATAGGGAAAAACATACATTTTATGATCACACCATCATGGCTATTCACACACACTTTATTAGCACATTATGAAAATAAATATCTCGTATCAGTCGACTGGCTCATATGGCAGTCGACTGGACCGTCAGTCTTGCCTCGAATATAATAGCATGTTCAAGCAATTCTACAGCATTCAATTCACTTTTGCCACATGGTAACACTTCATGATAAATATAGCATTATTCCTACATTAGAAGTCCTGAGAAACACCCACCTTTTGTGAAGAAAATAACGAAATCCCGCAAGTCCTTCAATATAGCGCAGCACTTCTTGTTCCTTGGCTCCACTCCGAAATCTTCAGCAATGCGGCTTGCCTCCACCGAAAAGCTCCCACACACTCTCAGGTACTCTCTTGAAATCTTAGGAATTTTTAGTGTAAAAAGGTAGGGATTAGGAGGGGGTATTTATACTAGATTATAGGCGAAATGGAGGGCTGAGATTCGTTGGGGAGTTGGAGATCAAAGGACCAGATGAAATCGGTAGTTTGAGAAACTACCCACACCCTCACATAACCGCCCATGATCCTAGCCACTCTCCACAAATCCGGCCAAGTTGTGCCTTGTGCACGTGTACATGGAGTGCACGTGTACACACAAAATCCCACTAAAAAAATGTACATCAACATACCCGGAAACTAAGAGGAAAAAATGCTGCACATACAAGTGTAAGAAAAAGATTAAGTTTATGGGTTTAAATACATTTGGGCCAAAATATGTATTTTTACATAAGAAAATAAACAAGTCACATTTGGGCTTTGAGAAGAATGTTTTATAGGAAATACTACACTCTATTTATCATGGAGAAAAGTAATAATAATAGGCTATCATAAGAAAATAAATCCCCTTTCATATATATTAAGAAAAATAAATCGGGGTACTACAAAGATACTAGCAGTCGATTGTCAAAGACAGCACAAAACACGATGGTCGACTGTTATGTGAAAATCCAAAAAATAAAGAATTGACAGTCGAATGTCACATTCACTTCAAAAACGAAGCGGTCAACTATCATATTGAGGAAAATACAACTTTGAAATTCGTGTACCTTTTTACTGATACTTCAATTAATCTTTGTAAAATCATGAATTTGCAAAATAAATTTTCTGAGATGATTAAATACAATTTTTATAACATAATGGAGATTATAAAACTAATCAAAACCTCGTCAAGATCGTAAAAGAGCAAATTTTCATTAAAACTACTTCAAAACAGGATACATAGTATATAAGTATATATATGTGTGTTTATACCAGTTAGAACTTCAAGATTTCATCAATTAGGAGTAGTACAATGTTCAAATCAAATCTCAGTATTAAAATAACTCAAATTAAACAGGAAAACATCCCGAAATCACAAAATCACAAAATCACAAAATCCCAATTTCGGATGAACACAGTCAGACCCGAAACATGCTCATGTTTAAATCCTTCAAAACTTGTTCTTTTTTATTCAAAAACTCCTCTTGTAATTCATACAACTACTAACAATAGTTTACTTATGAATATATGCAATTATAACAACCATTCACCATGTTTTATTCATCAAAATTATCAACAGTGTGTGTATGTATTCTCAACAGTAAAAGAACTTATCTTTGTCCAAATTGGTGCATCTCTTCATATAATCTCAATACAATCAATCAAAACAGTAAGAATAGTAAAGCAACAACATACCCACAATTTCTATTTGGTTCTTAACAATCTCAAGTCATCTATATATGGTTTTAATCATCAATAGCATAGTTTTCATGAAAAGATTCAATCTTTATTCATTCATCCTTCAGTAATTCAATATATCATCTTACAATCCCCTAACATGCTTCCTAATAGATAAATCATCACATACAACATGCATACAACAGCAAGAAATCAAACATGTCACTCACCTTATTGAAGAATCAACCGAATTAATAAAGAATAAGAAAAGTCCTTTCTTTCGCAAGAAATCCAAGTTCCTTCCTTCGAAACTCCAAGAAAACCAATAGTAAAATAATATTTTGTTTTTACAGAGGAGGGGGACGGCTGTAGCGGCTCTTTAATAGGCCGAAATCTGGGTTTTTAGGGTTTTACAAGTTATATGGAAACATCCCTTAACAAATTACTACTTTACATATATAGAACTTTCTTTAATAAAGTAGTTAAATAAGTTAAATAAATTAAAATAAAAACAAATCCCCGTACTACTGAGTTATCCAGCCATCAAGTATATTCCAGAAATTAAAAAAAAAAAATCGGATTTGTACTCCAAGTGGTAATTTTGCACAAAAGTCAATCTCTTTGTAATATTTGCAAATATGTCAAATAAATATCAGAAAAGTCCAGAAAATTCAAAAATAATACCTACTAATAAATATTAGATTTTCTGAACAAAATTTCTGTATTTCAGTTTCCAAGAAAAATATTTGCACAAGGTCCAACTTAAATTTCATATTTGAAAAAATACCATATTTGTTTAAATCTTTACCAGATCAACTCTAAATGAATTTTAAATAAGCCTAATATGTAATAATGATCTTGGCCAACCCAAAAAGCAGCAAAAATGATTTTTCATTATTTTTTTGAGATCCAATCGGCTTTTTACATAAAAGACCATCTCTTTCGAAGTATTAATAAAAATAGTTTCTTTATTCAGAAAAATCCAAAAATTTAGGATATACATAATTATAAATAGGAGAATTTATTCAGAATTTTAAATGTAGAGATTTTCCCAAAAAAAAATATTTCCACGTGTTTTGCATGTGTAAAAATTGACAAATTCATAAAATAGTCAAATTAATTAAAATAAATCTGAAAAATTAAAATATCATAAATAAATGAGGAAAATCAATCATTAAGTATAAAATTTTAAGAATTCAAAATTTTATAACTTTACACATGAGTTGCACGTGCAAAATTGTAATTTCAAGAAAATAGTTAAAATAGTCAACTTTACTAATTTAATATTATTTAATATTGGAAAATAAATCATTTTATTTTGCGAGGTGTTACATCATAGCTTCCAAAAGCTCTTTCTGCTCAGTCGAAACCTAGCAACAGGTCTTCTTCTCAAAGCATCAGGTACCAAATTAATCTTGCCAGGGTGATACTGTAAACTGATATCATAATCTCCATCAATTCCAACCATCATGTTTGCCTCATATTCAGCTCCTTCTGAGTGAACACATACTTGAGACTTTTGTGGTCAGTAAAGATCTTCACTCGGTCTCCAAGTAAAAATGCCTCCAAAGCTTCAAGGCAAAAATCACAGCTGCAAGCTACAAATCATGTGTAGGATAATTTTTCTCGTGCGGCCTCAATTGTCTAGATGCATATGCAACAACATTGCCTCGTTCCATCAGAAAAGCACCCAAACCTCTACCTGATGCATCACAGTGAATTACGAAATCTCCTGATCATCCGGTATAGTCAACATAGGTGTTGATGTCAACCGATTCTTCAATTCAGAGAAGGCTTCATCACATGACTCATCCAACAAATACTTCTGATCCTTCCCAATCAATTTGGTTAACGGCCCTGCAATCTTAGAGAAGTTCCGAACAAACTTCCTGTAGTACCCAGTTAGACCAAGAAAACTCCGAACTTCCGATACCGACTTCGACATCGGCCAATCCTTAACAGCTGAGATCTTGGATGGATTGATAGAAACTCCATCGCTAGAAATAATATGACCCAAGATTTCCACACGGTCCAACAAAAATTCACACTTGCTAAGCTTCCCATACAGCTGGTTCTCCCTTAAAGTTCGCAAAACAACCTTCAAATGCTCAGCATGCTCATCACGGTTCCGACAGTAGACAAGAATGTCATCAATGAACACCACCACAAACTTGTCTAAAAAGAGAGAGAAAACCCGATTCATCAAACTCATAAACACAGCTAGAGCATTAGTAACTCCGAAAGGCATCACCAAGAATTCATAGTGCCCATATCTTGTACAAAAAGCAGTCTTCTGTACATCCTCGACTTTCACCTTAACCTGATGGTACCCAGAACGAAGATCCAGCTTCAAAAATACAAAAGCACCTCCCAATTGATCAAATAGGTCATCAATCTTTGGCAATGGATACCGGTTCTTCAATGTGACATTATTGAGCTCTCGGTAGTCAATACACAACCTGCAACTACCATCCTTCTTATTGATGAACAATACAGGAGCTCCCCAAGGCAAAATGCTTGGCTTGATAAAACCTATATCCAGTAACTCCTGAATTTGCTCCTTCAACTCAGCCAACTCAACAGGAGCCATTCTATACGGACTCTTAGATATTGGAGTGTACCTGGTTGAACATCAATACTGAACACCACTTCACGATCTGACAGTAATCCTGGCAATTCCTCAGGAAAAACATCCAGAAAAATCCCGTACAACCAATGGTGCGACAACATCATCAGCACACACTTCCTCCATAACTCCAACTTCCTGACTTGCCAACTTCTCCACACAAGCAAGCGGCATTTCACCGGCACAAAATTCAAATTCCTGACAACCCGGTATTTGGAACACCATTCTTCTTGCGGTAGTTAATTACAGCATGAGTGGCACCGAGACAATCCATCCCCAGAATAACATCAAAACCAGAATTATTGATGACAATCAGATCGCAACAAAATCAACACCACCAATAAACAAGGGAATCTGCTCAAAAATCCGAGAACGCACGACGACACCTCCACCTGTAGTAATGTTCCAAGCTGCTGGCATAGCGCTGCTAGCCCAGTGATGCAGATTGATAATGCGAGAAGAAACAAATGAATGAGTTGCACCAGAGTCAAAGAGAATATGAGCAGGAAAGGAGTGAACAAGGATAATGCCTAGCAAGAAGTCAAAGTGAGAACACAAAAGGCAGGAGCAAAATGCAAGAAATAGACATGAATTAGAGGATAACATGAACAAGCAACAGGATAGAAGAATAAAATAGCGAGGAAAAAGGAAGCAAACAATGCAAAGAAGGAGAAGCAACATAAGAATCCTGGAACCTGTGGGTTATGGGCCCACCACGCTTCCGCTGCTCTACTCTGATGGTGAAGCTCCAAGATATAGACATTTCATCGTAGATCAAGAGATGCTGATTGATGGACCAAGCAGGAAGAAGAAGAACGGATGACACATGTAACCCCTGTTTCTGTAAACACATATTTTCTAAATATTCTCTGTACTTTGATTTTTTATAAATTCCCTTTTTTTGTGTTAAATTTGTTTTGGGTTCTCTATTAAAATATTTTCTAATCGGAAATTTTGTTTATTTCGAATAATTGTATATTTTAACTTTAATTTCTATTTCTATTTGATTGACTATTTATATTATATATTGTTTGGGATTATTTTAATAAATCTGTTAAACTCGAATTTGCAGTTTGCTATACATATATTATTATTATTAATATTATCATTTTTTATTCTTATTAGTGTTATTAGTACTATTATTATTACTGTTATTATTATTATTATGTTTGTGATAATTATTATTATTCTGATTAGTATTATTAATTTTGACTGTTTATTAAAAATCCACTTCTGTGTACTGAATGTATTTGTAGTTATTTCTAATAAATTCTATATTGTAATGTAAATTACATTTTATTATGAATTATATTTTTGGTTATTCTATTTCTCCTATTGGTTTTAAACCCAAAACCCTACATCCTATATCTTTTATTGGTTTTCATACCCAATAACCCATATACCCAATAGCCTAATTCCCTACTTAAACCCCTGCAAATAACCCTAGCTAACCCTAACCTACCCCCCTTACTGTACAAACACAGCCGCCCCTTCACTATTCCTTCATCCCCTACCTCATCATCGTCTTCCTTTCCCCGCTCGCCTGTGCCTCCCGTCAACCCCTGCAACATTCTCCATCCCATCGCCTCCAGTCCACCTTCGCCATCCCCTCGCCCAGCTTCGCTGTGCCTTGCCTCCTCGTCGACGACCACCTTAACCCTTGATCATCTCCCTCATCCTCTGTTTCATTCGAGGAAAGCCATTTCCTCGTCGCTTTGCCACGCTTTCCACTAAGCGCGACCGTCTTCGCAGTCATTGCCAGCCTCCGACGTTCCTCGCCTGCACCTCAATCGAACCCATCATCTTCCTCACTCATGAACCCATCCCTTCGCCATCTCCATCTCCCAAACCTATCACCTCATCGCCTCGTCATCCTCCGAAACCATTACCCTCGACCCTGGTGCTCCTCTTCGCCGTCGTCCCCTACCTATACATCCCCTCTGTTGCCTCGCCATTGCTGAACCCCCGAACTCCCACCATTGCCAGCGCCACATCGCTCCTCTGTTTCCCCTCCAAAGCAGAGCGCTCGTCACCCCTTATTGCCGCCGTTGCCTCCATCGACTGCTCCCTAGTCGAGCCTTGACGTCGCTGCAGTCTCGCCGCCGCAGTGTCGCCCACAGTCGCCGCCGCCAGTCGCTAGTCGAAGCCCCGCCCGTCGCTGCTGTTGATCAAGGAGAGGGAAGAAGATTGGTGTTTGAATCTCAGCCCTCCATCTTGATCAATATCTGATCTCAGACGTTCGATCACCATCGTGATTGGGATCCTTGTTGGCTGTGTACTGCTTGGAGAGAAGATGATTGGATCTTGCTGCTATTTGCTGCTGTGCATGCTACGTGCCTCACACGTGTTACTTTGTGGCCCGTGCTTACCGGTGATTGCACGTGTGCCGCACGGGTTTTGGGATTTGCACGTGCTTTGCCGCTCTATCGTCATTCGCCCTCATCCAATTAAGGCAAATATCTTCTTGTATAATTTCTTGTTCTAGTACAAGCTTTCATTTGAAAATACTGCAAGTAGATTGTAGTTGTGACTCCCCTTTGGCTTATCGTTCGACGATCTTATTTTATTCCTTATCAACTCCATGATCATAAGAGTCATAATCTTTCGTTGATATATTCGTTTCACAATTTGTTGGATCCATTTTATCTTCTTATTATTTGAACACATGAAACTAAGAACTACCTTAACTTGTAGATGTGTGTTGTATGATGGATGTATTGATTTTACTTCCTTTGAGTTAAGAAATAAATGTGACTTGCTGATTTGATATCTATTACATCCATATTTGCATCACACTCTAATCTAGATTCATATTGGTCATTTATCATGCCACTTGTTATATAAAAGAATTCATATATGCTGCTATTCCTATCCTTGCTTGCTGTTTTGACCCCGATAACATCAGAATCTGAACTTGAGTTCTAAATATGAAATTTAGCCCCAGATGTCTAGTTTACAATCCTTTTAACCGAATTGAATTCCGGGTTATGGTTTGTGAGTTATTGCATTTTTATTGCTGCTGTGTCTGAAATTGCAGATTCATAAATTTTGCCACGACACTTTGTTTTAGAATTAAATTAGCCATTTTACCTGTAAGATAATGACTTAAAATTTTGCATGCTGATACTATACACACAATAGGATATTCCCTAATTTTTCTGGAATTAATTAATGAAGTTTCGGACCTGTTTCATATTTATAAACACAATTTTACGAATTCTAGCTGAACACGAATCCTGGGTAGTTTGCTGTTTTGACACCTGTTGCTACCACTTTCATGTATCTTGTTTATATGCGCTGGATTTGGCAGAGAGTCTAGTTTATAGATTTTCTAAAGGATTCAGATTTACAATCATATATCAACGGGAATCTCAGTTTTGGTGCAGCAATGTCATGTTATCCAGAATTGGAATTCTCGTCATTCTTGATACTTTTAATTTGTTTTGATACCCAAATATGCATTCTACCTAGCTTAAACTTGTTCCCTGTCCTTGATCATGTATACTTGCCCTATTTCGCACATTTTCTTGCTTGTTTAATAATAATAATAAATAACAAGCCGGGATTTAAGGGAAAGACCATAGTAGTAGACAATATAGGTAAGTGTACTCGGAAGGGGGCCCGTGTTTTCCATTACTTGGTTCATGAACTTGTTGTATCTTTAGTGTATTCATGAACCCATTACTTTGTTCATGAACTTGTTGTATCTTTAGTGTATTCATGAACCCATGGTTTGGTTTATGAACTTTTTAGGGAGTTAGTGCTTTCACGAACTAGTACTTGGTTCGTGAAGTTGTTACATTATTTTTGTATTTATGAACCTTACTTGCTTGATACATGATGATTGAGTACACCGCCCTATAAAATCCATCACTCTTCCTAAACGTAATTTATTTGCAAGTAGCAACCATGCAGTAAATAGATGGGATGCATGAAGTGCTACCTAGATAGAATTAAACAATAGACTTTGGATTAACTTATCACTTGTACACACTTGACACCTGCCTTGCTTGATACTTGTTACTTGACACTTGTCACTTGATTCTTGATACAATTACATACTCACTTGTTACTTGTTCCTGTTACTTGTATTTGTCACCCGTCCCTGTTACTTGATTTGTATTACTTGCTAGTTAGTCTCTTGAACTTCACTACTTGTTGCATCCCTATCATATCATGTTGTATTTTCTTGATTCCAAATCTTGTTTCATATTTTCGTGCAATTATTTTCATACCACTTGCTTGTACTACTTGCAGCCCTAACTTGCACTAAGGGCATTTGTCTTTGTTTCTCTATTTTTCTTTCTATATATATATACAGACTTTGGAGATGAGTTGCCTACTGGAGTTGGTGAGAAAACCTTCTAGGATTCGCTTGGGGAAGCTTGCTTCAACTATTTGTATTTGAGTTTATTTAAAATTTGTTGCTACTTAAAACTTGTAACGGGCTTGTAGTCCCGAAGTTTTTACTTTTGATCCAGATCTTGAATTTATTTGGGATATTTATATTTGTTTCAAATATTTTCTGTTAATTAATAAATTACTCATGCATGCATGGTTGTGTATAATTTGCTATATTTCTTGTTATGATGCTGAGTCGATCCTACAACTTATGAATGATGAAAATCATTCGCTGGGCTTTGTCACGTACTCGTATTCCGTATTCCTTTTGGGAAGCGGGGCGTGACAATACTGGAATCAAAAGAATATGGGTATGAAAAGAATGAAATCATACCCAATAAGGAATCAATGAATGGAAGGGATCAAAGAGGAATCGAATAAGACTAGTTTCCATATCATAAGTTGGATATCAATTGTTCATGTGATTTATGTATTGCACATACTGTTACTTTCAGGAAGACATAGTCACCTTCTTCGAACTCCAGATCTCTTCTTCGGTTGTCAGCATAGCTCTTCTGTCTGGTCTGTGCATCAACCAGCATCTTTCTGATCAGCTCAATCTTCTCTGAAATCTGTTGCACTATTTCTAGTCCATACATTTGCTTTTCCCCCACTTCATACCAGCACACCGATGTTCTACACTTCCTCCCATATAGAGATTTATATGGTGCCATACCGATGCTAGTCTGGATGCTGTTGTTGTAAGCAAATTCCACCAAAGCTAAGTGCCTTTCCCAACTCCCACCGAAGTCCAACACACAACACCTCAACATATCTTCCAACACCCTATTGACTCTCTCAGTCTGCCCATCAGTTTGAGAATGGAAAGTGGTACTGAAGTCAGTCTTAGTCCCCAATACTGCTTCAAGACTTCTCCAAAAATGCGATGTGAATCGCGCATCCCGATCTGACACAATTGATACAGGAACTCCTTGCAATCTCATGATCTCCCGACATACAGTTCTGCTAACTTCTTCATTGACGAAGTAATCATTATTGCCAATAAGTGATTGGATTTGGTTAGTTGATCCACTATCACCCAAATTGCATTATTCCCTTTGGGACTCTTGGGTAATCCTCTGTGAAGTCCATGCTGATGTTATCCCATTTCCACTCCGGAATGGGTAACGACTGTAACAATCCGCCGGGATTCTTATCTTTTACTTTGATTTATTGACAAGTTGCACACCTTGTAACGAACTCTGCTACATCCCGCTTCATTTCTAACCACCAGAAATATTTCTTGATATCCTTGTACATCTTGGTTGATCCTGGATGTACTGATAAAAGAGTGGTGTGTGCCTTCTACAAGATGCTCTTCTTCAACTCGGCTTGATCAGGTACACACAACCTTTCCCCAAACCACAATACTTCGTCCTTCACCTGGAATTTTGCCAATTTTCCTATGCCGACTTGATCTTTCATCTTCTGGATCTCTAGATCAGATTTCTGATAGTCGATAATCTTCTCTCTTAGTGTGGGCTTTAGTCCCAACTATGCTAAAGACGATCCCAGTCCTTGTAACAAAACTTCAATTCTAGCTTGACCGAGCTCCTCTACCAGTTACTCCTGAGTCGTGATCAAATAGGACAAGCTGCTCTTCCAACTGAGTGCATCTGCCACCATATTGCTTTGCCCGGATGCTACTTTATTTGAGGACAGATATCCTCTAACACTTCCAACTATCTCCTCTGCCTTAAATTCAGATCCCTCTGTTGGTAGATATACTTCAGGCTCTTGTGATCATGTACATATTGATCTTCTCTTCATACACATAGTGCCTCCACTGCTTCAATGCAAATAAAATCGCTGCCAACTCTAGATCATGGGTTGGGTAATTTTTCTCATGAGATCTCAATTGCCTAGACCCATGTGCTATTACCTTCCCCTCCTGCATGAAAACACAGCCTAATCCTCGGTGTGAAGCATCACTGTACACATCATAATCAATCCCTGCTCTCGAAAAAGCCAGTATTGGAGCGGTAGTCAACTTCTCCTTCAACTCCCGATGGGTAGTCAACCAAGTTCATGAGATCTCAACTTGCTTTGCACTGCCCCGTCCACTTAAAATTCACATTCTTCCTTATATGTCCAGTGAGTGGCACGGATATTTGAGCATAGCCCTAATGAACCTCCGGTAGTAGCCCGTTAAACCCCAAGATGCTTCTAATCTCTTTCACTGTAGTTAGTCTTGGCCAATCCTTTACTGCCCCTATCTTTTGCGGATCAGTGGCCACTCCCTCATTAGAAAGGATATGACCCAGGAATGCGACTTCGGATTTCCAGAAGTCACACTTTGACAATTTTTCATACAACTTCTGTTCTTGCAGCTTCTTCAGTACCTCTGTTAGATGCCTAGCATGCTCTTCCTTTGACTTGGAGTAGACCAAAATGTCATCGATGAACACCACGATGAAAGAATCGATGAATGGCCGCAGGACCCTGTTCATCATGTCCATAAATATAGCCAGTGCATTTGTTACTCCAAATGGCCTAACCAGAAACTCATAATGCCCATGCCGAGTTTGGAATGCAGTCTTGTGCACATTCTCTTCCTTCACATGAACTTGGTGATAACCCGACCGAAGATATATCTTGGAGAAAACAGCTGCTCCCAGTAGTCGGTCGAACAAATCATTGATTCGCGGAATCGAATACTTATTCTGGACGGTCACCTTGATCAACTCCCTGTAATCGATGCACATTCTCATCGATCCAACCTTTTTCTTCACCTATAATACTGGCGCTCCCGAAGGCGACACACTTGTTCTGATAAAACCCTTGCCCAACAGTTCTTTAATCTGCTTCTTGACCTCATCCTGTTCCACTAGCGCCATTCTATATGGTGCCTTGGAAATCGGTGCAATCCTAGCTAAATGGTAATGTGGAACTCAACAACCAGATGAGGTGGAAACCCGGGTAGTGTAACACCCCGGTCCCGATCAGTGATTTAGCAAACAACTGCCCACCACTGGTTGCCTCATAAAAGGTGTTATAGCTTGTTGGTGGCCTCTAATCCCAGGAAATTATATATATATTTAATTTATTTTTGCAACACTCCCGATATGGGACAAATCTCCCACATCCTCTCTTCTTTATCCGTGAGCACAGAAGTCCCTACCCAAGCCCCAAGCCCACGTGGCGGGATAGCAGCCATCCACTGCTCTGCCTCAAAACCTGGGTGGGCCCCCCCACTGACATCATACAATGACGGCAGAAGTAGAGCACAACACTTTGCTGTCTCTTTCTCCCGTGGGTCCCCCCATTAAATTCCAAACAACCCCCTATAGAAATCTCCTATAGGGCATATCTCAATTATATATATATATATATATATATATATATATATATATATATATATTCTTAACACGGGGTTTTACAGACACCCCCCCCTTAAGAATTCAGCGTCCTCGCTGAAGCCAGGACTTGAAATGTAACACAGGATCCTCCTTTCGAGCCGATATGGAATGATGTACCCTGATTCTGCTAGCTGTAAAGTACCCTAATTTTGCGTGTTGTCCTGTCCCCTAGTCCAACTCAGTGGATTTACCAGGCGATCTGACCCAACCCCGCTCCCTCTCAGGCATACTTACCAGTACATCTACTAGTTCCATCTCAAGCATAACCACCAATCTGTACCCACACTCGGTGTCGAAAGTCGGCTCTGATACCATTTGTAATGCCCCGGTCCCGATCAGCAATTTTGGCAAACAACTGCCCACCACAGGTTGCCTCATAGAAGGTGTTATAGCTTGTTGATGACCTCTAATCCCAAACAATTATATATATATTTAATTAATTTTTGCAACACTCCTGATATGGGACAAATCTCTTACATCCTCTCTCCTTTATCTGTGAGCAAAGAAGCCCTTACCTGAGCCCCATGCCCATGTGGCGAGATAGCAGCCATCCGCTGCTCTGCCTCAAAACCCGGATGGGTCCCCCGCTGACTTCGCACAATGACACCGGTAGTAGAGCACATCACTCTGCTGTCCCTTTCTTCCGTGAGCCCCCTATTAAATTCCAAACAACACCCTATAGAAATCTCCTATAGGGCATCTTTTAATTAATTATATATATATATATATATATATATATATATATATATATATATATATATATATATATATTCTTAACACGGGGTGTTAGGTGTTACAGAGTAATACCCCATACTTAAGAGGTGTATATATATAATATTATATAAAAATATATAATAATACTAGATTTGCCCATGGGAACGTGCTTACGGCACGTTTTCGGAACGATACAGCATATGAAAGTCTTGGAAACAGTAAAACAATAATTATGTAGCTCAAGTTTGAATAGTAAAACAATAATTAGTTGTAAATAAAAGTAATGTTTCCATTAGTATATGTTGAAAAATAATTATAAATTGGGGTGTAAAATCTAACTTCTTAGAACTTTGAGTGTAGAAAATGATTAAATTTAACTGTTGATGATATATTTGCTATTTTCAATGTAACATGAGCAATAAAAAAATGCATAAAAAGTCTGAAAATTTACACACCTAAAATCTGTAAATATAAATTTCTGAGTAAAGAGAGAGAGAATGAGAGAGAGAGAGAGAGAGAGTGAGTGAAATAAATAAATAAATGAGTTGTTTTGGGGGGATTTGAATTTGAGTATTTTTTTTTTGGGGGGGGTGGGGGGTGGGGGGGGGGGACTTTTGGGCGGGAAAATATGTCTTGAGAGATTAGATCTGGAACATTGATTTCAACCCTATTGAATGAGAGTCACTTGATAGCTTTCTTTGTGTTTTATTATATATATATATATCTATATAATAAAACACAAAGAAAGCTATCAAGTGGCTCTCCTTTAATCCTCCAAAAAATCAAAGGCCCAGATCTAATCTCACAAAACATATTTTTCTCCCCAAAACTTAAATTCAAATTCCAACCCAAAACAACTCCTATATTTATTTAATTATTTCCCTATCTCTCTCCCTCCCTCCATCTTCTATTCAAAAAATTAAGAAAATAAAAATTTATTTATTTAATTATTTCTCTCTCTCTCTCCCTCCCTCTTCTATTCAAAAAGTTAAGAAAATAAAAATTTAAAGAAATTTAAAAAATTAAAAAAGTAAAAAAAGTAAAAAATTAAAAAATTAAAAACTTCAAAAATAAATCAAAAAAATAAAAAAAATCATATAATATATTTTTTCTAGACTCCTAAAAGTTTCTCATATAATATGTTTGCTACTTCAATTGGTTTGTTGGATCTCCAAAATTATTTTATATGATCAAACAAAATACACTATTCCGAAGACGTGCCATTGGCACGTGTTGACACGGGAAAACCTAGTACATATATATATGTATGTATGTATATATATATATATGTATATATATATATATAAAATATGAGATGAGATTGGTTGTTGGCCTATAGGGGTTCTATAGGGCAATGGGATTATTGGTTTGATGAGGTGGTCTATAGTAAGAGCTATAGGGCTTAGGCATTATATTGCACTAAAAGGACAAAAATGAGGATTGAATGAATTGAAGTGGGGTGGTTGCTTCACTATGGCATGGGCTTAAGTTAGTCCCACATTGGAGGAGAGAGGTGAGAGAATGAGAGTTATATAGAATTAGCCAAGTGATAAAGGGTACCTAACAGTTAACTACCCTTTTGATGGTAGCCTGTGGTGAGCAGTTATTAGGATTTTATTTGTTCATGTATTGTGCGTATATGTAGCCATGTGCGCAGCTGAGCCGGGCTCAGGACGTTACAAATGGTATCAGAGCCGACTTTCGACGCGAGTGTGTGCAAAATGTACGCCTGAGATGGAGCGAGGTTGGTACAAGTTGCCCGTGTAGGAGACTGTACAACTAGCAGAATCAGGGTAGTCCTCTCCACATTGGCTAGAAAGGGATCCTGAATCATGTTGCAAGTCCCAGGCTCAGCGAGGATGCTGAGTTCTTAAGGGGGGTGTGTGTAACACTGCGTACTTAAGAGGTATATATATATATATATATATATATATATATATATGGGTAAAAGGGATATGAGCAACTTGCTCATTTCGTAAATGAGCAATTAATTATGTGGCATACATATGATACATTGGAGAACTAACCCTTTTAAGGATTTTCCAATCACATGTATGCCACATCATCAATTGCTTATTTACTAAATGAGCAAGTTGCTCATATACCTTTTTCCCTATATATATATATATATATATATATATATATATATATATATAATATGAGATGAGATTGGTTGTTGGCCTATAGGGGTTCTATAGGGCCGTGGGATTATTGGTTTGATGAGGTGGCCTATAGTAAGAGCTATAGGGCTTAGGCATTATATTGCACTAAAGGAAAAAAATGAGGATTGAATGAATTGAAGTGGGGTGGCTGCGTCACTTGGGCGTGGGCTTAAGTTAGTCCCACATTGGAGGAGAGAGGTGAGAGAATGAGAGTTATATAGAATTAGCCAAGGGATAAAGGGTGCCTAAAGGTTAACCACCCTTTTGATAGCCTGCTGTGGTGGGCAGTTGTTAGGATTTTATTTGATCGCGTATTGTGCGCACGTGTAGCCGCATGCATAGCAGAGCCAGGCTTGGGGCTTTATAGTTAGATCTTCCAAGAACACTATCAAAAAGTTTCGAACTACGGGAATCTTCTTAACTTCCTCAGGAATCTTCTTCTTAGTTATAGCTGCCATCAACTCCTTATTCTTCCTCTTCCCTTGAAATCTAACTGCTGGTCCTCCCGGTGCCTTCACCATAACCTCCTTGCTCTTGCATTCGATACTGACACTACAGATCGACTTCCAGTTTATGCCAATGATCACATCAACTCCCAAGGCTGGCAACTCGATGAGATCGATTCCAAAGACACTTCCTCTGATCTCGAGGTCACAACCATCATAGTATTGACCAGTAGTCAATGTTTCCCTTGAGGGTGTAGCCACTGCTAGAACCTTGCCTCGGAAAATCTTCGGCTCAACTCCCAATCATTTAGCAAATGTAGGTGACACAAAAGTGTGGGACGATCTAGTATTAAACAAAATTGTTGCCTTTATTCCATTAATTAGAAGTTCTCCTGTTACATAATGGATACTCTCAATACAAAACACTTCTTCTAATACAAATTGGAAAGAACAGTAGAAAACTTCTATTCAATTACTCACATACCGGTAATGACATTGTCAGCAGCATCCGCATCAGCTTCAGTCAGAGCGAATGCTCGCCCCTGCCGGTATGGCTTCTTCCCCTACTCGGCCCTCATCGCTGGAATTGTGGGCAGTCTGGCTTGATATGGCCCTCCTTCCTATAGTTGATGCATGTTATGGGGTTCCGAGACTTGGTGCAATCGGTCCTGAAATGACCAGCTTCCTGATAATTGTAACAAGTCACTCTTGGTGACCTATTACCCCCGTTGCCTGGTATTTCTATCACAGAAACGGCGTAAACCCCAGTTGGTCGGAACCTCTGCGCTGGGGGTTGCCCCTTGAAGTTGCTTGATGATGCAGGTCTCTTACCAGCACTCCAATTGTTCTTCTTGGTCTGAGCCAACTGATACTGCTCCATGTCTGCTTCCGTGGCTGCAATCCTTCTAAACAGCTTGTCGAACCTCCTAATACCGAAGGGTATCATCCGAGACCTTAGACTTGGCCTCAATCCCTGCTCGAACTTTTGTGCCTTTTTGGCTTCATCAATGACCAACTCTGGCACATACCTCGAGAACTGAGTAAAATTTGTCTCATACTCCCGAACTGAAAAGCTCCCTTATTGCAGGCCCAGGAACTCCATATCCTTTTTCTGCTGTACATCCATCGGAAAACAGTGGCTGCGAAACTCCTCCAAAAATTCCTCGCAAGTTATAAGTCCATTCCCCAAGGTTTTCTTCAAGGATTGCCACCAGACCCCGGCATCCTTCTCTAGATGAATAGTGGCCAGCTTCACCTTTCTTGCCTCTGGAGTCTCCAAGACTTCGAATATTATTTCTATCTGCCTGATCCAATCATCTGTTGTATCAGGATCTGCCTTGCCCTCGAACACAGTCGGTTTAATTCGCTTGAATGATTCCACCAATTTGATTATGTCTGGGACTTGTACTGTTAGTCCCACCCCGGTTTTTCTGGTCACATTGGTGGCAAGTGTGTTGAGAGTTTGGTACACCCGAGCTAATTCTGTCTTAAGACCAAGCTTGTTGCCCTCAAGCCTGTTGCCCTTACCGCTGGATCATTCACCACTTCGGGCTTTTCATCTGGCCATTTCTGCATCATAAAATTTCATTAATCCCCAAAAATAGCAACAATATATACTTTCCTTCCAACATAAATCATTTATTTCCAAAATTTAAACTTTATTCATTCAGAAATAAAAACTTGTTCATAAATCCAGTACATAAAACACCAGAAAACTCAACATAAAAAAGTCCTGACCCTACGGTTCCTCATGGCTTCTCTAAGCTCTCTTTGTAGTTCATCTATTTCCTTCTTCATTTCTTCGCATCTTTGATGACATTCTTGTTTCCCCTAGGTCTTGTTGTCCATCGAGGTGAAATGCTGAGCATTTCTGTGTCGAATCTTCTCCAGTTCCCACACTCGGTGACACAGAGCAACAATACTCTGTTTGTCACCTAGATGACGAGCTTCCAAGTGGTTTACTCTGCACTTATGGATGGCTAATTGCTCCTGGAGAGAAGCGATAAGGTGGTCCTTCTATTTTTGAACTGGTTTTTCATCTGAGGATTCATCTGGAGAATCAGGTGGAGGTGGATTGATCTCCCGAGATTCGGGTAGTTCTTCTTCTTCCTCTTCTTCGGGATCTTCTTCTTCTTCTTCTTCTGGATCTTCTTCAAAGAACCATTCTACTTCATTCACTGGATCCTGATTATCAACCATCTTTTTGGGAAACGGAGGAGAAAACGTCAGCATATAAAGCAACACAAATGTAAATTAACTTACACTTAAATCTCTATAAACTGAACTCACACTTCTAATGTCCACCCTAATGTGTTGTCCTTATAATTTTGTACTATTTATTGAAGTTTGGTCTGATACCACTCTGTAACACCCCGAATTCTATTTACATGTAATTCGTATCACAACAGGATCTTTTACTTCAACGTTGTACAATTTTACAAGGAAAATAAAATATTTTATTATAAAACAATGTTTAATACAGACAGAGTTCACAGCAGAATGAATACAACATGAAATATACAACTTTAACATTAGCAGCTTTAATCATATAAATAATCTTTAGCATCAATTCATCTTCATGCCCTTTGCTAATCCAAATCCTGCATAGAAAACTATGGGCACGTCAGTTGCTTACAACCGACGCAATGTTATAAAACAACGATCCTTGCTATTACATAATATAATGATTCTCTTACTTTTGCAACCACAAACATTGTAATGCCCTGATTTTTCAATTTATGAAAAATTATTTATTTAGCACGTAGTGTGCACGTGCAATAATTTTGGTTAATATCTTCGTCAAGATGAGTAAAGATATTTTAATATGTGCTTTTAATTATTTTATACAAAAACCTTCTTTCAATTAGACAAAAAAGCCTTTTCTTTTAAAAGCCCAAAGTTAATTAAATTTATCATTTTTTTTTATTTTGGCCCATAAACTAAAGCCCGTGGAATAATCTATTTTTTATACGACTTGTCATGTAGAATACAATTTAAAGACTATTTTATTTTTATACAAAAATTTTACGTACAATTTTTGGGCCTAGTTGCATGCACGTGCACTACGCGTACACGTGCAACATGCACTCTCCAATGTAGGCCAGTTGCATTCTTTGGAGGGAAACCCAAATTTTTGAGTGGTGATCATGGTGTGGTGGTTACTTGGTTGTGGGTAGTTATTGCAACTCCTACTTGCATCCTAGCCTTCCATCTTACAACCAACCATTGATCCTAGCCCTCCATTCTCCTTGATTTTTAGTATAAATACCCCCCCCCTGGCTAGTTATTCTTGTGCAAAACTATTCTCTTCCAAACTTATAATCTATTATACATTATCTAGTAGTTATTTTTGTGAGTTAAAAGATTGAGTTGTGTGTGGGAGTTGCGCTTGCTTTCAATCAAAGAAGGAGAGGCCGGCTAACAAAGGAGGAGCTCACGGTTTGGGTGCTCGGGCTTGGCTTGTGTGCGTGCTTCTAGGAGGAGAAGTATTCGGTTGCAAGGATTTTTGTTTAGGGAGTTGCTAATTGTGTTTTCTCTCCATACAAGGTGGGTAGATTTTCTCTATTTCTAAATTAGAAATGCATGTTAGATATGAATGAATGAAGCATGAAAATGATTAAGAAGAGTACACTTTAATTGGGAAAAATGACTTCTTGAATGATTGAAATGTGGATATACAAATTTATATGTGGTTCTATTATTTAAGTTGTATGTGAATTGATTAGAATCATGGATTGATTGATAAAAACACATTTTTTACTATCAAGAATTACACACAAAAGTTAGTAGTTTGATAATACCATTTCTTGTGTTAAATAGATCTTTTGTGTTAATATGGGCATGAATAATTTAAAATATGTGTTGTATGTTGGGTAAATGGTTAAAGACAGAGAATTAAGGTGAAAATTTATTGATAAAAATATTAGAATGCTAAATGCGAAGAAATGTCGAAAGAAGAAGAAATGTAGTATTATAATGTGGAATTCGAATTAGTTACATGAAAATATGTTTTAATTATTACAAAAATTATTTTTCTCATACTAGTATGTAAATTATGTGGGGAAGAATTAATCTGGAGTTGTACAGTAATTTTTATGAAAACCAAATGAAATGGGGACTAGTTGAACATCGAAATGTTCTAAATAACAGAGAATATGGGTTAAATGAAATTGGAATTATACTAGTGACAACTTGAGCACGTAGCTCAAGTGGTCGGGGGTTTTCTTCCGCTGCAGTGTGCGGCTGGGTCTCATGAGGTTGTTGGTTCGAATCCCTGGTCGCCATACTTTTATTTCGTTTCTTTTTAAAACAAGAATAGCAGCAGCCGAGAGCTCTTATGGCTCTCAGCGTCTCTTTATGACGCCAGTAGCATTCGGCCTAGTGGTTGTGGCTTTCGGTTGGGTTCTCTGTGGTGCTGGGTTCGAATCTTGTCCTCGGCAAGATTGAAAAACATTTTTTTTGAGGGTTTTAGTGCTCAAAAAATTATGAGAAAAATATGGTTATTCTTCTAAAAATATAAGGGACTTTATAAAAATGATTTGGAAATTATTTGCATGAAATAAACTATGCTTTGAGAATAAAATGCATAAATAGAACTATAGTTCAATATGTATACTTTGTGAAAAATTATACCTTGCAAAAAGAACTTGAAATGAAGGATTAGAAGATTAATATAGTAAAGATTGAAGTGATATTATGTGATGGATGTGATTTATTCCTAATTGAGAATAGTATGAAAAATATGAATGGTGAATATTCGTTAGTGATGTAAAGTATTTCTCATTTGAGAATAATGTGACAACTATGAAATGTGAATTATTCTCGTTGGAGAATAGTGCGACAAATTATGATGCGTGAATATCCATCTTGATTGAATACTAGTGATGTGGGTTTTAATGTGAAAATAACAATTCATGGGTTTCATGATGAATAATTAAAATTCATGTATAGTTATGGACTATTGAACAATTTAGAAATCATGATTGGAAAAGAGAAATGCTATTTGAGTATGATAACTCAACATAATGAATTTATGAATTGGAAATGCTCATTTTGGAAATTGTGAATTGGAATTGAAACGAAAGAGTAGCTAAGTCTCCCCCGGCATTTGGAAAGAAATGAAATGAAAAATTGAAATGAAAGACCAACGTTGGTCATGTTTGAATGAATGAATAAGTCCGGTTTAGTGGAGAGGCTAACTCTAGAGCTTTGATTTTTGTTCATGATTCTAATAAAAACTAAGGATTAGTGCATAGTGAAGATGTGATGAAAATGAGAGAAAAATACGAGTATGAGAACTAGGGTTTACGGTGTGGGTGAGTGAGCCACAGAATGCATGCTTGATGAGTCAAGACATGGCGTGGGCACAACTCAGTAATGATCAGACTCTAGCCACGCTTGTGGGATGTTTGGTGACTGTAAGAGGATCGTGTGCCATGAAGTGAGGCTGAATTGCCACAGAATGCATGCTTGATGAGTCAAGACATGGCGTGGGATTCCCCTCCAGAATTTTCTGTACACGAGCTTGTACTCATAGATCATCTAGGATACTCACCATAGTTATAGTAGTAGATTAAGTCATGGCGAGGGATTGAACCCTACAAAGATGAAGAACGATTAAGAGGCTTGCCCTCGGACCTATGTAGTATGGGATGCATAGAATCCGAACAAGTGTGCATTAGTGTCATATTATATAAATAACTGCATTAAGGACTAAGTGCACAATCACAACACGACATCAATAGGGTAGTCCCTTTAGTTTGAATGTGACAAGTTTGTGTTTGCTAAATATGGAAAATAAGTTATACTATTTCCGGCATAGAGAGGATGGCCGTGTATAATGATCGTTGGTTGAATAAACTGACGTACCCATAGTCTTATATGCAGGTAAATGGCTTGATACAGATTAAAGAGGAACAAATGCTTAAAGATTATTCAATGTTATTGTACATTCGTTTCATTGTTGTAAAGTTTACTTCCTCTGTGCAGTGTAAATTGTAATATATTCATGTAAACTCTGATGTAAAGTGAAAAGTTCAAATTTCCTTGTAAAATTGTACTAAAGGAAGCGAAAAGATTCTGTAGAACATCTCGAATTCAGTGTATTTAGGATCCGGGGCGTTACAAACATGAATACATATTAAAGTGTAAAAGAGTGACTATCCCAAACATGTCAGTCTATGATATGAATTAATGCCTAATGCAGATGTTATACTACAATGACACTAATGCATACTTGTTCGGATTCTATGCATCCCATTCTACATTGGTCCTAAGGCAAGCACCTACGTACACCACATTATTGTGTTAAATCCCTTGACATGAATTACTATTACGGTGACTAATGTAAGGTTCGATATCCTGTGAGTACCTAGTACCACCCAGATAATTCTTGAGTATTGCTCTCCACCGCAAGTCGTAACCCCGATCATTCTGGAGCCGAATACACACACTACGAGTTATGACCCCCCGATAATTCTTGAGAGTCGTTCTCCCATCGCGAGTGATTTTCGGCCATCATGCCTCACACCCCGATCATTATGGAGACGAAACCCACACCCCGCTGTCATCGGTACCTCATCACACAAATACCCCATGAGCGTCGCCCCGATCTCCGTAATTCTAAAGGAATATCTCCCACCGCGAGCCGAAACCCCGATAATTCTTAAGATAATCTCCCACCGTGCTATCAAGGCCCTCATACTCATGTTTACCCATACTTCATCACATTTCCCCTTAATGCCTATCCTTAAGTTTTAGTATTAAATCATCACAACCTAGAGCTAGCTTACCCTACCGGACTTAAATCAACATGAGAGAAAGTTAGCCCAAACTGGCTATTTCTGAAGAGAAATTTAACCTACACTGGTTTGTTCTCAAATTTTAATTATTTACAAATGCCGGTTACCGAGGGTCTCGCCTAGCCTCTAGATTCCAACAATCATCTCATTCTAGACATCAAATAGGTTATAAAGAACCTCAACATAAACCTTTTTATCATTAACCATCAACTCTCTTTATCCACTTTCATTAAGAAGCATTCAACTTCTATAACTTATTCATTAACAATTTCTCCATTTAAAATTTCGTATAAACAACTTCTTAGTTAGCCATTCTTTAATTAAATCACTATTTTTAATACCAATCTTCTTTAAAAACCATCACTAGAACTTCTTTATTTCCATTTCAAAATTTAACTTTATTTCATTATAAAACAACTCTTATTATCTTTAGTTTCATACCTCTTCTTTTTATTCAAATCTTGAATTAAGACCTTAACCAATATATGAAATTTAACCTTTAAATTTCTCAAAATATTCTTTTGAATAATGTGAAATAACTCCCAATTGATTTTAATAACTTTATATAATGGTTTCATGAAGTTTTCCCCATTATAAAACTTGAAAGTATAAAAGATATAATTTTTAAAACTCATTCTGCACACCCATGCTCGAACCAGTGCCAAACAGCAAGCAGATCAACGCCCATCCACTGAGCCAACTCAGTTCTCACGTATAAGGTATTATGAGTTATTAAATACTCAACTACCATTGTTTCTGACTTTTAAAAAAATATTTTTGAAATATAAAACAGAGCCAACCCCAGCTCAAACCCGCGATCAAAGAACCCCCAAAGCGCCATGTGGCAGCGCGCTGCGCATTGGCGCACGCGCTAGACACCTAGGAGAAGGCCCATTGATGTGTCTAATTTTTATACAAATATTTGTATTTATTTACCTATTAAAATTGCTTGTTTTCGTTTATATTGTTTATATTTCATCTTATTTCTATAAGATTTCAATTAATTAATTATTTTTGAAGAAATGAGGTTTTTGATACAAAAAGTGAAGATTTTTGGTAAAATTCAACAAACAAAACAAACAGAATGATTGATTAATTTTTATTGATTTGTTGATTTGTTGATTTTTACATTTTGGCCATGTAAAAAGCAAAATAGAAATATTATTATCAATTAAGGATTAAAATAAAATTTTGTATTTTAAACAAATAAAAAAATAATAATAAAAAATATTCACCGATTTTGTTTAAATTGGTAGTTTAGGATTAATAATAATCTTAAGATTCTAAGTAACTATTTAATGATAATTAATTGTCCTAATTACTTAAAAATTAAACCTAACTATTCCTATCCTATATATATAAATGCAGGTTGTTTTGAACGAGAGGACGTGGAGGTAGGTAGGTGGATACAACTCCAAAATCCCTATATAATAAGAAGGAAAAAAACGTAGGGAAGGAGGGACTTGAAAAGTGCTGAGCACGTGGGACTCCAGACGACACCAAGAGAGAAGCGAGTGGCGGGTCCCACCTGACGTGGCAGAAGAAGACGAAACAGCAGAACACTGAACAGTAGAGACAAAAAATAGCAGATCGAAGTTGACCTGGTGCGCGTGTCCCGAGACCTGCTGACATGGCGATGCGCAGCTTTCAGAGGTGACGTGACAGCACGCGGTTTCGATTAGCTGACATAGCGATGCCAGGCTTCGTTCTGTGGTGCTGAGTTCGAGACAGAGAAGAGAGAGACAGAGAACACTGTTTTACGGATTCGGTTTGCAAATTTTTTTATTTACAAAACAGTACTTTTGTATCTTCTTTTCACTTCTAAAATTTAAATATGCAATCCATGAACAAATTTGTTAAGTGCAATTTCATTATGAACTAAATTTATTTTTCTAGGGTTTTGATGTAGCCTAGTTTTGAGAACACAATTTTAATTCCATATTATTTTTCTATTTTTTCATGGTTGTGTGTTTGATTTTTGTGCTTAATGCTTACAATTATTTGGCCATTTTTTGTATAATTATTGGATCATGAAGAGACCGAGAGGTAATTTGTGATTTAGAACAATAAAAATTGAACACCATTGATTGAGCAAAATTAGAGATAATTTACCGTGATTAATGTGACCGTTAAGAAATTCACAGAACTTAATGAGTCTTTGATTAATTAAATTTGAATAGAGATATGACAAATTGTTAGTTTGAGACTTTTTCGGTGTTGTTCGAGAGAAAATATTGAATAGTTTGGGGATTTTGGTCTACAACTTGGAAAAATAATCTTTTTATAGAATTATAAATTGTGTGGGATGAACTAGGTGAAGTCAAAAGCCCTAGAATTAATTTTGCCATTAACAAATTACAAAAATTTCACAACCCGCTCCCTCTTAATTAATTTAGTCAGATCTTTAGATTAATTTAATTTAGTTGTCTTCTTTATTAATTTAAATTTTCCAAATAGTGATTCATCTAGTTATATTGGTAATCAATAAAATAATTAGTCCCTGTGGGTTCGACACTCTATTCACTTTACTATACTACTTGTTGTGATTTTGTACACTTGCAAATATTCACACCAAGTTTTTGGCGCCGTTGCCGGGGACTAGTTATTCTTTTATTGATATTGAAAATCGCTAGATTATTACTAGTTTGGATTTTTTGTATTTATTATTATTTTATTATTCTTTTACCTTTTTATTTTCTTTTGACTTACTTTTACATTCATTTATTTTTCTTATTTTATTTATTTTTAGTTTTTCTATTTGTGTTCTTTTTTTTAATACTTACATTTCAGGACATACAAAGAGATTATTATGGCAAACGATGAAAATAGGCCTTTGAGAGACTATGCTATGCCCTCAATTCATGGAACAATATCAAGCATAAAGAGGCCGGTTATTGACGCTACCGATTTTGACATTAAACCGGCGATTATTCTATTGATTCATCAGACTGTTCAATTTTGGGGACTACCGCACGAGGATCCTTATGCTCACATTGCAAACTTTCTAGAAATTTGTGACACTTTCAAATATAACGGAGTATCAGATGATGCAATCTGATTAAGACTCTTTCCTTTTTCACTACGAGATAAGGCGAAGGCTTGGCTACATTATCTACCACCCTGTAGTATTACTACTTGGGAGGGACTTACACAAAAATTTCTAGCCAAGTATTTTTTGCCGGCAAAGACAGCAAAGCTAAGAAATGATATTGCCACATTCACTCAATTTGAGACTGAGTCTTTGTATGATGCATGGGAGAGGTACAAAGAGTTATTGAGAAAGTGTCCTCATCAGGAACTACCGAAATGGCTGCAAATTCAAATATTCTATAATAGTTTGGGAGTTACACATCGATCTATGGTTGACGCAGCAGCTGGTGGTGCACTTATGAGCAAAACTTACAAAGCAGCTTATGATCTTTTAGAGGAGATGGAATCAAATCATTACCAGTTGTTTTCTGAGAGAACAATGCCAAGAAAAGTCGTTGGAGTTTTTGAACTTGATCCTATTTCTACTTTAACTGTACAAATTGATATTTTATCTAAACAATTAGGTAATACAAATTTTAATGCAATTCAATCTAATATGATTTGTGATTTTTGTGCAGGAAACAATTCTATTGCAGATTGCCAAGTGGGGAACCCTTTTGCTCCATCAAATGTCGAACATGAAAATTTTGTGTCAAACTTTCAAATGCAAAACAATCATTATGCAAACACATATAACTCAGGATGGAGAAACACCCCCAATTGTCCATGGAACAACAATCAAGGAGCAGTTATACAGCCTCAAATTTTTTCACAGCAAGAAAAGAAGCCGACATTAGAAGAGCTGTTCATGCAACACATACAAAGAACAGATCAGTACATGCAGAGGACAGAGCACCACATACAAAAGATAGATCAGTACATGTAGAAGATAGAACACTTTATACAAAAGACAGATCAGTATATGCAGAACAGATGTAGCGATTCAAAATAATTCAGCTGCCATTCACAATCTTGAGGTCCAAATGGGTCAAATTTCAAATATTCTTAATGAAAAAACTGCAGGAACATTACCAAGCAACACAGTTGTCAACCCCACAGAAGATGTCAAAACAATAATACTAAGCAGCGGGAGGACAATTGAGCAACCACAAGAAGAAAATGACGAACAAAATGTGGTTGAAAAGGAAGAACAATACAAACCAATTGTGGAGGAACAAATGCAGCATGAGCAAGTAACGTATGATGTTTTTAATTCCATAAAGTTTCCTCCTGAAGAATAGTTGTGTTTTCAAGTAAGTAAAATTGATTTAATTGTGGGCAAGAAACATAGCATTGAAATTGAAAAGTTTCCAATCGAAGTATGTCCAACATATTCAGAAACTCTTGAATGTGAGAAAGAAAATATTTTTGAACAAGTTATGTATTTGGATGCTGCACCCTCTATTTATTCATTTTTTCAGCAAAAATTCAAGGAGGTGGGAAAATCAAAGACATCATCATCACGAAGGAAACACCTCAAACTAGACCTTGAAACGGGTCCACACCTGAAGAGAAGTATTAGAAAAGATGTTTTAATGTTGTTGGATCTTGGCGTTACATAACCATCTCATCTCCATGTCTGGCTAAAGACTTACAACTTAGCGCTTCTTGGGAGGCAACCCATGTTTTATTTTACTGCATTTAAATTTGATTTTTCTTTTAGTTTAGTATAATTTTAATTTTTGATTTTATCTTGTTGGATTGCATAAATTTTGGAAGTCGCTGGGTGGAGCTGTTTTGTACACTTTCATTGATGGCTGTTTTTGAGCAGTATGGAGTCAGAATCTGGAAAACTGATTCAAAGAGCGATTGTAGCCTATTGTCTTAGCTTTCCAGCAAAAAAAGTATCAGCCCATTTGGACACTTACAGCTCTAGATATCGCAAAAATACTGAACGCCGCGCGTGCAGAAATTTTAAGACGAATCAGGGGAGAAATTCTGAACTTTTTGCATTCTTTTTGTTTTTCTTTTTCCTTTCCCATTGAGGATAATGTGATATTCAAGTTTAGGGGGAAGGTTTACAAATTTATTATTTACTTTTTTGAAAAGAAAAACAAAACAAAATGGATTTCAATTAGGCTTACCTTTACACTTTTGAGTTCTTTATTGTGATAAGCATTGAAAGAATTTTTTTTTGGGATAGACAATTACTTATAAAGCAAGAGTAAGCATACTTATTTACTTTAGGATTATCGAGTTTTAAAATTCCTTACAAAATTGTGTGAGTTATGCTATTATACATAAAAGACAAATGTGATACTTTTTTCTTGTGATTATCCCCTTTGATCTAGTCATAAACAGAGTTCAAGTAAATAGAGTAAAAAAAAAAAAAAATTAATAAAGTCAATCTACTCCAATGTTTTGAGTTGCTTAGTAACTAGGGGTATTCATCACCAATGTTTACTTTTACGTCAAATGGCAACTTGAAATATGAGTATACAAAGCACTCTATGTTTGTGACTTGTTGAGTAACCGAGTGAATTCATCACAAATATTTGCATTCGCGTCAAAAGGCAAGTGACAACTTGGAGAAGAGGAAAAAAAAAACTTTAGTTTGCTACTCAGTTTGTAGTATTGAGAAGGGATAATCACAGATTGAGTAGTTACATACTATAATTACATTAATTGCATGACAAATATGATTGGGTTTAGAGTTATGAATAGATAATTGTACTAGAGAAAGTGGGTATGCTTGATTTTACTTTATTTGTTATTGTTAATATATTTAATTGCAATTTTGATGCTTACATGATAAGACCTTTTAGTGTGAAGGGTTGAGCCTATTATTCCCTATTTTTTATTTTACTTTTTGCTTAAGGACAAGCAAAATCTTAAGTCTGGGGGTATTTGATGTGTCTAATTTTTATACAAATATTTATACTTATTTACCCATTAAAATTGCTTGTTTTCACTTATATTGTTTATATTTCATCTTATTTCTATAAGATTTCAATTAATTAATTATTTTTGAAGAAATGAGGTTTTTGATGCAAAAAGTGAAGATTTTTGGTAAAATTCAACAAACAAAACAAACAGAATGATTGATTAATTTTTATTGATTTGTTGATTTTTAATTTTTACATTTTGGCCATGTAAAAAGCAAAATAGAAATATTATTATCAATTAAGGATTAAAATAAAATTTTGTATTTCAAACAAATAAAAAAATAATAATAAAAAATATTCACCGATTTTGTTTAAATTGGTAGTTTAGCATTAATAATAATCTTAAGATTCTAAATAACTATTTAATGGTAATTAATTATCCTAATTACTTAAAAACTAAACCTAACGATTTCTATCCTCTATATATATATGCAGGTTGTTTTGAACGAGAGGACGTGGAGGTAGGTAGGTGGATACAACTCCAAAATCCCTATATAATAAGAAGGAAAAAAACGTAGAGAAGGAGGGACTTGAAAAGGGCTGAGCACGTGGGACTCCAGACGACACCAAGAGAGAAGCAAGTGGCGGGTCCCACCTGACGTGGCAGAAGAAGACAAAACAGCAGAACACCAAATAGCAGAGACAAAAAACAGCAGATCGAAGCTGACCTGGTGCACGTGTCCCGAGGCTTGCTGACATGGCGATGCGCAGCTTTCAGAGGTGACGTGACAGCACGCGGTTTCGATTGGCTGACGTAGCGACGCCTGGCTTCGTTCTGTGGCGCTGAGTTCGAGACAGAGAATACTGTTTTACGGATTCGGTTTGCAAATTTTTTTATTTACAAAACATTACTTTTGTATCCTCTTTTCTCTTCTAAAATTTAAATATGCAATCCATGAACAAATTTGTTAAGTGCAATTTCATTATGAACTAAGTTTATTTTTCTAAGGTTTTGATGTAGCCTAGTTTTGAGAACACAATTTTAATTCCGTTTTATTTTTCTAATTTTTCATGGTTGTGTGTATGATTTTTGAGCTTAATGCTTACAATTATTTGGCCAATTTTTGTATGATTATTGGATCATGAAGAGACCGAGAGGTAATTTGTGATTTAGAACAATAAAAATTGAACATCATTGATTGAGCGAAATTAGAGATAATTTACCGCGATTATTGTGACCGTTAAGAAATCCACTAAACTTAATGAGTCTTTGATTAATTAAATTTGAATAGAGATATGACAAACTGTTAGTTTGAGACATTTTCGGTGTTGTTCGAGAGAAAACATTGAATAGTTTGGGGATTTTGGTCTACAACTTGGAAAAATAATCTTTTTATGGAATTATAAATTGTGTGGGATGAACTAGGTGAAGTCAAAAGCCCTAGAATTAATTTTGCCATTAAAAAATTACAAAAATTTCACACCCTGGTCCCTCTTAATTTATTTTGTCCCTCTTAATTTATTTTGTCAGATCTTTAGATTAATTTAATTTAGTTGTCTTCTTTAGTAATTTCGATTTTCCAAATAATGATTCATCTAGTAATATCGGTACTCAATAAAATAATTAGTCCCTGTGGGTTCGACACTCTATTCACTTAACTATACTGCTTGTTGCGATTTTGTACACTTGCAAATATTCACACCACCCATCACTAATAATATATGGGTTAAAATTCATTTAACTCCACTCTATGTTAAATCAAATTTTAATTTTATCTTTACATATATTTTACAATTTTATTTGTTTCCCCCAAATTAATTGTTCATAAATTATAACTACAAATCTCCAGAATGTTTTCTCACTGATTTTAATTATAATAAAATTAATTTAAGCATACATTTACAAATAGTGATTGTTAGAAACAACAGAAACATGTACTTTTGATTTATTAACAAATAACCTCTTTTACACCATGATATGGCTAAAAATAGGGTTAAATCGGAACCGTCCAAATTGGGCGCGAATCTCAAAGCCTGTGGGCAAAATGGTAATTTTACTTATAAATGGGTCTGAAGCGGGAACTGGGTCTTCTCTTGGGGAAACCTAATAGCCCGCGAACGGGCTCATCTCAACTGGGTGCGGGTTTCAACCCGCAGCGAACCCGGTCCAGCAGAATAGAATTAGGGTTTCTGATTAATCCTAATCAACGGCCCTGATTCGTATCTATCCTTTCACTGGGAATTAGGAATTACATTCCTAATCTAATCCTAGGGATTACATTCCTAATTTGATCCCAAAGGCGGCTATAAATACCCCCCATCCACCACCATCAAGAGGTAATAAATCTTTTGCCAACTTACGCTCTCATAATCTTTCCTGATTACTGAATTGAGCGTCGGAGGGTGCGTCGCCGGTATCACCCCCGGTGTCTCGCACTTTTTGCAGGTGAATGGCGGGAGTCAGCGGTCAAACTCCGATGGAAGAAGTTAAGGTTTGACTATTCAGTTTCCCCAAGAATCCACAAATACTATCTGTTTGCCCCCACACCAGATTCAGCGGTAACAGATTGGCGTCGTTTGTGGGAAACAATGAATAGCAGCCTCTCCTATTCCCGTTGGTCAGATCCTACCCAGCCATGCCTCCAAAGAAACTTAGATCTAGGGGGTTCAACCGTGGACCTACTCCTCAACAAGAGAACCCCCTAGAAATAGTCCAGCCACAAGGACTCCCTCCTTAACCCGATCAAGCCCTGCAGCAGGACCAACTTCCTCCTTATAATCTTCAACCCCCTCGCGGCCAAACCGGTCCCCAGAACGCCGGTGCGGGGGTCTCCCATCCCAATCCTCTGAAACAACCTCTCCAGCATGACCACGTCTCCGTACACAATCCCTCTACCGATTCCATGGCATCCCACAACCTCCGAGCTTCCGATGACCTTCGCAACACCATCCTCAATTGGCAGAAGGAAGAGGATCTTCGCCGCCGTTTGGATGAAAGGCGGGCCTGAGAGGGAGCCTCCCACCAACAACGTCCATGTGAGCGATGCCCTCATCCCTGAGACTACAGAAGGTCCCCTCCTCGCCAAGGGCGATGAGAGTCCCCTGGACACCATAGGAGAAGACCTCACTCTCCTGCGGGTCGGCAACCTCCGAGGAACGATGACGCACCCATCACTCGTGCCAAGTTCCAGCAATTCCAAGCAACCATCTTACAAGCCCTCAATCTTCGACCCAAAAACAACAATGCTCAGAGGATCCCCACTCCTCCTCCGGTCCGAAGTCCTCGCCGACGGTCCCTTTCTCCTCCCCAAGCTCCTAGCAACCCCCAGCACATTCCTAGTCCTCGCCACTCCCGGAGCTACCGCCGTCGTAGCCCTCGCTCTCCCTCATACGAAGACGAGTCCAAAGGCTCGTTTGATTACCGTCGAAGGGATGACACTGTCTACCATCGTCTCCACGAAATGGAGAGGTGCTTGGGTCAACTGGATAGAGAAGAAGAGCTTAGAGGGAGGACCCTCCGTCCGAGCCGACCTCCTTTTTCTCGAACCATCATGGAGCGTCCATTCTCATAGGCTTCAAGCCTCCACAATTCGAGACTTATTCCGGGGAGTCCGACCCCGTGGACCACATCGAAAGCTTTAAGACCCTCATGCTAATCCACTAAGCTTCCGATGCCCTACTCTGCAAGACTTTTTCCACTACTCTTAAGGGTCCGGCCCGGGAATGGTACTCTTGCCTCGCCCTATCCTCAATATTCTCCTTCGAGCCCTATTCGTCACCCACTTCGTGAGTAGCCGTCGAACTGAGAAGACCAGCATTTCGCTACTCTACCTCAATCAGAAGAAGGGTGAGAAGTTGAGGGACTATGTGAAAAGGTTTACCGCGGAAGCTAGGTCCATCGCTTCCCTCGACCAGTAGGTTGCCACCGCGGCCTTCCAGTCAAATGTCCTTAACTCCAGCCTCCGCTCCTCCCTTGCCAAGAAGCCCCCGTAGAACTTCTCCGACCTCCTTCTCTGAAGCGAGAAGTATATTCGGGTCGAGGAAGCTGAGCACCGCCCCAACTTTGAAGGGCCTTCCTCCGGGTCCAAAAGAAAGGGAACAGAAGAAGAAGGAGCCAATAAGCTCCAGAAGGATAATGGCGGTCAGCGCCGCCCTCCCCCTAGATTCAAAAAATTTACTCCTCTTAATGCCAACATTTCCACTATTCTCATGGAAGTTGAGAAGGAAGGGGTGATACCTCCTGCACCGAAGATGAACACCCCTGACAAGAAGAGGGACAAAGAGAAATGGTGCCGCTATTACCGGGACCATGGCCACGACACCAATGATTGTTGGGCCCTGAAGAACGAGATCGAGGCCCTCATCCAGAGGGGGTAGCTGGCCAAATTCGTGAGAAAGGACCAAACCGACCTTCCTCCTCCTCCTCGGGGGGCTAACAAGCATCCTGAACGACGTGATGAGACACCCGAATTCGAAGTGGACCGTATCCTACACCTCATTCATGGGGGCCCAATGGGGGGCTCCTCCAACTCCTCTCGAAAGGCGTTCATAAGAGAAGTTAATTCGGTTCACGGCACACCTTCCCCTAAAGGCCTCGGAGTACCGGTCACATTCTCAGATGAAGACCTGGTGGGCATCCGAACCCCCTATTGTGACGCATTAGTCATTAACCTCCATATGGCGAATTTTAAAGTGGAGAGGATCTTAGTGGACAATGGCAACTCCATTAACATCCTCTTCCTTGCTGCTTCCAAAGGGCTCAAACTATCCCGGGACAGACTTAAGCCCGCCGGCTACACACTCCACGGGTTCACGGGAGTGCCAGTGACTATTGAAGGGGTGATCACCCTCGACGTAACCGCTGGCAAAACTCCTACTACTCGAACAGAGCCGATGGACTTCATGGTCGTTGATATGGCTAAAAATGGGGTTAAATCGGAACCGTCCAGATTGGGCACGAATCTTGGAGTTCGGGGGTAAAAAGGTAATTTCACATACAAGCGGATCCAAAACGGGTACTGAATCTCCTTCTCGCAGATCCAATAACCCACGAACGGATCCACACCTACTGGGTTCGGGTTCCGACCCGAGACGAACCCAAACCAACAAGAGACAAATCAGGATCCATGATTTGGCCAAGTCAATGGCCCTGATTTGCTCTCACCGGGAATCAAGGAAAGATTTCCTAAAACAGACTGAGGATTTTACTCCCTGCTGTTACACAGGAAATCAGGCCCTTAAACAACTCCCCTGGCGACTATAAATATCACCCCTCTACCACCATGACTAGGTTAATCACTTTTTCACCACTTTTAAGCTCTTTCTTAATCTCTTTTGATTACTGACAAGAGCGTCGGAGGGTGCGTCGCCGGAATCAATCCCGGTGTTTCGCACTTCCTTGCAGGTCGCGAAAGGAGCAAGAAGGTTTAGTCAACTGTTCAGGTTTTTCTCGGACTCACAAATTCTATCTGTTTACCCCCACACCGAAATCAGCGGTAACAGATTGGCACCGTCTGTGGGAAAAGCCACGCAAATAGACTCAGCTTTTTCCTCGTCGTCCTCTGCAGCCATGCCTCCGAAAAAGGTCAGATCTAGAGGGTCGAACTGTGTGGCCAATCCCGCCGACCCTACGGAGGAAGCCCCTGTCAATCCCATTCCACAGTCCGATCTTCCTCCACCGGCCCAGCAGGTCCCACCTCCTCATCCCAAGCAGCAACCCAACAATGGCCCTTCCGGCCCTAACGGTCGGAAGCAGAAGCAGCCCCTCCATCAGGACCATGTTTCGGTCCATAATGGCTCCTCGAACTCAATGGCTTCTCATCATCCCGACCTCCGCACCCACCTTGACGAGAGGCGGGCCCGAGAAGGAGCCTCCCGCCAGCGTCAGGGTGAGCGGTCCCCTCGTCGCCGAGACGGTAGGAGGTCCCCGGACCGCAGGGGCCGGGCAATGTCTCCCGAACGCAGGAGGAGGAGACTGCATTCCCCTGCGGATCGGCATCCTCGGAGGAACAATGACGCATCGATCACTCGTGCAGAGTTCCTGCAATTTCAGGACACCGTTCTGCAGGCTCTCAACCTTCAACAGAACGTCCAAAATGCTCAGAGGGCTCCAACGCCCCCGAGGGACCCCAGTCCTCGTCTCCGAACCCGAAGTCCTTCCCCGACTCCCAGCCGCAAGCAGCAGCGATACAGTCCCCGCCGATCCCAGGACTACCGGCGCCGCAGTCCGCACTCCCCTTCCTATGAAGAAGAGTCCGGGGGGTCATATGATTACCAGCGGAGGGACGACGCCCTTATCCGCTGTCTCCATGAGGTGGAAAGGCGTATTGGCCGCATGGACAGAGAGGAGGAGTCCCGACCAGGAACCGTCCATCCCAGCCGACCCCCTTTCTCTCGGTCGATTATGGAGGCCCACATACCGAGGGGTTTCAAACCTCTGCAGTTTGAAACGTACTCAGGGGAATCCGACCCAGTCGATCACGTCGAAAGCTTCAAGACCCTGATGCTGATCCATCAAGCTTCCGACGCTGTGCTATGCAGGACCTTCCCAGCCACCCTCAGGGGGTCGGCTTGAGAATGGTATTCCAGGCTCGCCCCCTCATCCATCTTCTCATTCGAGCAGTTTGAGACGCTGTTCATAACTCACTTCGTGAGTAGCAGGCGAGCCGAGAAGACAAGTCTCTCCCTGCTGAACCTGCGGCAGGAAAGGGAAGAGAAGCTGCGGGACTATGTGAAGAGATTCACCGCAGAGGTCAGGTCTATCGCCTCCTTAGACCAGTCCGTGGCCACCGTGGCGTTCCAGTCGAACGTCCTCAACGCTAACCTCCGATCGTCCCTAGCAAAGAAGCCCCCGCATGACTTCGCCGACCTCCTCCTGAGGTGCGAGAAGTACATCCGAGCAGAGGAGGCTGAAGCCCTTCCGAGCTTCGGAGGGCCCTCCGCAGGGTCAAAGAGGAAGGCAACGGGGGAAGAGGGGTCCAAGAAAGCTCAGAAGGACAATGGCGGTCAGCGTCGCCCTCCCCCCAGGTTCGAGAAGTTCACTCCCCTCACCACTAACGTCTCTACCATCCCAATGGAAGTGGAGAAGGAGGGGGTCATCCCTCCAGCTCCGAGGATGCACACCCCGGCAAAGAGGAGGAACAAAGACAAATGGTGTCGTTACCATCGCGACCACGGCCACGACACGAACGACTGCCGGGCTTTGAGAGATGAGATTGAAGCCCTCATCCGGAGGGGGCAGTTGGCCAAATTCGTGAAGGCTAACGATCGGGCGGACCGCAATTCTCCTCCGCCTTGGGGGGCTAACAAGCGTTCCGAGCGACACGAAGAGACACCCGAGTTCGAGGAGGAAAGGATCCTGCACCTGATCCACGGAGGCCCCATGGGAGGCTCCTCTAATTCCTCCCGGAAGGCCTTCGTCTGAGAGGTCAACTCGGTTCACAGCGCTCCTCCCCCCAAAGGTCTCGGCGTCCCTGTGTCTTTCTCCAACGCAGACCTCGAAGGGGTCCGAACCCCACACTGTGATGCCCTCGTCATCGACCTCCGCATGGCCAACTTCAAGGTGCAAAGGATTTTAGTAGACAATGGGAGTTCGGTCAATATTCTCTTCCTCTCGGCCTTCCGAGGCCTTCAGCTGTCCCGAGACCGTCTCAAGCCGGCCGGTTACACACTCCACGGGTTCACGGGGGTCCCGGTAACCGTCGAAGGGGTGATAACCCTAGACGTTACCACGGGAAGCACCCCTACTACCCGGACCGAGCCGATGGACTTCATGGTCGTCGACGTCCCGGCAGCGTATAATGTCATTCTAGGCCGACCCGGCCTAGCCGCCTTGGAAGCTGTCCCCTCGGCGTACCATTTGAAAATGAAGTTCCCCACTCGGTCGGGAGTAGGGGAAGTCAGGGGAAGCCAAGAAACAGCCCGGAAGTGCTACATGACTTCCACCGGGGGACTAGTGCTCTCGCTCGAGACACTAGAAATCCCCGAGCTGAAAGCTCGGCCGACGTCCTAGCCGGCGGACGAGTTAGAAGAAGTGCTCTTCTCGAACGAGGACCCGAGCCAGAAGTTCCTCATCAGCAAGTCCTTGCCGACCGCACTGTGCTCGGACCTGATTCAATGCATCCGAGATAACCGCGACTTGTTCGCTTGGTCGGCCGCGGACATGCCCGACATTTCCGAGGAGTTACTCGTCCATCACCTCAGTGTCAAACCGGGGTGCAAACCGGTTCAGCAGAAGAGGCGAAAGTTCGCTCCCGAGCGACAGCAGGCCATCAAAGAGGAGGTGGATAAACTGCTGAAGGCCAAGTTCATACAGGAGGTAAATTACCCCGAGTGGCTGTCGAATGTTGTAATGGTCAAGAAGTCCAATGGCTCGTGGAGGATATGCATTGACTTCACCGACCTTAACAAGGCGTGTCCGAAGGATCCATTCCCTCTCCCGAACATCGACACCCTTATTGACGCCACCTCGGGCAATGAGCTCCTCAGCTTCATGGATGCCTTCTCAGGGTACAATCAAATCCGAATGTTCCCTCCGGACATTCCGAAGACCTCCTTCGTCACCGACCAGGGCCTCTACTGCTATCGGGTCATGCCGTTCGGCTTGAAGAACGCGGGCGCCACCTATCAGCGCCTCGTCAATAAGGTTTTCCAGAACCAGATAGGCCGAAATATGGAGGTGTACGTTGACGACATGCTCGTCAAGAGCGTCCAAGGCACAGATCACGTGGCCGACCTCCAGGAGGCCTTCGACGTGTTGAGAAGGCACAACATGCGGCTGAACCCGAACAAGTGTGCGTTCGGGGTCTCCTCGGGAAAATTCCTCGGCTTCATGGTAAGCCAACGAGGAATCGAAGCTAATCCCGAGAAGATTAAGGCCATATTAGACATGGCCCCGCCTCGGAACATCAAGGAGGTGCAAAAGCTTACCGGTCGGCTCGCCGCTATCGGCCGGTTCCTCTCGAAGTCAGGGGAAAAGTGCCTCCCCTTCTTTAAGGCACTCAGGGGGGCTAAAGGTTTTGAATGGGGCCAACCACAACAGGAATCATTCGACCAGATGAAGGCCTATTTGGTGAACCCCCCTCTGCTCAGCAAACCGGTCCCGGGCGAGACTCTCTTCATCTACTTGGCTGCTTCCGAGCAGACCCTAAGTGCTGTCTTGGTGAGAGAGGAGGACCGGGCCCAAAGGCCTATCTACTACGTGAGCAAGGTGCTTCGGGACGCCGAGCTCCGCTATCCGAGGATAGAGAAGATGGCCTACGCTCTGGTCATGGCAGCAAGAAAGCTTCGGCCGTACTTTCAATCCCATTCGGTCGTTGTCCTCACCGACCAACCCCTAAAGCAGATCCTCCACAAGCCTGAGACCTCGGGCCGGCTGATGAAGTGGTCCATCGAGCTGAGTCAGCATGACATCTCTTACCAGCCTCGGACGACAATTAAGGCACAGGCCCTCGCTGACTTCATCGTGGAATCCACTATCCCTGAGGTCGGCCACGTCCCGAATGGACCCCCCATTCGGACAGTCTTCGTGGACGGATCCTCTTGTAATGAAGGAAGCGGCGCCGGCATCATTCTGAACGGCCCTGACAACTTTGTCCTCCAGTACGCGATCCATATGAACTTCAAGGCCTCGAACAACGAGGCGGAGTACGAGGCTCTCATTGCCGGTCTCGGGCTTGCACGGAGTGCTGGGGCGCAGCGCCTCCGAATCCACAGCGATTCCCAGCTCGTCGTGAACCAAGTCTTGGGCGAGTACGAGGCCCGAGATGAGCGGATGGCGAAATACCTCACCAAGGTTCGGGCCCTCATGAACCAGTTCGAGGAGGCGCTCATCGAGCGGGTTCCCCGTGAAGAGAACTCACAAGCCGATGCCCTCTCCAAATTGGCCTCGTCCTCCCTGCAAGGTCTCGAACAGACCGTACTGATCGAAGTCCTCTCCAGGCCGAGCATCGAAGACGAGACACCTGTCTCGGCGGAATCGTTGCCGGTCATGTTACAAGACAACTGGATGAAGCCTCTTGTGGAGTTCTTGAGGGACGGGCTCCTACCCGAAGACCCCAAAGAGGCTCGCCGAGTCAGAACCCGGGCCGAGCGGTATGTCTTGATCGAGGGCATCCTATACAAACGCTCTTTCTCCCAAATAGATGGCCGACCGTACCTAAGGTGCCTCTCTCCGGATCAAGCCGAATATGCCCTACAAGAACTCCACGAAGGCATCGGAGGGGCACACTCAGGATTTAGGTCCTTGGCCCGAAAAGCTTTGAATTACGGGTACTTCTGGCCGACCCTCCCTCAAGACGCCGAGCGACACGTTCGGCAATGCAGCTCTTGTCAGAGACACTCCAGCATCAGACGCCTCCCTCAGGCCAACCTCGCCTCCCTATCAAGTACCATCCCCTTCGCAATGTGGGGCATGGACTTACTAGGGCCCTTCCCCCCCGGCTTCGGGTCAGTTCAGGTTCGTGGTTGTGGCCATCGACTACTTCTCGAAGTGGGTCGAGGCCGAGCCCCTCACCACTATAACCGAGAACAAAGTGGTACAGTTCTTCTGGAAGAGCATCATATGCAGGTTCAGTATCCCCCGTGTCCTCGTAACGGAAAACGGGACTCAGTTCACTGGCGCAGCATTCCGAGCTCTATGTGACGACCTGGCCATCCAGCAGCGCTTCTCGTCCGTCTCCCACCCTCAGTCGAATGGACAGGCAGAAAATGATAACCGGCAGATCCTCGCAGGCATCAAGAAAAGGCTCGACAAAAGTTCCAAGGGCTTATGGGTCGACCAACTCCCCAACGTCCTATGGAACTACCGCACGAGCAAGCGGACCCCCACAGGCGAGTCCCCTTTCAACCTCACCTATGGGTCCGAGGCCGTGATACCCCTCGAGGTCGAAATACCTTCCCCTCGGCTCACAGCCTATGACGAAGCACAGAATGCCAGGGACCTCAGAGCAGACTTGGACCTGATAGACGAGCTGAGGGAAAGGACGTCGATTCGGCAGCAGATTTACCGAAGAAGGGTTGAACTAGCGTACAACAAAAAGGTCCAACCCGTCAACCTTAAGCAAGGAGATTTGGTCTTGAGAAAGCTAGCCATATCCTTCCCCAGTCAGAAGAGCAAGCTGGCTCCGAACTGGGAAGGGCCGTACAGGATCACGAGGGTAGTTCGGCCCGGAACCTATCGTCTTGAAGACCTAGAGGGCAGAGAGCTTCCGAGGACCTGGAATGCCGACCACCTCCTAAAATACAAAGAAAGCGCTCCGGCGCCACTCTAAGTATCAGGGGGTATCGAGCCATTCCAGTCCTCCGGCTTGTAACCTATTTTCATAAATTGTACTATGTAAAACGGTTCGCCGTCAATTATTAATAAAGAAAGCTCTTTCGTATTTGTGAATTCGCATGCTCCTCTCCCCTCTTATCATTTGCTTTTTAAATTGTGATTTCAACCAATGGTTCGGAGTCCACGTTCGGCTCGACCTCACCTCCTCGGCTCGTCCCCGGATGAACCAGGGGTAGACCGTCGTTCGGAACTGCTCCCACAACCGTTGAACTACACCGATGGTTCGGAGTCCAACACTCGGCTCGACTTTACCTCCTCGGCTCGCTTCCGAGCAAGCCAGGGGTAGATCGCCGTTCGGAATTGCTCCCACAACCGTTGAACTACACCGATGGTTCGGAGTCCAACACTCGGCTCGACTTTACCACCTCGGCTCGCTTCCGGGCGAGCCAGGGGTAGATCGCCGTTCGGAATTGCTCCCACAACCGTTGAACTACACCGATAGTTCGGAGTCCAACACTCGGCTCGACTTTACCTCCTCGGCTCGCTTCCGAGCAAGCCAGGGGTAGATCGCCGTTCGGAATTGCTCCTACAACCGTCGAGCCGCAACGATGGACCCGGAGAACAACACTTAGCTCCCAGTCCCCCCAAACTTGCTTCGCGACAAACCGGGAATGGTCCGCCCCTCTACTCCGTCAGTGGAAGGACGCCGAAGCTACGTTCGGCCACATAATCCGAGCGCTCCTGCCTAATAGCCGAAGACCGAAGCCCTACGCCTTCGGTCGGCTACCGAGCAAGTGCCTTCCCGAGCTCGTAAACGGAGAAAACTCACTTTCCCCTCAACTTTCGTGCATGATCTCGATCAGACGGCTCAGATCTTGCCACCTGCGCTAAACGACAAGATAACGTTTTCTTGGGAACTGAGCCGCCTCGAGATTCGTGCCTACTTTCAATGGCTCAGATCTTGCCGCTTGCGCTAAACGACAAGATAGCGCTTTCTTGGGGACAGAGCCACCTAGGAATTCGTGTCGTACCTTGTCAGAGTCGCTAAACGACAAAACAGTGTACTCATAGGAACCCGTTCGGTTCAACACTCTCGCCGAGGGAACTAACACGCTCGGTTCAAAGATCTCGGCGCAACCAACACAGATATAAGCAAAGCAAATAGGCAAAGCAATGAAAGATATTTTATTAAACAACCAGGCCATAACACAAAGCATATCTTTTTCATGGTTACAAAGTGTTGGGAAACAAAATACACGACGCTGACCCACTACACTTAGCCCTCATATGGAAAAATCTTCACTAGACTGTTCGGCCGACTGTTCGTCCTCCTCGGCTGGTAGCTCCCCTGCATCGTTCCGGAGCTTCGCTACCACAGTCTGCAAGTGTCGAATCTCCGAGAGCAAATCATCCCGCTCGGCTATAATCTTCAACTAGTTGTGCCGAATACACTTGACCCGAAGAGCGTTGCTGAACGCGGTTTGCGAATCCTCGTCCCCTTCTGCAGGGTTCAGCTCGGCGATCCTATTCTCCAGACGCTGGATCTCGGCTTCCCGTAGGCCGAGGACGGACAAAAGGTGAGCCTGCTCACTCTCAGCTCGGCGTACCTCCAGCTCGACGCTCCTGGGACTCAGAGCCGCCGTCCCTGAAGTGGCTTCGGATTCAGAGTCATCATCCGAGCCGTGCAGATCAGCATATGAATCGGCCGCCTCGAGCTGAAAATAGGGGAAAACGAACAACAAGATTTCAATATACTTCCGAGGCACCACACTTGAAGAATTTTCCAATCATATTCAGACATAATGGTTCCACAATACAACAAGACCGAGTCTACAACAACGTTTTACAACAAATCAGAAGGGACACAAAGCGACATAGTTAGGTTCTCTTTGGAAGGGGAACGCTTCGGTTTAAGGAAACGCGAGGACGACGAGGCCTGCCCTCCGAGCTCGATCCTAAACCAACGAAGCGCGACCCCCCTTCGCTGCTGGCCCTAACTGCGGCACCGACCGAGGCCCCGCTCGACGAGATGGCCGCACTGCTCTGAGCGTCGGCTGGACTCCGTCTGGTCACAGGCGAGCGTGTCGCGAGTTCGTAAAACGTAATCCCCCTCTCGCTCTCTTCACGAGTGCACGACGTACTGCGGATGTTAGCCCTCTCCGGCACAGGCTTGAGCGATGCGACCCCTTCCTCCAGTTCAATGATTCTGTCTCTAAGAGCGTCGTCTTTCGTCGTCTTCTTCGGACGAGAGGGTCTTGACGAGCCAGAGACGGTGGCGCCATCGGTCGCAAGCCGTCGGAAGTGGGTAACCTCGATCCCCCTATCTATTGTGATCCTTCTGAGCCTGTCGACTTCGACCAATAGCCTCTTGCGCTCGGTCGATGCCTTCTCCAGCTCGGAAGTCAGTTTCTCTTCCGCCGCCGAGCGTTCTTTCTCCGCTAATTCCAAGTGTTGGACCTCGGCCAAAAGGTCGTCATTCTTCTGCTCGGTAGCAGTGAGCTCTCTACGGAGCCGCTCGACTTTGCCTTCGGGACAAGGAGCTTGGGGGTACTTCCGCAGTTGCCACAGCTCGCGACAGTACCTCCGCAGAGCTGCCTTCGTTTCCTCCAGCTTGCCGAGCAGGAGAAATCGATTCTGTCGGCTCTGAAAGAGCTCGCCCTTCGTTTTCGCCAGCTCCTTCCGAAGGTATACAACCTCCGTGATCGGACCGAACTTCACCTGAAAAGCGGAGATAAATCCGATGGGACAATACCCGGGAACATCTACAACTAGTTACGCACAAATCCGAGGCTCAACACTTGGACAAATTTTGGCCAAACAAAATGTTTTCATTCAAAATCGAGGTGAAAGTTTTACACAAGCGGTGGCCAGTCCGCAATGAGGCTTACAAAAAGAAACAAAACAACAAAAGACTAAAAAAAAACAACCGAGTCAGGGGTCGACCTTTTTGCCGTTCGGGTCCGTCGACCCCCCGGTCTTGTCCTCGCCATCGCCCTCGCCTCCGCCTTCGCTCCAACTCTCCTCCCCGGAGTCGTCCTCCTCCTCGCCCTTGGCTTCGGTCTCCCCTGGGCCTTCGACGGGTTCCGTCTCTCCCTCGGGGCCGAGCAGACCCTCGGTAACCCCCTCCTCCCCTTCCACGGGGTCGTAAAAATGGTAGGAGGACCTGTCGAAGCCCGGGTTCTTGGCGGCTACGTGGAGCAGGGCTCGACCGTAGGCATCCTCCATGTTCTGGAGCATGTGCTGCGCGGCCTCCTCCTGCACGGCCTTCCTCACCTTCTTCACCTTCTTCAGGTGCTTGGCCTTGATCCTCTCAGCCCTCTTCCGAGCCTTCTCCGCTTCCGACCGGGCGTTGGCCAGCACCTCCTTCAGCTCAGCTGCCTCCTTCTCCTTCGCCTCAAGTTTGGCCGCCGCATCCTTCGACAGCTGAATGGCATCGGCCAGCTGCTTCTCCAACCCTGCTACTTCGGCAGCCCTCTTCGTCGAGAGGAGCTGCTTGGCATCAAGCCGCTGCGTGGCCTTGACGCGCTCCGCCCTCTCCCGCTCCTTCTCCTGCTCCTTGTTCGCGAACTCCTCGACCAGGAAATTGAAGTGGCAGAGGGTCTGAAAAAGAACAGCGGATTAAAATCCGAGTCCAAAGACTTAGGAAAAAATTCTAAAGAAGAAATTTTGATAAAGGAGAGCTCAGCCTACTTACCGACATAGTATTCCGAGCGATCTGCATCACGGCGTCCCCTGCTTGCCCAGCCTTCAGGGTCGCTCGGTCCTTTGGGGTCGGCAGGTGCCTCACCGCCTCCATGCAGATGTTGCCGTCGCCCAAGAAGCCGTCGACGTTCATCACCTGCCAGTCGGGCACGAAGATCTGCTTGTGACGCTCGGTCAGGATCTTCTCCGCATCGGCGGTGAGGGGTGGAACTTGGAGGGACAACACCTCCTTCACGCCGAACGTACCGCTCGACGATCCGGGAGCATCCACCTTCGGGGTCGGAGCCGACACCTCCGAAGCAGGGGGGTCGAGAACCCTGATCTCCCCCTGCTCGAGGACCACGACCTTCGGTTGGTCGGCAGTCTTCTCGACCGAAGGCCTCTTCGGGGCCCGACCTTCTTGAGGCCCTGCTGAAGCCCTCTTCTTCTTCGCCTCCTGCTCCGACCGGCCCTTCGCCACCAGAGCTTTGTAATCCAGCTTCATCGTCTCGGCAAAAGCCGAACGAAAAAACTTAGAAAAATTTTCATGAACCCCAAACAAAGAGTATAAATACCAGAAGCATACTAGGGTCGATCGGACTGAGACCCCCACGGAACAGATCCTCCTCGGTAATATCTTTCCAGCTTAGCGCTGGCAGGGCGAGGAGCTTCTTCTGAACCTCCGCCTCCTCATCACTCAGTGCCGCCTCATTCTTGGTCCGCTTGGGCAGACCCTCCTTCGTCCAAACCGTCGGTATCACCCACGGTGCCGGAGCTCGGATGAGGAAGTACTTCTCCTTCCAATGTTTGATCGAGTCCGGATTCTCGATCAGCTTCACGCCCGGCCGGGGCGTAAGATAGAACCTCTGTTCGTCTCGTCTTGGCTGACAGGGTCGGTAGAGACTCCGAAAGAGGAACATACTAGGCTTACCGCCGACCTCTTGGCATCGGAGGACGAACGCCATGACGTGCCTCCATGTGTTCGGCATCAGCTGGGTGGGGCTCAGACCGTACCATGTCAGAACATCAACCACGAACGGGTGGAGGGGAAAGCGGAGTCCGGCAATAAGGGAGTCGACCGGAAAGACACACACGTCCGACGAGGACTTTGTGTTGGCTCAGAAACCCGGCCTGGGGAGGAGCGGTCCATAGTCGGCAGGGATCCGGAAGCCCTCTCGGATCAGGTGAAGGTCCCCCTCGGTGAGAGACGAGATGGTATGATCCACCTCGGACAGCTCCCTCGGCTCATTCTCTTCCACCAACTTAGCCGTGCCTTGGGTCACTCTCTCCAAGGTGTCCTCGGCGTAGTCCCGTACGCCCCCCACGCTCGACAGAGAAATGGGCTGCCGACCGAACGCTCCCGCCGTCTTCGGCGTCTCCACGATCGTGACCACGGCCTTGCCCTCCCGGGACACCGCCGCAACCTCCTTAGGTGGCTCGGCCACTTTGCCCTCTCTGTCCGGACGAACGACATTCCGATCGCTCGGCTCCACTACCTCCTTCCCTTTATCCCCTCGGCCAACGGCTTGCTCCGAGGCGGGCGTCTCATCCGTGATCTTAACCATTTTTCTAAAAGAGAAGGGAAAGGGACTGACCTTGAAGTGATTGGTACGGTCGGAAAGTTCACCGGAAGCAAGGAACGCTACCGCGACAGCTAGCACCACCACCAGAGAGCTGAAAACTTCGAAGGCAAAGTGAAAACTGAAGAGAGAGAGTAAAAGTGAAAAATAAGACTTGGTCTAAGGGGGGGTGAAGATTTATAGTAAAAATGGAACGTCCCTTGGACTTCCAAACGAATAAGTGCGACTTTTGGGCTGCTCTCGAAACGTCGCGAAGGCCCAACACAACTGCCTTCCTCACCAAGTCAACCAGCTCGGCGCAATGGGATCTGAATCCGAGCTGCACGCAGTCCGAGCCAGATTGCCAGATTGCGCAGACTCCGGTCGGCCTCCGAGCAAGTGCCTTCCCGAGCCTGCAAACGGAGAAAACTCACTTTCTCTTCAAACTTCGCGTAAAATCTCGATCAGACGGCCCAGATCTCGCCGAGAACACTAGACGACAAGATAGTGTTTTCTTGAGGAATGTGCCTGTCTCGAGATGCGCGCCGTCATCCAACGGCTCAGATTGCGCCACGTCGCTCGGACGATCGAACCTTCGGACGCCCCACCAATGCCTAGAGAAGCCAGAAAAAGTTTTGATTCAAAGTTTTAAGGCACCGCCCTCGGCGGGCCCCCCGGGCCCCACGTCTCGGTTGACACTTCGCCGACCCGCGAGGCCCGGTTGAAAGAAAATGAACACTCAGAGATTGGGAGAAGCGCACCATTCCGAGCTAGTTGATTGTAACTGGAAGGCTCGGCCCGGCAGAGGACTCTGGCAACAGAGCCTTCACAGTTGCAAACAACAAGATCGGAACACCCTTTATTTCTCCCCCCTCAATCTCACCGATGGACAAAAAGAGAAAGGCGATCACCCGTCCTTCCGAACAAGCTCACCCCTCGGATTCGGACATGGATCATCACCTCTCCCACCCTGATCTCTGCCGACCCTGACACCCGCTGCGGAGCAAACAGAGTAGGCAGAAGATCTTGGTGGGAGAACGACCACCCATCCCTCCGAAGCAGCTCACACCCCGGGTCCGGACTACGGTCGTCGCCACTACTGCCTCATTCTCTCCCGCTCCTGACATCCCCTTCGGAACCGTGAGGAACGGGAGAAGAACAAGGCAACAGGGCAACCACCCGTCCTTCCGAAGTAACTCATCCCTCGGATCCGGACTATGGTCGTCACCACTACTGCCTCGTTCCCCCCCGCTCCTGACATCCACTTTGGGGCCGTCAGGAACAGGAGAAGAAAAAGGCAAAAGAGCGACAACCCCCTCGGACCTCGAAAGACAAGTTACCCAAGGCCAATGCCCCCGAGGTTTGAAACTCTACATTTGTTGCGATTGAAATGACAAAGAGAGTGGAGTACTTATAAGCTCTCCTCCAAGGTCCAGCCATTATGACCCTCGGAATTTGAAACGCCACGCATTAATTGAAGGAGTTATCCTTAATGAACTTGGGAAAGTGGAACGCCGCACAAACCCCGAAGCACCCTTAATGCCCTTGGGAACAGGATCGTCTCGAGACAGAGTGCGCCACATCGTTCGACCTGCCGAGACCCCCTATCTCCGGACGGATCCCGAGCAAGTGCCTTTCCGAGCTCGCAAACGGAGAAAACGCACTTTCTCCTTAACTTTCGCGCATGATCTTAATCAGACGGCCCAGATCTCGCCGAGGACACTAAACGACAAGATAGTGTTTTCTTGGGAAATGTGCCCGTCTCGAGATGCACATCGTCATCCAACGGCTCAGATTGCGCCACGTCACTCGGAACGCCGAACCCCCTAGTCTCCGGTCGGCAGCCGAGCAAGAGCCATTCCGAGCTCGTAAACGGAGAAAAAAGACACCGAGCTACTACGACCGTTGGATCTCTCAGAAATTCGTGCTTCTAATGATGAACGGTCCAGATTGCGCCACGTGCACTAAAAGACAAGATAGCATTTTCTTGGAAAACGCGCCACCATCCGATGGCTCAGATTGCGCCACGTCACTCGGAACGCCGAACCCCCTAGTCTTCGGTCGGCAGCCGAGCAAGTGCCATTCCGAGCTCGTAAACGGAGAAAAAGGACGCCGAGCTATGAAGACCGTCAGATCTCTCAGAAAATCACGCTCGACTGTGATCAGAGGTCCAGATTGTGCCACGCCATAAATCAGTATTAAAAATAGTTTTTTATCTATTTAAATCGCTTTATTTATTTAAAAATTGCGAAAAATTGCTAAAAATTCGGGAAATTTAACTAAAAATTCTAGAAAATAATTGAAAATTCGGGGGTATATTTTTGGGCCCCTGAACGCACAATTATTGCCCAGAATGCACTGTTAAGGCCCCCCGAATGATTAGTAAACACATCGCAAAATTAAATAAATAATCCGAAAAAAATAGATGAAAGACGCCAAATACTCGATATGGCTAGGAAACAGCTCATGGCATCAAAAAGTTACCTCACTACCCCCTTCAAGATCCTAAGTCCTCCACATGGACTCCGATACAACTCCGCTAGCCACCAAAACAGTCAAACTACTCCTCAAAGGCTGATCACGCTCAGTCTTTAGGAGTGGGGGCTCGTGATATGGCTAAAAATGGGGTTAAATCGGAACCGTCCAGATTGGGCACGAATCTTGGAGCTCGGGGGTAAAAAGGTAATTTCACATACAGGCGGATCCAAAACGGGTACTGAATCTCCTTCTCGCAGATCCAATAACCCACGAACGGATCCACACCTATTGGGTTCGGGTTCCGACCCAAGACGAACCCAAACCAACAAGAGACAAATCAGGATCCATGATTTGGCCAAGTCAATGGCCCTGATTTGCTCTCACCGGGAATCAAGGAAAGATTTCCTAAAACAGACTGAGGATTTTACTCCCTGCTGTTACACAGGAAATCAGGCCCTTAAACAACTCCCCTGGCGACTATAAATATCACCCCTCTACTACCATGACCAGGTTAATCACTTTTTCACCACTTTTAAGCTCTTTCTTAATCTCTTCTGATTACTGACAAGAGCGTCAGAGGGTGCGTCGCCGGAATCAATCCCGATGTTTCGCACTTCCTTGCAGGTCGTGGCAGGAGCAAGAAGGTTGAGTCAACTGTTCAGGTTTTTCTCGGACTCACAAATTCTATCTGTTTACCCCCACACCGAAATCAGCAGTAACAATCGTCGACGTCCCTACTGCTTATAATGTGATCCTAGGCCGGCCCGGCCTAGATGCTCTCGAAGCCGTCCCTTCCGCTTATCACCTCAAGATGAAGTTCCCCACCCGGGCAGGAGTAGGGAAAGTCAGAGGCAGTCAGGAAATGGCCCGCAAATGCTACATGACCTCTACTGGGGGTCCAGTCCTCTCCCTCGAAACTCTTGAAATTCCCCAAGATGGTGTCCGACCAACGTCCGAGCTGGTGGATGAATTGGAGGAAGTGCTCTTCTCTGAGCAAGATCCGAACTGCAAGTTCTTTATCAGCAAGACCCTCCCATCTGCCTTAAGCTCGGACATAGTCCAATGTATTAGAAAGAACCGTGACCTCTTCGCATGGTCAGCTGCCGACATGCCAGGAATCTCCGAAAAGCTCCTCGTCCACCACCTGAGTGTTGCACCGGGGTCCAAACCGGTTCAACAGAAGAGGCGCAAATTTGCTCTTGAGTGCCAACAAGCTATAAAAGAAGAGGTGGACAAGCTTCTTAAGGCTCGGTTCATACAGGAGGTCAATTATTCTGAATGGCTCTCAAATGTTGTAATGGTGAAGAAAGCCAACGGGAGCTGGAGGATCTGCATCAATTTTACCGACCTGAATAAAGCATGCCCCAAAGATCCATTTCCTCTTCCAAGCATTGACACCCTGATTGATGCCACTTCGGGCCATGAGCTTTTCAGCTTCATGGACGCTTTCCCTGGATACAATCAAATCCGCATGTTCCCCTGGATATCCCGAAGACCTCCTTTGTTACCGATCAGGGCCTCTACTGCTATAGGGTAATGCCTTTCGGGTTGAAGAATGCAAGCGCCACTTACCAATGCCTTGTTAACAAAGTCTTCCAAAATTAGATCAGCCGCAATATGGAGGTGTAAGTTGATGATATGCTTGTGAAGAGCATCTGTGGGGCCGACCATGTCACCGATCTGCAGGAGACCTTCGATGTATTAAGGAAACATGATATGAGGTTAAATCCGAACAAGTGTGCGTTAGGAGTCTCGTCCGGGAAATTCCTAGGCTTCATGGTCAGCTAAAGAGGGATCGAAGCCAACCCCGAGAAGATCAAAGTCATACTGGACATGGCTCCTCCCAAAAATGTGAAAGAAGTTCAGAAACTAACCGGGCGCCTCGCAGCTATAGGGCGCTTCTTTTCCAAGTCGGGGGAGAAGTGTCTTCCCTTCTTCAAGACTCTCATGGGGGGCTAAGGGCTTCGAATGGGGTCGACAATAGCAGGAGTCGTTCGATCAGCTTAAGGCCTATCTAGTCAACCCCCCCTCTCCTCAGCAAGCCTATCCCCGGGGAAACACTCTACCTCTACTTAGCTACCTCCGAACACACCTTCAGTGCTGTCTTGGTGAGGGAAGAAGATAAGGCTCAGAAGCCCATCTATTACGTAAGAAAGTTACTTCGTGATGTCGAGCTTCGTTATCCAAGGCTAGAGAAAATGGAATACGCCTTGGTTATGGCAGCTAGGAAGCTTCGCCCATATTTTCAGTCCCACTCGGTGGTCGTTCTCACCGACCAGCCGCTGAAACAAGTTCTACACAAGCCGGAATCCTCTGGCTGTCTCATGAAGTGGTTGATCGAGCTGAACCAGCATGATATATCATACCAGTCCCAGACCGCGATCAAAGCTCAGGCATTGGCTGAATTCATTATTGAGAACACTATCCCCGAGGTCAGTCGAGCAGCAAACGGGCCTCCTATCTGGTCGGTATATGTAAACGGATCCTCTTGCACCGAAGGGAGTGGATCCGGGGTCATTCTGGCGGGCCCAGATGACTTCGTTCTTCAATACTCCCTCCGCATCAACATCAAGGCCTCCAACAATGAAGCGGAGTATGAAGCCTTTATAGCCGGTCTCGGAATGGCCAGCAAAGCAGGGGCACAATGCCTCCGTATATTTAGTGACTCTCAGCTGGTCGTGAACCAAGTCTTGGGCGAGTATGAAGTGCGAGATGACCGAATGGCTAAGTATCTAGCCAAGGTCCAAAATCTCATGGTTCTATTCGAAGAGGCACTTATTCGACGAATCCCCAGGGAGGAAAATGCCCAAGCAGATGCCCTCTCCAAGTTAGCCTCTTCCTCCATCCAAGGTCTCGAGCAAACTGTCCTGATTGAAGTGCTCCTGAGGCCGAGCATAGAAGAAGAAACTTCCGATTCAATGGAGTCACTGCCGGTTCAACTTCAAGATGATTGGATGAAACCCATGGTAGAATTTCTAAGGAATGGGCTCCTCCCCGAGGATCCTAAGGAAGCTCGTCGAGTTAGAACCAGAGCGGAGCAGTATACCCTTGTTGAGGGGATCTTGTACAAACGCTCCTTCACACAAGTTGATGGTAGACCTTATCTGAGGTGCTGCTCCCCCAAACAAGCCACATATGCCTTGCAAGAGCTTCACGAAGGCATAGGCAGAGCACATTCAGGGTCCAGATCCCTTGCCCGGAAGGTGTTGAATTATGGATAATTCTGGCCTACCCTCCTACAAGATGCCGAGCGACATGTTCGGCAATGCAGCTCTTGTCAAAAGTACTCCAACATTCGTCGCCTACCCCAAGCTCACCTCGCTTCCCAATCAAGTCCGTTCCCTTTCGCAATGTGGGGGATGGATTTACTAGGGCCGTTTCCAATAGCTCCCGGCCAGCTCAAATTTATAGTCGTGGCAATCGACTACTTCTCGAAGTGGATAGAGGCCAAGCCCTTGGCTACAATCATCGAGAAAAAAGTCCTTCAGTTCTTCTGGAAGAGCGTTATCTGCTGGTTTGATGTCCCTCGGGTCCTCATCACCGATAATGGAACACAGTTTACATGGGCCACATTCCGAGCTCTATGTGAAGATCTCGCCATCCAACAACGCTTCTCCTCCGTCTCCCACCCACAGTTGAATGGTCAAGTAGAAAATGCCAACCGACAAGTCCTCTCCGGTATTAAGAAGAGGTTGGATAAGTTTGCTAAAGGCTTATGGGTAGATCAGCTCCCTAACATACTGTAGAATTACCGCACTACGAAACGGACCCCCACAGGAGAGTCACCGTTCAATCTCACCTACGGGTCCGAAGCTGTGATCCCCCTGGAAGTCGGTGTACCCTCTCCTCGCCTAATTTCCTATGAAGAAGAGTAGAATGCCAGGGAGCTTCGGGCGAATTTGGATTTGATTGATGAGCTCCGTGAAAGAGCCTCGATCCACCAGCAAAGCTACCGAAGGAGAATCGAGCTGGCCTACAACAAGAGAGTCCGTCCCACCAACCTCAAAGAGGGGGACTTGGTCCTCAGAATGTTAGCTATCTCATTCCCAGTCAGAAGAGTAAGCTAGCTCCAAATTGGGAGGGACCTTACAAGATCACCATGGTGGTTCGGCCCAGAACTTACCGTCTAGAAGACCTTGAAGGAAGAGAGATTCCCACGACTTGGAATGCCGACCATCTCTTGAAGTACCAAGAGAGCGCATGAACCCCACTCCGAGTACCGACAGATGTCGAACCGTTCCTTTCCCTTCACTTGTAATTTTACTTTTGCTTCTTTATTTCTCCAATGTAAAAACAGCTCACAACTTAGAAGTAGCCGACTATTAGTTTTCAATAAAGAACATTTTTCTTCATATCTTACTTGTGAATTGCTTGCATCTCTCTGTTTTTACCTTCTTTATACTCTAACAATGAGTTCGGAGTCCAACACTTGGCTCGACTCTACTTCGCAAGCTCGCTCCTAAGCGAGCTAGAAGTGGTTCGCCATTCGGATTTGCTCCCACAACCGTTGAAACAAACTCTAACGATGAGTTCGGAGTCCAACACGTGCCTCGACTCTCCTTCGCAAACTCGGTCTTAAGTGAGCTAGAAGTGGTTCGCCATTCGGAATTGCTCCCACAACCATTGAAACAAACTCTAACGACGAGTTCGGAGTCCAACACGTGGCTCAACTCCCTTTTGCAAACTCTCTCTTAAGCGAGCTAGAAGTGGTTCGCCATTCGGAATTGCTCCCACAACCGTTGAAACAAACTCTAACGACGAGTTCGGAGTCCAACATGTGGCTCGACTCCCCTTCGCAAACTCGCTCTTAAGCGAGCTAGAAGTGGTTCGCCATTCGGAATTGCTCCCACAACCGTTGAAACAAACTCTAACGACGAGTTTGGAGCTCAACACGTGGCTCGACTCTCCTTCGCAAACTCGCTCTTAAGCGAGCTAGAAGTGGTTCGCCATTCGGAATTGCTCTCACAACCGTTGAAACAAACTCTAACACACGATCATCAAAAAGTAAACGAACTTTTATTAAAGAGTACAACAAACTGGAAATATTCAAGTTACAAGACCAAGCTACTACAACGAGGTGCTAGAAAAATTCAAAAGCATAATACGACTCTTTCAACGCTTCTTCGGGACAGGGACGTTTCAGTTTAGAGAAACACGAGGGCGGTACCGCTTAACCTCTGAGCTCATCTCTACACCAACGAACTGAGATGCCTTTTCGATGCTGCCTCTGACTGTGGCTCCGACCGAGGCTCCACCAGACGAGATGGCCATGCCACTCTGAGCGTTGGTCGGACTCCGCCGAACGATAGGTGGACGAGTCGCGAGCTCGTAGAAGGAGATCCCCATCTCACTCTCCTCGCGGGTAAACAAAGTGCTTCGGACATTAACCCTCAAAGGCTGAGGTTTTAGGCGGGCGACCTCCTCCTCGAGTTCGACGATCCTATCCTTCAAAGTATCGTCCTTCACAGATATCTTGAACCAAGGAAGCTTAGCCGAACCTGCATCACCAGCACTGTCAGCTATGATACGGCGAAGGTTGGTCACTTCAATGCTTTTGTCCACCGTAACCCTCCTTAATTGCTCGACCTCCGCAGTAAGCTCGTCACGCTCGGCCTTCAGTTTCCACATCGCCGAAGTTAGCTCATTTAACTTATCCTCCTTCGCCGAGAGCTCTTCTTCGGTTATTTGCAAATGGCGAACCTCCGCTAGCAGCTTACTTTTCTCTCTCTCGATGTCGAACAACACCCTTCTGAGCAACTCCACCTTGCCCTCGAGACGAGCTTCGCGAGACCGCTTCTGTAGTTCTGCACAAAGGCAGGCTGCCTCGGAGTCCGAACTGAGTTCGACGATCTGAAAGAACGAAGCATATCAACACAAAAAGAAAAAAAAGACTAAAGGCAGTACTCAACACTTGCCGAACTTCATAGAAATTCCGAACACAACACTTAGCCAAATTTCGAAGAAACTGTCCACACTTGGTCAAAACTCAAGGTCGGGCAAAATTTTATTTATGGCAAAAAAGCGGTGGCCAGTCCGCTACAAGGCATTACAATGAAAGAAAGAAAAAAAAATATTACGAAGGCGAGGGGATCAAAGGTCCACCTGGGGTGGCAGCTCGGACACAGGCGCCACGGCAGATGGCCCTTCGCCCCCCGTCGCCCCTGCTTGAGGGTTGGTTGCCACGGTCTCCGAAATGACAGGCACCTCGCCACCCCGCTGTCGCCCTCCTCTTCTCCTTCCTCCTCGTCGCCTTCTACCTCGCTGCCGGGCCACAGTCGGTACCCCACCCTTTCAAAGCTAGGAACCCGATCCTCCACATGGTCGAGCGCTCTCCCGTAAGAAAGCTCCATACTCTTGGCCATGTGGCTCTTCGCCTTGGCTTCGATCTCTTTCCTCGCCTTCTCCACCGCCTCAACCTGTCCTGCCTTCGCCGACTCCAAGGCCTTCGCCGCTGCGGCCCTGTCCTCATCAGCCTTAGCGACCTCCGCAACGAGCTCCTCCTTTGCTCGCTCCAAGGCCACCTCGAGGTCGGCGACCCGAGCCTCTAAGGCCTCCGAGCGGTGCTGCTCCGCGTCAAGCTGATTCACAGCCCTCGCCCTTTTCGCCCGGTCCTTGTCCCAGAGGGCCTTCAACTCCCTCTCCTGCTCGGCGAATTCTTGGACAAGGTGGCCGAAGTGACAGGTGGCCTGTAAAAAGTATTGAGTTATATCGCAACGAAAGCCGAGCTGTGGACTTAAGAAATTTTCAGAAGGAATCAAGACTTACCGACATAAGCGACCGTGCGATTTCGTAGGAATCATCGTTGGTCGTCCCTGCCTTCAGGGCGGCTCGGTCCTTTGGGGTCGCAAGATGCTTGATGGCCTGCATGCACATCTGTGAGTTGCCCAAAAAGCCATTGTGGTTCTTCACCCTCCAGTCGGGGACGAACAGCTTCTTGTGGGCTTCGGTCAAGATCTGCTCGGCCTGAGGTGTCAAAGGCGGAGGCTGCAGAGCCAGAGCCACCGAAATAGAGAAGGCCTCTGTAATATCCCGATCGACTATTAATAATATTATTTTATTAACATCCGACTACTTGTTTATTTTTATATTTTCCTTTCACAATTGAGTTATCTTTTAATTAGGAATTGATTGTTAGTTAAACCTAGGGTTACAAGGCATAAGAGATTAAGATTTCTTCTAGAAAATTTCTCCCCCACATCAACCTTCCCCCCCACATAACACCTCCCCCACTTCCCCCCTCCTCCTAAGCATGGCCGGCCCCCAAAAGGTGGGGGGGCTTTTGCACAATTGTGTAGATGCACAATTGAGATCTCCACCCTTCTCTCCTCCTATAAATACCCCCTTCCTTCTCCATAATCTTACTTTAGAAACATCAAAGAAAAAAAAAGAGAAAGGAAAAGAATGAGTGTTCTAACTTGAGAGTTTTTAATTGTAGGTTGATAGGAGTTCTAGGAGAAAGAAGGAAAGTAATCTAGTCTTCCATCAAGAAAGAAACAAGGTGGGGGTTTCTCATATTTGTTTGTTTGTTTGTTTGTTTGTTTGTTTATTTGAATGATGGTTTTGATGTTCTTCTTCTTCTTACCCTCTTGTTTATTTTTCTTTTGGTATGGTTACTTTGTAGTAGTATGATTGTATGAGTTTTCTCATTTTGAATGTTGTTAACTACTTGGACTAAAATAACACATGCATATAAGTTTGTACATACAACCATGTAAGGTTGTAGGACTTGAATATGGAACCATACATAAGGCATATGAATATTGTCTACAACCATGTAAGGTTGTAGGACCTATGATTGAACCTTGAGAACATATGTTGATTAAACCTAAAAATAAAGGGTTCTATTTGTTGTATTATTGTTTAGTTTTAATCTTAAAGAAAGAAAAAGAAACTAACTAAATCACTAGTTGTAGAATAACTAAATAAAAAGATCTTTTCTTTTCTAAGCACTAGTTGTAAAAAGATTAAAAAGATTTCTTTTATGCCCACTAGTAAGAAACTTATGTAGTAATTTAATTGTAGATGTTTATGATAAATTTTAGTTGATACTTATAGTAGTAGTAGTAGATATATATATATGTTTCTAACAAAGTTGTAGTAGTAGTTATGTATGCTTCTACTAAGTAGCAATAGTAGATGTATGTTTCATTAAAAGTAGTAATAGTAGATGTATGTTTCCATTAAAGTAGAAGATGTATTATATCATATATAAGGATGAGATCCATGCTACACATGTTGTAGGATCATTCTTAAAAATACTTAGAAGTCATATTTATGCTTCAAGTGTTGTAGGATTACTTCTAAAAATGTTTAGAAGCCATATTTATGCTTCAAGTGTTGTAGGATTACTTCTAAAAATGTTTAGAAGCCATATTTATGCTTCAAGTGTTGTAGGATTACTTCTAAAAATGTTTAGAAGCCATGTTTATGCGTCAAGTGTTGTAGGATCACTTCTAAAAATATTAGAAGTCATATTCATGCTCCACTTGTTGTAGGATCACTTCTAAAAATATTAGAAGTCATATTCATGCTTTACTTGTTGGAGGATCACTTCTAAAAATATTAGAAGTCATATTCATGCTCTACTTGTTGTAGGATCACTTCTAAAAATATTAGAAGTCATATTCATGCTCCACTTGTTGTAGGATCACTCTAAAAATATTAGAAGTCATATTCATGCTTTACTTGTTGAAGGATCACTTCTAAAAATATTAGAAGTCATATTCATGCTCCACTTGTTGTAGGGTCACTTCTAAAAATATTAGAAGTCATATTCATGCTTTACATGTTGTAGGATCACTTCTAAAAATATTAGAAGTCATATTCATGCCTTACATGTTGTAGGATCACTTCTAAAAATATTAGAAGTCATATTCATGCTCTACTTGTTGTAGGATCACTTCTAAAAATATTAGAAGTCATATTCATGCTTTACATGTTGTAGGATCAGTTCTAAAAATATTAGAAGTCATATTCATGCTCTACTTGTTGTAGGATCACTTCTAAAAATATTAGAAGTCATATTCATGCCCTACTTGTTGTAGGATCACTTCTAAAAATATTTAGAAGCCATATTCATGCTTTACATGTTGTAGGATTTATTCTAAAAATATCTATCATATTAGGAATGATATATATGCTTAGAATGATTGTTGGGTTGATGTAAAATTACTTACCATATTTTAGGGATGATGTAGAAGTATATACATATGCTTGAGAATGTTGTATGTTCATACTAGGGATGTGTATACATGCTTGAGAATGCTATATGTTCATACTAGTTATATTTGTATCCATGCTTGGGATCGCTACAAGTGCATGCTAAAACACATTCACAATCAAGAGTGTTATAAGTTGATGGTTATGTCATATATACCATGTTTTAGTGGTGGTAGGTTGATGCTTGCAATTGCATACCATGATCGAATTGCCATAGGATAAGCAATAAGGAAGAGCCATGTGGAAATCGTAGGAATAACTACCTTGTTGTAGTTAGTGTTAGTATGGAACCATAGCATATGAGCACCCTTCATTCATAGCAATAAGGGTTGAGAAGTGCTAGTAGTTGTAGCTTGAGAAAAAGCTAGTTTAGGGTCTTCAAGTACCTTAAGGGTCATCGACCATCAAGACCACATCCTACCCCCTTAGAGTAAAATGGATAGATCTCACCTCGGGCGTCGACGGATCTTAACCAATGTAGGTTGACCGTGGGCCGAGAGTGTTGGTAGAATCCAAGTTAGGGGTAGGAATGAGTGAGAGAAATATTATTATTAGAGTCTTGGATCGAGGGACCACGAGTTGGACCATGATTGGAAACTATGCAAGATTGCATAGAAATAATAACCTCATTAGGATAGTGACTTATAAAAATCATCCCTTAACCTTTTGCCCGAAAGAAGGGGAGTTGGTAGTAGGGTGCACCGTACGACCAAACCTTTCTTTAGGGCCGATCTTAGGTGGTGTTACTGGGTGGTACCTTCCCGTCAAAGGGATACGTACGGTGCCGTCTCACAAGTTGAGGACACGGGTTGCGTATCTCGTGCTGTTAATTCCTGAAATACCGTGGCTGGGGTGCCACAGGATGCATGGTGCAGTCCTGCGCTTGCTAGACCCCAGAGAGTGCCACAGGGTAGGCTTCGCGCTACCCTGCGCTTGCGAAACTCTATGGTTTGATTTTGGAACGATGCCCGATATACTGGGATCGAGTGAGGTCCGGCATGCCGGGTAGTAGTGGAAAACGGAGACACCATAAGCAGACTGCATAAGGGGACTTGACCCCTTCTGCACCCTCACAGAGTCATGGAGTATTGTCAGGAACAGGTTGTGTACAATTAGAATTCATAACGCGGGTTCAATCCCGATATATGGAGAAACGGCTTGAGATGGAGTCGCATGTAGTATGGGCTGCATGTTGCTTTCGGAGACTTGCTGGCATTAGAGTATGAGCATCCGGTTTAGTTGACATGGCATTAGGATATGAGCATCCTGGTTTAGTTGACATGGCATTAGGATATGAGCATCCTGGTTTAGTTGACATGGCATTAGAATACGAGTATCCCAACTCAGTTGACAGTGTATTAGTGTTCTAGTTTAGTGGACAGTGCATTGGTATTCCAGTTTGATTGACATTGTTAGATTCTGATCATTGCACTCACGAACACTTAAACTACACCGACATATTTTACTATGGTTGTATATATATTGTTTGGAGATCCGCTGCTATATGATCAGCCTTTAAGCATCAGTGAATACTGACGACCCACTTCCATAGGTGCTGGACCGCAAAAATACAGGTGCGAGATTCAGGAGGACTCAAGGCAAGGAAAGTGAGGAGTCAACGTCAAGTCTTAATTTCCGCTGTAATAACTATTTCATGTATACTCTGATGTAATCCAGTGTATTGATGGGAACACTCGGCCTGTAATATTGAGTTAATAAAAAGTTTTAAATTTTCCTGTTTTCTGTGTTTTGTGACTTATTGAAGGAAAGGTCTTGGCTCGTGTCTCGGTTTCCCAGTATATGGAAATCGGGGCGCTACAGCCTCACTTTCCAGGGCAGATGGGGCAGGGGCAGAAGGGTCGGGGAGGAGGGCTATCGACGGAGACGGTGCCTGAGTTGGGTCGGCGGCTACCGAGGGGGCCTTGGTGGGTCGGCCGAACGTGAGACCAGTGCTCGGCTTCTTCCTTTTCCTGCTGTCGGCGACCTTGCTTCGCTCGGTCATCATGCCCATGAAATCCATCTTCGGCGCCTCTGTTCAGAGCGACAAAAGAAAAAGTTAAAAGAATGTACAAGGTATTTGAAGAAAAAAATTTACAATGAGATGTCAGGAGCGTACTCGGGTCGATCGAACTAAGGACCGACCCGTGTAGCATCTCCTCGGTCATCTCTCTCTAGCTCAACATCGGGAGAGCGATTAGTTTGGCCGCCACCTCCTCCTCGGCAGCCGTCAACACCGGGTCGACCCTCGCAAACTTTGGCACCTCTGCCTTCCACCGAGTCGGGATGCCCAACGGCGAGGGCCCCTTTAACAGAAAGAAGTTCTCCTTCCAATTCTTTATCGAATCCGGATTTTCATTTAACTTAACGCCTTGCTGGGGTGACAAGTAATAGCGAGGCTCGAGCTTCGTCATCCGGTTGATTCGATACAAACTCCGGAGGATGACGATGTCCGGCTCGACCTCGGCAATATGGCACTGAAGCAAGAAGGTGAGCACGTGGCGCTAAGTGTTCGGCATGAACTGCACCGGGGCCAGACATTACCAATGAAGGACCTTCATGACGAAAGGGTGGAGAGGGAAGCACAGACCAATGTTTAAGGAGTCGAAGTCGAAGAAGCACGTGTCCGGTGACAGCTCGGTGTTCGCTCGCATCCCTGGGCCGGGAAGGATCAGCCTATACTCCGGAGGGATGGCGAACCCCTTTCTGATCCGGAGGAGATCCCGCTCGGATAATACCGAAGCAAGATCATCCACCTCGGTGACCTCCCTCGGGGCGTTCTCCTCATAAGTCGCCGAGCGACCAACGATCACCTTCTCCGGCAGATCGCGCTGTACTGCCTAATCCCATCATGACCGGACAGCACGCCAGGGTACCGACCCGACTCGGGGGCTCGCCTCTCAGGCTCCACGATCTCCACGACTATCGAAGATCGGGCCACTACTCTCTTCTTCTTCTTCTCGGCCACAGATGACCCTACTACCTCCTTCCCCTTCCTACGGCTCACTACTTTCCTCGCCTCCTCGGTGCTTCTATCTCCCGAGGACGATGCCTCACTCCCCGAGCTCACTCTTGACATCTCGAATAAATAATCTAAGGCAAAGAGGACTGACCTTGATGTGACGTAACCTTGAAGTGACGTTCACGGTCGAAAATAGTTCGCCGAAAATAGCCTGGCCCTCGCGACAGCTAGCGCAACCACCTTGGAGCACAAATCGTCGTTAGCAGAGCAAACTTAGAGCGAAAGTAAAAACTTGGGAGTAAAAGTAAGTAATGAGCAAAGCGGTGAGGGGGGGGGGGTAAGAACTTATAGCCAAAAAGCGACTGTTGGGCTTTCGAAACGCCTAAGGGCCCACCAAGGGAAGGTAAAACGACAAAACGCAAAGCTGCGACGTTTCTGGGGAAAGGCTCTTCGTTTTGCTTAAACATCAGCCCTCAACGACTCGTCGCCTGCCGAACCACGAGGCAATCTGACGGGGTGACGAGGTACCGACCTTCACATATGGAGAAAAATACTACCGAGCCAGTTCCACCGTCGGATTGCCTCAAAATTTGCGTCAAAACATGAAGAACAGCTCAGATCACGCCACGCCCACAAAACGACAAGATAACATTTTCTGGATATCTGAACCTCCAACCTCGCGATTCGTGTCATGATGAACGTCCCAGATTAAGCCACAAGTCCCCACTATGCGTTCCGATCTGCCGAGCCACTGGAGCGCTTAGTCGAGCTACCAAACAGCTTACGCTGAGCCACCAGCCACTAAGTGCAGAGGACGATGAGCCGAACCACCGGAGTGCTTAGCCAAGCTACCAAACAGCGAATGCTGAGCCACCGAGCCGAGGTGACGAGGTACCAACCTTCACATATGGAGAAAAATACTGCTGAGCCAGTTCCACCGTCGGATCGCCTCCAAATTCGCGTCAAAACATGAAGGACAGCTCAAATCATGCCACACCCACAAAAGGACAAGATAATGTTTTCTCGTGATCTGAACCTCCAACCTCGCGATTCGTGTCATGATGAACATCCCAGATTAAGCCACGAGTCCCAACTACACATTCCGAGCTGCCGAGCCACCGGAGCACTTAGCCGAGCTACCGAACAGCTTACGCTGAGCCACCACGCCACTAAGGGCAGAGGACGATGAGCCGAACCACCAGAGTGCCTAGCCAAGCTACCAAATAGCGAACGCTGAGCCACCGAGCCAAGGTGACGGGGTACCGACCTTCACATATGGAGAAAAATACTGCCGAGCCAGTTCCACCGTCGATCGCCTCAAAATTCGCGTCAAAACATGAAGGACGGCTCAGATCACGCCACGCCCACAAAATGACAAGATAACGTTTTCTCGTGACCTGAACCTCCAACCTCGCAATTCGTGTCATGATGAACGTCCCAGATTAAGCCACGAGTCAACACTATACGCTCCGAGCTGCCGAGCCACTGGAGCGCTTAGCCGAGCTACTGAACAGCTTACACTGAGCCACCGAGCCACTAAGGGCAGAGGACGAAGAGCCGAACCACCGGAGTGCTTAGCCAAGCTACCAAACAGCAAACGCTGAGCCACCGAGCCGAGGTGACGAGGTACCAACCTTCACATATGGAGAAAAATACTGCCGAGCTAGTTCCACCGTCGGATCGCCTCAAAATTCGCATCAAAACATGAAGGACGGCTCAGATCATGCCACGGCCACAAAATGACAAGATAATGTTTTCTCGTGATCTGAATCTCCAACCTCGCGATTCCTGTCATGATGAACGATCCAGATCATGCCATGTAGCTCGGCATATCACCGAGGATTCGAGCCGAGGTGATGAGGTACCGACCTCCACATTGGAGAAAAATACCGCCGAGCCATTTTCACCGTCGGATCGCCTCAAAATTCGCGACAAAACATGATGGACGGCTCAGATCACGCCACGCCCACAAACGACAAGATACGTTTTCTCGAGATCTGTACCTCCAACCTCGCGATTCGTGTCATGACGAACGTCCCAGATTAAGCCACGAGTCCCCACTATGCGTTCCGAGCTGGCAAGCCACCGGAGCGCTTAGCCGAGCTACCAAACAGCTTACGCTGAGCCACCGAGCCACTAAGGGCAGAGAACGATGAGCCGAACCACCAGAATGCTTAGCCAACCTACCAAATAGTGAACGCTGAGCCACCGAGTCGAGGTGACGAGGTACCGACCTTCACGTATGGAGAAAAATACTGCCGAGCCAGTTCCACCGTCGGATCGACTCAAAATTCGCGTCAAGACATGAAGGACGGCTCAGATCACGCCACGCCCACAAAACGACAAGATAACGTTTTCTCATGATCTGAACCTCCAACCTCGCGATTCGTGTCATGATGAACACTCCAGATCGTGCCACGTAGCTCGGCAGATCACCGAGGATTCGAGCCGAGGTGACGAGGTACCGACCTCCACATATAGAGAAAAATACCGCCGAGCCATTTTCACCGTCGGATCGCCTCAAAATTCGCGACAAAACGTGATGGACGGCTCAGATCATGCCACATCCACAAAACGACAAGATAGCATTTTTTTGGGGATTTGCGCCATAATGGTCGATCCAGATCGTGCCACATAGCTCGGCAGATCATTGCGCGCCGAGCCGAGGATCCGAACCTGAGGTGCCGACCCTCGCATACGAAGAAAATACTCGCCGAGCTACCTAGGCCGTCCAATCCTCCAGAAAACCGCTCTCAACTCTGATGGAGAGCCCAGATGCGCCACGACGTAATTCGGCATTAAAAATTAATTTTTATTTATTAAAATCGTTTTATTTATTTAAAAAATTGCGAAAAAATGAGTAAAAATTTTGGAAAATTAATTAAAAATTTTAGAAAATAATTATAAATTCAGGGAAATATTATTGGGCCCCTGAGTAAATAATTATTGCCTAGTGTGGTTGATTAAGACCCCCGAACAACGAATCAATACTTCGCAAAATTAAATAAGTGATCCGAAAATAGATATAAATTAATGAAAAATTCCAGAAAACCAGAAAGGCTCAAGAACAACTTGGAGCGCGCAACTAACCCTGAAAATCACCATACTGCCTCATACAAAGAATCGAAACCTCCAATTTGTACTCCGATACAACTCCGCAAGCCATCAAAACATTAAAACTACTCCTCAAAGGCTGATCAAACTCAGTCTTCGGGAGTGGGGGGTTCGTGATATGACTAAAAATAGGGTTAAATCAGAACCGTCCAAATTGGGCGCGAATCTCAAAGCCTGGTGGCAAAATGGTAATTTTACCTATAAATGGGTCTGAAGCAGGTACTGGGTCTTCTCTTGGGGAAACCTAATAGCCCACGAACGTTCCCATCTCAACTGGGTGCGGGTTTCAAGCCGCAGCGAACTCGGTCCAGCAGGATAGAATCAGGGTTTCTGATTAATCCTAATCAACAACCCTGATTCGTATTTATCCTTTCACTGGAAATTAGGAATTACATTCCTAATTTAATCCTAGGGATTACATTCCTAATTTGATCCCAAAAGCGGTTATATATACCCCACATCCACCACCATCAAGAGGTAATGAATCTTTTGCCAACTTACGCTCTCATAATCTTTCCTGATTACTGACTTGAGCGTCGGAGGGTGCGTCGCCGGTATCAACCCCGGTGTCTCGCACTTTTTGCAGGTGAACGGCGAGAGTCAGCGGTCAAACTCGGCAGAAGAAGTTAAGGTTTGACTATTCAGTTTCCCCAAGAATCCATAAATACTATCTGTTTGCCCCCACACCAGATTCAGCGGTAACACACTACTAATAAAGATTGTATTTTTCTTTTTATCAATTTCATGAGAAGTTCTCATCATAAATTTTCTCATTGTTTTCACAGCTTTCTTTGCATAAATTAACAACTTTGTCTATGAATTTATACCCAATTTATTTAATCTAAACATGATATACTAGTATGCACCCAACAACACTACAACAACTCAATCTAAAATTTCAATCTATTAACATGACAATTTTATAATAAATCTTTCAACTAGCATGCATTTATTTTCATATTTCATAACTACTAAAACTCTAGTTATAAATACACCATGCAACATAACAAATTTGTAATATAAAGGACACATGCCACATTTTCATTTCAATCATAAAGCAAATAAACATGCACACTACATCATCTATAAAGCAAAAGAAATCACCCACCTTATTTGAAGAAAAAAAAATGGAAGAAAACTCCTAGGAAGTTGTTCCTAGCTCCAACAAGATGCTAACCTCCTCCTCCTTGAAAAAAATCTGAAAGCTTCCCTCCAAGCAAGAAACCTGAGTTCCTCTTTCTTTTCTTTTGGTTTTTTGTGAAAAATACTCATACAATAAGTGGTATTTGTAGGGCTAAATTGGTGAATGAAGAGACATCCACAATAAAAAATAAATTCCCACTCACAACCCACTACCACAAACCCCAACCTCTTCCTCTCCTTAGCCGGCCAAACCATTTAGTGCACATTCACCCTACGTGCACACAATTCTCATTCTTTTAATTATTTGTTGTTAGTCCATTTGTGTGTGTTTGTTACGTGCCAAGTGCATAGGATTAAAAAGTGTATATTTAAAGTGTAAAAATAAAGTCATGGGCCTCTCTTTTAATTTATTTATAGTGGGCTTTTAGATGGACTTCAGGCCTATGGGTTTTTAATTAGCAAATAAATAATACAATTGTTGACAAATAAAATGAGAATAAAAATGTACATCTTTTTTTAAAAGTTATAGACACTAAAATACATAAAATTTTACGTGTAATGCACGTGAAAAAATAATTAAATTTATTTAATTTTTTCTAGGATGTTATATTGAATGCTAGGATTGTATTGCAGAATTCTGAAATAAGGTGAACTACTTCCCGAAAACCAAGAAAATTGTCTTCCCGGAGTGCGGGGCTTATGATAATGGTAAAAATGCAACAAATTAGGGTTGTACAATTCCAGCACATATCCTAAAGTATGTATAGGCAAATTAGCCATTATGGGTATCTTTAACAGGTTCAGACCTTTTTCAGGCTCATCTAAAAGATATGGGCCGCTTTGAAGCCCATTAAAAGTGACTAGGCCCACTAGGAGAGACACACACCCAGATAAGAGTTTTATCTCTTAAGGGGGAGAATCAACAGGAGATAAGGGATTCATATCAATCTCCTAAACTATTTTTTAGGCCTATAAATACCCTTCCCCCTCCTCATCTAGAAGTTAATGATTGAATCTGCAATTTCGCTCTCAAACTCTCTTTCTCTCTTTGGTTCTGACTTGAGCGTCGAAGGGTCTGTCGCCAATGCCACCCCCGTGTGTTTCAAGCTTTTTGCAGGTCCATCATTCGCGTCAGCAACCATCGAATTCAAATCAAGGTGTTCAATTAACGATCCAGATCTACTCTTGGGAGCGCTAACCACTTTTTACTACAACGATCAAAGGTTAGATCCTGTTAGAATCAACAGGAGATAAGGGATTCATATCAATCTCCTAAACTATTTTTTAGGCCTATAAATACCCTTCCCCCTCCTCATCTAGAAGTTAATGATTGAATCTGCAATTTCGCTCTCAAACTCTCTTTCTCTCTTTGGTTCTGACTTGAGCGTCGAAGGGTCTGTTGCCAATGCCACCCCCGTGTGTTTCAAGCTTTTTGCAGGTCCATCGTTCGCGTCAGCAACCATCGAATTCAAATCAAGGTGTTCAATTAACGATCCAGATCCACTCTTGGGAGCGCTAACCACTTTTTACTACAACGATCAAAGGTTAGATCTTTAGTTGTTTTCTTCAAATATAAACTCACTATCTGTTTGCTCCCATACCAAAATAAGCAGCAACACCACCACCATTGCTAGTCATGGAATATTTTGAGTTACATATTATTAATGTAATGTGAAATAAGCTTCATTATGTGTCAATTTCATTATGTGTAATGTGAACTAAGGTACTCATCTCCATCTGACTATGCTAAATAACTTATGTAGTACACCAAATTAATATAGTATAATTTTTCTATAGAACCCTCCAACCCATATCCTCCTTCGAATCTGAAACCCTCAGCAAAGGATTAAAACAGACCCAAAACATAAGAGAAGAGAGAAAGTGGTTGGGGGGGATTGAAGGTAAAATACTAAAACCTGTAAAACCTGATTGTATAGAAGTGGATCTGGGTTTAGAGGACCCTTCGAAATTCATTGATTTCTCAGTTTGCAAACTTGCGGCAGAAGAGAGGGACGCAAACGATAGCAACTTTGAACAGATTTATTCAGGTTTATACAGATTTATGTCAAAATTAAGGGACTATGGTTGAGAATTTGGGGTGCTGGGTTTTAATTTGGGGGTTTAGGGTTTCTGATTTAGGGGTGTCAAGTTTTCGATTTGGAGATTTAGGGTTTCCGATTTAGAGATTCAGACATGAATTTGGGATTTGGGATTTGAGATTTGGGATAGATAATTTCCAAATTTGGGATTTGGGATTTTAGCACTTGAATTTAGGATTTGGGATTTGGGATAGATAATTTCCAAATTCAAACAAAAAAGTTAGTGAGTGAGAGTGAGAATAGAGAGAGTGGACAGAGAAGGGAGTTATTACCAAGTGTTTATATGGAGGCATTCTGGTCTTTTCATAACCTAAATTAGGATTTTTTTTTTGGAAGGGTTGACTGCAAAAATGAGTACGTAGGGTTTATTGCGTTGACTCATAGATCATGGGGTTTTACTACATTGACTGTATAGATCATGGGCATTTTCTGCAATTACCCTTTCTTTAATTATACTATATCTTTAGCTAATTGGACTACCCTAACTCACCTTTCGAAATTTTGAAATAGAGAAAGGAGAGCCAAAGTAGATACTAACACGTGATAACCCCGTGTACTTAATTTACATAAAATTAAAACAACAAATACAAAAAAAAAAACCCTCATCTTCTACTTATCATCCCACTTCTAGCTACCCAAAAAAAACCCTCAACTTCTTTCAAATCCCGCTTATCCCCCCCACCCCCCGACCATCTCCTCCGGTCAACTCCGGGCCTAGTTTCAGCTACCCAATGCCACTTTCGACACCTCGCCGCCTCCGACACAACCCACACCCCGCCGTATCCTCGCCTCAACTTCAGCCCGAATTTTTGTGGTGAGTAAAAAATCGGTGAGTAAGGATTCGTTCAATTTTTTGGGGATGACGACGATTTCGTTTTTTTTAATATCCTCTCTCATTTCTTTACTGGATTTATATGAACAGGAATTATCACCATATTATACACTTCTTCATTCTCAATTTAGTAATTCTCTTAGTTTGTAATTTGAACTTTAGACTCTTTGTTATGACTCAATCATACTTTTGAAACCCCCCTTCTTAGATATGACCTTCATTTTCTCAATGGTTGAAGTTATTTTGACAGATGAGAGGGACTATTGCAACAAGCATGTTTACTTACCTAGTGATATTAGGTAACTCTCCTATACAAGAATCCAGGTTGTGTAACACATGATTTATTTGAACCACATGCAAGTCGATGTACTTCAGGCTCATATTCAAGCTATAAATGCATGTACAATTTAGAGTTATGAGAGCAAAATACCGTATAGAGATGTATTTTATCCGCTTAAAGTTTGCACTTATATTATGATACAGTTTATACGCTCTTCTTTACATGCAAGTGAGATTTGTTCTCTTACATCTTTACTTATTAGTTATAACTAAATGATGTTATTATATGATGAATGCAATTTCCATTATTTTTTATTTCTTCTTCTTTCAAGCCCTTTCTTACTTATTATTGCATATGTTGTTTATAAATTAGAAAATCACGATATACTTAAGACATTGTACTTATTGTGACTAAATAATTTCTTCATGAGATGATCAAGTCCGACTATAGAGCAATAATTTTATCTACATGCAATTCTTACAGGAAAGCTGAATCGGTGTTGTGTTCTTCCATCATATACATGAAGAAAACGCTAAGCTTATAGCTTTATTTTGGAAAAGGTGGTTGTTTAATGAGTAAGAAGATCACTTTTATATATGGTATCTCTATGTTCCTTTATAGTTTAGTACCTTAATTATCTTATTACTCATATAGAATATTAAGTCTTTTTGTTCTATGGTTGTAACCCCTGTTCCCGCAAATATGTATTTTCTATGTATTTTCATTATTTCGAATTTTGTAAATTATTTATCCGCTTTCAAATTCTTTTCGTTAAAATGTATTGTTGGATCTTCTATTAAAGTCTATTTTTAATCAATGATTTTATTTGTAACTAGTTTCCAATGATTTTCATATTGTAATACGAATCTTATTATTAATGTTATTATTGTGACGTTGATACATATTATGATTATTATTATTGTTACTATCATTATTATTGTTTCTATTATTATCATTATTACTAGTATTATCTCTAATACTATAATGGGAGAAGGCCTTAGTGTCATTTGTAAATCTACCAATTTGTAAATCTACCACTCTACCAACATGTGCAACACACGTACATAACTAATATAAAGAAGGTTTCAGGTTCAAACTCATACTATATCTGAATTTTTACTTTAAAAAATTTAATTTATTAAGACGTGCATCGCACATGTAAATTAACTATTATTATTATTATTGTTGTTGTTTCTTGATTGTTTATTAAAAATTTAATTCTATTCATTAATCGTATTTGTAGTTATTTTCAAATAGTTTTCAAATAATTCTATTTTTACATATGACCATGTTATTGTTATTGTTATTATTATTATCATTATTACTATAAAATTCTATTTTATTTTTTAGTATTTGAGTGTTAACTCAATGTATACTATTTGATTTATTGTACTATTGTATTACTAATTATTTTAATTGATTTAATTATTTACTTAACCTAGATCCTAATTGTTTTCCTTATTGGATTTAAACCCTTTAACCCAATACCCTATAGCCCATTATCTTATTGGAAATCAACCCGTTCACCGAATAACCCATTTACCCCCTTAACCCTAATTCATCTCCTATTTAGTCCCCTCTTTAACCCTAACCCTAATCACTATCTTAACCTAATCACCTTTTCTAATCCAGCCGCCAACTTCATCCCCTACCTCCTGACTCCTCTTTCTCTCCCGTTTGCACATGTCGACCCCCGATTATCCCCTTCTAGATCGTTTGAATCCTGGGCATCCGATCTCCTTTTGATCATCATGGTCGTGATGATCATCAAGCTTCCTTTGTTCGCAGCCGTTCAATTGATCGATCTTGATCGTCATCATCATCTTCATCATCAGGGAGATCTAGACCGTCTGATCTGCACCTAATCATCTTGATCATCAGGATCAGATCAGATCTGAGCCGTCGATCTCCTTGATCTTGATCTTGATTGCTGAATCTCTGCCATTAGACCTCTCGATCATTATCGTTATCAAGATTAGTGTTGATCCGTCTGATCGTTGTTTGATCATCAACATCGAGATTTATGCGCGATCGTGATCATCTCATCAAGATTTGCTTGGTTTTTGATCGTTGCCGTTTGTCAGGATCCATTTTCCGTTATTCTTTCGTCGAATTCATCGTCTACACCACAAAGTAAGTAACTTGTATAATTTTCTTTTGTGTATAAGTACAAAATACCGCATGTAGTCTTACTCTATTTTTTTGTTCGTTCTCATGAAGATCTCTTGATAAATCTTCATTTCATTCGTTGACCCATTCGTAGTCTTGATCCATCATCCTAAGTTGTCACACACACTACATGAAAATAAATTAGATCTAGCTAGACTCTTGATGCATGTATATGTTCTTCGTGACCTATGATATATTATGTATTTGTTGCATGCTTGGTGTATTAGATGTGTTATCTCGTTGTGAACTTGTTATTACCCGTGCCATGTTCATTTGAATATTTAATATATCATGTCTTGCATTATAATTTAATTTGGATCTATCATAGATAAGTTTTCTGATAAAATGCATGAACGAATTTCATTTTGCTGCTGCCCTGTTTTGATTCAACATTTTAGACCCTGTTAAGTTCAGCAAAATTAATTATATTTTGAATATGATTCGTAGTCCTCGATGTCTATTTTCCAGAACTTTCGACGGATCTCAATTTCGATATTAAATGTGTGAGTTATTGCTGTTTTACTGCAGCTGAGTCGTAATTTCCAGATTCTGAATTATGAGATCAGCACACGATCTATTATTTTAAGACTAATGTTAAAAGTAAAATTTGGACTTCATATTTTTCTGGGTATGTCTAGAGATGACTAGATCAAACCCTAATTTTTGTATATTTGTTTAATGACTTTCATAACTTATTTCATACTTGTGAAACTAATCATATAATTGTCAAACTGCATGCTCTTCAGTGAAGAACTCTATTTTCAGCCTGTTTCCAGGCACTTTTGATTTAAAATTTGTGAATATGAAATATAGCTTGGTATTTCTATTTTACAACCCTTTTGACAGATTTGAATTCAGAGTTGTATTTTGTGATTTATCATTGTTTTAATACTTTTGTGTCTAAGATTTCAGGTTCATAAAATTACTGCATCATTTTGTTTTCCAAATTAAATTAACTGTGCTATCTGTAATGGAATTTTATGAAATTTTATATACTAATACTAGACATGCTAGGGAACCTTCTAGATTTTTCTTAGATTTAATTAGTGTGTTTTTATACCATTTTCATGCTTGTATGTAAAACTTTGCAATTTCTTGCTGAACATGAATTCGGTATAAAACGTTGTTTTGAGCCCTGTTTTTGTAGTTGTTATACGAATCTTATTATTAATATTATTATTGTGACTTTGATACATATTATGATTATTATTATTGTTACTATCATTATTATTGTTTCTGTTATTATCATTATTATTAGTATTATTAGTATTATTGTTGTTTCTTGATTGTTAATTAAAAAATTAATTCTATTCATTAATCGTATTTGCAGTTATTTTCAAATAGTTTTCATATAATCCTATTTTTACTTATGACCATGTTATTGTTATTGTTATTATTATTATCATTATTACTATAAAGTTCTATTGTATTTGTTAGTATTTGAGTATTAACTCAATGTATACTTTTTGATTCATTGTACAATTGTATTACTAATTATTATAATTGATTTAATTATTTACTTAACCTAGATCCTAATTGTTTTCCCTATTGGATTTAAACCCTTTAACTGATCTATAACCCAATACCCTATAGCCCATTACCTTATTGGATATCAACCTGTTTACCCAATAACCCGTTTAACTCTTAACCCTAATTCATCTTCTATTTAATCCCTACCTTAACCCTAACCCTAATCACTATCTCAACCTAATCACCTTTTCTAATCCAGCCGCCAACTTCATCCCCTACCTCCCGACTCCTCTCTCTCTCCCGTCTGCACACGTCGACCCCCGATCACCCCCTCCCACCTCCACCGTCCTATGGTTCCCGTCCTGTCGCTCGACCACCTCCCTGCTCCGAACTCATTAGCAATTATCATCCCCAAATATAACCCCTATTTTTCATTTTATGTATTTTGGAGTGTATTTTTCATGTTTGGTGTATTTTTATAGCTCTTGTATTTATCGGAACCGTATATTGGATTATTTTAAATATATATTATTTTTCTTTCATTTTTGACCTCCTTGTGCTGATTGTTCGTCGTTTTGTTCATTTTCGCCATTTTGAGTTATTTTTCTCATTTTCTTGGCCTCGTTCATATTTATTATTTATTTTGGTGATGTGATGGATTTTTGGTGGTGATTTATCCAAATTTTGATTTTTGACCCTTAAGGAGATTTTTAGGAGCCATAAAACTCACTATATATTGTATCCCCATTTGAATTTGACCCAATACCCATCACCCATTTGTATACCTATTAATTCATAATGTTATCCACAACCTATTAGCCCAGATTAATCTCCTTATATAATAACCTAATCCTAATAAACCCTAACCCTAATCCCTATTAATCTCTTTCCTCTCCCAAAACACATCCGGCCCCCCTCTTTTTTTTTCTTTCCTCTCCATCCCGGCCTGCACTTCTCCATTACCAAACCGAGCCCCACCTCTTCCATCCAATCCGGCCTCCACCATACTTCCATCCATACATAAACCCTACTCCACCATATTCCTTCCACCCTACAACTCCATCAACCCCTTGTGTGGCCGGCTACTCCAACCAGCACCACCATCCATAAAAATCATCACAAAACCCTCCTCTTGGTGTCCCTTGAAGTGGGTATTCGCCCCTTTGTTCGTTGCATCGAGGAGATCATCCGTAAGGCGTTCTTGGTTCGTGGGTTCGCTTGGATTTGCGATTGGAAGGATTCCGCTCGTGGGATTTGTTGCTAGGACTATTTTCTTCGTATCTCACTCCATTAAGAGGCAAGTAACTTGTACATAATTTCATTAGGTTGATACAAGTCAAAAAGTTCACACTTAGAGTAGTTGGGTCTAGAGACAACCGAAAATTGTATTTTTGTTGATGATTTTGTCTCTATTGTGTTGAATTTTTCCATAGAAGACTTATGACATGATGTTTGATAGGTTAATGCCCTAGGTTTCACCCAAACTTGATTTTGTTCGTGTATATGACATATTGCATGTTATGTGTTTGATTGATTGCGCATATGAAAATTATTAGGCTTGGACATGTTAGATACCCTAAAACATAATGTTTAGATGATTAGTAGGTTGTATTTCAAGTTTGGTTAAGTTTGGATCAATATCATGGAAGTTATGGTGTTTTTAAGTAGAGGTGTGAAATCTGTATTTTGCAGTATGTTCTGTGTTGCTTGCTGTTTTCACCCATGCTAAGGTCCGAATCTCAACTTGGAAATTAAAAGTGAATTGTAGATAATTGTGTATATTTTCAAACCTCACTGGTTTTACCTGATTTGTAGTTTGTATGACTGAGATATGATAGTTTTGGTACAGGTGTGTCGATAGTTTTCAGATTCTGTTTTGTATGGATTTTGTTAACAATTTATTTTCAAGAACTAGGCTATTCATAATATCTTAGTATAATATTTTGTTCAGTGTTTAGTATAATATTTTGTTCAGTGTTTCCCCATGATGCTAGGGACTACCCAGATTTTTGGTGTATTTTAAAGATGAGTTTTGTGTGGTGTTTTATATTCTTTTCTAAAATCTACTTATGATGTAAATTGCGCGCTGTTCAATAAAGAACCCAGTTTTCACTATAATTCCTTATACTGTATGAAAATTATTTGTGAAATATGAAAGTTAGTAAATTTTATCTATTTTCATAGCGTTGTGGCGGAATTGGATTTCGAATCACTGATTGCGAGATATCCTAGTTTTCGTACAGCAGTGTTGAGAAATTCCACATTCTTCAAACCATGTTTGTGTGTTGCATCTTATTTTTGATGACTTATCTATACTTACTGGAATATTATGAAACTTATTATTTTGAGTCTATACCTATAGGGAATTACCCCAGATTTTTCGTGTAATTATTTGATATGTTTTCATGCTGTTTTCATGCTTTTGAAGTTGTTCCCCTGTTTTCTGGCTGAACCTAAAATCTGCATTCAATTCAGTTTTGAGCTGAGATGTTGTGAACTAGTATGTGACTTTATTATACTCGTTGAATGTGTGTGGATGTCTAGTTTCCAGATCTTTCGACGGATCTTGATTTGCATGTCTGTAGCTCTCAGAATCTCTATTTTAGTACTGATTAGTCTTGCTATCCTGATTATGAACATACCCTTTTGTGCTCGTCTATGTGACTCTATAGTATCTATACTTACTGATGTGATTCCCTGAACCTAAACCTGATTATATAATGTTAGTTGGACACTATTTCGCACATATTCATGTCTGTTAGTAACCATAATAAAAGTAATCAAGCCGGGGTTTATGGGACAGATCTAGTAGTGGATAGTGCAGAAACGTATACTCGGAAGGAGACTTGTGTTTCCTGTATGACATGTTACCGATCAAGTTTACCGAACAAGTTACCGATCAAGTTAATATTCTATTACCGATCAAGTTACCGATCAAGTTTACCGATCAAGTTACCGATCAAGTTTACCGACCAAGTTTACCGACCAAGTTTACTGACCAAGTTCTGTGATTCTGTGAATACCTGAGTACACTGCCCTGTATGGTTCCCTACGAAATCTAAAGCGAAACTGTTGTGTTGTAGCAACCATGTGATAAAAGTTGGGGCGCATGAAGTGCTACCTAGATAGTAATCACACAAGACTTGAACTTAATACTCGGACATGATACTTGAAAAAGATACCTGTGAATACGCTGGGCTTTTGTTACGTGCTCGTATTCCGAATTTTTGGGAAGCGGGGTGTGACACCAATCCATCCTCCGCGAACACCACGCTAGAAACCTCCGTGGCGTCCCGACGCTGCCCCCGCTGACCGCGACCTCGACTGTCTGCCTTACTCACCATAGTCATGACCACCCGTCGTTGCCCCATGTTCTCGTCTCCCTGGTCATCTCCTCGAGTCGATGTCCTCATCGCCATGGCCGCTCAACTCCTCGACCACCATGCACTTACAACCATGTGCTGCCATTCACCACCTGCCCCTTGGTGCCGCTCGACCTCCTCTCCCCGTCATCCTCAATTGCCACGCCACCATCCCGAAGCCATCGTCGATTGCACCCCATATCATCCCCTCCTCTGTTTCTCCCCAAAAATAGAGAACCCAGTCGAGCCCCCTCGATGCTGCCGCCGTCCCCTCGCCGAACCACCACTGTCCCTACCGCTGTCATAGCCGATGCCCATTAGTGTTGCTATTTGATCAAGAGATTTTTGATCATTTGAATCCTTGCCGTCCGGTCTCCTCTTGATCATCACGATAATGATGATCATCAAGCTTCCTTTGATCGTAGCCGTTCAATCGTTCGATCTTGATCATCATCATCATCTTCATCATCTGGGAGATATAGACCGTCTGATCTATACCTAATCATCTTGATCATCAGGATCAAATCAGATCTGAGTCGTTGATCTCCTTGATCTTGATCTTGATCATTGAATCTCAGCAGTCCGACCTCTCGATCTCATGTTTCTTGATCTTGATCATTGAATCTCAGTCATCTCCAATTTCATGTAGTCTTGCTCTATTTTTGTGTTCATTCTCATGAAGATCTCTTGATAAATCTTGATTTCGTTCGTGGATCCATTTGTAGTCCTGATCCATCATCCTATGTTGTTACGCACACTACATGAAATTAAACTAGATCTAGCTAGACTATTGATGCATGTATATATGTTCTTCGTGACCTATGATATGTTGTGTATTTGTTACATGCTTGGTGTATTAGATGTGTTATCTCATGGTAGACTTGTTATTACCCATTCCATGTTGATTTGAATATTTAATATATCATGTCTTGCATTATAATAATTAAATTTGGATCTATTATAGATAAGTTTCTGATAAATTGCATGAACGAATTTCGTTTTACTGCTTCCCTATTCTGATTCAACATTTTAGACCCTGTTAAGTTCAGCAAAATAAATTATTTTTTGAATATGATTCGTAGGCCTCGATGTCTATTTTCCAGAACTTTCGGCGGATCTCAATTTCGATTTTAAATGTGTGAGTTATCGCTGTTTTATTGCAGCTGTGTCGTAATTTCCAGATTCTGAATTATGAGATCTGTACACGATCTATTTATTTTAAGACTGATGTTAAAAGTAAAATTTGGACTTCATATTTTTCTGGGTATGTCTAGAGCTGACTGGACCAAACCATAATTTTTGTATATTTGTTTAATGACTTTCATAACTTATTTCATGCTTGTGAAACTAATCATATAATTGTCAAACTCCATGCTATTCAGTGAAGAACTCTATTCTCTGCCTATTTCCAGTCACTTTTGATTTAAAATTTGTGAATATGAAATATTGCTTGGTATTTCTATTTTACAACCCTTTTGATGGATTTGAATTCAGAGTTGTATTTTGTGATTTATCGTTGTTTTAGTACTGTTGTGTCTAAGATTTCAGGTTCATAAAATTACTGCATCATTTTGTTTTCCAAATTAAATTAACTATGCTATCTGTAATGGAATTTTATGAAATTTTATATGCTAATACTAGACATGTTAGGGAACCTTCCAGATTTTTCTTAGATTTAATTAGTGTGTTTTTATACCATTTTCATTCTTGTAAGTAAAACTTTGCGATTTCTGCCTGAACATGAATTCGGTATAAAACGTTGTGTTGAGCCCTGTTTCTGTAGTTGTAATATACACAAGTCATATAATGCTGTTTTGAGCACTGTGATTTCATACATAACCTATCCATGACCAATGTCCCCCTCCTATGATGAACACTCATGGCAAGATAGGAGCTTATGGTGTCGATTTCATAGGGACCATAGCCACAATACCAACGACTATCCAGCACTTAAAGACGAAATTGGAGTTCTAATCCAGCTTGGGATTTCCTCCAGCTACGGGAGCGAACAAGAGCACAGAGTGAGATTCCGAGCCACAAGACTCAGAACCCATGGCGATCTTCCAATCAATTCACAGAGGACCCATGCGCAGGTAGTTTAATTCTTCCTGGAAGGCGTACATCCGAAAAGAAAACTCAGTGCAAAACTCAACCCCCCACCCTGCAAAGAGCTTAGGATTTCCAATAACTTTATCTATCAAGGACATGGAAGACATCCAAATTCTTCGTTGTGAACCGCTAGTAATCAGCCTTTGAATGGCGAATCACAAAGTGCACTGCTTCTTCATAGACAACTGTAGCTCGGTGAATATCCTCTTCTTTGATGCTTTCAAATGCCTCAAGCTCTCCAAGGACCATCTTAAACCAGCTGAGTACACCCTCCACAGGTTCTATGGGCCCCAGTCCAAATCGAAAAAATGGTTGCCCATGAACTACGAGAAATGCCTTGACTACCCGAAGAGAGGCAATGGACTTTATTGTCGTCAATGTGAAGTTTGCCTACTACGTCATCCTCGGCTACCCCGGCCTGGCAGCTCTTCACGCAATATCCTCTGCTGTCCACACGAAGATGAAGTTCTCTACACCAACTGGAGCGGGAGAAGTGAGGGGGAGCCAAGAAATAGTATGTGCATGTTACACAACCACAATGGGTGCTCACTCTTCCCCCTTAATGTCATAGAACTCAGTTAAGAAAGGAGTCTTGACTCCGAGCCCATAGATGAACTAGAAGAGAGCTCGTTCTCCCAGGAAGAGCATGTTAGGTTTCAAGGTCAATCATAGAGTAAATACACAGCAGAATTAAATAAGAAAATTGAAACCCAGCCATAGATTCATGCGAAAACCATAAAACGTGTTAAGAGTTTTACCTCAACGATGAATATGTTGTGTCCATAGTTTGGCAATCATGAGCACTGCAAAGTTGCGGTGCCTCTATGGTATCAACACGAACGAATCAAATTGGGATCTCCCTCATGCCGTGGTGCTAGCTGCAGGAAGGGAATGTTCCTTACAATCTCTCTCTCTCACTTTCTATGATGGCTAAGGTTTACTCTTCATCGTGCTAGACATAGATACATATCATATATATATGTGTGTGTGTGTGCTAGCTGCAGGAAGGGGATGTTCCTTACATTCTCTCTCTCTCTCACTTTCTGTGATGGCTGGGGTTTACTCTTCATCGTACTACACATAGATACATATCATATATATATGTGTGTGTGTGTGTGTGTGTGAAGCAAACCATAAGTAAGCAGTGAGATGTGTGGGCCTTCTAATTTGGGTTGGCCTAATTAATCTAATTAATTGTCCAACCAATTTTAGGAGCCCAAGTCTTGATTTGATTCCGAATTAAATTCATCCAATTAGTTTAAATCCCAATTTCGATCTAGTCTAAGTGTGTGACCCTATAAGTTCCCATTATGTTGACATTAATACTAAAATCCTATTTTAAGGTTACAAACAATTAGTGGTATATAGCAATACATCACTGCTACTCAAGAGGCCCGTAGATATTGTTCCTGTTATATAAGAGGGACAAATCCTATCTATGTCACCCACATCTCTCCGCATGATTTGTAGTATGTCCAATAGTCGACCTTATGATCACCTTATTATAGGCGACGTTTGACTGTATTAAAAAATATAACTTCTCAAGTAGGGAACCGTTGACTTCAAGTCAAAGGACCACGTTCACCATGGTCACTGTAAGAACCGCTTATGACACTCACGTAAAGATCCATGCAGCATTCTCATGGTGGGTCAGTCCAGTACATTATTATTATAATATGTACCCTTGTGAATACTTGATATCTCATATCCATGACCTATGAGATATGGTCATCAGTCTACGTACATAGTAGTCTCTATGTATCATTGTTGTCCTAATTCACAATAATACTTTACTAGGGACATTTAAGAATAGCGTTCTGATTTCAACGAACATGATCTCTCAATCAAGTCGTGCACTTGATGTTCCATGTTACTGAACTTACTATTCTCAGAACTTTATTATGTTCATTTAATCACAATAAATAACACAATAAATAAAATGCCTCATATATGAAATAAATTTCATGATACAATATAAACTAGTAATTAAGGTCAACATACAACTGGCATCTAGGCCATACACCAACAAAGTAGGCCAGGTATTTTCTAGTAAGCAAAACTCTCCCACTCCGAGTCAAAGAGCAACTTGCCAGTTGCATCAGGGAGAACCAAGACTTATTTACTTGGACCGCCGCTAACGTGCCCAAAAACTTAGCAGACTTGATTACACACCACCTCAGTGTTAATCTAGGCGTCAAGCCAGTCCAGTAAAAGTGCTACAAGTTCCCTCTCGACAGGCAACAGGCTGTCAAGGAAGATCAAAAAACTTCTAGTCACCTGTTCCATTCAAGAAGTTAGCTATCACGAGTGGTTGGCTAACATAGTCATGGTGAAGAAAGCAAATGGAAAGTGGAGGATTTATATTGACTTCACTGATCTCAACAAGCATGTCCAAAGGACCCCTTCCCTCTTCCAAGCATTGATAAGTTGATTGATGCCACAATCGGGCACGAGCTCCTCTACTTGATGGATGCCTTCTCATGATACAATCAAATCTGAATGTTCCCTCCCAATATCCTGAAGACATCCTTAATTGCTGTCCAAGGCTTCTATTTGTAATATCGCAAAATTAATTAATAATTATTTTGGTATATGAAAAGTATTGCATTATGTTACAACCATAGTTTACTAATAAAATTGTTTTTGCATATATGTTAAAAGTATTTGCATATATATTATTGCTATATATTATTTTAAACTGTACAACCATACATACATATGGATGGAATATTGGATGATAATCCTCCACATCTCTCTACTCTCCTCCACACATTCAACCTAACCCTAACCCCCACCCTCCTAACCCGACCCTAGGCGGCCAAACCCTAACCTAACCCCATTCTCCTTCTATAAATATGAAAGTGAAAGAAAACCCTAGCTCATTTTCAAAACCTAGTTCATTTTCATGAAACCATATCTCATTTTTTCTCATTCCTACCACTTCTAATCATCACCTATCTTCTTTAAACTACTCCTATACACTCCCCCACTTCTCTAGTTTCCGAAATTGTTGATCAGGGAGCCAAGAAAGGAGAGCAAGAAGGTAGGAGGAGAAGAACTCAAAGAAAAGAGAGGCAAAGGAATTATCTAGTAGGTGGGTGTCTCTTGAACACTATAATTTGTTTAAAAAAGTCATAGTGTATTCTTATAATGTTATGAACAACATGAATTGGTGTTGTGTTGCTATTGTATGATTGGTCTTATAGGCCCTAAATTTCCAATAAATAAAATTAGAAATAAGTGGCATAATTCCCAGCATTAACTTCAATTGCAATTATAAACATAGTACAAAACACAAGGAAAATTAAAACTTTCTATTACATCAACTCTATAAAACATAGCTGAATTCAAACACTTTAGATTACAATTCTTTACAACATGATGAATTACAATTTTCAGTTAACTCCAAGCTCTTTCTTAATTCAACGTTACCCATAACTGTAAACCTGCAAAAATCTAATGAAAAGTGGGCACATCAGTTAAATGCAACTGACGTCAACTATAGTAATAGCGATACTTACCATCCTCATAATCACAAACAATAATAATGTATAGATGGAAATAATAATAATAGAACATGAACAACATGGCAATAATAGATGGAACATAAAACTACAATAAATGAAGTATAAAACAGAAAACAAGTGAAGCTAGACTAAGTGTCAAGTGTAAGAAAAACAGAAAACAAGCATGCATAAAACAAGTCAAAAAAACCACAAATGCATATGATGCTTACTAATGCATACTTGTCTGATTCTATGCATCTCATTCTACATAGGTCCGGTGTAAGCCTTTATCGTTCTCTATTTTATAGGGTTTAACCCATCGTTATGCAACTAACCCTACTACGGTGATTACTTTAAGATTTAGAGTATTCTGTGAGTATCTAGTGTCATGCCCCAGTAATCCCTGAGAATCAACTTTCCCATCATCCGTGATATTGGGTACACACCCTTACACCCCGATAATTCTGGAAATTGAAACCTACACCGTTCGCCAATGGTACCTCATCACACAAATATCCCATGAGCGTCGCCTCAACCCCTAGTAATCCCGAAGATTCATCTCACACCATCCGTGATCACACCCAGGTAATTCCTAAGACTATCTTCCACCGTCCGGTCATATAAGGCCCCCTACCCATGTTTGCTCTTATTTTATCATAACTCCAACTAGTGCCTATCATTAGGTTTACCTAGATTTGGTGTACCCTGCCGTACTTAACTCAACTAAATCAACAACGAGGCCCCACTGGCCAAAACATCCACAAAGTCTCAATCGCCGGCATGTTAGGGTCCTACTTAACCTCAAGAGTCTTAAAACTCAAAAACAACATCTTAACATTTCTTAGTATCTCATAAATCCAAATAAGTCAACTCACAGAGAGGTTTTCCTCAAATCCAATGGTCAATAAAACCAAATACTGTCAAAGTGCAGTTGTATAATTTGTCAAAACTGAAACAAAGTGCGAACAAAACTGAGATCTTATACTCTCAAAACAGTGTAGAATAAACCCAATATAACACCTTTGGAAATCACGAAATGTTCACTTTCTAAACCCACAAAAAAAATAGAACTTAAACTCCATAAAAATATAAGAACTCACTCTCTGAAAATGGTTTAATCTGAACTAAATCATTTTGAAAAACAGAGAAGTTATCTCTGCAAATTCGAATTAACAATCGTTCAAGATATAGAAAGACTCACTGCAAACAGGGCTCGACGGTCGACTGACAACTATAGTTGTAAAAGTTGTGACCGACCTACAGAACTCAATTAAAATCCACAATTTTAAACCCTAGCAGTCAACTGGCAGTTACTGCAGAAAATACTGCAGTCGACTGCTAGCACAAAAAATGGGGACAACCTAGCATGATAGTCGACTGCACCTACGCGTTGAAATGAACTACGGTCAACAGCCAGACGCACTGTGGTCCACCGTGTAGTCGACTGGCACGCAGTCTTCAACAGCCATGAACATTGCAGTTTCTCTCAAAAACTAATACATATTTAAAAACTTCGAATACACAAATCTAAACAATGAAACCTGTGAAAAAGCAAGTGCATCTTTGGCAAAACTACTAAACTTACGCATCAAAAACTTTCACAAAAGTCCAATTTTTGAAGTTATAAGAGCATCCACAATGGTAATTCTCAAATATTAGAATATGGCAAAATAACATATAGCAAACGACAAGATTTGCTGCAGTTGTGATTTGCTATAATTTGAGAAACAAATATTAAAAATGGAGCTCGAACAAAACAACTTGTTTCATCCTTTTATTTTTTATTTTTTACATAACGATTAAGTTAGTTAAGTAATGATTAGATATTAAAATAGGTAAATTAAATATTAAAATATATACTAAGCTATCTATTTACTACATTAACCTAAGAATAACTAATTAACACACTAATCTAATTAATACAAAGTGGCTGGACGGGACTTGTTGTCCCATCCATGCCAAGTTTGGCTTCAAACGGGACAACATGACCCGTTTGACGATCTGTTGATTTTTTTTTTAAATTTTTTTTAGAGGGTCCAACATGTATATACTAAGCTATCTAATTAATACACTAACCTAAGATTATGTAATTAATACACTAACCTAATTAATACAAAGTGGCTGGACGGGACATGTTGTCCCATCCAAACCAATTTTGGCTTCAAACGGAACAACATGTCCCGTTTGACGATTTGTCGATTTTTTAAATTTAATTTAATTTAATTTTTATTTTATTTTATTTTTAGACGGTACAACATATACCGTCTGATCATTAAAAAATAAATTACAGGTCAGACAAAACAACTTGTTTCGTCTGATCCCATTAAAAAAAACAAAGGCCCCTATATTTTGAGAATCGCCGGTTCGTTTCTCAAGTTTGAGAAGCGACTGTAGAGATTTTGCCAAAATATGGCAAAATAGCAAACGACTGCAGACTCTTAATTCTCAAAATATGGGAATTTGGAAAAAAATGAGAAACGATTGTGGATGCTCTAACTGGAACAAGAATATTTTAAAGAAAATTTTCACATAAATACTTGAAAACCACTAAACGCAGTCAAGATCTCCTCTCATACAGAATATAAAACTTAAACATGTTTAAAATTGAGATTTTATTTTGAAATTCACCTTTGTTGGTCAAAATATCTCAATCCACCCGACTCAACTTCAAGTTCTTTTATTTCTCACTTAATTCAAATCCAAAACAATACTACTCCTCATCTTCAATCCCAGAACAGTGAATACATAGGGGAAAACATCAACTAATGGTTCTTTGTTCAATCATGTGCATGTATGAAATCACAATTCAATTTGCATCTTATATATATACATGATATGAATCCACAAATCAAGAAATTCTCACACAAGCAATGTTTAGATTTATACTAATTAGATGATAACTCCTACATGTCTCATACACATTTAATATCAATTTAGACACGATTATTCAAGGGTGGCATAAGAAAGTAAATATCTTTGTCTATCTTATACATTAACTATTTAAGCATGAGAAATTACTCATAACTTCATATTTCTTCATGAAATTTTTTGATTAGTTATTCATTCATTAAAATCTATATTCACAAATCATATTTCATAAGCATGCAACTTCTAATCATGCATTATGCTTGAACAAATTTACAATCATATAGCAAACAAGAGGAAAGAAAGCATCACCCACCTCAAAGAAGACTAAATTGAAGAACAATAGTAGTAGTAAAGAAAAACTCCTTCCTTCTCCTTGCAAAAGTCCAAGATCCAAGCTTTAACTGCAAGAAAATATGAGGAAAAATAAATTTTGGGTTTCAAAACAGAGAATAGTGGCTGCTACCCCTAATATAGGCCGAGATTTAGTCCTCTGGGCTTTCACAAAGTTTACAAAAATACTCAAGAAAATTATTTATTTACATATATGGATTCTTCCAATTATTAGTTAATCAAATCAATTTAAAATTAAATTAAATTAAATTTCCTTACTCTCCTGATTTGGCCGACCAACATGCACAGCCCGAAAAACCGAAATCTAGAGTTTTTACTCAAAGTGGCAATTTTTCATAAAGTTCTTCATTTTTGAGTATTTACAAATATGTCATAAATTAGTCATAAAAATCCAGAAAATTTATAATTAATACCCACTAATAAATATTAGATTTTCCAAGTCAATTTTCTGACTTCATGTTTCCCAAGATAATATTTGCGCTTGTTTTGCAAGTTCAAAAAGATAAATTTCAGAAAAATATTTGTTAAATCACAAAAATTCATTTTAAATCATTTATTAAATTAAAAAAAATATTTAAAATTCTAGGGTGTTACATTACTCCCTCCTTAGAATAGTTCTGTCCTCAGAACTTGTCACGCCTCGCTTCCTAAAAATACGGAATACGAGCACGTAACAAAAGCCCAGCGAATGATATTCATCATCCATAAGCTGTTCAGGAATTCTTTACAACATGTCACAATATAATCAGAGTCGGAAGCTAGAAAAAGTCAACTACATGCACATATGAACCAAATACCAATAAAAATACTTGAAATAAAATATATTAATCTCAAATAGTCATGATCTGAAATACATAAATAATCCTGGGTCACATTGCCCAAATACAAGAATAAATCCAAGTCTCAAAATTCAATTATTGTGCAAAATAAGCAACAAAAATAATAATGGCCAAGTCCCAGAATCTAGTACATCATGTCACCAATCTCGTCTGAAACTTGTCCTCCAAAATTTGCAATTCAACGAATACAGGGAAGAGGAAAAGAGAAAACATAAGTACCCGTCAATTGCAAGTCGCGGGTCACAAATAGAGTAGGATACAAGCACATGGAATGGGGAAAACTAACAAGCACATGGTATAGGTATAATGTCAACCTAAACAAACTAGCATGGTAAAAGTATCAAGTGTACAAGGCATAAACAAAGTGTCAAGTAAACAAGTATCCTATAAACATGCATCAAGTGTCAAGTGTCGTGTATTCATGTAATCATGTCTCATATATCATGTCTGTATGCACGTATCATGTCAAGTATCTTATTCAAGTATCATGTTAGAGTATTAAGTTCAAGTCTTGTGTGATTACTATCTAGGTAGCACGACATGCCTTCCACACCACATGGTTGCTACAACAAAGCAATTTCATTTTAGATTTCATATTGGACCATAGAGGGCAGTATACTCAGGTACAGGAAACAGGAAATAGGAAATAGGTTCATGAATCAAAACAGGTACACAAATCATCCAATTCATGCATCAACGGGTTCATGAATCAACAGGTACACGACCAAATAGGTACGTGCATTAACAAGTAACAGGTATACGAACCAATAGGTATCATGCATCAACATGGGAAACATGGGCCCCCTTCCGAGTACATGTTTCTGAATTATCCACTACGAGATCTTTCCCTTAAACCCCGGCTTGGTTACTTATTATTATTCTCAAACAGGCATGTATAAGCATGAAACAGTGTCGACTAACATAGTATAATCAGGTTTAGGTTCAGGAAACAAATCAGCACGCATGGATAATATACATTCACATATACGAGCAAAATAGTCTAGGTTCATAATCAGGACAGCAAGACCAAGAAGTACTAAAACAGTGATTCTACGAGCTACAGGCATGCAAATCAAGATCCGTCGATGGATCTGGAAACTAGACATCCACACGCATCCAACGAGTATAATTAAGTCACATACCAGTTCACAACATCTCAGCTCAAAACTGAATTGAACACAGATTTTAGGTCCAGCCAGAAAACAGGGGAACGACTTCAAAAGCATAAAAACAGCATGAAAACATATCAAATACTTCCACGAAAAATTTGGGGTAATCCCCTACAGGTATAGACTAAAAATAACAAGTTTCATAATATTCCAGTAAGTATAGATAAGTCATCAAAAATAAGAAGCAACACAAAAACATGGTTTGACGAACCTGGAATTTCTCAACACTGTTGTACGAAAACAAGGATATCTCGCAATCAGCAAGTCGAAATCCAATTCCGCCAAAACGCCGTGAAAATAGATAGATTTTAACAACTTTCATATTTCACAAATAATTTTCATACAGTATAAGAAATTGCCGTGAAAATAGCGTTCTTTACTGAACAGCGCGCAAATTACAGCACAAGATGAATTTAGAAAAGAGCATGAAACACCACATAAAAATTATCTTTAAAATTTACCAAAAATCTGGGTAGTCCCTACTATCATAAGAAAATACTGAGCAAAATATTATACCAAGATAATATGTATGGAATAGTTCTTGAAAATAATTTGTTAACTAATTTAACCCAAAACAGAATCTGGAATTGATCGACACGTCTGTAGCAAAACCATCATAACTCAGTCATACGAAATTCAAACCAAGTAAAACCAGCGGGGCTTGAAAATAGACAAAATTATCTACAATTCACTTTTAATTTTGAAGATCGAATTCGGACCTTAGCATTAGGGCTGGTATACCGTACCGTACCGTATTATCATTACTCTACCGTCTACCGTACCGGAATACTTGGTACACAAATTTCTCTACCATTACCGTGCCAAGATTTTGGTACTACCGAGTTCGGTACTACCGGAATATTGGTACGATATTGGTAATACCATGGTACTACCGGACATCAATTAGCTTAAAAAATAACATTCATATAAATGGCAAATGAAGGATAAATAAGCTCAACATAAATATATATGTCAAGAAGTTCCAACATAAATATATATATATATATATATATATATATATATATATATATATATGAAGAAGTTCCTTAATCCACCCAGGCCAAACAACAAATCAGGGTTGTAGACTTTATTGTTGTACAATTTCAAAGATGTATAAGTTTCAGTATAATGTATCTTTATTGTATGAAAATTAGTTTCAACATTCTACAATATGATTGATTTAATATGCTACTCTATTAGATTCAACATTCTGTAATATGCTTAATTATATATAATTGGATAGCTTCAACATACAGAGAAAGAATGACAACAATTCCTGAAGTTAAGAAGATTCACATATAAAGAATGACAACAGTATTGTTATTTTCCGTTCATAACATTCATGATATTTGATGGTTCTTTCATTTCTGTGTATTGTTCTACTCCCTTTTTTTTTTAGTATGTATCTCATTTAGAAGATTCATTTATAAATCAATTTCAGGATTATGATACAAATATAATACATAAATAAGATTTCACCTATATTAACTTCTAAAAAAATACAAAAATTAATTTGATAAATCAAATCAGAAGATCTTTTACATTCTAAATTCCTAATTTACTTGTGAATAATAATACCCAAGATCTCAAGAAAACCCAACAAGAACAAGAAGAAGATGGATCTTATATTAATACACCAACTAAACTCTAATGTTTCCTAATTAGTCGAAAAAATCCTCCAAAAATACCGTACCGATGGGGCTGAAGAAGGTAGGCGGTGTCGCGACAGCGTGGTGCTTCGGCAGCGTAGTGCGTAAGTCAATCAGAGCGTATGCCCTAGATTCAGAAAAAGAAAAAAAGGAAGAAGGAAAAATAGAAGAATAGTTGAAGTACTAGTATAACTGGTGTGAAAAATTGAAAAAGAAAATAAGAAAAATGGGCCTGGAGCTAGGTTTGAGCCTGGGTTTTTAAATATAAAAATTAAATTAAATATATATTAATTACTTGGTATGGTACGGTATACCATGGTATCAGTATTAGGTACCAGTACCGATACCATATAATTTCGGTATGGTACAATACCGAGATTTCGGTATGGCATTACCAAGATTTCGGTAATATATGGTATGGTAATGGTATGGTACAGTATGGTACGGTAATATGGTATTTTTTGACACCCCTACTTAGCATGGGTGAAAACAGCAAGCAACATAGAACAGACCGCAAATTCCAGAATTCACATCTCTACTTAAAAACATCACAACTTCCACAATTTTGATCCAAACCTAACCAAACTTGAAACAAAGCCTACCAATCATACAAATATTATATTTTAGGGATTCTAACATGTCCAAGCCTAATAATTCTCACATGGGTAATCAATCGAACACATAACATACAATATGTCACATACACGAACAAAATCAAGTTTAGGGTGAAACCTAGGGTACTAACCTATCAAACTTCATGTCATAAGTCTTTTATGGCCAAATTTAACACGATAGAGACAGACTCATCAAATAGAAACACAAGATTTGGTCGTCTCTAGACCCAACTACTCTAGGTGTGAACTTTTTGACTTATATCAATCTAATAAAATTTTGTACAAGTTACTTGCCTTAATTTGGAGATGAAGAACGATACAAATCAAAAGTAGGAGCAAATCCCACGAACGAAAATCCACGAACTCACGAACGATAGTTCACGATACAAAGCAAATCACGAATCACACACGCACAACCCACTTGTATACGCGAAGCAACCAGAGAGCGAGAGAGAGATCAATCGGGAGAGAGAGAATCGAGGAAATAAATGTCTCCCTCTTTTTTTTTTTTTTTTTCACAGGTGAATAGGATACTATATATAGGTGGGAAAAATTAGGGTTGGAAAAAATTAAGGCGGCCAGCACACGGGTAGAAAAGGGGCTCAGGTGCCCTCGCGGTTGGATGGATTTTCTTTGGTGCAAATCCGGGTACTAAAAAGGAGCTCACGGTTAGGAGGTAGTATAGGAAAGAAATAAATATGGTAATAGGTATTAGGATTATAAAGTAGTAGGTGTAGGATTAGGAAATGGGTTGGTATGGTGTTTTAGATTAGGATAGTTCTGATGGGTTTTTAGGTATGTGGGGGAAACGGGTTAAGGGTTTTAGGTGGATTGGGTTTATTTAAGTGGGTTCGGGTAGGATATAGGGAAAGAGGGTTTGGTGGTTAATGGGTTTTAAATGGGTATTGGGCTATATATATAAAAATCCAATAGGGAAAATTGCGGTTTATCAAATCCAATAAAAAAAATATATAACATTATTAGATAAATTAGAGTACGATAGTAATAATAAAAAAAATAATAATAATGCAAATATTACCACTGACTAAAAATAATACTGATAATAATAATAATAATAATAATAATAATAATAATAATAATAATAATAATAATAATTGTATTAAAATACAAAATCATACAAAATAGTTACAAATACACTTATTGATCGATTTTTTTTTTTTTTTAATAGAAGGTTCAAAAGTACATTTTGACAAAAGAATTTGAAAATCGGAAAAATAATTTGCGGAAATTTAAATAGAGAAAATACAAAAATACGTTTTTAGGAAAACAGGGGTTACAGAACTATCGCTAATAGGGACAAAATCAATTACAAGCAAAAGAAATAAATTACATAAAAAGTTTGGGAAAGTCCTTCATACGATCTTCCGGCTCCCAAGTGGCTTCCTCGAACAACTGGTTCCTCCATAATACCTTGACCATAGGTATAACTTTATTCCTCAATACCTTCTCTCGACGGTCAATAATCTCCACAGGCTGTTCCTTGTAACTCAAGTTCAGCTGCAATCCCTCAGGCACTTCCATCAACTCGTGCTTCTGATCTGGCAGATATTTCCTCAACATTGACAAATGGAACACATCATACACTTGTGCCAATTCTTTTTTTCATTTCCAACTTATACGCCATCTTACCAATCCGCCTCAAAATCCTGTACGACCCAATGTACCTTGTCGCCAGCTTGCATCCTCTTCCAAATTTGATCACTCCCTTCGTCGGAGATACCTTGAGAAACACTGCATCTCCAACCTCAAACTCCAAGTCCCTCCGTCGAGTATCTGCATAACCCTTATGCCGACTCTGAGCTTCGACCAATCTCTTCCGAATTAGTTCGATCTTCTCCGATGTTTGCTGTAGAATCTCAGGCCCAAACATCTACCTCTCCCCAACTTCATACCAACAAATAGGTGTTCTACACTTCCTCTCGTACAATGCTTCATAAGGTGTCATACCGAAACATATATGGTAACTGTTGTTGTAAGCAAATTCAACCAATGCCAATTATCTCTCCCAACTGCCAACAAAATCCCTGACACATGACCTCAGCATATCCTCCAATACTCGATTCACCCTCTCTGTTTGACCATCGGTTTGCAGATGAAAAGAAGTACTGAAGTTAGTTCTGGTACCCAAAGCTGCCTACAAACTCTTCTAGAATCTCGTTGTGAAACTTGTATCCCTGTTTGAGACAATAGACATGGGAACCCCATGAAGTCTCATAATCTCCTCAATATACAACTCTGCTAGCTTCTCCAAAGACCATGTAATGGATAAGAAGTCAGCTGACTTGGTCAAACGATCCACAATGACTCAAATCGAGTCATTGCCCTTCGGAATCCTAGGTAAAGCAGTGATGAAATCCATACTAATATTTTCCCACTTCCATTCCGGTATAGGCAACGGCCGCAACAAGCATCAAGGTTTCTAATTTTTTGCCTTGACTTGCTGACAAGTCAAACACCTTGCCACAAAATCTGCCACATTCCTCTTCACTCCTGGCCACCAAAAGTGCAGCTTGATGTCCTTATACATCTTCGTACTTCCAGGATGTACTGACAGCAAGGTACTATGTACTTCCTGCAAGATGCATACATCCTCTGAATTCCTGCAAGATGCATAAATCTCCCTCAAATCTGCATTCTTTAGCATGCACAACCTCTCACCCATCCATTGAACCCCATCTTGGACACGGAGTTCTGATAACTTGCCATCGGAAATCTACTGCAACATCCTCTGAATTACTGAATCTGACTTCTGGCCTTCATAATTTGTTCCCTCAATGTAGGCTGAAGCCTCAACTGTGCCAACGAAGCTCCCAATCCTTGCAAAACAACCTTGATACTTGCCTGATCTAACTCTGCTGCCAACTCCTTCTGAGCCGTGATAAAAAATGACAGGCTGCTCTTCCGACTAAGCTCATCAGCCACTACATTCGCCTTGCCCGGATGATGCTTGATCTCAGGAAGAATGTCTTCCAACACCTCCAACCACCTTCTCTGCCAAAGATTCAGATCCTTCTGCTAATAACTATACTTCAAGCTCTTGTGATCAGTATACATATTGACCTTTTCTCTATTTTCATAATGTCTCCACTGCTTCAAGGCAAAGATGATGGCTGTAAGCTCCAAATTGTGCGTTAGATAGTTCTTCTCTTGAGGACGCAACTGCCTCCAACCATAAGAAATAACCTTCCCCTCTTGCATCAAGACGCAACCCAAACCTCTGAGCGACACGCCACTGTAGACAACATACTCCTTCCCAGCTTGTGGCAAAGCTAGAATAGCTGCTGTCACTAACCTCTCCTTCAATTCTAGAAAACTCACCTCACACTTAGCAGTCCAAGTGAAGTTCACGTCCTTCCGAGTCAAACCTGTTAACAGAACTACAATCTATGCATTGCCCTGAATGAATTGCATGTAGTGCCCATCCAAACCCAAGAAACTCCTAACCTCCTTCACAATCGTCGGTCTAGGCCAACTCTTCACTGCCTCATCCTTCTGTGGATCAGTGGCCACTCCCTCATTAAAAATGATATGACAAGGAAAGCCCCACCGACTTCCAAAATTCACACTTAGGTAGCTTGGCATACAAGTCATGGTCTTGTAACTTCTTCAACACCTCTGCTAAGTGCTCAGCATGCTCATCCTCTGACTTCGAATAAACCAATATATCATTAATGAATACCACCACGAAAGAATCAATCAATGGCCGCAAAATCTGATTCATCATATAAATAAACACTGTTGGCAGATTCGTGACCCCGAATGGCATCACCAAAAACTCATAAAGCCCATGTCGAGTTTTGAAAGCTGTTTTAGTCACATCTTCCTCCTTAACTCGGACCTGATGATATCCTGACCATAGATCAATCTTCGAAAATACTTCTTCTCCCTGAAGCTTATCAAACAAATCATCAATCCGTGGAAGCGGATACTCGTTCTAAATGGTCAACTTGTTCAATTTCCTATAGTCAATTCACATATTCATTGACCCATCCCTTTTCTTTACTAGAAACACTAGCGCACCCCATGGCGAAGCACTTGGCCTTAGGAACCCTTTACTGAACAATTCTTTAACTTACTTCTTAATCTCATCCTGCTCTATAGGTGTCATCCTATATGGAGCCTTAGATATTGGAGCACTTCCTGGCTGAACATTGATGCAGAACTCAACATCTCGCTGCGGCGATAACCCCAGTAGATCTTCCAAGAACACGGTAGGAAAATCTCTGACAACTGGAAACTCCTTAACCCCTTCTGGAATCATCAACTTCGATATAGCTGCAACCATCTTCGAGTTCCCTTTCTTCCCTTGGATAGTTATTGCGGGTCGTCCCAGTGCCTTCACTATGACTTCTTTAATCTTCCATTCAATTGTAGCGTCATAAATTGCCATCCAATCAATGCCTACGATCACATCTACCCCCAAAACATGTAGCTCGATGAGATCGATTCCAAAAAGCCTTCCACCAATCTCGATATCACAACCCTCGTAATATCGGTCACCAATCAATTCATCTCCTGATGGTGTTTCCATTGACAAGACTCTGCCCGAAAAAACCTTGGATTCCACACCTAAAACTTTAGCAAAATTGAGCGACAAAAACATATGCGAAGATCCAGTATCAAATAAAACATTTGCTTTTATTCCATTAATCAAAACATATCATGTTACATGATGAATGATGCTCAAAACTCCATTTTATTCTTAAACAAAGTCTTATTTAATACATTTAATAACAGAATTTAAAATTCTTGCATACCCTAGATCACATCTTCTGAGTTACCCGCATCCTCCTCAGTCAATGCGAACACTCTCCCTTGTCTTTGAAATTTGCCCCCATTCGCACCACCCATCTTAAGATGCAGACAAAAAGGCTTGGTATGACCCTCTCGCCCACATAGGAAACAAGTCGGACTCCGTTCTGGATTGGTACAATTTTCCCTATAGTGACTCGCCTCTCCACAGTTATAGCAAGTCACTCCTTTAATTGCGGTTGCCTTCCGCTCGGGTTTACCAAATCTACCTTCTCTCCGAAAACCTCTTCACACTCTAATTTTCTATTGCTGGCCTTTTGTTCTTGTTCCAGGTTTCCTACTTCTTCTGGAACTGATCCATGTCCTCCTCGGTCATGGTTGCCCTCCTGACGAGTTTATCAAACCTTCTGATCCCCAACGGTATCATTCGGGACCTTAGATTCGGCCTCAAGCCCTGCTCGAATTTTCTGGCTTTCTTTACTTCATCAACAACTAGCTCCGGTGCATATATCTATAGCTGTGTGAACTTAGTCTCATACTCACGCACAGTCATATTTCCCTATTGCAGGTTCAGAAATTCCATTGCTTTCTTGTCCTAAATGTCCAAGGGGAAATAGTGGTTCCTGAAATTTCCAAGAAAAACTTCCTAAGTCACCTGCTCATCCCCAAAAGTTCCTTTCACTGATTGCCACCAAACACCGGCATCCTTTTCCAATTGCATCGTCGCCAATTTCACCTTGCTGGCATCGGGGGTTTCCAAGACCTCAAAGACCATCTCCATCTGCCTGTTCTAGTCATCAGCTTCATTAAGATTTGCTTGCCCTTCAAAGACTGGAGGCTTCATCCGCTTGAAAGACTCCTCTTGCGTGATCGGGTCTGTATTAATAGGTACAAGCACTGCCCCCTGATTCCGAGTCGCACTTGCTTCCATAAATGCATTCAGAGTCTGATACACCCTGGCAATCTCCGTCTCCAGATCATGTTTGGCCCGGTGGGAATCTTCAGCCACATCATCATTCCCACCATTCCTGGTCCTGGGTCTTGCCATTTGACTGAATACTGCAAAACACGTGGAAATTTTAGAGCACCAAAACATAAATCACATTCATACCAACTGCCTACTGCAGAAGTCTATTCATACCCAAACCATTTCATTTGTTTTAGTTTTATGTTTTAATACTCACACTCTAATGTCCACACCTAGGTACTCACGCTCTAGTGTCTACACCTAGGTTCATTCTCTCTACCATGTTTAACATTACTATTGAAGCTTGCTCTGATACCAACTCTATGGCGCCCCAAATTTCCAATAAATAAAATTAGGAATAAGTGACACAATTCCCAGCATCAACTTCAATTGCAATTATAAACATAGTACAAAATACATGGAAAATTAAAACATTTTATTACATCAACTCTTTACAACACAATGGAATTCAAACACTTTATATCACAATTCTTTACAACATGATGAATTACAACTTTCAGTCAACTCCAAGCTCTTTATTAATTCAACTTTACCCATAACTATAAACCTACAAAAATCTGAATTAAAAGTGGGCACTTCAGTTAAATGCAACTGACGTCAACTATAGTAATAGCGATACTTTCCATCCTCACAATGACAAACAATAATAATGTATACATGGAAATAATAATAATAGAACATGAACAACATGGCAATAATAGATGGAATATAAAACTACAATAAATGCAGTATAAAACATCAAGTGAAGCTAGGCTAAGTGTCAAGTGTAAGAAAAATAGAAAACAAGCATGCATAAAACAAGTCAAGAAACCACAAATGCATATGATGCTTACTAATGCATACTTATCGGATTCTATGCATCCCATTCTACATCGGTCTGGTGCAAGCCCTTATCGTTCTCCACTTTATAGGGTTTCACCCCTCAAACTAATCTTACTACGGTGATTACTTTAAGATTTAGAGTATTTTGTGAGTATCTAGTGTCATGCCCTGGTAATCTCTGAGAATCAACTTTCCCATTGTCCGTGATATTGGATACACACCCTCACACCCCGACAATTCCAGAAATTGAAACCCACACCGTCCGCCAATGGTACCTCATCACACAAATATCCCATGAGCGTCGCCTCTGTAGCGCCCCGAATTTCCAATATAATAAACTCAGAAATACGTGGCACAATTTCTAGCATCTACCTCAATATAATAGTAAACACAGCCAACACATATTTTTTCAACTTTTATTATATAAATTCTTTACAAAGCACAGCGGAAAATTAAACACCTTGAATTACAATTTCTTTTTTTTACAACACATTCTTTTACAAATTGCATCAGCCACATTATCATTCTACCACATGCATCCAAATCCCAAGCTATAAGTACCTACCTGTAAAACATAAGGCTAGAGATAATCCTAATTCCCAAAACTACAGGGGTCAGCCATAACGGTGTTAGTGACATCAAAAGAAATACAATATAATGAAGCATAAAGAATAAATTCATAATCAACATATTTCCACAGTAGTAACAATGAAATATGAAATGACGATGAATAAAGCATGAAAACATCAAGTTAAACTAATCTAAGTGTCAAGTGTAGGAAAACAGAAAACATCATGCATAATACAAGTCAAGAAAACACAAATGCAGTCTGATGACCCTCTAATGCATACTTGTCGGATTTTATGCATTTCATACTACATAGGTCCGGTGCAAGCCCGTATCGTTCTCCGTTTTATAGGGTTTAATCCCTCATTATGCAACTAATCCTATTATGGTGATAGAAACAAGATCTAGATTACTCCGCGAATAGGCCTGACAACCCTCAACGCGCAAGTATCATGTAAGCATAGCTCGGAAACCAGAGAATCACCTCCCTACCGTGTACCCCACGAATAGGCCTGCCGACCCTCGACGTGCAGATACACAATACATCCCGTGAATAGGCCTACTGACCCTCGACACACGAATGCACCGTATGTTCCATGAATAGGCCTGCCGACCCTCGACACGCGAACATACCAATGTCCTCTCAGGACACAACAACGCACAGTCCTGGAACGCATCCGTTGGACTAACCCCAGATCATATACTTATGTTTCCCAAGTTCTATCACATCTCCACTAGTGTCTGTCCTTAGGTTGATTATTATTAATTAAAATACAATTTTCCCCTCTCTAGAGTTGGTGTACCCTGGCGGACTTAATTCCAACAAAACAACCCCAACACCCAAACTAGTTAAATTCCACAAAATCTCATCTACCGGTTTACAGGTATTCCACTCAACCTCTAGAGACTCATAACTCAAATATCAACACAAAACCCCTCAATAAAACTCTCAATTCCATCATCGAAATGTTTATATTAAGAAAACTTTTTTAAATCAAACAAATCCAACTTTATGCAAATACCCACAAATTTCCATAATGAAATCTGAAATTTAAATCCCTTAAACCACTGAGTTTAACATTTTGAAATTATAGAAAATCATAAAATATCAATTCCTTCGAAAATCATATAAAATCCGCTTACTGGAGCCATGGGAATTCAAATTAAGTTCTTTTATAACAAAAATATAACTCTCTGTTAAATACAGGAATCTGTAGTAAAAATTTCATCTAAAATAGTTGATCAATAACTCATAAGTTCGAAGAAATAATCATTCAAGAAATCAGCAAGAACTCAACAAATCATCAAAAACAGCAGGTGACAGTCGACTGTCGAAAACAGTTCAAAAGAATGACAGTCAACCGCACCCAGAAAATCCAATTTTTCAAATGACGTTCGACCGCACATCTTAGTTCAAAATGGGGTCGGTCGACCGTTAGCTGCTACTCGACTAGTTTCAAAATTGTGCACTTTTTCAACTGATTCATGATTATACTCTTTTAAAACATGAATTGTAAATTTAAAAAACCTGAGGTGATCAAATACAACTTGTCTAACATACAGAAGTTTATAAATCTAATCGAAATCTCATCAAGTTCATAAAACATCAAATTTTCATCAAACTTCCTTAAAAACAGGGGACTATGTGTATGTGTGTATATGTAGGCATGTATATCCTTAAAAGCTTCAAAAAATCACTGTGTGTAAGAAATATATTGATCAGGTTCAAACTCAGCATCAATACAAATCAAGATCCAATCGAAAACATCACAAAAACCCAAATTTCAATTTCGGCTGTGTACTTCCAGACCCGAAAAATCAAACCCTATTCAACCTTCAAAACTTTATCTTTTGATTCTGAAAAACCTCTTTGTAATTTGTTATACACATATACAACAAATTAGATTAGTTTACCCCTTGATTACTAGCATCTACAACACATTTTCATCAAGTTATTCCTCATCCAAACATCAAACAGTATATACATGTATAATCAACAGTAAAGTATTCATTTTTATTCAAATTTGTTCATCTCCATCATATAATCTCGATATATATACAATCAAACAGCAAGAATAATAAAGAAACAGCATACCCATAATTTCTATTCAGTTATTTAACATTCGAAATTATCTATATAGAGATTCTATTCATAACATTCTTAGAAAGTCCACTTTTAATCATCCATCCATCAATATATTCTTTATATCATCATACAATCATCTAACATGCATTCTACTCGACAAATCATCACATACAACATGCATAGAACTATAAGAAAACAAACATATGTCACTCAACTCAATGAAGAATCAACCGAAATAATAAAGAATAAGAAAAAGCTCCTCCTTTCGCAAAAATCCAAGATTCTCGCTTCGAAACTCCAAGAAAACCAATAATAAAAATAGTCTTTTGTTTTGCATAGGAGGGGGACGGTTGGAGCAGCCTTAATATAGGCCGAAATCTAGTTTCTAGGGTTTTGAGAAGATTTTGCAAATTATTCCTTTAGAATATAACTTTACATATATAAATCTTTATACTAGGAAATTAGATTAACCAATTGAATTGAGATTTAAAATCAAAGATAACCACCCAGATCTGGCAGGCACTAGTTTCAAACCTACAAAAACAAAATTTGTAATTTTGGCATCCAAGTGGCAATTTGCAAAAAGACCCTTGTTTAACAAATTTGCGAAATAAACCAAATCTATTGGAATAAAAATTGAAACCTTTACCTCTGAGTTGGCTAGTCATCATTCTCAGTCTAGAAAATCAAAATTCTGGAGTTTTTACTCCAAGTGGTAATTTTGTACATAAGCCCATGTTTTTGTAATATTTGCAAATATCAGAAAAATCCAGAAAATTCATAAACAACACATACTAATAAATATTAGTTTTTCTCAAAATAATTTCTGACTTTGAACTTTCCAAGAAAATATTTGCACGTATTTTGCACATGCAAAAAGATAAATTTCAGGAAAATATTTACGAAATCACCAAAAAATCACTTTAATTCATTTATTAATCTAAAAAAACATTATTAAAAATATAGGGTGTTACAGCCTCGACCCTTGGTTATCCCGAAGATTCATCCCACACCGCCTGTGATCACACCCCGGTAATTCCTAAGACTATCTTCCCACCGTCCGGTCATATGAGGCCCACCTACCTATGTTTGCTCTTATTTCATCACAATTCCGACTAGTGTCTGTCCTTAAGTTTATTATTATTATTTAAGTCACAATTCTCCCTAGAGTTGGTGTACCCTGCCGAACTTAACTCAACTAAATAAACAACGAGGCCCCACTGGCCAAAATATCCACAAAGTCTCAACCGTTGTCATGTTAGGGTCCCACTCAACCTCCAGAGTCTCAAAACTCAAAAACATCATCTCAACACTTATTGGTATCTCTTAAATCCAAATAAGTCAACCCACAGTGACGTTTTCCTTAAATCCAATAGTCAATAAAATCAAATACTTCGAAAGTGCAACTGTATAATTTGTCAAAACGGAAACAAAGTGCGAACAAAACTGAGATTTTATACTCTCAAAATAGCGTAGAATAAATCCAATATAATACCATTGGAAATCACAAAATGTTCACTTTCTAAACCCACAAAAATAGAACTTAAACTCCATCAAAACATAAGAACTCACAATCTCTGAAAATGGTGTAATCTGAACTAAATCACTTTGAAAAATGGAGAAGTTATCCTTGCAAATTCGAAGAAACAATTGTTCAATATGTAAAAAGATTCACAGGAAACAGGGCTCGATGGTCGACAAACAACTATAGTTGTAAAAGTTGTGGTCAACTGACAACACTCAATTAAAATCCATAATTTTAAACCCTGGCAGTCGACTGGCAGTTACTGCAGTTGACTGCTAGCACAAAAAGATGGCGACAGCCTAGCGTGACACTCGACTGCACTAGCACGTTCAAATGAACTACAGTCGACCGTCAGATGCACTGCAGTCGACTGCGTAGTTGACTGGCACGCAGTCTGCAACAGCCATGAACATTGCAGTTTCTCTAAAAAACTGATACATATTTAAAAACTTCGAATACACAATTCCATACAATGAAATCTGTGATAAAGCAAGTGCATCTTTGGCAAAAACAACTCAAATTACGCATCAAATCAAATCCTCACAGATTTCAGAAAAATCCAATTTTTGAAGTTATAACTAAAACAGGATGATTTTAAAGAAAATTTTCATATAAATACTTCAAAAACCCAAAATGCAGTCAAGATTTCTTCTCATACAAAATATAAAACTTAAACATCTTTAAAACTGAGATTTTATCTTGAAATACACCTTCGTTGGTCAAAATATCTCAATCCACCTGATTAACATCAAGTTCTTTTATTTCTCACTTAATTCAAATCCAAAACATTACTAAACTCCTCATCTTCAATCCCAAAACAGTGAATACATAAGGAAAAAACAGCAACTAATGGCTCTTTGTTCAATCTTGTGCATGTATGAAATCAAAATTCAATTTGCATCTTATATATATACATGATATAAATCCACAAATCAAGAAATTCTCACACAAGCAATGTCACACCCCACTTACCAAAATACGGAATGAAAGCACGTGACGTTGGCCCAGTGAATGACTTGAGTCATTCATAAGCTGTTATCGATTCAACTCAACAATATAACGAGGAGCAATACAACCACACATGCATTAAAGGAGTAATCACATGAATAACAATACTTGGAATTTGAGCATGAAATAACCAAATATAACAATAATCCAACACTGGAAACAACAATAACAATATTCGGGTCAAAAGGCCCACAACACAAAGAAATAATAGTGTTCAATTATTAAAGTCTTCATAACAAGACAATGATCAATTAGCGGCGATGCAATCCATTCTTCACCATTGTAGTTCTCCTAATCCATCAGGCAATTCTCCTTTATTACTTGTAAGTTGTTCATCTAAAAAGAGAGAACAATATGTCGTTAGAGCAAGTTATGGACAACAAGCAGAGAAAATAGAGAAACAATGACATTTACGATATAACAATGAATTCAATAAACAATAGAGTCGATGGCAATGAACAATGGCCAAATGACAGCGATGCAATGTGCAATAATGATGATCAATAACAATAGCAATACCGATAAACAACAATGATAACAATATTCAATAACGATGACAATATGCAATGACAATGCGATGACAATCTTAAGTCTATTATTCATTTTAATCCTAACTAATGTAGTACTTCATGCGTCCCATGTATTTACCACATGGTTGCTACATGCAAAAAAGTTACGTTTTAGAGTTAGTGGTGGATTTTATAGTTTATGTACTCGGCAACGATAATCAATATTCAATAGTTGCAAATCAATAATTACTGCACGTTACGATAACTGGCCCCGATACAATACACGATAGATTGGGTTATTGCCGTAAGCCACAATCCACTGATAAAACAATAGCTGTTAACAATAGTTAGGGAAACACGGCCCCTCCTCTGAGTACAGTCCCTCTATTGTCGACTACTACCGTAAACTCTTAAACCCCGACTTATTTACAATTCTTTATTCAATCAATATGCAATAGTTATTGACAACGTTAATCACAGTAAGTTACCTTTATGTGAACATGGTATTAAGATGTATAATGTCCATAGTCTTACTAATCACAATCAACTAATACACTAACATCAATCATATAAACAATCAATACAAGTATACAATCTACAATAGTTGTGTAATGTCATGACATGAATTACAATAATAATTCCTATTCCTATATTCAATAATTAACTACATGAATGCATGCAAGATCTCTATAAATTGTAGGCAAAAGATGGCACGAAGTCAAGAATACTACTTGGATTCGCTCGTGTAAATCTATAGCATCCCGACAATGAACAACAAAAAACAATATATGATAATCAATATGGATCTACTTGCGGGATTCAATAAACAATCTCGAATACGATACAATACAATTCGAAGGTGAGATGACATGCCTGTTAGACGAGAAATTCAAATATAAAGAATAACGGTATGAGAATCCCGGGCAACGAATCCACGAATATGGAACACGAAAACACGTGCGAGCTACGACAAAACACACACAACAACAACCGAGATCCGTACGGAAAAACACCAAACACCAAGATCGGATCCCCTCCAGACAAATAGCAAACACCAATTGCACTCAATCCCATCTACCACTGAACAGCAAACAGCAAAACAATTCCCCCTTTTCCAAAACACCAAACAACTAAAAATACCCAATCCCGTTCTTTTTCCTCAACGCGATAGAGGTAGAAAGTTGTCGGGAGAGAACGACGGCAACTGCGGTCAACAGAACGGCGGTGGAATGGGTGTGGACGGTGGTCGAATGAGTAGGGGAAGGCTCAGGCGATGGTGAATAGAGGCAGCGACGACGCTCGAAGGTTGCAGCTTGGCTATTGATGGGTTCAACAAGAACAATAGGAAGAAGAAGACAGCCGGGCTGGTCCGACGATAATGGAAGGAGGAGCTCGAGACTGAGGTGATAGCAGGGCATGGGTTCTTCAGTGGTTCGATGGTGTAGTTGAGGAGTAGGGGCGACGGCACTGCGGCGGTCGAGGCGACGTGGAGCTCGAGCGATGCCCAGTTTCGTGCCGAAATAGGGGAGGCAGGGGTTCGAGGTGATGAGAGGTGGTCGATGCCGGGGATGGATCAAGGCTCGTCAATGGCGGGGGAATGTGGGTCGAGCGTAGGTTGAAGAAGATGAGGAGTGGAGTGGGTGGCAGGGACGATGTAACCCCTGTTTTTTATTTTGGTGTATTTTCTCTCTTGTATTTTTTTTCTGAACCGTATATTAGAGTTGTTTTCAATATATATTCGTTTTATTTTTATTTGGGCTCTTTATGTGTGATTGGTTATCTCTTTTGTTTCGTTCTTTAGTATTTTGTTCTTTCTTTCATATTGTTCTTGTCCTTTTTATTTTTGTTCTTGGGTGCTTGGGGTGGTATTTGGTTGTTATCCTTTTTCAATCCCATTATTTTTATTCCAATTTGTTCATCAAAGCCTAAATAAACCAAAATCCTATTTGTATTCCTATTTGATTTGACCCAAATTCACAACCCATTGGTATAACCTATTAATACTCCTAATACCCAATTAAACCCACAACCCAGCTTGTATTATTAACCCTAATCCCTCCATATAAATACACCCTCCCTCACACAAACCCTAACCCTAATTTCCCTTTCCCTCACCCGGCCTCCCTCTCTCCCGTTGCATGCACCACCTTGAGCCGACCCCAACCCGACACCCAGGCTGACACCCACCTCCGGCCTGCCTCCGACGCCGCACTCCCACAAACCCGAGCCCCCATCTTCTCTTCCCCTTTTGGCCGATCTCTCCCTTGACCGGCCTCCTACACCTCCATACAACCCTCTTGCACCTCCTTGCACCACCACATATAATCCCTAGTCTCTCTTGTGGTGTTCTCTTGTGGCCGCAAGCCACTATTGTCGTCTCGCTTTTGGAATTCTTGTTCGTATGGAGATTTTCGCTCAAGTTGCTTAGATTCGTTGATTCATAGATTTTCGTTCGTGGGTTTTGCTCCTTACTCTTGGTTTTTGTTTTTCTTCATCTTCCGTTAAGACAAGTAACTTGTACTCCAATTCATTTGTTTGATACAAGTCAAAAAATACCGCCTATAGTGTAGTTCGGTCTAGAGACGACTATTGTTTGTGTTATGTTTGATGGGTTTTGTCTCTATTGTGAAAAAGTGACCATAGTTGTCTCACGACACAATATGGACATGAATTAACTTAGGTTTTACCCGTTCTTGATTTTGATCATGTATGTGAGACTTTTGTAAGAATTCGTGATTTGGTTGAGACCCAATGTGATATTCTTGGTGTGGACATGCTAGATAACCTAATTCATGATGTTTACACTTGATAGATCCGATTTCATGTTTGGTTGTGTTTTGAATAAGTTTTGTATGATATATGTTGAGTTGTTGTTAAAGGGAAAAATCTGTGTTTCGTCGATGATCTGTTTTGTTTGCTGTTTTGGACTGTCTTGAAGTTAGTATCTTAATTTCGGTATGAAACATGAGTTTTATAGAATTTCGTCTATTTTCAAACCCTTCTGAGCTTGCTTGATTTCATTTTCGTATGAGTGAGTTATGACTGTTTTACTACAGAGGTGTCGATCTTTTCCAGATTTTGTTTTTCGATGATTTTGATTCTGATGCTACCTATATTATTTTGATCCAAAACTTTGGTCAGTGTTTCTTTGTCTAGTTAGTAATTACCCAGAATTTTGTGGATTTTATTGGTGAGTTTTATATATTTTTTCATGCTCGTTTATGAAAACTATACTTACTGTATTTTACTCGATGTTCTGTAAAGAATTGTATTTTTACCCTGATCCCTTTTACTATATGAAAAATGTTTGTGAAATATGAAAGTTATTAAATTTTACCTATTTTTATATTCCTTTGGCGGAATTGGATTTTGTTTCACTGGTTGTGAGATATTATAGTTTTCATACAGCAATGTTGGGAATTCCAGATTTGCCAAACTACTGTTTATTGATGTTTTCTTATTTTTTATGACTGAACTAATTTCACTGGAAAATTATGAAACTTTATATTTAGGTACTAGACATATAGGGGAATACCCCAGATTTTTTATGGATTTATTTACTGGGTTTTCATGATGTTTTCCTGCTCTTGAATTCGTTTTCCTGATTTCTAGCTGAACCTATTTTCTGGATTCAAATCAGTTTTTAGATATGTTTTTGTGAATTAATATATGACTTATTTATACTCACTGGATTCGGTTGGGAGTCTATTTTCTAGATGTTTCAACGAATTCAGATTTGCATGTTCGTAACACTGGAAATCACTGTTCTACTACAGTATGGTCTTGCTGTCCTGAACTTGAGATTTGTTTATTTTATTCTTTTATGAGATACCTTGCACACGTACCTGTTTATCTTGCAACTTGAACTTGTTACATGATTCTGACATGATATAATTGATATGTTTTGCACACCTACAAGCTTGTTGGACACTAATAATAATAAAATAACCAAGCCGGGGTTAAGGGAAAGATCTAGTAGTGGATAGTGCAGAAACGTGTACTCGGAAGAACCAAGTGGTTATTGGAGCTTGTTTACATGTGGAGCTTGACACCATATACATGACACGTACACACATGACACTGGAGCTTGTTTGGATTTGGAGTTTGTTTACATAATACATGATTAAATGATACTTGGAGCGTATCCCTGAGTACACTGTCCTGTATGGTCCCCTACAAAATCTAAAGCGAAACTGTTTGTTGTAGCAACCATGTAGTAAAAACCGTGATGCATGAAGTGCTACCTAGATAGTAATCACTACAAGACTTGAACATGACACTTGAACATGATACATGTCCACGTGACACTTGACAACATAATACTTGAGATTTGATACTTGATACATGCTACATGATTACTTGATTCTTGATACTGGTTACTTGATGCATGACACTTGTTTACTTGACACTCGACACATGCTATTATACTTGCTCATCTTGCCATGCTATGACTTATATCCTGTAATCATGATTATACCATGCTAGGTTTGTTACATAGATTTACCTATTCCATATACTTGTATCCTACATTATAAGTGGCCCGTAATTTGCAATTGACGGGTACTTGTTTTTCTTCTTTCTTCTCCTGTAAATTTACTAATTGCATATCAGGATGGGCAGCTGCCAGATGGTATTGGCGAGATGATGTATTAGAGCTGGATTTTCTGCTTTATGATTTTTATTATTATTGTTGCTTGAACTTGAATAAGATGTACTTGATTAGTTGGATATTTATCTTGTATTTGGGCAATGTGACCCAGGATATTTGACTTGTTCAGAATTTGATTATTTGAGATTATTATATTTGGTTTCAAGTAATTTCTGTTGGTATCTTGTTTCAATTATGCATGCGTGGTTGTATCTCTTGCTTCCGACTCTGATTATCTAGTGAAATATTATAAAGATTCCTGAACAGCTTATGGATGATGAAAATCATTCGCTGGATTTTTGTCTTGTATCCGTATTCCGTATTTTTTTTGGGAAGCGGGGCGTGACAAACGAAGTTGGAGAGGTTGACGATGGCGATGGAGGACGGAGACTCGGAGTTGTGGCAATGGCGATGAGCAGGAGGGACGACGGGGTGCTCGACGAAGGGCGGAAGGTGAGGCCAACAGTAGGATCGAGGGTGGCGATGAGCGGAGACAGGGCATTGATGGGGGAGACGAAGGGCTGAGCTCGAAAGAGGGGGGTGACGATGGGTTATCTGTTTCGTTTCGAAACAGAGAAAGAGACGAAATAAATATAATATAAAATAATATAATAATGGGTAGTTATGAGAGTGGGGGGGAGGGGGGTTATGGGTTTACGGGATGTGACGGGTGGGGGAATGTGAGGGGTTTTGTATACGGATAGGGTAGGATAATGGGTTAACGGGTTGGGTATATAAATCTGGGTTTGGGTTTGTTGACTTGGGCTTTACATTTGGGCTTCACAAAATAAAATAATATTTATAGAAAAATTATAAGATTGGGCTCTAAATTTATTCATTAATAAAAATTTAATTATAATGAATATAAGGTGGGCTTCATGACAAGAAATTTAATAATTAAATCACACGGTGGGCTTTAGCATAAATCAAATAATCAACTAGATATTTTATAATGAATTGGGATCTTTTTGGTTTTTTTAAAATAATAATAATAATAATAATAATAATAATAATAATAGTAAAATAGTAACCAGGAGTTAAATAATCAAATAGTGATAAATAGTGTAGTTTGAAAATTCTGGGTTTAAACAAAATAGTCGGGTATTTAAATGAATGCATAAATTTGGGTTCAAAAGAGTATAGAATTTTGTAGGGAAAAATTTAAATACAAGAATACAGGAAAAGAAAAATACAAATCCGTATAAACGGGAACGTGGGTTACAATCCTACCTAACTTACATCAAAATTTCGTCCTCGAAATTTGCTTAGGCGGTACATAGGACAAGCAAAAGCAAAAACAAAGCAGAGAAATTGGATGAAGAGAACTGAAGTGATGGAAGCACTGGAATAAGAAAGAACATGGATCTGAATGGAGTGATCTAGAATGATGTGAATAAAGATTCAATTGATGATGATGAATGCTAATTATGAAAAAGGGAGTAAACTGTGCAAAGAGAGAGAAGCAACAAGAGAATCCTGGGACCTGTGGGTTATGGGCCCACCACGCTTCCACTGCGCAACTCTGATCGGGAAGAATCTGTCACCAGCATCCATTAACTTTAGCAGTCTACCTCGTGCCTCACCTCAACCTTGACACGATCATACGACATCTCTTTAGCATGAAGTTCGAACTTCGGGCAACTTCAGATTCTGAACACTTCCTGAGATCCTGGGATTGCTTGCACATCTTGGAGCAAAAGGTGACACTCACCCGGTAATGATCCAAACCGCAAACATGTCGTTGTAGATCCACCGAAGCCGTTCGACGAACTAAGCAGAAATAGAAAGATTGATACACCAGAATCAAAAGAATATGGGTGCAAGATGAATGAAATTGTACCTAATAAGGAATCAACGAATGTGAATGAATGGAAGGGACGAAATAAATAAGAAGTGAAGGAACTGAATATGAAGGGATCAAAAAAGGAAGACTACTATCCAGATTTTTGGTTATCAATTATCCATGTGATTCACGTGATCTACATATTGTTGAGTCACACCGGTTAAATCCAAACTAATCAGGGTCCAACCCCAAACTAGTTAGAGTCAAACTTGGGTCTGATACCACTAAAAATCTTGTCACACCCTGCTTCCCAAAATATGGAATGCAAGCACGTGACGTTGGCCCAGCGAATGACTTACATCATTCATAAGCTGTTATCGATTCAACTGAACAATTTAACGAGGAGCAATACAACCACGCATCTAATAAAGGAGTAATCACATGAATAACAATACTTGAAATTTGAGCATGAAATAACCAAATATAACAATAATCCACCACTGGAAACAACAATAACAATATTCGGGTCAAAAGGCCCACAGTACAAAAGAAATAATAATGTTCAATTATTTAAGTCCTCATAACAAGACAGTGATCGATTAGCGGTGATGCAATCCATTCTTCACCATTGTAGTTCTCCTAATTCATCATGAAATTCTCCTTTATTACCTGTACGTTGTTCATCTAAAAAGATAGAATAATATATCCTTAGAGCAAGTCGTGGACAACAAGTAGAGAAAACAGTGAAACAATGACATTTACGATATAACAATGAATTCAATAAACAATAGAGTCGAAGGCAATGAACAATGGCCAAATGATAGAGATGCAATGTGCAATAACGATGATCAATAACAATAGCAATAACGATAAACAATAACGATAACAATGTTTAATAATGATTACAATATGCAATGACGATGCGATGACAATCTTAAGTCTATTATTCATTTTAATCATAACTGATGTGGCACTTCATGCGTCCCATATATTTACCACATGGTTGTTACATGCAAACAAGTTACATTTTAGACCTAGTGGTGGATTTTATAGTTTATGTACTCGGAAACGATAACCAATATTCAATTGTTGCAATTCAATTATTACTGCACGATACTATAACTAGCCCCGATACAATACACAATTGATTGGGTTACTGCCGTAAGCCACAATCCATCGATAAAACAATAGCCCTTAACAATAGTTAGGGAAACACGGGCCCCTCCTCCGAGTACAGTACCTATATTGTCCACTACTACAGTCAACCCTTAATCCCCGACTTGTTTACAATTTCTTTATTCAATCAATATGCAATAGATATTGACAACATTAATCACAGTAAGTTATCTCTATGTGAACATGGTATTAAGATGTATAATGTCCATAGTTTTACTAATCACAATTAACTAATACACTAACATCAATCATATAAACAATAAACACAAGTATACAATCTACAATAGTTGTGTAACTTCTTGACATGAATTACAATAATAATCCATATTCCTATATTCAATAATTAACTACATGAATGCATGCAAGATCTTTATAAATTGGAGGCAAAAGATGGCACGAAGTCAGGACTACTACGTAGATTCACTTCTGTAAATCCATAGCATCCCGACGATGAACAACAATAAACAATATAAGATAATCAATATGGATCTACTTGCGGGATTCAATAAACAATCTCAAATACAATACATTAAAATTTGAGGATGAGATGACTTGCATGTTAGACGAGAAATTCGAATATAAAGAATAACGGGATGAGAATCCCTTGCGACGAATCCACGAACACGGAACACGGAAACACGTTCTAGCTACAACAAAGCACATACAGCAACAACCAAGATCCACACAGCAAAACACCAAACACCAAGATCGGATCCCCTCCAGACAAACAGCAAACACCAATTGCACCCAATCCTTTCTACCACTGAAAAGCAAACATCAAAACAATTCCCCCTTCTCCAAATCACCAAACATCTAAAAATACCCAATCCCGTTCTTCTTCCCCAATGCGATAGAGGGAGAGAGTTAGCGGGAGAGAACGATGGCAATGGCGGGCGACAGAACGGCAGTGGAATGGGCGTGGGCGGTCATCGATTGAGTAGGGGAAGGCTCAGGCGACGGTGAACAGGGGCAGCGACGACGCTCAAAGGTTGCGGCTTGACTGTCTATAGGTTTGACAATAACTAGAGGAAGAAGAATACGACAGGGCTGGTCCGACGGCAATGGAAGGAGGAGCTCGGGACTGAGGTGATGGCGAGGCAGGGGTTCTTTGGTGGTTTAGTGGTGCAGGCGAGGAGTAGGGGTGATGGCAATGCAGCAATCGAGGCGACGCAGAGCTCGACTGATGCCCTGTTTCGTGCCGAAATAGGGGAGGCAGGGGTTCGAGGCGACGGGAGGTGGTCGACGCCGGGGATGGAGCAAGCCTCGGCAATGGCTGGGGAACGACGGTTGTCCGAAGGTTGAAGAAGAAGAGAAGTGGAGTGGGTGGCAGGGACGATGTTAGAGAGGTCGATGATGGTGATGGAGGATGAAGACTTGGAGCTGCGGCAATGGCGATGAGCAAGAGGGACGACGGGGTGTTCGACGAAGGGCGAGAGGCGAGGTGAGCGGTAGGATCAAGAGTGGTGATGAGTGGAGACAAGGCGTCGATGGGGGAGATGAAGGGCTGAGCTCGAAGGGGGGGTGACGATGGGTTCTCTATTTCGTTTTGAAACAGAGCAAGAGAAGAAAGAGAGAGTGGGAGAGAGAGAACATGGATGGGGGGGTTTATAAATACATAATAATATAAAATAATAAATATAATATAATAATGGGTAGTTATGAAAGAGTGGGGGATTGTTGGGTTACGGGATGTGAAGGGTGGGGGAATGTGAGTGGTTTTGTATACGGATAGTTGAATATGGTTAGGGTAGGATAATGGGTTAACGGGTTGAGTATATAAATCTGTGTTTGGGTTTGTAGACTTGGGCTTTACATTTGGGCTTCACAAAATAAAATAATATTTATAGAAAAATTATGAGATTGGGCTCTAAAATTATACATTAATGAAAATGTAATTATAATGAATATGAAAGTGGGCTTCATGACAAGAAAGCTAATAATTAAATCACTGGGTGGGCTTTAGCATAAATCAAATAATCAACTAGGTATTTTATAATGAATTGGGATCCTTTTGGGTTTTTCATAATAATAATAATAATAATAATAATAATAATAATAATAATAATAATAGTAAAATAATCAAATAGTGATAAATAGTGTAGTTTGAAAATTTTGGGTTCAAACAAAATAGTCGGATATTTAAATGAATGCATAAATTTGGGTTCAAAAGAGTATAAAATTTTATAGGGAAAAATTAAAACACAAGAATACGGGAAAAGAAAAATACAAATCCGTTTAAACAGGAACGGGAGTTACAATCCTACCCAACTTACAACAAAATTTCGTCCTTGAAATTTGCTTAGGCGGTACATAGGACAAGAAAAAGCAAAAACAAAGCGGAGAAATTGGATGAAGAGAACTGAAGTGATGGAAGCACCGGAATAAGAAAGAACATGGATATGAATGGAGTGATCTAGAATGATGTGAATAAAGATTCAATAGATGATGTTGAATGCAAATGTATGAAAAAGGGAGTAAACAGTGCAAAGAGAGAGAAGCAACAAGAGAATCCTGGGACCTGTGGGTTATGGGCCCACCACGCTTCCACTGCGCAACGCTGATCGAGAAGACTCTGTCATCAGCATCCATTAACTCTATCAGTCTGCCTTGTGGCTCACCTTAACCTTGACACGACCAAACGATCTCTCTAGCATGAAGTTCGAACTTCGGGCAACTTCAGATTCTGAACACTTCCTGAGATCCTGGGATTGCTTGCACATCTTGGAGCAAAAGGCGACACTTACTTTCTCGGTGATGATCCAAACTGCTGACATGTCGTTGTAGATCCACCGATGCCGATCAACAAACCAAGCAGAAAGAGAAAGAATGAGACACCATAATCAAAAGAATATGGGTGCAAGAAGAATGAAATTGTACCCAATAAGGAATCAATGAATGTGAATGAATAGAAGGGACGAAATAAATAAGAAATGAAGGAACTGAATATCAAGGGATCAAAAAAGGAAGACTAGTATCTAGATTGTTGGTTATCAATTATCCATGTGATTCACGTGTTGTACATATTGTTGAGTCAAACCGGTTAAACCCTAAACTAATCAGGGTCCAACCCCAAACTAGTTAGAGTCATACCTGGCTCTGGTACCACTAAAAACCTTGTCACGTCCCGCTTCCCAAAATATGGAATGCAAGCACGTGACATTGGCCCAACGAAATACTTGCGTGATTCATAAGCTGTTATCGATTCAACTCAACAATATAACGAGGAGCAATACAACCACGCATGCAATAAAGGAGTAATCACATGAATAACAATACTTAGAATTTGTGCATGAAATAATCAAATATAACAATAATCAAACACTGGAAATAATAATAACAATATTCGGGTCAAAAGGCCCACAATACAAAGAAATAATAGTGTTCAATTATTAAAGTCTTCATAACAAGACAATGATCAATTAGTGGCGATGCAATCCATTCTTCACCATTGTAGTTCTCCTAATCAATCAGGCAATTCTCCTTTATTACCTGTATGTTGTTCATCCAAAAAGAGAGAATAATATGTCCTTAGAGCAAGTCGTGGACAGCAAGTAGAGAAAACAGAGAAACAATGGCATTTACGATATAACAATGAATTCAATAAACAATAGAGTCGATGGCAATGAACAATGGCCAAATTATAGCGATGCAATGTGCAATAATGATGATCAATAACAATAGTAATAACGATAAACAATAACGATTACAATGTGCAATAATGATGATCAATAACAATAGTAATAACGATAAACAATAACGATTACAATGTTCAATAACGATGACAATATGCAATGATGATGCGATGACAATCTTAAGTCTATTATTCATTTTAATCCTAACTAATGTAGCACTTCATGCGTCCCATGTATTTACCATATGGTTGCCACATGCAAACAAGTTACGTTTTAGACTTAGTGGTGGATTTTATAGTTTATGTACTCGGAAACGATAATCAATATTCAATAGTTGCAATTCAATAATTACTGCACGATACGATAACTGGCCCCGATAGAATACACGATAGATTGGGTTACTGCCGTAAGCTACAATCCATCGATAAAATAATAGTCGTTAACAATAGTTAGGAAAATACGGGCCCCTCCTCCGAGTACAGTCCCTATATTGTCCACTACTACAGTCAACCCTTAAACCCTGGCTTGTTTACAATTCTTTATTCAATCAATATGCAATAGTTTTTGACAACATTAATCACACTAAAGTTACCTTTATGTGAACATGGTGTTAAGATGTGTAATGTCCACAGTCTTACTAATCACAATCAACGAATACACTAACATAAATCATAATAATAATCAACACAAGTATATAATCTACAATAGTTGTGTAATGTCATGACATGAATTACAATAATAATCCCTATTCCTATATTCAATAATTAACTACATGAATTCATGCATGATCTCTATAAATTGGAATCAAAAGACGGCACGAAGTCAAAACTACTACTTGGATTCGCTCGTGTAAATCTGTAGCATCACGACAATGAACAACAATAAACAATATACGATAATCAATATAGATCCACTTGCGGGATTTAATAAACAATCTTGAATACGATACAATACAATTCGAGGGTGAGATGACTTTACTGTTAGACGAGAAATTCGAATATAAAGAATAATGTGATGAGAATCTCTAGCAACGAATCCACGAACACGGAACACGGAAATACGTGCGAGCTATGACAAAACACACATAGCAACAACCGAGATCCACACGGCAAAACACCAAACCCTCCTGACAAACATCAAACACCAACTGCACCTAATCCCTTCTACCACTAAACAGCAAACAGCAAAACAATTCCCCCTTCTCCAAAACACCAAATAGCTAAAAATACATAATCCCGTTCTTCTTCCCCAACGCTGTAACACCCTGAATTCCAAACAGGCTGAATTCGAGTTCTACAGGATCTTTTCACTTCACTTCGTACAATTTTACAAGGAAATTAAAACTTTACATTACATCAAAGTTACATTACATTAACACTTATACAGCGGAAGCAAATTTTACTACAATTAATGAAATACAACAACACTTGAATAATCTTTAAGCATCAATTCCTCTTCAGTCTTTTTCACATAATTTATCCTGCATAAAAAACTGTGGGCACGTCAGTTCATTCACTGACGAAATATTATACACGGCCATCCTCTCTATGCCGAGACAGTATAACGATTCTCAATACTTAACAAACAACAAACTTGTTCACAAACAGAGCTAAAGCGACTAGCCTATTGATGTCGTGTTGTGAATGTGCACTTAGTCCTTAATGCAACTATTTATTTTATATGACACCAATGCGCACTTGTTCAAAATCTATGCAGCCCATACTGCATAGATCCGAGGGCAAGCCCTTAACCGTTTTTCATCTTGTAGGGTTCAATCCCTTGCCATGACTTAATCTACTTTTGTAACTACGGTAAGTATCCTAGATGTTCTACGAACTACGAACTCATATCTAGGCGCCCTGGAGAGAATTCCAATGCAGTGATACATGACTCATCATGCAGGCATCCTGTGGTAATTCACCTCCTACCATAGATATGACACCACCCGCAGTCGCCAAACATCCCTTGAGCGTCGCCACCGGGAAGGTACTCTGGAGCAGTATCCACGTCCCACCCATGATGCAGCATGGGCATCATGTGAATACTCTCACGCCGCCAATCCAATGGCCCTTGTACTCAATGTTTTTCTCTTACTGTCGTCACATCTTAACTATGTATCTAGTCCTTATTTTAATTGAATCATGAACAAAATCAATCCCTTATGATTAGCACTTCCACCTATACCGGTCATACTCATTCATTTCACATGACCCAAATCTTGGTCTTTTCATTTCAAATATCATTTCAACATTTCTTTCAGTGCCAGTATGAGGCTTAGCTACACCCTAGTTCTCAATTTCAACTCATAATTACAACATTGAGTTTTCCATACTCATAAGCTCTCTTTTTCAATTAGCATGATTTCTAATCATTTCTATGAATCAAATCTCATACATATAGTTCAACTGCCATTCATGTATTTCATATTCAAAATTAATCTCTACAATTTCATTAAATTCTCATACTATAGTTCATTTCATTTACTTAATTCAAAAGTCACTAAGTCGTATTTTTCATTCATAACCCAAACTCAATTTAACAATGAGAGTCCAATAGATAGCATAATTAATGTTTCTTTCATTCAAAAAAAAATCTTCTTTTATCACTTAGCAGAATGTTCTAAAAAAAGATCATTTTTATAATTCTCCAAAGTAAATTCCATAAGAGTCTACACAAATTTCACTTCTAACTCACTTTTATTTCAGTCAAAAGGTACACAAATATTTTCATAAGTTCTATATGATGTTAGAATAATGAATATATTTTTTTTCAGATTGAGAAGCCAAGAATCAATTTTAAACAAAAAAAAAGTTACTAATCTGCCGAAACCCAGAATCGAACTCGCGACCTGAGAGTAGACAGTCGCCACCGCAAGCCAACTGTGCTAGGGTGCACACGCGGTATGTAAAAGGAATTAGTAAATAAGTGTTTTTGGGCTCGGGTTTGGGTTTTATTCGAAAATCCGAAAACAAAAGGCAGAGCCTAGGACTCGAACCCGGTACCACAGAGGTCACCCACGGCTACAGTAAGCGCCCAACACCCACATCGACCATACGGTCTAAGCGACCAAGTCGTTCCAATGGGGTTTGTAATAGTTTTAGTCCAAAACTCTGTTCATTACTAGTTTTCAAAATTTCCAAACGTTTTTAGTACTTTTTTTTTTTGAATCAAACTTTCCAGAATTTAATCTATATGAAATCACAGTAAACAAGTAATTTTAAAATCATTATTTACTGATAAAGCATGCATTTTGCGATCTCAAATTATGTTCTAATGTCCATAATTACGACATTGAGAACAATCACATTTGCACACGATTCGAAGTCTAGATTTCTACAAAAATACCTTATTTCTTCATTCTCTCATTTATTAACCATCTACATTAATTTAGAACGCAAAATTCTCCTCTTTCCTACAATAGAGTTTACTCTAATTGAAACAAACAATTTCACATGAAGCATTCAATTCATCATTTGTCTCATAAGGATAAATTTCTCCACATAGGATAATTCATAGACATCTAGCATGGCAAATATGATAGTTTCTAGCACTTTAATTTCCAAATAATCAACTAGCAACTATTTTAACAACCATTTTCTAAATTACCATCTCATCTATAATTAAGCAAACATGATTCCAATTCCAACTATTTGTTCTTTAGTATTTTTCTCAAATCATTCCTAGCATGATATCAAGATTTAGAAGCATGAGAAACACCCACCTATTGGAGATAACAAAATGAAAACTCCTAGAATGCAAGAAAGTGGCCTTCTCCTCCTAGAATGTATTGCAATTTGCCTTCTCCTCCTTGCTTGTATGGAACTCGAGCCTCCTCTTGTGCTCCTTGGATGATTGGCCGGCCTCTACTTGGTTGGAACACACACAAATGCACACTCACTAATACTTCTCAATCTTTTGCTCTCTTAGCCTTTTTCTTCTTAATGAATTGTTTAGTGCACTAATAAGAAGAGAAACTAAGGGTATTTATACACTTTTAGGATGAGAAATGATGGCTAGGATTCAATCAAGGAGTTAGAGATCAAGGATCAAGATAAATTGGGAAGTTGTAGTAACTTCCATGAACTCATAACCACCCCTCAACTCCATCCACTCTCTCCATCTCTCCATGTACAATCCGTGTAACGCCCCGAATCCCAAATACAACTGAATTCGAGAGTTCTACAGGATCTTTCCACTTCATTTAGTACAATTTTACAAGGAAATTTGAACTTTTCACTTTACATCAGAGTTTACATAAAACTTTACTCTTTACATTGCACAACGGAAGTAAATTTACAACATTTAAATAAATGTACAACAACATTGAATAATCTTTAAGCATCTGTTCCTCTTTAATCTTCATCATGTTACTTACCTGCATATAAAACTGTGGGTACGTCAGCTTATTCAACCGACGAACATTATACACGGCCATCCTCTCTATGCCGGAAATAGTATAACTAATTTTCCATATTTAGCAGACACAAACTTGTCACATTTCAAACTAAAGGGACTACCCTATTGATGTCGTGTTGTGATTGTGCACTTAGTCCTTAATGCAGTTATTTATGTTACATGACACTAATGCACACTTGTTCGGATTCTATGCATCCCATACTACATAGGTCCGAGGGCAAGCCCTTAATCGTTCTTCATTTTGTAGGGTTCAATCCCTCGCCATGACTTAATCTACTACTGTAACTACAATAAGTATCTTAGATGATTTATGAGTACAAGCACGTGTACAGAAAACCTGGAAGGGAATCCCACATCATGTCACGACGCATCGTGAAGACCGCCTGTGGCAATTCAGCCTCTTTCATGGCACACGATCCTCTTGCAGTCACCAAACATCCCACAAGCGTCGCCACCGGGACGGTACACTAGAGCAGTATCCATGTCATGTCAAGACGCATCGTGAAGACAGCCTGTGAATACTCTCATGCCGCCAATCCAATGGCCCTCATACTCATGTTTTTCTCCTACTTTGATCACGTCTCCACTATGTACTAATCCTTAGTTTTTATCGAATCATGAACAAAATCAAAGCTCTAGAGTTAGCTTATCCACTAAACCGGACTTATTTATTCATTCAAACATGACCAACCTTGGTCTTTCATTTCAAATTTCATTTCATTTCTTTCCAAATGCCAGGGGAGACTTAGCTACTCTTTTGTTTCAATTTCAATTCAAATTTCCAAAATTGAGTATTTCCAACTCATAAGTTCACATGTCGAGTTATCATACTCAAAAGTGTTTCTCTTTTCCAATCATGATCTCTAAATCGTTCAATATTCTATAATTATACATTAAATTCAAGTATTCATCATGTAACTCATGAAATATTATTTTCACATTAAAAACCCACATCACTAGTATTCAAATCAAGATGGATATTTACACATCATAATTTGTCGCACTATTCTCCAACGAGAATAATTCATATCACTTCACACAATACCTTTTTATTCGTATTTCTTTTATAAATTTCCATTCTAAATCTTTTGTAAAAAATACCACTTTATACAAATGCAAGTGTAGAACTTATAGTTCTAAATTATACTTTTATTCTTTAAACATACACCACTTCATGCAAATAATTCTCAAACTATTTTTCATAGACTCCACATATTTTAAAAATAATAATCATATTTTTTGTAATTTTTTGATCATTAAAACCCCCCCAAAAAATGTTTTTCCCCACAATATAAACAACAGCCAAGGCCACAGATCGAACCAGCAACCACAGGGAAACCAACCGAAGGCACAAGCCACTAGGCCGAGTGCTACTCGCGCTTAGAAGAGAGGGTGAGAGCATTAAGTGCTCTCGGCCGCTGCTCTACATATTTTTTGAAATGAAAAATAAAAGTATGGCAGCCCGGGGATTCGAACCAGGGACCTCAGACCCCGAGAGCCCACTGTAGCGATTAAGGCTGTCCTGACCACTTGAGCTACGTGCTCAGGTTGTCAAAGTACAACTCGAAATTTATTTAAATCAAAACTCTCTGTTATCAAAACATTTCGATGTTCAACTAGTCCCCATTTCACTTTGCTTTTATAAAAATTACTGTAAATGTCCAGATTGACTAATATCATCATAAATTATACACCAGTATGAAAAAATAATTTTTTTCAACAATTAAAACATATTTTTCGTACAATAAATTTGAATTGTAAACTATCACTACCCCATTTCTTCTTTTTCGACATTTCTTGACAATTAATATCTCAAACCTCTTCATTAGCAATCTTCATATTAATTTCCTATTTTTTAATCATTTACTAAGCATACAAATTTATATCTTAATTCATTCATTTCAATACAACACAAAGATTCATTTAAACACATAAAGTAGTATTGTTAATCTACTAACTTTTTTGTCTATAATTCATGGTGTACAGAATAAAATTTTCTTCAACAATCCATAACTATAGTCCATTCACACAAAATTTAGACTTTTACTAATAAGATCACATACAATTGCACATCCACATTCCAATCAATTTATAGATCAATTTTCCAATTAAATGTGTACTCTTATTAATCTTTTTCATGCATCATTTTTCCAATTCAATCTAGCATGCATTCCAATTTAGAAATATAGAAAATTTGCCCACCTTAAATGGAGAGAAAATACAACTAGCAACCTCCTAGACGAATGTCCTTGCAAACGAACGATCCTCCTCTTTGAACACGCGCGCACAAGCCAACCCGAGAGCACTCCCTCCTTGATGCCGGCCTCCTCTTCTTGTTGCAAGCACAACTCCCACACACAACTCAATCTTTTACTCACTTACTAACTACTAGATAATGTAATTGAACTATAGGTTTGGAAGAATTAATTTGCACAAGAATACTAGCCATGGGAGGGGGTATTTATACTAAAAATCTAGGGAAAATGGATGGCTAAGATTGAAGTAGGAGTTAGGAACAAATGGCTTAGATTTAAGGAGGAGTTACACTAACTACCCATGATGAGTAACCATCTCCACCATGATCCCATTCAAAATTTCATTTCCCTCAAGATTACGACCGGCCATGCATAGGAAGGTGCACTTTGCACGTGTACGTGCAATGCACGAGCAAGCATTTGCCTCCAAAAATTTGTACATTATATTTTATATAAAAATAAACTTTAAATTGTATCCTACATGACAAGTTGTAATTAAAAATAAATTAACTCATGGGCTTTAGTTTATGGGACAAAATAGTAATTTTAAAATAAAATAAATGAATTAAATTTTGGGCTTTAAGAGAAAGAGTTTTATGTCTAATTGAAAGAAGGCTTTATACAAAATAATTAAATGCACATATTTAAATATCTATACTCATCATGATGAAGATATTTACCAAAAATATTGCACTTGCACACTACGTGCAAAAATAAATAATTTTCATTAATTGAAAAATCGAGACATTACAACACTCCCTCCTTAGAATAGTTCCGTCCCCGGAACTACAGTCAAGAGTGAGAAACAAAATACAACACTCACAACAAGAACAAGAAAAAATACAAAATACAAATCAAGCAAAAAGCTCAGGATAGTCCTTCAACATCCTCTCCTCAGACTCCCAAGTAGCCTCTTCAACCAAATGGTTTCTCCAGACTACCTTGACAATCGGTATCGTCTTATTCCTCAAGACTTTCTCACGATGATCAACAATCTCGACAGGAAACTCGATGTAATTCAGATCCAACTGCAAACCTTCCGGCACTTCAGGCAAATGATGACTCGGATCTGGAATATAACCTCTCAGCATAGACACATGAAAGACATTGTGCACCTTAGACAACTCTTCCGGTAATTCAAGCCGGTAAGCAGTTTTCCCGATCATTTTCAATATCTTGTACGGGCCTACAAACCTCGGTGCTAATTTCCCACCTTTGCCAAATCGAATCACACCTTTACTGGGCGATACTTTCAGAAAGACGAAGTCACCGACCTCAAACTCAAGGTCCCTTCTCCGGTTGTCTGTATAGCTTTTCTGCCTGCTCTGAGCCTCTACCAACCTTTTCCTGATCAGATCAATCTTTTCAGAGGTTTGCTGTACAAGCTCAGGACCAAACAACTGACGCTCCCCAACTTCAAACCAACAAACAGGTATTCTACACTTCCTGCCATACAAAGCTTCGTATGGCGCCATCCCAATGCTAGTCTGAAAACTGTTGTTGTAGGCAAACTCTACCAAAGGTAAATGCCTTTCCAAAAACCTCCAAAGTCTAGTACACAACACCGAAGCATATCCTCAAGAATACGGTTGACTCTCTCGGTCTGCCCATCGGTCTGCGGATGAAAAGTAATGCTGAATTCCGTCTTGGTACCCAAAGCTGTCTGAAGACTCCTCCAGAAATGCAAAGTAAACCGTGCATCTCGATCAGACACAATAGTTGACAGAACACCATGAAGCTGGACGATCTCGCCAACATACAACTCTGCTAACTTGTCCATCGAAGCAGTGAGTTTCATCGCCAAAAAGTGAGCGGACTTGTTTAGTCGATCGACTATAACCCAAATCGCACCATTGCCTTTAGGACTCTTAGGCAATCCCGTAATGAAATCCATACTGATGTTATCCCACTTCAATTCCGGAATAGGTAACGGCTGTAATAGACCTCCGGGTCTCTGATTTTCAGCTTTGACTTGCTGACAAACCTCACACTTTGCCACAAATTCAGCCACATCCCGCTTCAAACCTGACCACCAGAAATGTGGTTTGATATCTCTGTACATCTTAGTACTTCCAGGATGTACCTACAAAAGAGTAGCATGCGCCTCCTGAAGAATACTCTCTTTCAGGTCTGCCTGATTCGGAACACACAGCCTCTCTCCAAACCATAGCACTCTATCCCTGATCAGAAATCCGGGCAACCTGCCAGCACTAACCTGCTCCTTCATCTCCAAGATATCAGCATCAACCTCCTGACTTGTAATGATCCTTGCATTCAAAGTAGGCTGAAGCCTCAACTGAGCTAAAGATGATCCCAATCCTTGCAAGAAAACTTCAATACCTGCTCGATCCAATTCCTCAATCAGATGCTTCTGAGTTGTAATCCAACTGGATAAACTGCTCTTGCGACTAAGTGCATCAGCAACAACATTAGCTTTCCCAGGATGATACTTGATCTCAGGTCGCATGTCCTTAAGCACTTCCAACCATCTTCGCTGCCTCAAATTCAGATCCTTCTGCTGATATTTGTACTTCAAACTCTTGTGGTCCGTGTACATGTTCAATTTCTCACCGTACGCGTAGTGCCTCCATTGCTTCAGGGCAAAGTTAATCGCAGCCAACTCCAAATCATGAGTCGGATAATTCTTCTCATGCAGTCGTAGTTGCCTAGACCTATAAGCGATTACTCTTCCTTGTTGCATTAAGACACAACCAAGCCCACGATGTGAAGCATCACTGTAAACATCATAGTCAACACCTACTCTAGGCAAAGTCAAAATAGGTGCAGTAGTCAGTTTCTCTTTCAACTCCTGAAAGCTCGCCTCACATTGCTCAATCCACTTGAAGTTCATATTCTTCTTGGTCAGACCAGTAAGCGGCACAGCTATCTGAGCATAACCTTGAATGAATCTCCTGCAGTATCCAGTCATACCAAGAAAACTTCTGACTTCCTTCACTGTAGTAGGCCTAGCCCAATCTCTCACTGCCTCTATCTTCTGAGGGTCAGTTGTCACTCCCTCCTTAGAAAGGATGTGACCTAGGAATGCCACTTCAGATTTCCAGAAATCACACTTGGATAACTTGGCATACAACTTCTGCTCTTCCAGTTTCTTCAAAACTGCTGCCAGATGCTCGGTGTGCTCCTTCTCTGACTTGGAGTACACGAGGATATCGTCGATAAACACCACGACGAAAGAATCTATGAACGGCCTTAGAACTCTGTTCAACAAATCCATGAAGATTGCGGGTGCATTCGTCACTCCAAATGGCATAACTAAGAATTTGTAATGCCCATGTCGAGTTCTAAATACAGTTTTGTGCACATCTTCGGCTTTCACTCGAACTTGGTGATATCCTGATCGAAGATCTATTTTGGAGAAAACAGCTGCTCCTTGTAGACGATCGAACAAGTCATCAATTCGAGGAATAGGAATACTTATTCTGAACAGTGACCTTATTCAGCTCCCGGTAATCGATACACATTCTCATCGATCCATCCTTCTTCTTTACCAAAAGCACTGGTGCTCCCCAAGGTGACGCACTAGGTTGAATAAAGCCTTTCTCCAACAGTTCCTCAATCTGCCATTTCACCTCATCCTGTTCCACTGGAGCCATCCTATACGGTGCCTTAAAAATGGGTGCACTCCCTGGTTGAACAGTGATTCTGAACTCTACATCACGATGTGGGGGTAACCCAGGAAAATCATACAAGAACACAGTCGGATAGTCCCGAACCACAAGAATCCCTTGCACTTCCACAGGAGTCTCTTCCTTGCGGATAGCTGCCACTAGCCTAGAACACTTCTTCTTCCCTTGGAAAGTGACTTCAGGTCCACCTGGAGCCTTCACTGTTACCATCTTGGTCTTGCACTCGATGCTTGCACTGTACACCGACATCCAATCAATGCCAATGATAACATCGACTCCCAAGATAGTTAGCTCGATCAGATCAATCCCAAAGATTCGATTTCCAATCACAATCTCGCAATCAGCATAATACTGATCAGTGGTTAAAGTTTCCCATGATGGAGTAGCTACTGCTAAGATCTTGCCTGGAAAAATCTTCGGTTCTACTCCCAACACTTTAGCAAATTTAGGAGACACAAAAGTATGAGAGGATCCAGTATCGAACAACACAACAGCTTTCATTCCATTAAGATAAAGTTCTCCTGTTACATAATACACACTCATTACGTAGCAGTTCACTAAATAGACGAGAAAAAGAAATGACAAAAACCTCTAAACATCTGCCCTCGTACCAGTGATGACATGATCTACTTCATCAGCATCAGCTTCCGTCAAGGCAAATACTCGCCCTGATTGGTACGGTCTTTTCCCATTCTGTTGAGTTGATCCCCCACGGATGACATTCCACGGCTTGGAGCATTGAGACATGTAATGTCCCGTCTCACCACAGTTAAAGCAAGTCACCACAGGAGGTCTCACCATATTGTTCCCAGGTCCTCCAGCCACACTAATAGCATTCGCCCCTATCGGTTTGAACCTTTGTGCAGATGGTTGTCCATTGAAACTCCCAGAATGTGCAGGCCTCTTTCCAGACTGCCAGTTGTTCCTCCGGTTCTGAACAACATGAAACTGCTCCATGTCTGCTTCCGTAGCTGCTGCTCTCTTGACCAGCTTGTCGAATCTTCTGATACCAAGAGGTATCATCCGGGACCTTAAGCGTGGCCTCAATCCATGGTCGAACTTACAAGCCTTCTTAGCTTCATCCATCACTAGTTCAGGAGCATACCTAGAGAGCTGAGTAAATTTGGTCTCGTACTCCCTAACTGACATGCCACATTGCTGAAGTGACAGAAACTCCATAGCCTTCTTCTCTTGGACGTCGGAGGGGAAATAGTGACTGCGTAATTCTTCTAGAAATTCCTCCCAGCCGAGAACTATGCCTCCCATTGTTCTCTTCATCGACTGCCACCACACAGCCGCGTCCTTCTCAAGCTGCAGAGTCGCCAACTTCACCTTGCTACCTTCAGGGGTCTCTCGTACTTCAAAGATTGTCTCTACTTGACGAATCCAGTTGTCAGCCGCATCAGGGTCTGACTTTCCTTCGAATAAAGGTGGTTTCATTCGTTTGAACGATTCCACTAGTTTAATCGCTCCGGGCACCGGATTCGCTGGCCCCCTTCCTTGGTTCTGATTCATAGCCACGGCGTTGAGCGTCTGATAGACCCTCGCAAGTTCCGTTTCCAGATCTAGACCTTCACCGTTTCTAGCTCCTCTTCTAGACATATTCTGATGCAAAAGATCCATTAAATTCGAAGTATAAGACATCAACTTGCATTTCATTGAATTCCAAACTTTATACATTCGAATTGAAAAACATTTCTTAACATCAGAAAGAAAATAGTAGAAGCTACAACAGTCTAACTCCTACGGTTCCTCTTCGCTTCTCGAAGTTCTCCCCGTAGTTCATCAACTTCATCCTTCAACACATTGGTCAAATTCTTCCTCTTCTCGAGTTTCCATACACGATGACTGAGAACAGAAAAGTCGTCCTTACGCTTAGCCAATTGAGCCTCCAATAATCTGACTCTCTCCCGCAGTGTTTCTACCTGCCTCTGAAAAGATATCACAAGACTATTTGGAACTGGTTCTTCTTCTTCGCAGAAGAGTCATCAAATGAATCCGAAGTGGGGTGATCTCTCGGGATTCAGACCATTCTTCTCCGTCAGAATCTGCTTGCCCTGGATAGTACTCTTCCTCGGAATCTGCTTGTCGAGGATGGTACTCTTCCTCGATGATATGTCAGTCGTCATCTCCAGCAGGGTCAAAGTGATTAGCCATCATAGAAATAGAGAGGAAGAAGCATAAGTCATAGAGCAACAAAAATGTAAGTCACTTACAATTAAATCTCTAGACTCAAACGCACACTCTAATGTCCACTTCTAGGGTGTTGTTCCTTATAAATTTGTACAAGTGTGAAGCGTGGCTCTGATACCACTCTGTAACGCCCCGAATCCCAAATACAACTGAATTCAGGAGTTCTACAGGATCTTTCCACTTCATTTAGTACAATTTTACAAGGAAATTTGAACTTTTCACTTTGCATCAGAGTTTACATAAAACTTTACTCTTTACATTGCACATCGGAAGTAAATTTACAACATTTACATAAATGTACAACAATATTGAATAATCTTTAAGTATCTGTTCCTCTTTAATCTTTATCATGTCACTTACCTGCATATAAAACTGTGGGTACGTCAGTTTATTCAATTGACGAACATTATACACGGTCATCCTCTTTATGCCGGAAATAGTATAACTAATTTTTCATATTTAGCAAACACAAACTTGTCACATTTCAAACAAAAGGGACTACCCTATTGATGTCGTGTTGTGATTGTGCACTTAGTCCTTAATGCAGTTATTTATGTTACATGACACTAATGCACACTTGTTCGGATTCTATGCATCCCATACTACATAGGTCCGAGGGCAAGGCCTTAATCGTTCTTCATTTTGTAGGGTTCAATCCCTTGCCATGACTTAATCTACTACTATAACTACAGTAAGTATCTTAGATGATTTATGAGTACAAGCACGTGTACAGAAAACCTGGAGGGAAATCCCACGTCATGTCACGACGCATCGTGAAGACAGCCTGTGGCAATTCAGCCTCCTTCATGGCACACGATCCTCTTGCAGTCACCAAACATCCCACAAGCGTCGCCACCGGGACGGTACTCTGGAGCAGTATCCACGTCATGTCACGACGCATCGTGAAGACAGCTTGTGAATACTCTCACGCTGCCAATCCAATGGCCCTCATACTCATATTTTTCTCCTACTTTCATCACGTCTCCATTATGTACTAATCCTTAGTTTTTATCAGAATCATGAACAAAATCAAAGCTCTAGAGTTAGCTTCTCCACTAAACCGGACTTATTTATTCGTTCAAACATGACCTGTAATATCCCGGACGGATATTACCTCGTATAAATTACTATTTTATTATTATTTTATTATTATTTTATTTTAATTCCAAAATCAAATTATTTTGGTGATTTTTCGACGGTTTGCCCACAAACAGTGTCTACGCGCATATATCGGTCGGTGTACATCCAAAGTGCATCAAATTGATAGCGCGATCCTCCGAGTTAATAATAAAATTTATTTTACCATTGTTCTCTAAATTAAACTATTTATGAGGATTATATATGGAATTTTTGGTATGCACATACATGTGCACATACATACAATTGTATGATACTTAGTACATCATACAAAATATGTAGCATATACTCAAGGACAATATACTCATCCTTGTCATGACAACTTAGTAAGATAGTTATGGTTTGATTAGGAGGCCTAAACTAGGGTTTGGGTGCATGAGAAGAATTAAACCCCTTCTAGAAGCTTTATCCCTTCACCATGCCTCCACCTCACCATGCCTACACCTTACTCCTCCTCCTCCTAGGGTATGGCCGGCCTCACCCCCTCTTGGGGTTTTTGTGCAAAATGTGAGTGCACATTTGCACTTACCACCTCCTATTCCCTTCTATAAATACCCCCTCCTTCTCCTCCTTCTCTCATTTTAGAAAACAAAAGGAAAGAAAGAAAGGAAAGGAAAAGAAAGAGAGAAAGTCTCATACTAACAAGAGAGTTTTATTGTAGGGTTTTTCTAGGAGATTCTAAGAGCTAGGGGAAGGAGAAGGTTAGCAAGCAAGTCCTTCCAATAGAGACTAAGGTGGGAGTTCTCCACATTTTTGTTTGGTTGTTTGTTTGCTTGTTTGTTTGTTTGTTTTGTTGTTTGACTTCTTCTTCTTATCTTCTTGTTTTGTTTTCTTTTGTTTTTGGGGTGTTCTTGTGATGGTGTGTTGTTGTTGTGGTGAATGTGGTAATGAATAAAAGAAAGAAAGTAGTAGTAGTAACTACTAAACATATAAAGATCACATCTTTAAAATTGTAAATTGTTGTTTATGTATGTTGTTGGACAAAAAGAAGGTATAATGCATATGAACTTGAACATACAACCGATTGGGGGTTGTAGGACTTGTAGGACTTGGTATACATAAGTATATGAATACTCTTATACAACCATTTTTGTTGTAGGACCTTTATTGAACTTGGACTAAATAATAATGAGCATATATTTTATTGTAGTTTTTCTTTCTTAAAATAAAAAGATCATTTCTTTTTAATCACTAGTTGTAGAATAGATAAAAAGATCTTTTCTTTATTAATCACTAGTTGTAGAATAAATAAAAAGATCTTTTCTTTATTAATCACTAGTTGTAGAAAAAAAAAAAGATCCTTTCTTTATTAATCACTAGTTGTAGAATAAATAAAAAGATATTTTCTTTATTAATCACTAGTTGTAGAAAAAAAAATAAAAAAAATAAAAAAAGATCTTTCCTTTTAATCACTAGTTGTAGAATAAATAAAAAGGATCTTTTCTTTTATCACTAGTGATAATAAAGACAAGTAGTGTAACGCCCCGAGCCCGGCTCAGCTGCGCACGCGGCTACACGTGCGCACACGCGAGAGAACGGACACAAAACTCTAGCCACGCCCACCACAGGCTGCCTCAAAAGGGTGGTTAACCATTTGGTAACCCTTAATCATGGGCTTCCTAATATACACACACTTTCTCACCTAGTCCCAACTGATATGGGATTTTATTCCCTGGTCAACCCGGGTCAAACACCACACACCCACACATGCATGCATTCTTCCATCCATTTAATTCTTCCTATAAGCCCATAGGAAATCTTATAGGCCTATCATGCCATCCCATCCCATAGGATTATCTATAGGCCATCAACAACCAATTTCCTTTCCTTTCTTTTACACGTCACCACCAACTACCATCCATTCTTTATTAACTAGTATACATACTATATATATATATATACCATATTAGTACTATGGTATATTATACTAATTCTAGAAATACGGGGTCTTACATTCACCCCTCCTTAAGAATTCAGCGTCCTCGCTGAGCCCGGACTTACAACATGATTTAGGATCCCTTTCTAGCCGATGTGGAGAGGATTACCCTGATTCTGCTAGTTGTACAGTCCCCTACCCGGGAAACCTGTCCCAACCTAGCTCCTTCTCAGGCGTAAATCTTGCACACACTCGGTGTCGAAAGTCGGCTCTGATACCATTTGTAACGTCCCGAGCCCGGCTCAGCTGCGCACGCGGCTACACGTGCGCACACGCGAGAGAACGGACACAAAACTCTAGCCACGCCCACCACAGGCTGCCTCAAAAGGGTGGTTAACCATTTGGTAACCCTTAATCATGGGCTTCCTAATATACACACACTTTCTCACCTAGTCCCAACCGATATGGGATTTTATTCCCTGGTCAACCCGGGTCAAACACCACACACCCACACATGCATGCATTCTTCCATCCATTTAATTCTTCCTATAGCCCATAGGAAATCTTATAGGCCTATCATGCCATCCCATCCCATAGGATTATCTATAGGCCATCAACAACCAATTTCCTTTCCTTTCTTTTATACGTCACCACCAACTACCATCCATTCTTTATTAACTAGTATACATACTATATATATATATATACCATATTAGTACTATGGTATATTATACTAATTCTAGAAATACGGGGTCTTACAAGTAGGCAACTAAGTAGTAGCATGTTAAAATAAAGTAGTAGTGGTATGTTGTTAAAATAAAGAAGTAATAGTAAGTAGTTGTAAATGTTTTATGTCCATAAAGTAGTAGTAGTAGTAGATAGTTGTATGTTGTGTTTTTGATTAAAATGGAGTAGTAGTAGTAGTAGATAGTTGTAGATATTTATTTTGTGTTCATGAAGTAAATACCATGCTAAGATTACATTAGATTGATTTAGATATGCTTAAAATGTTGTAGGATTTCTTCTAAAAATATCCTATCATGTTTAGAATGTTGTAGGATTCTTTCTAAAGTTTCCTATCATGTTTTATACTTAAAATGTTGTAGGATTTCTTCTAAAAATATCCTATCATGTTTAGAATGTTGTAGGATTCTTTCTAAAGTTTCCTATCATGTTTTATACTTAGAATGTTGTAGGATTCTTTCTAAAGTTTCCTATCATGCTTTATGCTTAGGATGTTGTAGGATTCCTTCAAAAAATTTACCTATCATGTGTTCATGCTAGAATGTGGTAGGATGCTTTCTAAAAATTTACCTATCATGTTTTCATGCTAGAATGTGGTAGGATGCTTTCTAAAAATTTACCTATCATGTTTTCATGCTAGAATATTGTAGGATGCTTTCTAAAATTACCTATCATGTTTTAGGAATGTTTCTTCATGCTTAGAATGTTGTAGGATTCTTTCTAAAATTCCTATCATGCTTAGGAGTGATAGACATGTTGTAGGATGCTTTCTAAAATTACCTATCATGTTTTAGGAATGCTATTTCATGTTTAGAATGTTGGAGGATTAATTCAAAAAATTGCCTATCATATGTAGGAATGACATACATGTTGTAGGTTTCTTTCTAAGATTACCTATCACGTTTTTATGCTTAGAGTGTTGTAGGATGCTTTCTAAAATTACCTATCATGTTTTAGGAATGCTATTTTATGCTTAGAATGTTGTAGGATTAATTCTAAAATTCCTACCATGTTTAGATTAGTCTATCTATGCTTAGAATATTGTAGGATTCATTCTAAGAGTTTCCTACCATGTTTAGATTAAATTAATTATGCTTAGAATGTTGTAGGATTCATTCTAAGAGTTTCCTACCATGTTTAGATTAAATTAATTATGCTTAGAATGCTGTAGGATTCATTCTAAGAGTTTCCTACCATGTTTAGATTAAATTAATTATGCTTAGAATGTTGTAGGATACATGATAAAATTACTTACCATGTTAGAAGTATATATATACATATATACTTAGGAATGTTGAATGTTCATACTAGTAGTTACCCATGCTTAGTAAGATATTAATTTTTAGTAGCTATTCATGCTTAATAAAGGTTCATGCTTGGATGATAGTAGAAAAGTTATATACCATGCTAGTTTAATTGTAGGTAAGTGATATACCATGTTAGTTAAGTTGTAAGTAAGTTGTATACCATGTTAGATTAAATGAATACTCATGCTACCCATGCTTAGATAAGTATTTGTTCATGCTATGTTAGTAGATGATCATGCTTAATCATTATACATGCTAAGTAAGTAGGTATCATGCTAATTATTGGTCATGTTAAGTTAGAGATATCCATGCTATGATATTCATGCTTAGATTTAAAGAAACTACCCATGGTTAGTTGTAGTGATTTCATATTGTGTTCTATACCATGCTAAAGTTCAAATACATGCTTAGAATGTTGTAGGGTTAGTGTTAGAATACCTACTATGCCTTGGAATGTTGCTTGTTCATACTAGTTTGAGTTGTGGTGATTAGTCATGATAAGTAGTAAGCTTCCATGCTCAATTTGTAACCTATGCTTGACTATAGTGGACTTCATGTCTAGGTCGTAAGTGATTTTCATGCTTAAGCTCGATATAAGCACAAGCTTAATCATATTCATACTTAAGAGTATCATGGTGAGCGGTTGTGTTATATGATTAGATTGTCGTAGGAAGATGCTTGTAATTGTATGCCATACTTAAGGCGCTATAGGTTGAAGTAATAAGGATTGGGAAGACCACTAGTGATAGTTAGTCCGATAAAGGTCGTTATGTCGCCTTCGGATTCTTCCGTAGTAGAATACCGACCATAGAATATTAGTAGACTCTTCTGTTGCCTCTAATAATAGGAGATCAAGTTTGCTAGTAGCACGTTTGGTTGCTTTTAAGATTGATTACCTGTATGGTTGTTTGCATATGGTTGTGCTCGTACGTGGCTTGACTGGCCCGTACGCAGCTGTGGGTCTCATACGTAGCTTACTTGGCTCGTATGTAGGTTGTTGTCTCGTACGCGGCTCGACCGGCCCGTGCGTAGCTGTTGGTCTCATACGCGGCTTATTTGGCTGGTATGTACGTGGTTATCTCCTACGAGGCCCGCCTGACTCGTAGGTAGTTATTATTTCATACGCAGCTTATTGGATCGTATGTGGTTGTTACTCGTGTATAGCTTGTTAGCTAGTACACAGTTCGTTGTGCTCGTCTAGGGTGATATTACCACCCTAAGGGCTATCGACCGTCAAGACATATGTTTTCTTACCCTAACGAACTGTGGAAGAGTCACTCCTTGTGTACCGTCGAATCTTAACCAGGGTAGGTTAATCGAGGACCGGAGTATAGACGAAATCCAAGTCTAGGGTAGCGGCATGCATGTATATTCGCACGGCCTAAGTCTTGGATCGATGAGCCACGAACCGGATCCTGAGGGATTCTGGTAAGTCTAGGTTGAGCAGCCTAGTAGAGTTGTCCTGCGAAGTCTACTTTGAAGGCCTAGCATGTTGTGTTTTATAATATTGTCATCCCTAGGATTGTTCGAGTCAGGGAACATCATTAGGATAGTGACTTACAAGGATCGTTTTACTTAAACCCTTTTGCCGGGACAGAGGAGTCAGTTGTAGGGGGCCCCTTACACTAACTCGTCTCTTGAGGTAGATCATAGGTGGTGTATTGGGTTGTACCTTCCTGTCAAAGGGATACGCACGGTGCCGTCTCACAAGTTGAGGACACGAGTTGCGTATCTCGCTATGTTAATTCCTGAAATACCGTGGCTGGGGTGCCACAGGATGCATGGTGCAGTCCTGCGCTTGCTAGACCCCAGAGGGTGCCACAGGATAGGCTTTGAGTTATCCTGCGCTTGCGAAACCCTATAGTTTGATTTTGGAACAAGGCCCGATATACTGGGATCGAGTGAGGTTCGGCATGCCGGGTAGTAGTGGAAAACGGAGACACCATAAGCAGACTGCACGGGGGGACTTGATCCCTTCTGCAACCTCACAGAGTCATGGAGTATTGTCAGGAACAGGTTGTGTACAATTATAGTTCATAACACGGGTTCAAATCCCTATATATGGAGAAACGGCTTGAGATGGGGTCGCATGTAGTATGGGCTTCATGTTGCTTCGGAGACTTGCTGACATTAGAATAGGAAGCGTCCTAGTTCTATTTAAAGATCGCATTAGAGTATAGTCATAGCACTCACAAACACTTAAACTATACCAACACCATTACTATATTTTGTATATTGTTTGGGAGATTCGCTGCTATATGATCAGCCTTTAAGCGTCAGTGAATACTGACGTCCCCACTTCCATAGGTACTAGATCGCCGAAGTACAAAGGCGAAATTCAGGAGGACTCATGGCAAGGAAAGCAAGGAGTCAGTGTTATGTTTAGTTCCGCTGCAGTATATGTATTGATTATGCATTAGTTGAGAAGTACTCTGATGTAAGATGTTGAAGGTTGTAATACTTAGAAATATAAAGGTAATATTGTAACTCTATTGTAAGGTATTACAGTTGTACAATATTCAGATTTGTAACACATTGTGTATTGAATAAAAAGTTTTAAATTCTCCTATTTTTCTGTGTATTGTGACTAATTGAAGAAAAGGTCTTGGCTCGTGTCACGGTTTCCCAGTATTGGAAATCGGGGCGCTACATAACCAACCTTGGTCTTTCATTTCAAATTTCATTTCATTTCTTTCCAAATGCCAGGGGAGGCCTAGCTACTCTTTTGTTTCAATTTCAATTCAAATTTCCAAAATTGAGTATTTCCAACTCATAAGTTCACATATCGAGTTATCATACTCAAAAGTGTTTCTCTTTTCCGATCATGATCTCTAAATCGTTCAATATTCCATAATTATACATTAAATTCAAGTATTCATCATGTAACTCATGAAATATTATTTTCACATTAAAAACCCACATCACTAGTATTCAAATCAAGATGGATATTTACACATCATAATTTGTCGCACTATTCTCCAACGAGAATAATTCATATCACTTCACACAATTCTTTTTTATTCGTATTTCTTTTATAAATTCCCATTCTAAATCTTTTGTAAAAAATACCACTTTATTCAAATGCAAGTGTAGAACTTATAGTTCTAAATTATACTTTTATTCTTTAAACATACACCACTTCATGCAAATAATTCTCAAACTATTTTTCATAGACTCCACATATTTCAAAAATAATAATCATATTTTTTGTAATTTTTTGATCATTAAAAACCCCCCAAAAAATGTTTTTCCCCACAATATAAACAACAGCCAAGGCCACAGATCGAACCAGCGACCACAGGGAAACCAACCGAAGGCACAAGCCACTAGGCCGAGTGCTACTCGCGCTTAGAAGAGAGGGCGAGAGCATTAAGTGCTCTCGGCCGCTGCTCTACATATTTTTTGAAATGAAAAATAAAAGTATGGCAGCCCGGGGATTCGAACCAGGGACCTCAGACCCCGAGAGCCCACAGTAGCGATTAAGGCCGTCTTGACCACTTGAGCTACGTGCTCAGGTTGTCAAAGTACAACTCGAAATTTATTTAAATCAAAACTCTCTGTTATCAAAACATTTCGATGTTCAACTAGTCCCCATTTCACTTTGCTTTTATAAAAATTACTGTAAATGTCTAGATTGACTAATATCACCATAAATTATACTCCAGTATGAAAAAATAATTTTTTTTAACAATTAAAATATATTTTTCGTACAATTAATTTGAATTGTAAACTATCACTACCCCATTTCTTCTTTTTCGACATTTCTTGACAATTAATATCTCAAACCTCTTCATTAGAAATCTTCATATTAATTTCCTGTTTTTAATCATTTACTAAGCATACAAATTTATATCTTAATTCATTCATTTAAATACAACACAAAGATTCATTATAACACATAAACTAGTATTGTTAATCTACTAACTTTTGTGTCTATAATTCATGGTGTAGATAATAAAATTTTCTTCAACAATCCATAACTATAGTCCATTCACACAAAATTTAGACTTTTACTAATAAGATCACATACAATTGCACATCCACATTCCAATCAATTTATAGATCAATTTTCCAATTAAATGTGTACACTTATTACTCGTTTTCATGCATCATTTTTTCCATTCAATATAGCATGCATTCCTATTTAGAAATATAGAAAATTTACCCACCTTAAATGGAGAGAAAATACAACTAGCAACCTCCTAGACGAATGTCCTTGCAAACGAACGATCCTCCTCTTTGAACACGCGCGCACAAGCCAACCCGAGCACACCCAATGCCAAACCGAGAGCACTCCCTCCTTGATGTCGGCCTCCTCTTCTTGTTGCAAGCACAACTCCCACACACAACTCAATCTTTTACTCACTTACTAACTACTAGATAATGTAATTGAACTATAGGTTTGGAAGAATTAATTTGCACAAGAATACTAGCCATGGGAGGGGGTATTTATACTAAAAATCTAGGGAAATGGATGGCTAAGATTGAAGTAGGAGTTAGGAACAAATGGCTTAGATTTAAGGAGGAGTTACACTAACTACCCATGATGAGTAACCATCTCCGCCATGATCCCATTCAAAATTTCATTTCCCTCCAAGATTACAACCGGCCATGCATAGGAAGGTGCACTTTGCACGTGTACGTGTAATGCACGTGCAAGCATTTGCCTCCAAAAATTTGTACATTATATTTTATATGAAAATAAACTTTAAATTGTATCCTACATGACAAGTTGTAATTAAAAATAAATTAACTCATGGGCTTTAGTTTATGGGCCAAAATAGTAATTTTAAAATAAAATAAATGAATTAAATTTTGGGCTTTAAGAGAAAGGGTTTTATGTCTAATTGAAAGAAGGCTTTATACAAATTAATTAAAAGCATATATTTAAATATCTATACTCATCATGATGAAGATATTTACCAAAAATATTGCACGTGCACACTACGTGCAAAAATAAATAATTTTCATTAATTGATTGTCCACTAAATGTGTCTACATAACAAGTTAAAGCAATTAAAAGAGTAATTAATTTGTGGGCTTCTAATTAGTGGGCTTAGAAAACAAGCTTAGGCTTTTAAAATGGGTTTTTAGGAAATAAAGAGAAAGAAGGAAAATGTTTGTTCAGGTTATAAAAAAGATAATTTTGTAAGAAAACATACATGCCAAATTTGTTCGTGCAGAACACGTAAAATCAGTAATTTCTTATTTAATAAAAATTTTGGAATATTACAACACTCTCTCCTTAAAATAGTTCTGTCCCCGGAACTAAAATTAAAGAGTGAAAAAACAAAACACAACAACAAAAGAAAAATACAAATACAAATCAACCAAAGAGCTCAGGATGATCCTTCAACATCCTCTCCTCAGATTCCCAAGTAGCACTTTCAACCAAATAGTTTCTCCAGACTACCTTGACCATCGGTATCGTCATATTCCTCAAGACTTTCTCCCCGCGATCAACAATCTCAACTAGGAGCTCAATGTAACTCAGATCCAATTGCAAACCTTCCGGCACTTCGGGCAAATGATGACTGGGATCTGGAATGTAACCTCTCAACATAGACACATGAAAGACATAGTGCATCTGAGACAACTCTTCCTGTAACTCCAGTCAGTAAGTAGTTTTCCCGATCCTTTTCAATATCTTATACGGGCCTATGAACCTCGGGGCCAACTTTCCACCTTTGCCAAATCGGATCACGCCTTTACTGGACGATACCTTCAGAAAGACAAAGTCACCTTCCTCAAACTCAAGATCCCTTCTCCAGTTGTCTGCATAGCTCTTTTGCCTACTTTGAGCATCCACCAAGCTCTACCTGATCAGATCAATCTTTTCAGAGGTTTGCTGCAGAATCTCAAACCCAAACATCTGTCGCTCCCCCACTTCAAACCAGCAAACAGGTGTTCTGCATTTCCTGCCATACAAAGCTTCGTACGGCGCCATCCCAATACTAGTCTGAAAACTGTTAATGTAGGCAAACTCCACTAAAGCTAGATGTCTTTCCCAACTGCCTCCAAAGTCTAGCACACAATACCAAAGCATATCCTCAAGAATACGAATGACTCTCTCGGTCTGTCAATCGGTTTGAGGATGAAAAGCAGTGCTAAAATCCATCTTGGTATCCAAAGCTGTCTGAAGACTCCTAAAGAAATGCAAAGTAAGCCGCGCATCTCGATCAGACACGATAGTTAACGGAACACCATGAAGCCTGACGATCTCCCCGACATATAACTCAGTTAACTTGTCCATCGAAGTAGTGAGTTTCATCGCCAAGAAAAGAGCGGACTTGGTTAGTCGATCGACTATGACCCAAATCGCATCATTACCCTTTGAACTCTTGGGCAAGCCCGTGATGAAATCCATACTGATGTTATCCCACTTCTGTAATACCCCGATATTTCTTAATACTTAAAGATTATTTATTTATTTTCATATGGTGTGCTTGTGTAGCTTATTTTTCTCAACATGATGAATGAAGTATTATTTTCGATAAAGTATTCTTCTTAAAGCCCAAATGTTGATTTGTTTTCTCTTTTAAAATATTTATTTTGGCCCAAATGAACTTAAGCCCATAAACATAACCTTTTATTTATTTTAATTCCTACAACTTGTATGTGTAACATCTTTTCTTTTACACTATTCCGGGCATTTGATGTACTATTTAGTGTAGTGGGGTTTGTGTGTACACGTGCACTTTATGTACACGTGCACAAGGCACAATACTTGGCCGGATTTGTGGAGTGATGGACTTAGATCATGGGTAGTTATATCTTGAGGTGTGGGTAGTTTCTCAAACTTCCGATTTGATCTCAGCCTTTGATTCTCCAACTCCCCAATGTATCTTAACCCTCCATTCTATCTATTCCCTAGTATAAATACCCCTCCTATCCCCCATCTCTTTTACACTAAAAATTTTCTAAGATTACTATTACAAGAGAGTATTTGTGAGTTTGTGTGGGAGCTTTTCTGTGGAGGCAAGCAGCATTGCGGAGAAGCTCGGTGTGGAGCAAAGGAGCAAGAAGGCGTTCTCTGCTTTGAAAAGTGCGGGATTTCGTTTATTTCTTCATATAAGGTGGGTGTTTCTCAGGACTTCTAACGTAGGAATGATACTATAATTACTATGATTGACACCATGTTACAAAAAGCGAATTGAATGCAGTAGAAATTGCTTGAACATGCTATTAATAATGAGAGTGAGACTGTCGGTACAGTCGACTGCTATGTGAGACAGCCGACTGGTACGAGACACTACTTTTCATAATGTGCTGATAAAAATGTGTGCAAATAGACATGATGGTGTGGTTATTAAATGTATATTTTCCCTATGACACATATGATGGAGGGAAGGTAAATGAATGAAAAGAACTAATGGTGATAAATAACGTAAATTGTCGGAGCAGTCGACTGACGTCATGTTAAGTCGACTGGTGCTTCATTCTGAATATGACTGTTTGAAAGTTCCATGAATAAAGATATTTTATTTATGTAGACCCAGTATGATGACTTGAGATTTATACCTTCATTGTCGTAAGAAAGTATGAGCAATGGGAATGCATGTTTAGAGTAGTTTTCTCTAAAAGAGCATGTTAGTAACTTGGAAATTTGTGCTGTAAATGATACTGAACAAGAGGGGACTCTGTTTATAAAACATGAATTTTTGTATATGGTGAATTGATATCATGATGCAAGTACATGTAAAAACTGTAAATAATCTCCTTAATGGAAAATGGATCTGTCCAGTCGACCGATGCATGTAGCAAGTCGACTGATCTGGACTTAGAAATTGTGCTGTTGAAATCTCCAAGACAGACGGCTGATCAATGAACAGTCGACTGTCACGAGAACAATATTGTGAACATGAAAAGTGCGGGAGAGGCGACTGGTTATGTACAACAGTCGACGATCCCGAGCAATTATGATGATACTGTGTGACTGTATGAGTCGACTGGTATTCTTCCAAGACGACTGTACAGAGTGTACTTGGATATATTTGAACTTCATGTTACTTTGCTCTTGGTAATTATGAACTGTATGATTTGAATCGATGGACTCTATTTATGGCTGTATGAATTATGTGAAATAAATCATAGATGAGAATTGAGAATTAAATGAATAATTATGAAAGGCTAAATCATGATGAGAAAGTCTGTGAGACTCTAAAATAAATGATGAGCTGATGATGCTCAATTGGATATTGTGAAATTGAAATTGAACGAAGGAGAAGCTAAGTCTCCCCGGCAGTGAAATGAAATGATATTGAGAAATAGACCAGGTTGGTCGAGTGAAATGAAATGATAAGTCCGGTTGATGGAGAGGCTAACTCTAGAGCTTGATTTTATTCATGATTCTAATTTAACTTTAATACGTAGTGTGGAGGTAATGAAGGTGAGAGAAAAACATGAGTATGAGAGCTAGGGTACGGTGCGGGTGTGTGAGCCGCAGAATGCATGCTTGATGAGTCAAGTCATGGCGCGGGCACAACTCAGTAATGATCGGACTCTAGTCACGCTTGTGGGATGTTTTGGTGACTGCAAGAGGAGTGTGTTCAGGGAGGAGGCTGAATTGTCGCAGAATGCATGCTTGACGAGTCAAGACATGGCGCGAAATTCTACTCCAGGGGCCAGGATACATGCTTGTACTCATAGAATCATCTAAGATACTCATTGAATTTACAGAAGTAGAGTAAGTCATGGCGGGGGATTGAACCCTACAAAAATGAAGAACGATTAAGAGGCTTGCCCTCGAACCTATGTAGTATGGGATGCATAGAATTCGAACAAGTGTGCATTAATGCCATGTGAAAATTAAATAATTGCATTAAGGATTAAGTGCACAATCACGACACGACATCTCTAAAAGTTCCCTTTTGATTTTACATGCTTATTATGAACAAGATTGTGATTTGTTAAGAAATGAGATTCATTATACTGTTTCTGGCATAGAGAGGATGGCCATGTATAATTATCGTCGGTTGAATAAACTGACGTACCCACAGTTTTGTATGCAGGATAAATTACATGTAAAGAGGAATGGATGCATAAAGATCTCATTATGTTGTTGTTCATTTATGTAAATGTTGTATATTTTGCTTCCGCTGTGTAAATTTAAATGTAAGATGTTGTAACTCTGATGAAAAAAAAAGAAAAGTTTGAATTTCCTTGTAAAATTGTACTCGAGAAAAGTGAAAAGATCCTGAAGAACATCTCGAATTCAGTAATTTGGGATTCGGGGCGTTACAGAGTGGTATCAGAGCCACGCTCTTCTATGCTTTCACACTTGTACAAATTTATAAGGAACGACACCCTAGATGTGGACATTAGAGTGTGTGTTTGAGTCTAGAGATTTAAATGTAAGTGACTTACATTTGTGTTGCTCTATGATTTATGTTTCTTCCTCTCTATTCTAAGATGGCTGATCACTTCGACCCTGCTGGAGGCGACGACTGGCATATTATTGAGGAAGAGTACCATCCTGGACAGGCTGATTCTGAGGACGAGTATTACCCTGGACAAGCAGATTCTGATGATGAGGAGTACCCTGAATCTCGAGAGATCACCCCACCGCCGGATTCATCTGACGATTCTTCTTCTTCCGATGAAGAAAAGGGACCAGCTCTGAGTGGCACTGTGGCTTCTCTTCAGAGGCAAGTGGATACCCTGAAGTATAGAGTTGGAGTTTTGGAGGCTCAGCTGGAAAAGCGGAATGCCGACTATTCTGTTCTTAGCCATCGGATTTGGGAACTTGAGAAGAAAAAGAACCTGGCTGATGTGCTGAAAGATGAGGTGGATGAACTACGGGATGAGATTCGAGCAGCGAAGAGGACCCGTAGAGATTAGATCGTCCTAGTTTCTATTTTCTTCTATTCTGATGTTAAGAAATGTTTTAATTCGAATGTTTAAACTTTGAAATTCAATGAAATGAAAGTTGGTTTAAATTCTTGTCTTATACTTCAAATTTAATGGATCTTTTGCATCAGAATATGTCGAGAAGGGGAGCCAAGAATGGTGAAGGTTTGGACCTGGAGGCCGAATTTGCAAGGATTTACCGGACGCTGAATATAGTGGCTGCAAACCAAGGAAGGGGGCCGGTGAATCCAGTACCCGAGGCAATTAAGCTAGTGGAGTCGTTCAAGAGAATGAAACCACCAGTGTTCGAGGGAAAGTCAGACCCAGATGCGGCTGACAACTGGATTCGGCAAGTGGAGACAATCTTCGAGGTGTTGGAGACACCGGAGGGCAGCAAGGTCAAGTTGGCGACTTTGCAATTGGAGAAGGATGCGGCTGTTTGGTGGCAGTCGATGAAGAGGACTATGGGCGGCTTGTTGCTTGGCTGGGAGGAATTTCTGGAAGAATTCCGCAGCCATTATTTCTCCTCCGACGTCCAGGAGAAGAAGGCCATGGAGTTTCTGTCACTTCAGCAAGGCAGCATGTCAGTGAGGGAGTATGAGACTAAATTTACTCAGCTCTCCAGGTATGCTCCAGAACTGGTGATGGATGAGGCGAAGAAAGCTCGCAAGTTCGAGCATGGTCTGAGGCCGAGCTTGAGGTCTCGTATGATACCTCTTGGTATCAGGAGATTCGATAAGCTGGTGAAGAGGGCGGTAGCAACGGAGGCGGATATGGAGCAGTTCCATGTTGCTCAGCACCAGAAGAGCAGCTGGCAGTCCGGGAAGAGGCCTGCTCAATCGGGGAGTTTCAGGGGGCAACCATCTGCACAGAGGTTCAAACCGACAGGGCGAACGCTGTCAGTGTAGCTGGAAGACCTGGAAACGATGTAGGGAGACCTTCTGCAGTCACTTGCTTTAACTGTGGTGAAGTGGGACATTACCAATCTCGATGTCTCAAACCACGGGCTAGCAATCACAATGTGCCAATACAGCAGACTGGGAAGAGGCCGTACCAGTCAGGGCGAGTATTTGCTTTGACAGAAGCTAATGCTGAGGAAGCGGATCAGGTCATCTCTGGTACGAGAGCTGATGTTTAGTGTGGTTTTCTCATTTCTTCTTCCCATTCATAGTGTGAAACTGTTATGTAATGGTGTATGTTATGTAACAGAAGAACTCTATCTTAATGGAAAGAAAGCTGTGGTGTTGTTTGATACTGGATCCTCTCATACTTTTGTGTCTCCAAAGTTTGCTAAAGTGTTGGGAGCTGAACCGAAGATTTTTCCAGGCAAGATCTTAGCAGTAGCTACTCCATCAGGGGAAACTTTAACCACTGATCGGTATTACGCTGATTGCGAGATAGTGATTGGGGATCGAATCTTTGGCATTGATCTGATCGAACTGACCATCTTGGGAGTCGATGTTATCATTGGCATTGATTGGATGTCGGTGTACAGTGCAAGCATCGAGTGTAAGACCAAGACCGTAACAGTGAAGGCTCCAGGAGGACCTGAAGTCACTTTCCAAGGAAAGTTGAAGTGTTCTAAGTTGGTGGCAACTATCCGCAAGGAAGAGACTCCTGTGGAAGTGCAAGGGATTCCTGTGGTTCGGGACTATCCGACAGTGTTCTTGGAAGATTTTCCTGGGTTACCTCCGCATCGTGATGTAGAGTTCAGCATCACTGTTCAACCGGGAAGTGCACCAATCTCTAAGGCACCTTATAGGATGGCTCCAGTGGAACAGGATGAAGTGAAACGGCAGATTGAGGAACTGTTGGGCAAAGGCTTTATTCAACCTAGTGCGTCACCTTGGGGAGCACCAGTGCTTTTGGTAAAGAAGAAGGATGGATCGAAGAGGATGTGTATCGATTACCGAGAGCTGAATAAGGTCACTGTTCAGAATAAGTATCCGATTCCTCGAATTGATGACTTGTTCGATCGTCTACAAGGAGCAGCTGTATTCTCCAAAATAGATCTTCGATCAGGATATCACCAAGTGCGAGTGAAAGCTGAAGATGTGCACAAAACTGCGTTTAGAACTCGGCATGGGCATTACGAATTCTTAGTTATGCCATTCGGAGTGACGAATGCACCTGCAATCTTCATGGACTTGATGAACAGAGTTCTGAGGCCGTTTATTGATTCTTTCGTCGTGGTGTTTATCGACGATATTCTCGTGTACTCCAAGTCTGAGGCGGAGCACACCGACTATTTGGCAGCAGTTTTGCAGAAGTTGGAAGAGCAGCAGTTGTATGCCAAGTTATCCAAGTGTGATTTCTGGAAATCTGAAGTGGCATTCCTAGGTCACATCCTTTCTATGGAGGGAGTGGCAACTGACCCTCAGAAGATAGAGGCAGTGAGAGATTGGGCAAGGCCTACTACAGGGAAGGAAGTCAGAAGTTTCCTTGGGATGACTGGATACTACAGGAGATTCATTCAAGGTTATGCTCAGATAGCTGTACCGCTTACTGGACTGACCGAGAAGAATGTGAGCTTCAGGTGGACTGAGCAATGTGAGGCGAGTTTTCAGGAGTTGAAAGATAAACTGACTACTGCACCTATTTTGGCTTTGCCTAGAGCAGGAGTTGAGTATGATGTCTATAGCGATGCTTCACATCGGGGGCTTGGTTGTGTCTTAATGCAAGAAGGTAAAGTAATCGCTTATGGGTCTAGGCAACTACGACCACATGAGAAAAATTATCCGACTCATGATCTAGAGTTGGCTGCGATTATTTTTGCTTTGAAGCAATGGAGGCACTACGTGTATGGTGAGAAGTTGAACATGTACACGGATCACAAGAGCTTGAAGTATATATACCAGCAGAGGGATCTCAATCTGAGGCAGCGGAGATGGTTGGAAGTGCTCGAGGATATGCGACCTGAGATCAAGTATCATCCTGAAAAGGCTAATGTTGTGGCTGATGCACTTAGTCGCAAGAGTAGTTTGGCCAGTTTGATTACGACTCAGAGGCATCTGATTGAGGAGTTGGATCAAGCAGGTATTGAGGTTGTCTTGCAAGGATTGGGAGCATCTTTATCTCAGTTGAAGCTTCAGCCTACTTTGAATGCAAAGATCATTGCAAGTCAGGAAGTTGATGCTGATATCTTGGAGATGAAGGAGCAGGTTGGTGCTGGCAGGTTGCCCGGATTTCAAACCAGAGATGGAGTGCTGTGGTTCGGAGATAGGCTGTGTGTTCCAGATCAGGCAGACCTGAAAGAGAGTATTCTTCAGGAGGCGCATGCTACTCTTTTGTCAGTACATCCTGGGAGTACTAAGATGTACAAAGACATCAAACAGCATTTCTGGTGGTCAGGTTTGAAGCGGGATGTGGCCGAATTTGTCGCGAGGTGTGAGGTTTGTCAGCAAGTCAAGGTCGAAAATCAGAGACCCGGAGGTCTATTACAGCCGTTACCTATTCCGAAATGGAAGTGGGATAACATCAGTATGGATTTCATCACGGAATTGCCTAAGAGTTCTAAGGGCAATGATGCTATTTGGGTTATAGTCGATCGACTTACCAAGTCCGCTCACTTTTTGGCAATAAAACTCACTGCTTCGATGGACAAGTTGGCTGAGTTGTATGTTGGTGAGATTGTCCGACTTTATGGTGTTCCCTCAACTATTGTGTCTGATCGAGATGCGCGGTTTACTTCGCATTTCTGGAGGAGTCTTCAGGCAGCTTTGGGTACCAAGACAGATTTCAGCACTGCTTTTCATCCGCAAACCGATGGGCAGACCGAGAGAGTCAACCGTATTCTTGAGGATATGCTTCGGTGTTGTATACTAGACTTCGGAGGCAGTTGGGAAAGGCATTTACCTTTGGTAGAGTTTGCCTACAACAACAGTTTTCAGGCTAGCATCGGGATGGCGCCGTATGAAGCTTTGTATGGCAGGAAGTGCAGGACTCCTGTGTGTTGGTATGAGATTGGGGAGCGTCAGTTGTTTGGTCCTGAGCTTGTGCAGCTGACTTCTGAGAAGATTGATCTGATCAGGAAAAGGTTATGGAAGCTCAGAGCATGCAAAAAAGCTATGCAGACAACCGGAGAAGGGACCTTGAGTTTGAGGTTGGTGACTTCATCTTTCTGAAGGTATCACCCAGCAAAGGTGTGGTTCGATTTGGCAAAGGCGGGAAGTTAGCCCCGAGATTTATAGGCCCGTATAAGATATTGAAAAGGATCGGGAAAACTGCTTACCGGCTTGAATTACCGGAAGAGTTGTCTCAGGTGCACAATGTCTTTCATGTGTCTATGTTGAGAGGTTATATTCCAGACCCGAGTCATCATTTGCCTGAAGTGCCGGAAGGTTTGCAGTTAGACCTGAATTACATCGAGACTCCTGTCGAGATTATTGACCGTAGGGAGAAAGTCTTGAGGAATAAGACGATACCGATGGTCAAGGTAGTCTGGAGAAACCACTTGGTTGAAGAGGCTACTTGGGAATCTGAGGAGAAGATGTTGAAGGACTATCCTGAGCTTTTTGTTTGATTGTATTTTTTGTATTTTTGTATTCTTTGTATCTTTGGTTGTTGTAAAGTTTTCTTTTTCTCGCTCTTGGCTGTAGTTCCGGGGACGGAACAATTCTAAGGAGGGAGTGATGTAATACCCCGATTTTTCTTAATACTTAAAGATTATTTATTTATTTTCATATGGTGTGCTTGTATAGCTTATTTTTCTCCACATGATGAATGAAGTATTATTTTCGATAAAGTATTCTTCTTAAAGCCCAAATGTTGATTTGTTTTCTCTTTTAAAATATTTATTTTGGCCCAAATGAACTTAAGCCCATAAACTTAACCTTTTATTTATTTTAATTCCTACAACTTGTATGTGTAACATCTTTTCTTTTACACTATTCCGGGCATTTGATGTACTATTTAGTGTAGTGGGGTTTGTGTGTACACGTGCACTTTATGTACACGTGCACAAGGCACAATACTTGGCCGGATTTGTGGAGTGATGGACTTAGATCATGGGTAGTTATATCTTGAGGTGTGGGTAGTTTCTCAAACTTCCGATTTGATCTCAGCCATTGATTCTCCAACTCCCCAATGTATCTTAACCCTCCATTCTATCTATTCCCTAGTATAAATACCCCTCCTATCCCCCATCTCTTTTACACTAAAAATTTTCTAAGATTACTATTACAAGAGAGTATTTGTGAGTTTGTGTGGGAGCTTTTCTGTGGAGGCAAGCAGCATTGCGGAGAAGCTCGGTGTGGAGCAAAGGAGCAAGAAGGCGTTCTCTGCTTTGAAAAGTGCGGGATTTCGTTTATTTCTTCATATAAGGTGGGTGTTTCTCAGGACTTCTAACGTATGAATGATACTATAATTACTATGATTGACACAATGTTACAAAAAGCGAATTGAATGCAGTAGAAATTGCTTGAACATGCTATTAATAATGAGAGTGAGACTGTCGGTACAGTCGACTGCTATGTGAGACAGCCGACTGGTACGAGACACTACTTTTCATAATGTGCTGATAAAAATGTGTGCAAATAGACATGATGGTGTGATTATTAAATGTATATTTTCCCTATGACACATATGATGGAGGGAAGGTAAATGAATGAAAAGAACTAATGGTGATAAATAACGTAAATTGTCGGAGCAGTCGACTGACGTCATGTTAAGTCGACTGGTGCTTCATTCTGAATATGACTGTTTGAAAGTTCCATGAATAAAGATATTTTATTTATGTAGACCCAGTATGATGACTTGAGATTTATGCCTTCATTGTCGTAAGAAAGTATGAGCAATGGGAATGCATGTTTAGAGTAGTTTTCTCTAAAAGAGCATGTTAGTAACTTGGAAATTTGTGCTGTAATTGATACTGAACAAGAGGAGACTCTGTTTATAAAACATGAATTTTTGTATATGGTGAATTGATATCATGATGCAAGTACATGTAAAAACTGTAAATAATCTCCTTAATGGAAAATGGATCTGTCCAGTCGACCGATGCATGTAGCAAGTCGACTAATCTGGACTTAGAAATTGTGATGTTGAAATCTCCAAGACAGACGGCTGATCAATGAACAGTCGACTGTCACGAGAAAAATATTGTGAACATGAAAAGTGCGGGAGAGGCGACTGGTTATGTACAACAGTCGCCTATCCCGAGCAATTATGATGATACTGTGTGACTGTATGAGTCGACTGGTATTCTTCCAAGACGACTGTACAGAGTGTACTTGGATATATTTGAACTTCATGTTACTTTGCTCTTGGTAATTATGAACTGTATGATTTGAATCGATGGACTCTATTTATGGCTGTATGAATTATGTGAAATAAATCATAGATGAGAATTGAGAATTAAATGAATAATTATGAAAGGCTAAATCATGATGAGAAAGTCTGTGAGACTCTAAAATAAATGATGAGCTGATGATGCTCAATTGGATATTGTGAAATTGAAATTGAACGAAGGAGTAGTTAAGTCTCCCCGGCAGTGAAATGATTAGATATTGAGAAATAGACCAGGTTGGTCGAGTGAAATGAAATGATAAGTCCGGTTGATGGAGAGGCTAACTCTAGAGCTTGATTTTATTCATGATTCTAATGTAACATTAATACATAGTGTGGAGGTAATGAAGGTGAGAGAAAAACATGAGTATGAGAGCTAGGGTACGGTGCGGGTGTGTGAGCCGCAGAATGCATGCTTGATGAGTCAAGTCATGGCGCGGGCACAACTCAGTAATGATCGGACTCTAGTCACGCTTGTGGGATGTTTTGGTGACTGCAAGAGGAGTGTGTTCAGGGAGGAGGCTGAATTGTCGCAGAATGCATGCTTGACGAGTCAAGACATGGCGCGAAATTCTACTCCAGGGGCCAGGATACATGCTTGTACTCATAGAATCATCTAAGATACTCATTGAATTTACAGAAGTAGAGTAAGTCAGGGCGGGGGATTGAACCCTACAAAAATGAAGAACGATTAAGAGGCTTGCCCTCGAACCTATGTAGTATGGGATGCATAGAATTCGAACAAGTGTGCATTAATGCCATGTGAAAATTAAATAATTGCATTAAGGATTAAGTGCACAATCACGACACGACATCTCTAAAAGTTCCCTTTTGATTTTACATGCTTATTATGAACAAGATTGTGATTTGTTAAGAAATGAGATTCATTATACTGTTTCTGGCATAGAGAGGATGGCCATGTATAATTATCGTCGGTTGAATAAACTGACGTACCCACAGTTTTGTATGCAGGATAAATTACATGTAAAGAGGAATGGATGCATAAAGATCTCATTATGTTGTTGTTCATTTATGTAAATGTTGTATATTTTGCTTCCGCTGTGTAAATTTAAATGTAAGATGTTGTAACTCTGATGAAAAAAAAAGAAAAGTTTGAATTTCCTTGTAAAATTGTACTCGAGAAAAGTGAAAAGATCCTGAAGAACATCTCGAATTCAGTAATTTGGGATTCGGGGCGTTACAACTTCCATTCTGGAATAGGTAATGGTTGCAATAGACCTCTGGGATTCTGATTTTCGGCTTTGACTTGTTGACAAATCTCACACCTCGACACAAATTTAGCCACATCCCGCTTCAAACCTGACCATCAAAAATGCTGTTTAATGTCCTTTTACATCTTAGTACTCCCAGGATGTACCAACAAAAGAGTAGCATGCGCCTCCTGAAGAATACTCTCTTTCAAGTCCGATTGATCCGGAACACACAGCCTCTCAAACCACAACACTTCATCCCTGATTTAAAATCCGGGCAACCTTCCTGGACCAACCTGCTCCTTCATCTTCTGAATATCAGCATCTTCCTTCTGACTTGCAATAATCCTTTCATTCAGCGTAGGCTAAAGCCTCAACTGAGCTAAGGATGCTCCCAATCCTTGCAAAACAACTTCTATACCAGCTCGATCCAATTCCTCTGCCAGATGCCTCTGAGTTGTAATCAAACTGGCCAAACTGCTCTTGCGGCTAAGTGTATTAGCAACAACATTAGCCTTCCCAAGATGATACGCATGTCCTCAAGCACTTCCAACCATCTCCGCTACCTCTAATTCTGATCCTTCTGCTGATAGATGTATTTCAAGCTCTTATGGTCCGTGTACATGTTCAATTTCTCACTGTACAGATAATGCCTCCATTTCTTTAAGGCGAAGATAATCGAAGCCAACTCCAGATCATGAGTCGGATAATTCTTCTCAAGCGGTCGTAGTTGCCTCGACCCATAAGCGACCACTTTCCCATCTTGCATTAAGACACAACCAAGCCCACGATGTGAAGCATCGCTGTAAACATCATATTCAACACATGCTCTAGGCAACGCCAAAATAGGTGCAGTAGTCAGCTTCTCTTTCAACTTCTGAAAGCTTGCCTCGCACTGTTCGGTCCACTTGAAGTTTACATTCTTCTTGGTCAATCCAGTGAGCGGCATGGCTAACTGAGCATAACCGTGAATGAATCTCCTGTAGTATCGCGTCAATCCAAGGAAATTCCTGACTTCCTTCACTATAGTAGGCCTTGACCAATCTTTCACTGCCTCTATCTTCTGAGGATCAGTTGTCACTCCCTCCTTAGAAAGGATGTGGCCTAAGATTGCCACTTTAGATTTCCAGAAATCGCATTTGGATAACTTGGCATACAACTCCTGCTCTTCCAGCTTCTTCAAAACTGCTGCCAGATGCTCTGTGTGCTCCTCCTCCGACTTGGAGTACACAAGAATATCGTCGATAAACACCACAACGAAAAAATCAATAAACGGCCTCAGAACTTTGTTCATCATGTCCATAAAGATAGCAGGTGCATTCGTCACTCCAAATGGCATAACTAAGAATTTGTAATGCCCATGTCGAGTTCTGAACGCAGTCTTGTGCACATCTTCAACCTTCACTCGAACTTGACGGTATCCTGATCGAAGATTTATTTTGGAGAAAACAGCTACTCCTTGTAGACGATCGAACAAGTCATCAATTCGTGGAATAGGATACTTATTCTGAACAGTGACCTTTTTCAGCTCTCGGTAATCGATACACATTCTCATCGATCCATCCTTCTTCTTTACCAACAGTACTGGTGCTCCCCAAGGTGACGCACTCGGTTGAATAAAGCCTTTCTCCAACAGCTCCTCAATCTGCCGCTTGATCTCATTCTGCTCCATAGACGCCATCCTATACGGTGCCTTAGAAATGGGTGCACTCCCTGGCTCAATAGTGATGCTGAACTACATATCACGATGCGGGGGTAACCCAGGAAAATCTTCCAAGAACACAGTCGGGTAGTCCTGAACCACAGGAATCCCCTGCACTTCTACAGGAATCCCTTTCTTCTGGCTGATAGCAGCCACCAAATCTGAACATCTCCTCTTCCCTTGGAAAGTGACTTTAGGTCCACCTGGAGCCTTCACTGTTACTACATTGATCTTGCACTCGATGCTCGCACTGTACACCGACATCCAATCAATGCCAATGATAACATCGAACCCCAAGATAATCAGCTCGATCAGGTCAATCCCAAAAATTCTGTTCCCAATCTCGATCTCACAGTCCGCATAATACCGATCAGTAGTTAAAGTCTCCCATGACGGAGTAGCTACTACTAAAATCTTGCCTGAAAATATCTTCGGTTCAACTCCCAGAACTTTAGCAAATTTAGGAGATACAAAAGTGAGAGGACCCAGCATCGAACAAAACAACAGCTTTCTTTCCATTCAAATAAAGTTCTCCTGTTACATAACACACACTCGTTACATAACAGTCTACTAAATAAGCGGGAAAAGAGACAACAGAAAAACACTCCTAAACATCCTCACTCGTACTAGTGATGACGTGATCCACTTCATCAGCGTCAGCTTCAATCAAGGTAAATAATTGCCCCTGCTGGTACGGCTTCTTCCCAGTCTGCTGAGTTGGTCCATTACGGATGACATCCTGCAGCTTGGGGCAATGAGACTTGTAGTGACCTGTCTCTCCACAGTTGAAACAAGTCACAGAAGGTCTCACCGAAGTATCCCGGGTCTGCCCGCCGCATGAACAACATTCGAACCCGTAGGCTTGAACCTTTGAGCCGGCGGCTATCCCCTTGTCACGCCCAACTTTCCAAAAGAATACGAAATACGGATAAGCCCAGCGAATGATTTTCATCATCCATAAGCTATTCAAGAAAATCTTAACAACATGCTCGAGAAACATCAGAGTCGGAAGCAAATTAATCAACCACATGCACATAATGAGTCAAAATACCAACAAGAATACTTGAAACCAAATACATAAATCACAAATAGTCATGATCTGAATAAAACACAAGGCTTGGGTCACACTGCCAAAATACAAGAATAATCCAAGTCTCACGAGTAAAATTATTGTTCAAGCACGATACAAGAAATAATATAATAACAAGCAGAACTAATACTCCATGTTTCCGATACCATCTGGAACCTGTTCTTCAGAATCTGCAATTCATCGAATGCATGAAAGAGGAAAAGAGAAAACACAAGTACCCGTCAATTGTCAGTCACGGGTCACTTATAATGTAGGATACAAGCACATGGGGAAACTAACTAGCACATGGCATAAGTGTGATGTCAAAGTAAACAACTAGCATGGTAAAAGTGATCAAGTGTACATGGCATAATTCAAGTGTCAAGAAATCAAGTATCATGTAGACATGCATCAAGTGTCAAGTATCATATGTTCATGCATCAACTGTCAAGTATCATATGTTCATGTATCAAGTATCAAGTTTCAAGTCTCATGTATCATGTAGTCAAGTATCAAGCAAGCATGTGTCATGTTCAAGTATCATGTTCAAGTAGCAGGTGTCAAGTAGCATGTGTCAAGTCTTGTAGTGAATTACTATCTAGGTAGCACTTCATGTAGCCCATACGACAAGGTTGCTACAACAAAACAGTTTCGCTTTAGATTTCATAGTGGACCATAGAGGGCAGTATACTCGGGGACAAGCAAATAATTGAGCTCCATGCTCCAAGTATCATGTATCATGTAATCACATGTCAAGTTGTGCAGGTGGCAAGTGTCGTGTTTTGCGTGTAAGTATCAAGTAATCACGTGTCAAGTATCATGTCTCAAGTAATCACGTGGGAACAGTGGATCCCCTTCTGAGTACATATTTCTAAATTATCCACTATTAGATCTGTCCCTTAAACCTCGGCTTCGTTATTTATTATTAATGTCAAACAAGCATGTATATGTGCAAAATATATCAAGAATAACATGGCAGACAAGTGCAAGTTGCAAGATAAATATGTACAAGTGTAAGATCTCATAAAAGACTAAAATAAACACATCTTGAGTTCAGGACAGCAAGACCATACTGTAGTAAAACAGTGATTCCCAGAGTTACAAACAAGCAAATCTAGATCCGTCCAAGGATCTGGAAAATAGACTTCCACATGAATCTAGCGAGTATAATTAAGTCATATACAAGTTCACAAAAACACAGCTCAAAACTGATTTGATCACAGAAATTAGGTTCAGCCAGAAATCAAGAAAACAAATTCAAGAACAGGAAAACAACATGAAAACACATTAAATAAATCCACGATAAATCTGGGGTATTCCCCTATATGTCCAGTAGCTAAATATAAAGTTTCAAAATTTTTCAGGAAAAATAGATCAGTCATCAAAAATACGAAAGCATCAAGAAAACATAGTTTGGCAAATCTGAAATTCCCAACACTGCTGTACGAAAACTAAGATATCTCGCAACCAATGAAATGAAATCCAATTCTGCTAAAGGGATATGAAAATAGATAAAATATAATAACTTTCACATTTCACAAACAATTTTCATACAGTAAAAGGAATCATAGTGAAAATAGGGTTCTTTATAAAACAGCGAGCAAAATACAGCACGTATAGATTTTATAAACAATCATAAAACACCATATAAAACTCATCAATAAAATTCACCAAAATTCTGGATAATCCCTAACTTAATAAAGAAACATTGACCAAAGTTTTGGATCAAAATAATATGTATAGCATAGTTCTTGAAAATAGTTTGTTATCAAAATTTTCGAAAATAGAATTTGGAAAAGATCGAAACATCTGTACTAAAACAGTCATAACTCAGTCATACAAAATCCAAATCAAGTAAGGTTAGAGGGGTTTGAAAATAGACAAAAATTATCTAAAACTCATGTTTTATACCGAAATTAAGATACTGACTGCAACACAGTCGAAAACTGCAAATAAAACAGAACAGTGCCAAAAATACAGATTTTTCCTCTTAAAACAAAATCAACATAGATTCAAGAATATTGATCCAAACACATCCAAACTTGAAATAAAGTCTACCAAGTGTCTAAACATCATGAATTAGGGTTATTAACATGTCCACGCCAAGAATTTCATATGGGTCTAAACCAAAACACACTTTCACACAAGTCTCACATACATGTTCAAAAAACAAGAATCGGGCGAATCCTAGGTTAATTCATGTCCATATTGTGTCGTGAGTCAATCTATGGTCATAATTTTACAATAGAGACAAAATCCATCAAGGAAAACACAATCAAGAATTTTCTCTAGATCCAACTACACTATAGGTGAACTTTGGGACTTGTATCAAACAAATGAATTGGAGTACAAGTTACTTGCCTTAATTTGGGGATGAGGAACGATGCAATCAAGCCTAGAAGAAAAACCCACGAACGAAAATTTGCTAATCCGCGAATCCAAGCAATCACGAACAAAATCTCCACACGAACGAAACTCCTTAAAGCGATGATGATCAAAGTGACTAGTGGCCACTTGAGAACACCACGAAGAGTACTAGGGATTAATGGTGCAAGATAGTTGTTGCGGTGGTGTGGTGAATGGTCGGCAAGGAAAAGAGAAAGGGGGTTCGGGTTTGTGGGGCTGTCGGAGTGGGGAGTAGGCCGGAGTGGGTGGTCAGCCTGGTGGTGGAAGAGGGGTTGTCGGTCTGGTGGATGGCCGGAGTGGATGGGGTGCGGGTGTGCAGGCCGGGAGCAAGCAAGAGAGGGAGAGAGATGGTGAGGGAGGCCGGGATGTGAGGGAGAGAGAATATTAGGGTTAGGGTTAGGGTTAGGGTTTGTGAGGGGTTGGGTATATATATAGGGTTTAGATGTGGGTTAATGGGTATTGGGTATTAGGAGTTAGTAATAGGTTTACAAATGGGTTTTGGATTTTGGTTCAAATAGAAATAGGAATGCAAATTGGATAGGGAATTCTTTGGCTTTAAAAATCTTATTAAGGATCAAAATAATAGGAGTGGAAAAAAGACAACCAAAACACCACCACAACACCACGAAAAAAAATAAAATAAGGATAACGAGACCAAAGATGTGGGAACGATCAAAATAATGAAGAACGGAACAAAAGAGAAAATCAATCAAACACAAGGAGTTCAAAATGAAATAAAACGAGTATATATTGAAAACAATTCCAATATACGGTTCAGAAAAAATACAAGAGAGAAAAATACATCAAAACGAAAAATACAGTCAAAAATACACAAAAATGAAAAAAATACCCCTGTTATTTCCAGCAACTGCAGGCCTCTTCCCCACATTCCAGTTGTTCCTCCGATTCTGAACAACATGGAACTGCTCCATGTCCGCCTCAATGGCTGCCGCTCGTTTGACCAGCTTGTCAAACCTCCTGATACCGAGGGGTATCATCCTGGATCTCAGACTTGGCCTCAACCCATGCTCGAACTTTCGAGCCTTCTTCGCCTCGTCCATCACCAATTCAGGTGCATACCTAGAGAGATGAGTGAATCTTGTCTCATACTCCCTAACCGACATTCCGCCCTGCTGCAGCGCCAGAAACTCCATGGCCTTCTTCTCCTGGACGTCTAAGGAAAAATAATGACTATGGAATTCCTCCAACAATTCCTCCCAGCCAAGAACAACATCTTCCATCGTCCGCTTCATTGACTGCCACCATACAGCCACATCCTTCTCGAACTGCAGTGCAACCAGCTTCACCTTGCTGCCCTCTGGAGTCTCCAAGACTTCGAAGATAGTCTCTACCTGTCAGATCCAATTGTCAGCTGCGTCAAATACGGGTGGTTTCATCTGCTTGAATGATTCCACGAGTTTGATTGCTTAGGGTACTGGATTCGCAGGCATCCTCTCTTGGTTCTAATTCATGGCGACGACATTGAATGTCTGATAGACCCTCGCTAGTTCCGTTTCCAAGAACAGACCTTCTCCGTTTCGAGCTCTTCTTCAGCCATATTCTGATGCAAAACATCCATTAAATTTGAAGTATAAAACATGAATTTTAAATCAACTTTTCATTTCATTGAATTCCAAACTTTATACATTCAAATTTAAAATATTTCTGACATCAAATGAAAGCAGTAAGAAGATACAACAGTCTAGTTCCTTCGGTTCCTCTTGGCTTCTCGAAGCTCTTCTCGTAGTTCCGCCACTTCTTTCTTCAGTACATCATACAGTTTTTTCTCTTCTCGAGTTTCCAAATACGATGACTAAGAATTGCAATATCCTCCTTACACTTCGCATACTGAATCTGCAGTAGCTCGGCTATCCCTTTTTGATTCTCTACCTGCCTCTGAAGAGACACAATGAGACTACTCGGAACTGGTTCTTCCTCATCGGAGGAATCATCAGATGAATCCGGAGGTGGAGTGATCTCTCAGGACTCAGGCCATTCCTCTTCAAATTCTTCAGGATCCTCTTTGTCTGAATTAGCTTGCCCGGGTAGTAATCCTCCTCAACTATGTGCCAATTGTCATCTCCAGCTGGATCGAAGTGGTCTGCCATCTTAGAGAAAGGAGAAGAAGAAGCATAAATCATAGAGCAATACAAAAGTAAGTGACTTACATTTAAATCTCTAAACTCAACACACGCTCTAATGTCCACTTCTAGGATGTCGTTACTTATAAATTTGTACTACTTGGAAGCGTGGCTCTTATACCACTCTGTAACACCCCGAATTCCAAACAGGCTGAATTTGTGTTCCACAGGATCTTTTCACTTCACTTCATACAATTTTACAAGGAAATTAAAACTTTACCTTACATCAGACTTACATTACATTAACACTTATACAACGGAAGCAAATTTTACAACAATGAATGAAATACAACGACACTTAAATAATCTTTAAGCATCAATTCCTCTTTACTTTTTTTCATCTAATTTAACCTTCATAGAAAACTGTTTGCACGTCAGTTCATTCACTGATAAAATATTATACACGACCATCCTCTATATGCCGAGATAGTATAACGATTCTCAATACTTAACAAACCACAAACTTGTTCACAAACAGAGCTAAAGGGACTAGCCTACTGATGTCGTGTTGTGAATGTGCACTTAGTCCTTAATGCAACTATTTATTTTATATGACACTAATGCGCACTTGTTCAGAGTCTATGCAGCCCATACTACATAGATCCGAGGGCAAGCCCTTAACTGTTGTTCATCTTGTATGGTTCAATTCCTCGCCATGACTTAATCTACTTCTGTAACTACGGTAAGTATCCTAGATGTTCTACGAACTACGAACTCATGTCTAGGCGCCCTGGAGAGAATCCCAATGCACTGACACTTGACTCATCATGCAGGCATCCAGGGGTAATTCACCTCATACCATAGACATGACACCACCCGCAGTCGCCAAACATCCCTCGAGTGTCGCCACCGGGACGGTACTCTGAAGCAGTATCCACGTCCTACTCATGACGTATCATGGGACATCCTGTGAATACTCTCATGCCGCCAATCCAATGGCCCTCATACTCAATGTTTTTCTGTTACTTTCGTCACATCTTCACTATGTATCTAGTCCTTATTTTAATTGAATCATGGACAAAATCAATCCCTTAGGGTTAGCACTTCCACTATACCGGTCTTACTCATTCATTTCACATGACCCAAATCTTAGTCTTTTCATTTCAAATTTCATTTCAACATTTCTTTCAGTGCCGGTATGAGGCTTAGCTACACCCTAGTTCTCAATTTCAACTCATAATTAAAACATTGAGTTTTCCATACTCATAAGTTCTCTTTTTCAATTAGCATGATTTCTAATCATTTCTGTGAATCAAATCTCATACATATAGTTCAATTGCCATTCATGCATTTCATATTTAAAATTAATCTCTACAATTTCATTAAATTCTCATACTATAGTTCATTTCATTTACTTAATTCAAAAGTCACAAAGTCGTATTTTTCATTCATAACCCAAACTCAATTTGACAATGAGAGTCCAATAGATAGCATAATTAAAGTTTCTTTCATTCAAAAAAAAATCTTCTTTTATCACTTAGCAGAATGTTCTAAAAAAAAGATTGTTTTTATAATTCTCCAAAGTAAATTCCATAAGAGTCTACACAAATTTCACTTCTAACTCACTTTTATTTAAGTCAAAAGGTACACAAATATTTTCATAAGTTCTACATGATTTTAGAATATATATATTTTTTTTTCGGATTTAGAAGCCAAGAATCAATTTTAAACAAAACAAAAAAAAAGTTGCTAATCTGCCGAAACACCGAATCGAACTCGCGACCTGAGAGTAGACAGTCGCCACCGCAAGCCAACTGTGCTAGGGTGCACATGCGGTACGTAAAAGGAATTAGTAAATAAGTGTTTTTGGGCTCGGGTTTGGGTTTTATTCGAAAATCCGAAAACAAAAGGCAGAGCCTAGGACTTGAACCTGCTACCACAGAGGTCACCCACGACTACAGTAAGCGCCCAACACCCACATCGACCATATGGTCTAAGAGACCAAGTCGTTCCAAAAGGGTTTGTAATAGTTTTAGTCCAAAATCTGTTCATTACTAGTTTTCAAAATTTCCAAACGTTTTTAGTACTTTTTTTTTTGAATCAAACTTTCTAGAATTTAATCTATATGAAATCACAGTAAACAAGTAATTTTAAAATCATTATTTACTTACAAAGCATGCATTTTCGATCTCAAATTTTATAAGAAAACATGCATGCCAAATTCGTACGTGCACAACACGTAAAATCAACAATTTCTCATATAATGAAAATTTTAGGGTATTACAAATGCGATAGAGGGAGAGAGTTCACGAGAGAGTATGACGGCAACTGTGGGCGACAGAATGGCGGTGGAATGGGCGTGGGCGGTCATCGAGTGAGTGGGGGAAGGCTCAGGCGACGCTGAACAGGGGCAGCGACGGCGCTCGAAGGTTGCAGCTTGACTGTTAATGGGTTCGCCAAGAACTAGAGGAAGAAGAAAAGGATGGGGCCGGTCCGACGGCAATGGAAGGAGGAGCTCGGGGACTGAGGTGAAGGCGAGGCAAGGGTTCTTCGGTGGTTCGGTGGTGCAGGCGAGGAGTTGGGGTGACGGCACTGCGGCAGTCGAGGCGACGCAGAGCTCGAGCGATGACCTGTTTCGCGCCGAAATAGGGGAGGCAGGGTTTCGAGGCGACGGGAGGTGTTCGAAGCCGGGGATGGAGCAAGCCTCGTCAATGGCAGGGGACCGAGGGTCGAACAGAGGTTGAAGAAAACGAGGAGTAGAGCGGGTGGCAGGGACAAAGTTGGAGTGGTCGACGATGGTGATGGAGGATGGAGACTCGGAGTTGCGGCAATGGCGATGAGCCGGTGGGACGACGGGGTGCTCGACGAAGAGCTGGAGGCGAGGCGAGCAGTAGGATCGAGGGTGGCTATGAGCAAAGATAGGGCGTCGATGGGGGAGACGAAGGGCTGAGCTCGAAGTGGGGAGGTGGGTGACGATCGGTTCTCCGTTTCGTTTCGAAACAGAGAAAAAGACGAAAGAGAGAGCGGGAGAGAGAGAACATGGAGGGAGGGTTTATAAATAAATATTAATATAAAATAATAAATATAATATAATAATGGGTAGTTATGAGAGAGTGGGGGGTTATGGGGTTACGAGCTGTGAAGGGTTGCGGAATGTGAGGGGTTCTGTATACGGATAGTTGAATTTGGGTAGGGTAGGATAATGGGTTAACGGGTTGGGTATATAAATCTGGGTTTGGGTTTGTTGACTTGGGCTTTACATTTGGGCTTCACAAAATAAAATAATATTTATAGAAAAATTATGAGATTGGGCTCTAAAATTATACATTAATAAAAATGTAATTATAATGAATATAAAAGTGGTCTTCATGACAAGAAACCTAATAATTTAATCACATAGTGGGATTTAGCATAAATCAAATAATCAACTCGATATTTTATAATGAATTGGGATCTTTTTAGGTTTTTCAAAATAATAATAATAATAATAACAATAATAATAATAATAATAATAATAATAATAATAATAATCATCATAATAGTAAAATAGTATCAGGAGTTAAATAATCAAATAGTGATCAATATTGCAGTTTGAAAATTCTGGGTTCAAACAAAATAGTCGGGGATTTAAATGAATGCATAATTTTGGGTTCGAAAGAGTATAAAATTTTATAGGGAAAAATTTAAATACAAGAATACAGGAAAAGAAAATTACAAATCCGTATAAACGGGAATGGGGGTTACACAATGTTTAGATTTATAATAATTCGATGATAACTCCTACAAGTCTCATACACATTTAAAATCAATTCAGACACGATTATTCAAGCATTACATATGAAAGTGAATATCTTTGTGTATCTTATACATCAACTATTTAAGCATGGAAAATTACTCATAACTTTATATTTCTTTATGAAAGATGTTGTTTAGTTATTCATTCATTAACATCTATATTCATGGAAAGCATTACCCACCTCAAAGAAGACTAAATTGAAGAACAATAGTAGTAGTAAAGAAAAGCCCCTTCCTTCTTCTTACAAAAGTCCACGATCTAAGCTTTAATTCAAAGAAAATATGAGGAAAAATTAAATTTGGGTTTCACAACAATGAATAGCGGCTGCTGCCCCTCATATTGGCCCAGATTTGGTCCTCTAGGGTTGTCACGCCCCGCTTCGCAAAATACGGAATACGAGTACGTAGGCCCAACGAATGATGTAAACACCATCCATAAGCTCTACCAGACTAACTTAGCAATAAGAACAAAAAAATACAACCACACAAGAAAAATAACCACATTAAACAAAGATAAATTTCAATGATAGATGAAAAAATCCAACAGTATAAATATCCAATATCTGGGATCAAAACAAACTACGGGTCATAGAGCCCAAAACAAAGTACAAGTTATAATAATGTTCAAGAAAATAAATCTAGCAACAATTAAAAACTATGTAGCGGAGACATGTTCCAACACTAGAAACATTGCTCACCAATTTCTTTGGGAACATATCCTTCAGTACCTGTAAAATCTTGATCTAAAAAAAAAAGAAAAGAGTGTCCTTAGAGCAAGTCGTGCGCAGCAAGTAGAGAAAACATACGGCAAAGGAAAACATGTATATCAAAGAATAAGGACATGGTCGAAGACAAAGAACAAAACAAAGAGCAGGAAATAATATCAAAGGTGTACAATAATCACACATGAAATGTGTGATGTCAAGTCAAGTTCAATACAAGATCAAGTATGCAGGTTGTTAAGCATTTTATTAATCTATCTAGTACACGTACTACTGCGTCCTATTCCACAGGTTCGGCGCAAGCACAGAGATCGTTTTAGACCGATGGTGAATTCACGGATCGTGTACTCGGCGTAACTAGATAACGTGATAACAAGATAACGAGATAACGAGATTATGAGATAATCTTCTTCCATGACAATCTCCTCCTTCCATGTCAAGTGTTCGTGCGAGCGAGAAGGCCTTACCGAGTACATTTCCCGATTGCTCACTACCAAGTCTGGCCATAATACCCCGGCTTGTTAATTGTTTATTTTCATCCTATGAACATGCAAGAGAGTATCAATGTTGTATATTACTATGTGTGACTAATTCTAAGCATTACAGACAAAGCATGAAGAAAACACATCATATAAATGCATTTCACAAAATCAGGAAAGTATGACCTTGCTGTACCAAAACATGGATTATGGTCACTACAAAATAGCAAACCTGAATCCGCCGGAAGATCTGGAAAGTAGACTTCCACACGGTTCCAGCGAGTATAACTAAGGTATATAAAAGACACAGGAACTAGGGTGAAAACTCAATTCTAATCAGATTTTATGTTTAGTCAGCATGCAGTAGGTTGTGTTCAACTAATTGTTCCGGGTCAAAGAACTCATTAATAAAATCTACAAAATTTCAGGGAAGTAGCTATACATGTCTAGGTCGAGCCTAATATATTTCAGATTTTTCTTTTACTGGTAACAGGGTCAAATAAAATAAGAAACAAAAGTATACGCATGAAATTATGAGTCTAGAATTACTAACACAGTTGCAGTAAAGTGATGATATCTAACAGATGGCAAATTGAAATTTAAATCTCGACCAGCGAAAAATTATCTAGACATCAAGGGCTACATTTTACGTTCAGTAAGTTCTTTCAAATTATGTCATTAACATGGTTAAAAATCTGATCCAAAGTGAAACATCCCGCAGTCTAGAAATCAACTTAACATAAAAAGGCATCAAATAAATCATACAATCATATATAGCATGCAAATTGGTAATGAAAGTGATCCTAGGTGTCAACATGCAAATTTCTAAGTTTTAGGATACGATTATCATAGTCAAGATGTCAATTCATCGAGCAACTTCAATTTAGCACATACAATTTCAATCTCCAATTTATCAAGCAGTCCTATGCATGAATCTAGCTATTTAAATGTGCATATGCATGAACCAATGGAGACTGGGTTTCAGATCAAAGAAATAGCACGATGTTAAGAGTATGTCAGGTTAGCTCGTGTAATCCCTTGATAATCTTAACGGAATTGTCAAAAGAAGTTTTGATTACAAAATAGACGGGATCTACTTGCAGGAGATCAAATAATCTTGAACACAAACAATAAAAAGGGTTCAAGAAGAGATTTGTCTGTTATATTGCAGATACAATTAAATAGGAATAACGGGATCAGAATCCAGGGTGAAATCTCCCAAAACACGTGCGAAGAACCAACAACAAATGAATCCACAACAACTCAGCCAAGGGTTCTCCACTCCGAATTGGGACAGAACACAAAACGGCAAAACGGGATCTGATGCACCTAGAACACGGAAACAACGAAACTCAACCAATGGGAGCTCTTCTTCACACCGGATCCGAACCAAACACGGGACAACGAGTCTGGATCTGGTGCGGCTGGACACGAAATAGCGACGACAACCAATGGATGGTCGTCTTCCTCGGTAAGGAGAGAGAGAGAGAGACAGCGAACGGCGGCGACGAGTGCGTGACACTACGACGGGGGTGAAGCGGCATCGACACCACGGTCGGGAAGCGACGGCGGCGACGGCAACCACGACGATGGCGAATACTATTTTTTGGTGGAAAATCATAGAGCGTCGACAACGGTGACTTCGGGGCTCGAACGGCGGTGCTAGCGGATTGCAATGGAGGGGCGAGGGACGACAAGGGCAATGGGGGTGCACGGAATTGGGTTAGGGCAACGGTGAGGGGTTACGGAAATGGTGAAAGCATCGGTGAATGTGTTTTGGTCGGTGATGGCGAGGACGATGGGGGACAATGACGGTGAGATGGTGGAGATGAGGGGATGGAGACGATGATGATGAAGGTGACGATAGTGAAGGGCGATCAGAGTTGCAACGGGGGTAGGGTGGTTTGCGGTTGGGTTCAGCGAAAACAGATGGAAAGGTAGGGATCGGGGAGAGAGAGTAACGGCGAATGAGAGAGAGAGAATAAATTATTAGTGTTTAATAGGATTATTTATAGGGGATCAAGAATTAGTGTTTTGGGTTGAGATTATGTGGGTTCTGGTAACGGTTTCGGCTCCAAAAAGAGAAAAATAAATGCAATGAGATGAGACGAACACAAAGGAGAACAAATTACTCAAAATAGAAAGAGAAAAATTTGTAAAGAGAACATGATCCAACCAAAAGAACATAGACCGATCAAGAGAGAACAAAAGAACCCAAGAAAAGACAAAATACACTATAACAAATGAATTCAAATACAATAATCAAAGGAATACAAAATACAACCAAATCTGAAAATATGGCTTACAAATCCTACCCACCTTACAAGAAAAATTTCGTCCTCGAAATTCAAAGAAGAGATACATATGGCAAACCCCGAAACCAACAAAGCAAAGCAAAAAAACTGTACTCGAACAAATGAGGGAACCACTTCCGAATCTCTTCCGCTAACTCCCAAGTAGACTCCCCTGGTCAGCGAGGATCAGAAGAAACTCGGACCAACTTGATGACTCTATTCTTAAGCACCTTCTCTCGAAATTCTAAGAAAGAGGTAGGTCGAATTTCACAGGACAAATCCGGCCTCACAGACAAGTCTGAGTAGTCAACCACATGACCATCATCTCTGACGTATTTCCTTACCTGAGAAACATGGAATACATCGTGGACACCTGCTAAAGCTGGCGGTAACGCTAGCCTATAAGCTACCTTGCCCACACGTTCCAAAATATCGAATGAACCGATGAATCGAGGGCTCAACTTGCCTCTACTGCCGAAACAGGTAACACCTTTCCAAGGCGATACCTTGAGGAACACATGCTCACCTGCCTCAAACTCTAGAGGTCTCCGACGACAGTCAGCCCACCTCTTCTGCCGATCCTGTGTGGCCTGCAAATGCTTGCAGATCTGAGCCACGGCATCAACTGTCTTCGTGATCAACTCAGGACCTAAAAGCTTCCTCTCATCGATATCATCCCAACAGACTGGCGATCTACACATGCACCCATACAAAGCTTCTAATGGAGCAATCTTGAGACTCGCCTAGTAACTGTTATTATAAGAGAAGTCGGCCAAGTGAAGATGATCCTCCCATGAACCTCCAAACTGAAGAACGCAGGATCTCAACATATCTTCTACAGTCTGAATTGTCCTTTCTGACTGCCCATCCGTCTGAGGATGGAACGCTGTACTAAAGCTCAACTGGGTACCCAAGCTCTTCTGCAAACTCTCCCAAAACTAAGACCGGAACCTCGTATCTCTATCTGATACATTGATGAAAGGAACTCCATGTAGACGAACAACCTTCTGAACGTACTGCTTAGCCAAACTCTCCATGGACTGACCCACATGGAAAGGAATGAAGTGAGCACACTTCGTCAGCCAATCCACTATCACCCAGATGGCATTATGACCTTTAGGACTCCTCGGCAAAGCTGTCACAATGTCCATCGTGATATAATCCCACTTCCATTCAGGGATAGGAAGGGATTGCAAAGTCCTTCGGTCCTCTGATGGTCCGCCTTCACCTGCTAACAGATTAGGCACTGGGCAATGAATTGAGCCACATCTCGCTTCATACCATGCCACCAGAAATGCTGTTTCAAGTCCCTGTACATCTTGGTACCACCAGGATGAATAAAATACAGGGACTAATGAGCTTCCTCGAGTAATTTCTGCCTGACTTTTCTCCTAGGTACACCAACCTAGATGCAAACCGAAGTGACCCGTCAGCATGGACAACCAAATCGGATCTCAAACCAGCTTCAACCTCACTCCGAAACTCCTGCAATTGCTGATCACTCTCTTGAGCAGCCTTAATCTGCTCTACCATGGACGACTGCAACTGCAACATCATAAACTACCGATCTGATCCGAGAAGCAACACATCCAACCCTAGCCTCCTTATGTCCTCCACTAGCTCCTTCTGCTGAGTGAGGAACATAGCGACAGGCCTCCGACTCAAAGCATCTTGCACCGAATTAACTTTTTCTAGGTGATACATCAAATTGATGTCAAAATCTGCCATCAATTCCAGCCATCTTCTCTGCCTCATGTTCAACTCCTTCTACGTGAACTCATACTTTAGGCCCTTGTGATATATGAAAATCTCAACTCTATCCCCAAGCAAATAGTGCCTCCACAACTTCAAGGCAAAGATCATAGCTGCATGCTCCTGATCATGCGTAGGGTAGTTCTTCTCATGAGGTCTCAACTGCCTTGATGCACAAGCGACAACCCTGCCTTGCTACATCAGCATTGCTCCCAGACCTCTTTCCGAAGCATCACAAAAGATCACAAAACCATCCAAACTGTCGGGGATAGTCAGCACAGGCGCTAACGTCAACCGACGCTTCAACTTGACGAAAGCTCCAACACAAGCTTCATCCCAGACGAACTTCTGCTTCTTCCTAGTCAAACTGGTCAAGGGTCTAATGATTTTGGAGAAATTTTGAATGAACTTCCGATAGTAACCAGCCAAACCAAGGAAACTCCGCACCTCAGAAACAGACTTCGGAATAGGCCAATTCTTGACCGCAGAAACCTTCGACGGATCCACAGAAACACTAGCACCGAAGATAATGTGGCCAAGAAAAGCAACCTGATCCAGCTAGAACTCGCACTTATCGAGCTTCCCATACAGCTGGTTCTCCCTTAAAGTCTGCAGAACCACCTTCAGATGCTCAACATGATCCGCATTGTTCCGCGAGTAAACCAATATGTCGTCGATGAAGACCATAAGATACTGATCCAAGAACGACAAAAACACACGGTTCATCAAACTCATGAATCCAGCCGGTGCATTAGTCACTCTGAAAGGCATCACCAAGAACTCGTAATGTACATATCTCGTTCGGAAAGCCGTTTTCGGAACATCCTCTGACTTCATCCTAACTTGATGGTAATCGAAACGCAGATCCAACTTCGAGAACACTGAAGAACCTCCCAGTTGGTTGAACAAATTGTCAATCCTCGACAATGGATACCGATTCTTGACAGTAACATTGTTCAACTCCCTGTAGTCAATGCAAAGCCTGCGGCTTCCACCCTTCTAACTGACAAACAGAACTAGGGCTCCCAATGGCAAAATACTAGGTCTAACAAAACCCTTATCAAGCAGCTCCTGAACTTGCACCTTCAGTTCCGCCAATTCAACCAGCACCATACGATATGGACTCTTGGAAATAGGGGCAGTACCAGGCTGAACATCAATGTTGAACTCCACATCTCGGATTGGCGACAAACCGGGCAATTCCTTGGGAAACACAGCAAGGAAGTCCCGCACAACCAAAGGTGCACAAACCCTGTCAAAACCCAGCGATGCATGAGAAACAACCTCGGGGTCCAATGAGTTCTTGACACGCCCTGTCGGTGTCTCACCCACATGGAAAACAAATTCTGGTTGACCAGAAAGCCTGAAATCCACCTTCTTCTCCTGGCAATTAATCACGGCATATCAAACACCCAACCAGTCCATGTCCAGAATGACATCGAAACTAGAGCTGGGAATCACAATCAAATCCGCCAAGAAAATCACACCACCAATCAGCAACAGACTCTGCTTGCAAACCCTAGAACAGACAACGACACCTCCACCTGTGGTGATGTCCTAAGCTGCGGGCATAGCATCGCAAGCAAAACCATGCTGATCGACAAAGCGAGAAGAAATGAAAGAGTGGGTAGCACCCGAATCAAACAACACATGAGCAGGGAGAGAGAAGACTAAAATCACACCTAGAAGAAGTTCAAACAAAGAATAAGGTGCTAGCAGGATGTATACACAAATAATTGTACAAAGAGGGAAAAAAAACAGCAACAACATGCAGAAAACTGAAAGAAAGAAAAGAAAGTACAACTACTGTGATATACCTGCAACCACTCCAACAGCAACTTCTGCTTTCTTGGCTGTCAGGTTATAGGCCTGACCTGACCTCCTCTAGGAGTCACACGCCTCTGATCAAAGACTTGCCTCTACGGAGGAAGAGATGGCCTGCCCTGACCACGTGTCGGTGCTCCTAGCTGAGCAGAACCAGCAACCGGCGCAGGAGCTCTGTTCCTCGAACAGTCACGAACCATATGCTCAGTGCTCCCACACACTAAACACTATCGGTTGGCCATCCTGCAGTCTCATGAATGCCCAGTCTTATGGCAGTAGCCACAAGTCTCAACATTCCTTCGGACAACAGGTGCGTACGGCTGTGCTCTCGCGGGAGGGGGCAGAATTGGCCTCCCAATAGGTCCTTCGGAAGGTTGAGATGTAACAGGGTGCGAAACAGTCATTTGAGGAACACTAGACCTGCTGAGAGTCTGCTCCTGGAATCGAGCCGCATCCAGAACATTGGAATAAGCACGAAGCCGAAGAGCAGCTAAACGGTTCTGGAGGGGAAAGCTCAAGCCCGACAGAAAATGACTAGCCCGAGCCTCATCAGTGGCAATGAGGGTAGGGGCGAAACGAATGAGCCGAGTAAACTCTGCAGCATACTCGTCTACGGAATGGTTTCCCTGTTTAAGATAATGCTTAAATTAATACCATCACAAGTGAAGTAGGCAACAATAAATGACATTTAAGAACATTATCTAGCAGACCTGAGTTAGGGAAACAAACTGTTGCTCCATCTCTGCCTTGGTGACACTGGGAAAGAACTTCGCTATGAAGCTCTCAAAGAAAGTGGCCCACTCAATGGGTCGCTGTATCCTTTCGGATTCAACCCACCACCAGATATGAGCGAGATCCACCAGCTGGATGCGAACCACATCCACACGATCCGCCTCAGCAACACGAGCGGCAACCAACAGTTGCTCCATCCAAATAAGCCATTGCTCGGCTTCCAACGACGACTCAGTACCCAAAAACTTATCCGAGTGCAGCCTCATGCAATCCGCTACCGTACCAAGCCTAGTTGGCAGAGCACCAGGTGTAGGACCAACGACATTCACATTGGCTGCCAAAGTGGCTCTCATCAGCTCATTGTGCTCTTGCTGAAGAGCCATCATCTGCTGAATCGTCTAGAGAATAGTAGCATTGTCAGGCTACTGATCCCACGAGCGAGAAGAAGAATTCCCATGAGCCATAGCCTGAAACACGATCAAAGATAATTAGTACCCAGATTATATGTTGGTTATTATACAAGTATTCATGTGATTATTGTGGTATGGAAATCACTTAAATAACCTGGCTAGAGCCAAACTCGAATAATTTACCAATCAAAGCCAAACCTCGTAAAGATAGTCATATTTGATTGATATATTACTCAACGTGGGGCTCTAATACCACTGAAAACCCTATCACGCCTTGCTTCCAAAAATACGGAATACGAGTACGTAACGTATGCCCAGCGAATGATGTAAACACCATCCATAAGCTGTACCGGACTAATTCAGCAATAAGAACAACAAAATACAACCACGTAAGAAAAATAACCACATGAAACAAAGATAAATTTCAATGATAGATGAAATAATCCAACAGTAAAAATATTAGTATTGAATTGGAACCAAGAAAAAAATGGTTTTATAGAAGAAGTTCATGCTTCCTTTGTTGAAGTAAGGGTAAATAATTTGATTTGTGATTTCCAAAGAATTTTAATACTTTTGTCGCTCCATCCCCGCATGCAGGGGCAGAGAACCCGTCGCTATCTCGGCTATGCTATCGGAGGCTCTGGGGAAGTCGGAATAGGAGAGCACTCATCTTGGGGTGGGCTTATGGGGGCTGATGCCTGCCCAATGCCAGAAGTTCAAGGAATTTGGTGACCTGATGATAGGGGAGCCGGCGACCGAAGCCCTAGTGAACGGTGGCCGTAACTATAACGGTCCTAAGGTAGCGAAATTCCTTGTCGGGTAAGTTTCGACCTGCATGAAAGGCGTAACGATCTGGGCACTGTCTCGGAGAGAGGCTAGGTGAAATAGACATGTCTTTGAAGATGCGGACCACCTGCACCTGGACAGAAATACCCTATGAAGCTTTACTGTTCCCTGGGATTGGCTTTGGGCCTTTCCTGCGCAGCTTAGGTGGAAGGCGAAGAAGGCCTCCTTCAGGGGGGGGGGGGGGGGGGCGAGCCACCAGTCAGATACCACTCTGGAAGATCTAGAATTCTAACCTTGTGTCAGGACCTACGGGCCAAGGGACAGTCTCAGGTAGACAGTTTCTATGGGGAGTAGGCCTTCCAAAAGGTAACGGAGGCATACAAAGGTTTGCTCGGGCCGGACGGAGATTGGCCATCGAGTGCAAAGGCATAAGGGAGCTTGAATGCAAGACCCACCCGTCGAGCAGGGACGAAAGTCAGCCTTAGTGATCCGACGGTGCCGAGTGGAAGGGTCGTCGCTCAACGGATAAAAGTTACTCTAGGGATTACAGGCTAATCTTTCCCAAGAGTTCACATCGACGGGAAGGTTTGGCACCTCGATGTTGGCTCTTCACCACCTGGGGCTGTAGTAAACCAGATATGGAGATGGCGACTAGGGTTGCTGTTTCCATTTTGAGAGAATTTCAAGATCGCAATGGATCTACGATAAGATCGTTTATTTACAACTACAACGGAATGGCATACAAAGTCAACAGATCTCAACCAATGATTAAATAAGATTTATGGCTACACAAACCATTGAGGGTAGCTCTAGAGATAGGCCAAAACCAACTACCCTAGGGAGTTTATTGAAACAATTGAATTCGGAATATGGTAAAGTAGCTTCGGGCTGGGGGACTACACCACTCTAGGTTCAAAACAAATTACGGGTCATAGAGCCCAAAACAAAGTACAAGTTATAACAATGTTCAAGAAAATAAATCTACCAGCAATTAAAAACTACGCAGCGGAGACTAGTTCCAATACTAGAAACGTTGCTCAGCAATTCCTTTGGGAACAGATCATTCAGTACCTGTAAAATGTTGATCTAAAAAGAAAGAAAAGAGTGCCCTTAGAGCAAGTCGTGGGTAGCAAGTAGAGAAAACAGAAGGTAAAGGAAAGCATGTATATCAAAGAATAGGGACATGGTCGAATACAAAGAACAAAACAAAGAGCAGGCAATAATATTGAAGGTGTAAAATAATTACACATGAAATGCGTGATGTCAAGTTAAGTTCAATACAAGATCAAGTATGTAGGTTGTTAAGCATTTTATTAATCAATCTAGTGCACGTACTACTGCGTCCCATTCCACAGGTTCGGCGCAAGCACAGTGATCGTTTTAGACCGATGGTGAATTCACGGATCGTGTACTCAGCATAACTAGATAACGTGATAACGAGATAACGAGATAATCTTCTTCCAGGACAATCTCCTCCTTCCATGTCAAGTGTTCGTAAGAGCGAGAAGGCCTTACCCAGTACATTTCCCGATTGTTCACTATCGAGTCTACCCATAATACCCCGGCTTGTTAATAGTTTATTTCCATCCAATGTGAACATGCAAGAGGGTGTCAATGTTATATATTACTATATGTGACTAATTCTAAGTATTACAGACAAAGCATGAAGAAAACACATCATATAAACGCATTTCACAAAATCAGGACAGAATGACCTTGCAGTTCCAAAACATGGATTATGGTCACTACAAAATAGCAAACCTGAATGAGCCGGAAGATCTGGAAAGTAGACTTCCACACAGTTCCAGCGAGTATAATTAAGGTATATAAAAGACACATGAACTAGGGTGAAACTCTATTTTAATCAGGTTTTATGTTCTATCAGCATGCAGTAGGTTGTGTTCAACTAATTGTTTCGGGTCAAAGAACTCATTCATAAAATCTACAAAAGTTCAGGGAAGTAGCTATACATGTCTAGGTCCAGCCTAATTTATTTCAGATTTTTCTTTTACTGTTAACAGGGTCAAATAAATTAAGAAATAGTAGGATACGCATGAAATTATGAGTCTGGAATTACTAACATAGTTGCAGTAAAGTGATGATATCTAACAGATGACAAATTGGAATTTAAATCTAGACCAGGAAAAAATTATCTAGACATCAAGGGCTACATTTTATATTCAGTAAGTTCTTTCAATTTATGTCATTGTTATGGTTAAAAATCTGATCCAAAGTGAAACAACCAGCAGTCCAGAAATCAACTTAACATAAAAAGGCATCAAATAAATCATACGATCATATATAGCATGCAAATTGGTAATCAAAGTGATCCTAGGTGTCAACATGCAAATTTCTAAGTTTTAAGATACAATTATCACAGTCATGGTGTCAATTCATCGAGCAACTTTAATTTAGCACATACAATTTAAATATCCAATTTATCAAGCAGTCCTATGCATGAATCAAGTTATTTATCTATGCATATGCATGAAACAATGGGGACTGGGTTTAAGATCAAAGAGATAGCGCGTGGTTAAGAGTATGTCGGTTAGCTCGTGTAAACCCTCGATAATCTTAACGGAATTGTCAAAAGCTGTTTTGATAACAAAATGGACGGGATCTACTTGTAGGAGATCAAATAATATTGAACACAAACAATAAAAAGGGTTCAAGAAGAGACTTGCCTGTTATATTGCAGATGCAATTAAATAGGAATAACGAGATCCGAATCCCGGACAAAATCTCCTAAAAACACGCGCGAAGAACCAACAGCAAATGAATCCACAGCAACTCAGCCAAGGGATCTCCACACCGGATCGGGACAGAACACAAAACGACAAAACGGGATCTGATGCACCTAGAACATGGAATAGAGAAACTCAACCAATTGGAGCTCTTCCTCACACCGGATCCGAACCAAACACAGGACAACGACTCTGGATCTGGTGCGGCCGAACACGAAATAGCGACGACGACCAATGGATGGTCATCTTCCTCGACAAGGAGAGAGAGAGGGAGAAGGCGAACGGCAGTGACGACTGCGCGACACTACGGCGGGGGCGAAGCAGAGTCGACACCACGGTCGGGAAGCGACGGCGGCGACGACAACCATGACGACGGCGAACCCTATTTTTCGGTGGAAAATAGAAAGCGTCGACAATGGCCACTCCGGGCTCGAACGACGATGCTAGCGGATTGCAATGGAGCGGTGAGGGACGAAGAGGGAAATGGGGGAGCACGGAAATGGGTCAGGGCGACAGTGAGGGGTTACGGCAATGGTGAAAGCTTCGGTGAATGGGTTTCGGTCGGTGATGGCGAGGACGATGGGGACAACGATGATGAGATGGTGGGGACGAGGGGATGGAGACGATGATGATGAAGGTAACGGTAGTGAAGGGAAATCGGAGTTGCAACGGGGGTAGGGTGGTTTGCGGTTGGGTTCAGCGAAAACAGAGAGAAAGGTAGGGATCGGGGAGAGAGAGTAACGGTGGGGGACAGAGGGAGAATAAATTATTAGGGTTTAATAGGATTATTTATAGGGGATCAAGAATTAGGATTTTGGGTTGAGATTATGTGGGTTCTGGGTAACGGTTTCGGCTCTAAAAAAATAAAAATAAATGCAATGAGATGAGACGAGCACAAAGGAGAAAAAATCAAACTCAAAATAGAAAGAGCAAAATTTGCAAAGAGAAGAGGATCCAACCAAGAGAACATAAACCTATCAAGAGAGAACAAAAGAACCCAAGAAAAGACAAAATACACTACAACAAATGAATTCAAATACAATAATCAAAAGAATACAAAATACAATAAAATCTGAAAATAGGGCTTACAAATCCTACCCACTTTACAAGAGAATTTCGTCCTAGAAATTCATACAAGAGGTACATAGGGCAAACCCCGAAACAAACAAAGCAAAGCAAAACAAAACACTACTTGAAAAAATGAGGGAACCTCTCCCGAATCTCTTCCTCTAACTCCCAAGTAGACTCCCCTAGCGAGCGAGGATCCCAAGAAACTCGAACCAACTTGATGACTCTATTCTTAAGCACCTTCTCTTGACGGTCTAAGATAGAGACGGGTCGAATTTCACATGACAAATCCGGCCTCACAGACAAGTCTGAGTAGTCAACCACATGACTGTCATCTCTGACGTATTTCCTTAGCTGAGAAATATGGAATACATCATGGAAACTTGCAAAAGCTGGCAGTAACGCAAGCCTGTAAGCTACCTTGCCCACACGTTCCAAAATATCGAATGGACCGATGAATCGAGGGCTCAACTTGCCTCCACCTCCGAAATGGATAACACCTTTCCAAGGCGATACCTTGAGGAACACATGCTCGCCTGCCTCAAACTCTAGAGGTCTTCGATGACAGTCAGCCCACCTCTTTTGCCAATCCTGAGCGGGCTGCAAATGCTTGTAGACCTGAGCCACGGCATCAACTGTCTTCGTGATCAACTCAGGACCTAAAAGCTTCCTCTCGCCGATATCATCCCAACCGGCTGGCGATCTATACTTGCGCCTATACAAAGCTTCGAATGGAGCAGCCTTGAGACTCGCCTGGTAACTGTTATTATAAGAGAACTCAGCCAAGTGAAGATGATCCTCCCACGAACCTCCAAACTGAAGAACGCATGATCACAACATATCTTATAGGGTCTGAATTGTCCTTTCTGACTGGCCACCGTCTGAGGATGGAACGCTGTACTGTAGCTCAACTTGGTACCCAAGCTCTTCTACAAACTCTCCCAAAACTGAGACCTGAACCTTGTATCTCTATCCGATACAATGCTGACAGGAACTCCATGCAGACGAACAACCTCCTGAACGTACTGCTCGGCCAAACTCTCCATGGACTGACCCACACAAAAAGGAATGAAGTGAGCACACTTCGTCAGCTGATCCACTATCACCCTGATGGCATTATAACCTTTAGGACTCCTCGGCAAAGCTGTCACAAAGTCCATCGTGATATTCTCCCACTTCCATTCAGGGATAGGAAGGGGTTGCAAAAATCCTGCGGTCCTCTGACGCTCCGCCTTCACATGGTGACACATTAGGCACTCGGCGACGAATCGAGCCACATCTCGCTTCATACCATGCCACTAGAAATACTGTTTCAAGTCCCTATACATCTTGTTACCACCAGGATGAATAGAATATGGGGATCGATGAGCTTCATCGAGTAACTTCTGCCTGATTTCTCCTCTAGGTACACACAACCTAGAGCCAAACCGAAGTGATCCATCAGCATGGACAACCAAACCAGATCTCAAACCAGCTTCAACCTCATTTCGAAACTCCTGCAATTGCTGATCACTCACTTGAGCAGCCTTGATCTTCTATACCAAGGACGACTGCAAATACAACATCATAAGCTGCCGATCTGATCCGGAAAGCAACACATCCAACTCTAGCCTCCTCATGTCCTCCAATAGCTCCTTCTGCTGAGTGAGGAACATAGCGGCTGGCCTCTGACTTAAAGCAACTGGCACCGAATTAACTTTGCCCGGGTGATACTGCAAATTTATGTTAAAATCTGTCATCCATTCCAGCCATCTTCTCTACCTAATGTTGAACTCCTTCTGCGTGAACACATACTTGAGGCTCTTGTGATATATGAAAATCTCAACTCTATCCCCAAGAAAATAGTGCATCCACAACTTCAATGGAAAGATCACAGCTGCAAGCTCCAGATCATGCGTAGGATAGTTCTTCTCATGAGGTCTCAACTGCCTCGATGCATAAGCGACAACCCTGCCTCGCTACATCAGCACTGCTCCCAGACCTCTTCCCGAAGCATCACAAAAGATCACCAAACCACCCAAACTGTCGGGGATTGTCAGCACAGGCACTGACGTCAACCGACGCTTCAACTCGGCGAAAGCTCCATCACAAGCTTCATCCCAGGCGACCTTCTGCTCCTTCCTGGTCAAACTGGTCAAGGGTCCAGTGATTTTGGAGAAATCCCGAATGAACTTCCGATAGTAAACAGCCAAACCAAGGAAACTCTGAACCTCAGAAATAGACTTCGTAATAGGCCAATCCTTGACCGCAGAAACCTTCAACGGATCCACAGAAACACCAGCACCGGTGATAATGTGGCCAAGAAAAGCAACCTGATCCAGCCAGAACTAGCACTTATCGTGCTTCCCATACAACTGGTTCTTCCTCAAATTCCGCAAATCCACCTTCAGATGCTCAACATGATCCTCCTTGTTCCGCGAGTACACCAATATGTCGTCGATGAAGACCACGACAAACTGGTCCAAGAACGGCAAAAACACACGGTTCATCAAACTCATGAATACAGCAGGTGCATTAGTCACTCCGAAAGGCATCACCAAGAACTCGCAATGCCCATATCTCGTTCGGAAAGCCGTTTTCGGAACATCCTCTGACTTCACCCTAACTTGATGGTACCTGGAATGCAGATCCAACATCGAGAACACTGAAGAACCTCCTAGTTGGTCGAAAAATTTGTTAATCCTCTGCAATGGATACCGATTCTTGACAGTAACACTGTTCAACTCCCTATAGTCAATGCAAAGCCTGCGGCTTCCATCCTTCTTACTGACAAACAGAACTGGGGCTCCCCATGGCGAAACACTAGGTCTGACAAAACCCTTATCAAGCAGCTCCTGAACTTGTACCTTCAGTTCTGCCAATTCAACCGGTGCGATACGATACGGACTCTTGGAAATAGGGGTCGTACTGGGCTGAACATCATTGCTAAACTCCACATCTCGGACTGGCGACAAACTAGGAAATTCCTCGAGAAACACATCAAGAAAGTCCCGCACAGCCAAGGATGCAACAAACCTATCAGAACCGAACGATGCAAGAGAAACAACCACCGGGTCCAACGAGTTCTTGACACGCCCTGACGGTGTCTCACTTACTTGGAAAACAAATTCTGGTTGACCAGAAAGCCTGAAAGTCACCTTATTCTATCGACAATCAATCACGGCACATGAAAGACCCAACCAGTCCCCGCCCAGAATGACATCGAAATCGGAGTTGGGAATCACAATCAAATCCGCAGAGAAAACCACATCACCAATCAGCAACGGACTCTGCTTGCAAATACTAGAGCAGACAACGACACCTCCACCTGTGGTGATGTCCTAAGCTGTGGGCATAGCATCGTAAGCCAAACCTTGCTGATCAATAAAGTGAGAAGAAATGAAAGAGTGGATAGCACCCGAATCAAACAACACATGAGCTGGGAGAGAGAAGACTAAAATCACACCTAGAAGAAGATCAAACAAAGAATAAGGTGCTAGCAGGATATATACACGAATAATTGTACGAAGCAGGAAAAAAAATAGTAACAACATGTAGAAAACTGAAAGAAAGAAAAAAAAGTAAAACTACTGTGATATACCTGCAACCACTCCAACAGCAACTTCCGCTTCCTCGGGTGTCAGGTTATAAGCCTGACCATGACCACCAACCTGACCTCCTCTAGGAGCCACATGCCTCTGATCAAAGACTTACCTCTGCGAAGGAAGAGACGGCCTGCCCTGACCACGAGTCGGTGCTCCTAGCTGAGCAGCACCAGCAACCGGTGCAGGAGCTCTGTTCCTCAGACAGTCACGAACCATATGCTCACTGCTCCCACACACTAAACACTGTCGGTTGGCCATCATGCAGTCTCGCTGTGAATGCCTAATCTTATGGCAGTAACCACAAGTCTCAACATACCTTGGGACAACAGGTGCGTACGGCTGTGCTCTCGCGGGAGGGGGCAGAACTGGCCTCCGAATAGGTCCTCCGGAAGGTCGAGGTGCAACAGGGTGCGAAAAATTCCTCCGAGGAACACTAGACCTGCTGAGAGTCTGCTCCTGGATCCGAGCTATATTCAGAACATCAGAATAAGCACGAATCAGAAGAGCAGCCGAAGGGTTTGACAAAGTTTACAAAAATACTCCTCAAGAAAATTATTTATTTACATATTTGGATTCTTCCAATTATTAGTTAATAAAATAAGTTTAAAATAAAATTAAATTAAAACCCCTTACTCTCCTTATTTTTTCGACCAATATACATATCCCAGAAAATTGAAATTTGGAGTTTTTACTCCAATTGGCAATTTTGCATAAAAGTCCTTCATTTTTGAGTATTTGCAAATATGTCATAAATTATTCATAAAAATCCAGAAAATTTATAATTAATACCCACTAATACATATTAGATTTTCTAAATAGATTTTCTGACTTTGTGTTTCCCAAGAAAAATATTTGCTCGTATTTTGCACGTGCAAAAAAATAAATTTCAGAAAAATATTTATTAAATAAGGAAAATTCATTTTAAATCCTTTATTAAATTTAAAATATTATTTAAAATTCTAGGGTGTTACAGGTTTTGATTTCATGTTAAATCTTGTTAGAAAAAGCCTAGAAACATACTTTAAAAGGCTGTCTGAAATTGTAGGTTGATCTGGAAATTATAACTTGAACAATATTAGAAGTTTCGATCTAGAAATTTTTATGGCCGTAACATATGTTTGTTAGGCATCTTTCCACAAAATTGCATATTTTTATGATTTAAATTGTTATTTTAATTAAGTACAAACTTGATTGATGGCTAAAAGAGAAACTAGAATTGATGTATGTTCTGTTTCGGTTTTCTTGAGCTTATATCTCACATTTCACATGGATTAATTAACTAAAATTTATTTATGTGATTCTACTATGTGTGCAAAGCTTTCATGTTAAATGTCATGATTTTTGGACAATAATAGAATTGGTAAAAAAATCGTAATCATAGCTTGATATAGTAGTAGAACAGAGTTGGCTGGATTTCTGTCTTGTTTATGGACCCACTTCTACTAACCATAACATTGTGAATAAGAGATAGAATGATTTGAAATTTAGATACGTACTGTTTTTTAAGTGTGTGAAGTTCTTATGTTCCAAATTTTGTGGAATTTAGATATCATTTGATCTTTTAAAAGGATTTCTGTCTTGACATTGGTTGATAGTAGTTCTATTGTGAAGGTTTTTGCATGCATGTTAAACAAAGATTTTTTGATCGCTTAAATAATATAATTTGAAGGAGGCTTCAACGAAGACATTGTAGATGACACTTAGACCTTTCTGGAATGACTAAAATCTTAATATTCTAAGTAGCATGAAATTTATTATGATTTTTTTACAGTAAATTGGACTTTGTATTGAATTTCCAAAGTTATTTTTTTTGCTGATATGCATGGTAATATGAAATAGAACTTGCAAACTGAACTTAAACTTGCTATTTAATAGCTTTGGAACTTATTATCATTGAATGGATAGAGTTGTGCTACTTGTATTCTCATTTTATGTTGTAGAGTAGCTATTTTTGTGACTCACAATAGCAATTGAGAGTTGCTCACTATTTTAGGGTATAACTGGATATACAAATTGTATGTATAATGTTGGTTGTTGGGGTTAGTTTTATGCCCAACAAGTGTTGTTATTTTTCTATCTTCATTATGTAGAAGCTTGGGGTTCACTCGGTATGTTTCTCCATGTAAATGAGACCGGGAAGAACCCTATATCGACATTTTTGCCTTGACTATGCTTTTTGTTTGAAATTTGTATTAGTGTTAGTATCCTTGGACATGAAAGTGTCCTAGAGTTAGATCGAGAGTCATTGGATGTACGCCGGAGGGTATCAGGGTACTCCACTCCACATTGGAAGTACACTAGAGGGTATCAGGGTACTTCACTCCCCATTGGATGTACGCCGGAGGGTATCAGGGTACTCAACTCCGCATTGGGAATACGCTGGAGGGTATCAAGGTACTTCACTTCCCATTGGAATTACACCGGAGGGTATCAGGGTACTCCACTCTGCATTGAAAGTTCGTCGGAGGGTATCAGGGTACTTCACTCTCCATTGGATGTACGGAGGGTATTAGGCTCAAGGAAAGATCTGTCGACAACCAATTCAATTCTTTCGAGAAGCAAAAAAGTTCTCCAAGGTCAGCATAGGATAAAGCAACTGCCAGAAGCACACCAAGGAAGAAATTGGGTCCAACATTGGACGACCACGTCAAAACATTCACCAAAAATCATTACGGGAGCTACTAGAAGATCAGAGCAGAATTTTGTGACTTCGTCCTTTCGAAGGAGGGAGTGGTTACCAACCGGTAGGGATTGTAATCAAGGCGTAGATCAAAATCATTGGCGATTAAAGAACATAGTTAAATGGCACTAATATCGTGTTCTGCAGATACAAGTACCAAAAGATACTCGCAAATTAAGGTCAAGAACCGGTGTCTATTGTGGCGATTGTCTACTCCAGAGCATAAATAGAAGAATGTCAACCTCAAATTCATGATGAACCTATCCAGAAGACCGAAGGACGACCACTCTACTTGAATAGAATACCAGTTTTTCGAGGATGTCACTCGAGAAACTGGAGATGGTTCAGGGAAATCTCTCATAACCTGAAACGCCCCAATTTCCATGCACTGGGAAACCGTGCTTTTCCTTCAATTACCCACAATACACAAAAACGGGAAAATTCAAAACTTTTTATTTAACACCAAGTATTACAAATCTGAATGTTATAAAACTGCAATATATTACATCAGTGTTACAATAATACCTTACAAGTCCAAGTGTTACAAACCTTCAACAAATTTACATCAAAGTACAATGAATGATAAATAGCACTTGGTACTACACTTGGATGCTTCTCAACAATTAATAAATTACAATGGAAATAAAAAAACAATGCTGCGCTCCTCGAGCCTTGAGTCCTCCTGAATCATGTTCCTGTAGTCCTGCAATCGAGTACCTATTTGAGTGGGGACATCAATACTATACTGATGCTAAATGCTGATTACAAGCAGCAGAATTCTCAACTTAAACAAACAGATTGATGAAGAGAGAAACCTGTATATATAATTGATGTGTCAGTGTATGTTATGACTTAGACTCTAATACAAGACTAACTAACGCAAGGATGCACTTATTCTAATGCAAGAAAGACTCTGGACAGTATGCAGCCCATAAATAGATACGCCAATATCAAGTCGTTTCTTCGTATTTAGGGATTTAAACTTGGAGGCGCCAAATAGATTGATGTGTCAGTTCCATATGCACACACTGGTAGTAGCTCTCCTGCCTTGTTCAACTTGCCTTTAGTAAGTGTGAACTCTTACCCTTGGTGAACAGGCTCCTTTCCATTATTATTTACCTTCGGGCCTAATCTGTCGTCATTCTTATGAAGCTGAAAACAATTCGGCCTAATATGACCAATCTCCCCACAATTGTAATATCTACGAGTCTCCTCCAGAGGGTTCTTCTCTGAGCATAGGAACTTGTAGTGTCCTTGGTCACCACATAGGAAACAACTTTCTGGCTTGGCACCTTCAAGTTTGCCCTCCGTTTTCTGAATCTTTTGCTTCTTCGACCTCAGTTTTCGAACCCTGATGCTGGTGCAGATATTTTTCTTTGTAGTCGTGGACAGACTGATTTCTTGTGCCCAGCCTCCACACAAAAATAGCATAATACAACCCTGGTGGTCCCCTGGACTTGCTCCCATTCATGCTGCAGTCGTGCCAATATGGAATTAAAGTGTTCCTGCTCCACCGATAGGCCTGCTAATATAGCTCTGCAAGCATCATCCAGTTGCTTTGCTCGACGACCTTTCCTGGTCCCGTACTTCCTCTGCTTCCTAATTCCCAATTGTATGCCGACCACCGCCGCTGTGCGTTGATCCACACTTAGCCCCTGTGGTGGTGAAGGCGAGTCCGTCTTGAGGTAAGCTTGTAGAAAAATCTCCTTCGGCTCCTCGCTCAAGATCATCGGATAATCCATCGAAATCGGTTCACTCTCTTCCATCAACACATCCTCGGTTAGGATATCCTCGAATACAATCCTTCAAAACAAATATACCTGAATTAGTCCAGATATAGAAAAATTATAAAATACAAGTTGAAAGAAACAACAATATGAATTATAATTGTCTACAACTAGAAAAAACTCGACTCGTATAAGACATCCAAGTTTAACTTTCCTACTATGTTGGACTGTAAATTGAAGTCGACTCGATACCACTTGTAACACCCCGATTTCGATACACTGGGAAACCGTGACATAAGGCAGAATATTTTCCTTCAATTAGCCATAATACACAAAAATGGGAAAATTTAAAACTTTTTATTTAACACCAATGTATTACAAGTCTGAATGTTATAAAACTACAATATAATACATCAGTGTTACAATAATACCTTACAATCCCGAGTGTTACAAACCTTCAATAAATTTACATCAAAGTACAATGAATGATAAATAGCACTTGGTATTTCACTTGGATGCTTCTTAACAATAAATAAATTACAATTGAAATAAAAAACAACACTGCCCTCCTCGAGCATTGCGTCCTCCTGAATCATGTTCCTATAGTCCTGTAGTCCTGTAATCGAGTACCTATTTGAGTGGGGACGTCAGTACTGTACTGATGCTAAATGCTTATTACAAGTAGCAGAAATCTCAACTTAAACAAACAGAATGATGAAAAGAGAAATGTGTATATATAATTGATGTGTCAGTGTATGTTATAACTTAGATTCTAATGCAAGATTAACTAATGCAATGATGCACTTATTCTAATGCAAGCAAGACTCTGGACAGTTCGCAGCCCATAAATAGAAACGCCCATATCAACCCTTTTCTTCTTATTCAGGGATTCAAACTTAGTTGCAGTTCCAAATGCACACATTGGTAATGGCTCTCCCACCTTCTTCAACTTTCCTTTAGTAAGTGTGAACTCTTTCCCTTGGTGAACAGGCTCCTTTCCATTATTGTTCATCTTCAGGGCTAATCTGCCGTCATTCTTATGAAGCTGGAAACAGTTCGGCCTAATATGATCAATCTCCCCACAATTGTAATATGTACGGGTCTCCACCAGAGGGTTCTTCTCTGAACATAGGGACTTGTGTCCTTCCTCACCACATACGAAACAACTTCCTGGCTTGGGGCCTCCAAGTTTGCCCTCCATTTTTGAATCTTCTGCTTCTTCGACCTCAGTTCTCGAACCCTGATGCTGGTGCAGATCTTTTTCCTTGTAGTCGTGGACAGAATGATTTCTTGTGCCCAGCCTCCTTACGAAAATAGCATACTACAACCCTGGTGGTCCCCTAGACTTGCTCCTATTCATGCTGTAGTCGTGCCAATCTGGAATTAAAGTCCTGCTCCACCGCTAGGCCTGCTAATATAGCTCTGCAAGCATCACCCTGTTGCTTAGCTCGATGACCTTTCCTGGTCTCGTACTTCCTCAGCTTCCTAATTCTCAATTGTATGCCGAACACCGCCGCTGTGTGTTGATCCACACTTAGCCCCTGTGGTGGTGAAGTCGTGTCCGTCATGAGGTTAACTTGTAGTATAATATCTTTCGGCTCCTCGCTCAACATCATCGGATCATCCATCGAAATCGGTTAACTCTCTTCCATCAACACATCCACGGTTAGGATATCATTGAATACCATCCATCAAACACATATACCGGAATTAGTCCAGATATAGAAAAATTATAAAACAAAAGTTGAAAGAAACAACAATATGAATTATAATTGTCTACAACTACATAAAACCCGACTCCTATATGACATCCAAGTTTAATTTTCCGACCTTGTTGGACTGTAAACTGAAGTAGACTCGAAACCACTTGTAACACCCCGATTTCCATACACTGGGAAACCGTGACACAAGCCAGAATTTTTTTCTTCAATTAGCCACAATACAAAAATGGGAAAATTTAACACTTTTTATTTAACACCAATGTATTACCTATCCGAATGTTATAAAACTGTAATATATTACATCAGTGTTACAATAATACCTTACAAGCCCAAGTGTTACAAACCTTCGATAAATTTACATCAAAGTACAATGAATGATAAATAGCACTTGGTACTTCACTTGGATGCTTCTCAACCATTAATAAATTACAATTGAAATAAAAAAAAAAAACAACACTGCGCTCCTCGGGCCTTGAGTCATCCTGAATCCTGTTCCTCTAGTCCTGCAAGCCAGTACCTATTTGAGTGGGGACGTCAGTACTATATTGATGCTAAATGCTTATTACAAGCAGCTGAAATCTCAACTTAAACAAACAGATTGATGAAAAGAGAAATATGTATATATAATTGATGTGTAAGTGTACGTTATGACTTAGACTCTAATGCAAGGATGCACTTATTCTAATGCAAGCAAGACTCTGGACAGTATGCAGCCCATAAATAGATACGCCCATATCAAGACGTTTCTTCATATTTAGGGATTTAAACTTAGTTGCAGTTCCATATGCATAAACTGGTAATGGCTCTCCTGCTTTCTTCAACTTGCCGTTAGTAAGTGTGAACTCTTACCCTTGGAGAACAGGCTCCTTTCCTTTACTGTTCATCTTCGGGGCAAATCTGCCATCATTCTTATGAAGCTGGAAACAATTTGGCCTAATATGATCAATCTCCCCATAATTGTAACATGTACGGGTCTCCACCTGAGGGTTCTTCTCTGAACATAGGGACTTTTAGTGTCCTGGCTCACCACATAGGAAACAACTTCCTGACTTGGTGCCTCCAAGTTTTCCCTCTATTTTCTAAATTTTCTGCTTCTGAGCTTGGTTCTCAAACCCTGATGCTGGTGCAGAACTTTTTCCTTGTAGTCGTGGACAGTCTGATTTCTTGTGCCCAACCTTCTCACAAAAATAGCATACTACAACCCTGGTGGTCCCCTAGGCTTGCTCCCATTCATGATGCAGTCGTGCCAATCTGAATTAAAGTGTTCCTACTCCACCGCTAGGCCTGCTAATATAGCTCTGCAAGCATCACCCAGTTGCTTAGCTCGACGACCTTTCCTGGTCACGTACTTCCTCAGCTTCCTAATTCCTAATTGTATGCCGACCACCACCGCCGTGCGTTGATCCACACTTAGCTGCTGTGGTGGTGAAGGCGAGTACGTCTTGAGGTTAGCTTGTAGTAAAATCTCCTTCGACTCTTTGCTCAAGATCATCGGATCATCCATCAAAATCGGTTCACTCTCTTCCATCAACACATCATCGGTTAGGATATCCTCGAATACCATCCTCCAAACACATATACCAGAATTAGTCCAGATATAGAAAAATTATAAAACGTAAGTTGAAAGAAACAACAATAGGAATTATTATAGTCTACAACTAGCTAAAATCTGATTCCTATAAGACGTACAAGTTTAATTTTCCAACTGTGTTGGACTGTAAATTGAAGTCGACTCGACACCACTTGTAACGCCCCGATTTACATACAATGGAAAACCGTGACACAAGCCATAATCTTTTCCTTCAATTATCCACAATACAATAAAAAGGGAAAATTTAAAACTTTTTATTTAACACCAATGTATTACAAGTCCGAATGTTATAAAACTGTAATATATTACATCAGTGTTACAATAATACCTTACAAGTCCAAGTGTTACGAACCTTCAATAAATTTACATCAAAGTACAATGAAAGATAAATAGCACTTGGTACTTCACTTGGATGCTTCTCAACAGTTAATAAATTACAATTGAAATAAGAAAACAACACTACGCTCCTCGGGCCTTGAGTCGTCCTGAATCCTATTCCTGTTGTCATATAATCCAGTACCTATTTGAGTTGGAACGTCAGTACTATACTGATGCTAAATGCTGATTACAAGCAGCAGCAATCTCAACTTAAACAAACAAATTGATGAAAATAGAAACGTGTATATATAATTGATGTGTGAGTGTATATTATGACTTAGACTTTAATGCAAGATTAACTAATGCAAGGATGCACTTATTCTATTGCAAGCAAGACTCTGGATAGTATGCAACCCATAAAAAGATATGCCAATATCAAGTCGTTTCTTCATATTTAAGGATTTAAACTTAGTTGCAGGTCCATATGCACACACTGGTAATGACTCCCCTGCCGTCTTCAACTTGCCTTTAGTAAGTGTGAACTCTTGCCCTTGGTGAACAGGCTCCTTTCCATTATTGTTTATCTTCGGGGCTAATCTTTCGTCATTCTTATTAACTTGGAAACAATTCGACCTAATATGACCAATCTCCCTACAATTGTAACATGTACGGGTCTCCACCTGAGGGTTCTTCTCGGAACATAGGGACTTGTAGTGTCCTTGCTCACCACATAGGAAACAACTTCCTCGCTTGGCGCCTCCAAGTTTTCTCTCTGTTTTCTGAATCTTCTTCTTCTGTCCACGGTTCTCGAACCCTGATGCTAGGGCAGATCTTTTTCCTTATAGTCGTGGACAGTCTGATTTCTTTTTCCCAGCCTCCTCACAAAAATAGCATACTACAACCATGGTAGTCCCCTGGACTTGCTCCAATTCATGCTGCAGTCGTGCCAATCTGGAATTTAAGTTTTCCTATTCCACCAGTAGGCCTCCTAATATAGCTCTGCAAGCATCAACCAGTTTCTTAGCTCGACGACCTTTCCTGGTCCCGTACTTCCTCAGCTTCCTAATTCCCATTTGCATGCCGACCACCGTCGAGTTAGCCCCTGTGGTGGTGAAGGCGAGTACATCTTGGATTGGAGCTACCTTTAGCATGTCTCGTATATGCTCGTTTCTAATTCTATCCTTCCATATTTAAACACACATCCATCTTAGCATCCTCATCTCCGCTACACTCAATTTTTGGACATGTTGTTTCTTTGTTGCCCAACACTCTGCTCCATACATCATTGCTGGTCTAACAGCAGTCCTATAAATTTTTTTCTTCAACTTCAAAGGTATACGTTTGTCACACAAAACATCATTGGCACTTCTCCACTTAAGCCACCCTGCTTGGATCCTGTGTGTAAAATCTTCACAAATCTCCCCATCTCTTCGTATAACAGATCCTAAATATCGGAAACGATCTCTCTTAGGTATCTCATGGCCATCAAGCTTCACTACTTACTCAGTTGTGTTCTGAAGATCACTGAAATTACACTCCATATACTCTATTTTAGTTCTTATTTTAAAGACTCTAGCTTCAAAAGTTTCTCTCCACAATTCTAATTTAGCATTGACTTCTGCTCTAGTCTCGTCAACTAAGATGATGTCATCGGCAAAAAGCATACACCAAGACACCTCATCTTGTATTTGTCGCGTCAATTCATCCATAACCAAAGTAAAGAGGTAGGGTCTTAAAGCCGAACCTTGGTGTAAACCTACTGTAATAGGAAAATCGCTGGTCTCTCATGTGGTTGTTCTAATTGTGGTTGTTGCTCCTTCATACATATCCTTAATTACCTTAATATACCGAATAGTTATTCTTTTATTATTTAACACCCACCATACTATGTCTCTAGGGACTTTATCATATGCTTTTCCTAGATCTATAAAAACCATATGTAGATCTTTCTTATTCTCCCTATATTTTTCCATAAGTCTCCTCAGTCCATAAATTGCTTCCATTGTTGACCTTCCCCGGCATTATCCCAAACTGATTCTCAGACACTGTAGTTTCTAGTCTCAGTCTATATTCGATCACTCTCTTCCAAATTTTTATCGTCTGACTCATTAATTTAATTTCACGGTAGTTTGAGCAACTTTGTATATCTCCTTTATTTTTATATATAGGTACTAAAATACTCTTTCTCCATTCATCGAGCATCTTCTTAGTGCTCAAATTTTCATTAAATAAATTTGTTAGCCAACTCACTCCTACATCCCCAAGACACTTCCAAACTTCAATGGGAATATCATACGGCCCTAAAGCTTTTCCTATTTTCATCCTTCCTAAAACATTTCGAACCTTCGAGGACCTAATTCTACGAAAAAATATATGCTCTCGACTCTCCCTTGAGTCCTCTAAAATTAAGTTGTCCACAACCTTTTCATTTAATAACTTTTTAAAGTAATTTCGCCATCTTTCCTTAATTTCCACACATCTTTTACTAGGACTCTTGAATCCTCGCTCTTAATACACCTAATTGTATTCAGGTCTTTTGTTTTTCTATCTCTTTGTTTAGCAAGTTTATAAATATTATTTTCTTCTTCTTTTGTTTCTAATTTTGTGTATAAATCATTCTAAGTTTTTTCTTTTGCATCTCTTACCGCTTTTTTAACTTCTTTTCTAATGGTCTTATATCTCTATAAATCCTCTTCATTTCTACTCTTTTGTCATATTTTGAAGGTTGATCTTTTTTCTCTCACATTATTTTGGAGTTCTTCTTTCCACCACCATATTTCTTTATTTAGCAACCCTCTACCTTTAGACTCTCCAAGTACCTCCTTCGAAATTTCTCTTATGTACGTAGTCATTTTAGGATTTTTGGTTGAATTGATATTGAATTTTGATTGGACTATGTTCAGTTCAGTTCAACTTTTGAGTAGTCAATGAAGTTGTGGAATTCTGGAATTATGTGTTGAGAATTTGGAAGAATGATCAACTAGAGATTTGTAGTAGAGAGTATTAGCTTTCCAAAACATCTTGAATCATGAATTACAGTTTGTGTAGAAGAAGTTATGGTTTTTTTTAAAAATTGGAGCAGAACCAGTCTCAATTGAAGCACTTGGTTTTTACAGAGGAACTCATTCCCCTGTGTGAACACTAATAGAAATTGGAGTTTTAGAGTGTTTTAATGGATGAATCTGAGGAATGTGATCAACTAGGAAGTTGTAGTAGATACTCCTAACTTTATATATAATCTAAGATCAAGTATTTCCAATAAGTGAGCAAGTTTTTATATTAATAGTAAGATGCAACAATTGTATGGAAGAATGTATAGCTAAGAACATATAGAGATTGTACAGCTTCTAAAGGCTAAATTTGAAGAAATTGTTAACTAGAGACTTATAGTATAGATTCTTAGCTTTCTAGAATGGGTAAGATCATGAAATTCCTAGTTGAATTTTGAAAGTTTTGAACGTTACAAGTTTCAGCAACCTGCTGTCTTTGTTCGATTTCAAGCATGTGTTCGAAATCAGGAAACTTGAGTTCTATAAGGAATTTGAAATAGTTGTCAACTAGAAAATTGTAGTAGAGATTCCCACCTTTCTAGATAGTCTAATTTTGTTGGATTCCGATACGTGTAATTATGGAATGTTCTACATGCTACAGTATTATGACTAGGAGTTGATTGAGTTCGAAGATGCTGGATAATTATCCCTATTAAGCCCTTCACTTGGGCTTATATAAGATTCTCGGTCTTTTAAGCCATACACATGATTCTTGGGCCTCATGTATGGACACATGAGTAAGTTTAAAGAATAGCTATATGGTCGATTGTTGTATGTAGGCTCGTAGCTAGTCTAGATTGTGATACCTTAGGACTTCCAACCCAGTCGATAAGTATTGTGATTGATTTATTTTCACCTCGAGAAATAATGATCTTCCTGTCCACCGTCGGATTGTTTACTGAAGAAAGGTTGAATGCGGGCCGGGATACTGGATAAAACTTGAGACGGAAGTGGTGGCGACCGATGAAGATCGGATCACCGGTGTTTGAGGTTGATAGGCTAGGTTATCTGCCTCGTCTAGAATACGTTGATACCTAGGTCTGTCAATGAATGGATGTTAGTAAATTGTGTGTGTTTCACCTCTATTTCCAAGTTTGAGGCACTCCCTTGGACGCCGTTGTACTGCTCGCTGAGGGTCGCGGACCAGAGACTTTAATTCGAAGACCTACAGAGGTGTTGGCTATCGATGAATATCAGTTCGTCGTGATTAGTTATTTTGACAGAACTGTTTTGGCTTAATCATTCGTTAGACACAAATGCATGAATTGACAAATTCACATGTTTTAGCAACTAGTATTACTTTAGATTGCATTTCTTTACTTTTTGCTTGAAGACCGAGTTGATCTTAGGGGTGATTCACTATAATTCGACTTGTTATAAGGGCCAGCACTAGGCAGTGATAACCGGGGTTGTCTCTTCCTGTCAAAAGGATACAGGCTGTGTCTTTTCAATGGTTAAGAACACGGGAGTCGTATCTCGCTCTGGTAATTCTTGAGATATCTTGATAAGAACGGGATGTTCCTTGTTCTATGTTGGTGGACACGAATAGACCATAGAGGCTGCGGTCTCATGGATCTTCGGCGCAATTGGTATGCTGCGGTGTATCTGTAAGTTCGTCACAGCTTTTGAGAGAGGTCCTGTGCGATAGTTATTAGTGACAAATAGGAATACCCTGAAATCTTACAAAGTCCTCAATCATGTATACTTATCGGGAATAGGAAGTGTACAACAGTAGATTGCATTGCATGGAGATGTTTCAAAACCCTGAAACTGGAGAAGACGGCTTGATCTGGAACGTAGGTAGTATGGGATGCATGCGTATCCAGAGTCTTGCTGACATCAGCTTAAGTGCATCTGTTTCTGTACTTTGTATTTTGCATTAAATTTCAGGTCATGGCATACACGGGCACTAGGAAATTAGGATGCAGGTTTCCTTTTCCATTCAAGATGGTTTGTGGGTTTGCGAGTTGGAGATCGCTGCTATTATCAGCATTGTGTCAGTATATGTACTGACGTACTCACTCAATTAGGTGCTGGAAATCGGATCGGGAATGCAGGCATCCAAGTGGAGAAGCAGTGTACTTACCTACCATTCAAGCAGGTGCAGACATATCAGAGTCACGCAGCGGAAGACTCAAGACGAGAGGCAAGTCTAGAGAAGCAGATTGACCACTCTGCGGAGTTTAGGCAGTGATCAGTTAATTACCATTCGGAAAGACAGCAGATAGCTTTACAAGTGGAGTTCGTAGATATTTTGTAATAAATTGTAATGAGTTAATGTAATTTGTATTCCTTGTTCAAGAACAAGATAATGGTTGTAATTGATGATGTAATGATCTTATTTGGTAATAAAAAGTTTTTAAATTTTCGTGTTATTACTCTGTTGAGATGCATTTGAAGGCAAAGATTCTGGTTATGTCACGGATGTCCGGTGTCACGCTCCACTTCCCAAAAAGAGAATATGGAATACAGATACATGACTAAACCTAGCGAATGACTTTTATCATCCATAAGCTGTCAGCATCTTTACAATATTTCACAAGAATAATTAGAGACGGAAGCAAGAGAAGTCAACCACGCATGCATATATGAATCAATATGCCAATATGAATTTACTTGAAACAAAATATATTAATTTCAAATAAACCAAATCTGAACACGATAATAATCCTGAGTCACATTGCCCAAATACAAAATAATCCAAGTAACCAAGTACAATTATTCAAGATAAGCAGCAAGAAATAATAATAGCAAAAGTTTAGCATCTAGAATCTCATATCACCAACACCATCTGGCACCTGATCTAACTGCAATTTAATAAATTGCAGGAAGAGGAAAAAGAAAATAAAATCCCGTCAATGCAAGTTACGGGTCTCTTGTAGTACAGGCACAAGTACATGAAAAAGGTAAACAACATAGCAAATAATAAACATGATAACAAAATAGAACAACTAGCATGACAAGATAAATAAGTGCAAGTAGCATGTATCAAGTGTCAAGTGAACAACTATCATGTAAACAAGTAACAAGTAACGAGTGTCAAGAATCAAGTATCATGTACAAGTAACAAGTAGCAAGTGTTAAGTGATCATGTTCAAGTCTTGTATTATTACTATCTAGGTAGCACTTCATGCGTCCCATCCATTTACCACATGATTGCTACATTAAAACAATTTCGTTTTAGATTTCATAGTGGATCATAGAGGGCAGTGTATTCAGGGACAAGCCTCGAGTAATCAAGTAACAACTATCAAGCCTCAAGTATCAAGTATCAAGCCTCAACTGTGAAATACAAAGCTGGAATTATCAATTATCAAGCCGTAAATATCAAGTATCAAGCCTCAAGTGTGGAATATCAAGCCTCAAGTATGAAATATCAAGCCTCAAGTATAAAGTATCAAGCCTCAAGTGTGAAATTTCAAGACTCAAGTATGAAATATCAAGCCTCAAGTATGAAGTATCAAGCCTCATGTGTGAAATATCAAGTAATCACGTAGGATCAAGAGATCCCTTCCATGTACACGTTTCTGTATTTTCCACTATTAGATCTTTCCCTTTAAACCTCGGTGTTGCCGCTAAATTTGGTGTGGGGGCAAACAGATAGTATTTGTGGATTCTTAGGAAAACTGAAGAGTAAACCTGTATACCTGTTCCGTCGGAGTTCTGACCGTCGCTCCCGCCGTACACCTGCAAGAAGTGCGAGACACCGGGGTTGTTCCCGGCGACGCACCCTCCGACGCTCAAGTCAGTAATCAGGGAAGATTATGAAAGAGCGCAAGAACTGGAGAAAGATTGATTACCTCTTAATGGAGATGGATGGGGGGTATTTATAGGCGTCTTTGGAACTGGATTAGGAATGTAATTCCCGTGATCTGATAAGGAATATACTCCTTGTGAACAGATTAGGAATGTAATCCCTAATTCCCAGTGGAGGGATAGGCATGAATCAGGGCCGTTGATCAGGATCTAATCAGAAACCCTAATTCTACCCCTCTGGATCGGGCTTTCTGCTGGTTGAAAACCGCACCCGATTGAGGTGGATCCATTTGCGGGTTATTGGATCTTAGACTAAAAGATCCAGTACCCATCTCAGATCTATTGGTAGGTGAAATTACAGTTTTACCCCTGGGCTTCAAGATTCGTGCCCGATTTGGACGGTCCCGATTAAACCCCATTTTTAGCCATATCACGAGCCCCCCACTCCCAAAAACTGAGTTTGATCAGCCTTTGAGGAGTTGTTTTACTGTTTTAATGGCTAGTGGAGTTGTATCGGAGCCCAAAGGGAAGGTTTTGAATCTTGAAGGAGGTAGTAAGGCATTTTTTCAAGTGGATTGAACTTTGAGTCGCTCCTGAGCTCTTATGGTCATGTGGTGTTCTTGCAGGAATATCTTTTCAACTTAGCGAAGTGCCAATTCGTCGCTCTGGGGCCTCAGAAGATTGTTCTTGGCAATAATTGCTTGTTTGGGAACTAGAAGATGCTTCCCAACTCTACAACTACTTTCCAGGAGTTCGTCCTTGTCCCTCCAAATTTTTAATTGTTTTTTTGCGATTTCTTGGTGTAATGGCTCAGCCATTTTCCTTCGTTGAGGGGCATACATGCTTGTATCACACTTCCGACCCCTTCCAGAGCTCGCTGGCCAGGGGGCCGAGGTCTGTGGGTGGTTCGGCGTTCCTTTCCTACGAGGAGAGGGACCTCGGCTTGGCCGTGAGTGCTGAGAGGGAGTTCAACGAGGTCCGAGGTCCAATCTTTCCTCGTAATAGGGTCGGTGCCAAGGGCGCTCGGCAGCTGGTGCCGAACCCCACATTTTTCCCGATAACGGGGTCGGTGTCAAGAGCGCTCGGCAGCTGGTGTCGAACTCCAATTTTCTCCCCCATAACGGGGTCGGTGTCAAGAGAGCTCGGCAGCTGGTGCCAAACTCCGATTTTTCCTCCATAACGGAGACGGTGTCAAGAGCGCTCGGCAGCTGGTGCCGAACTCCGATTTTTCCTTCATAACGTGGTCGGTGTCAAGAGCTCTCGGCAGCTGGTGCCGAACACCAATTTTTTCCCCATAACAGGGTCGGTGTCAAGAGCGCTCGACAGCTGGTGCCGAGGTCTATTTTCCCCTGTAACGGGGTCGGTGTCAAGAGCGCTCGACAGCTGGTGCCGAACTCCAATTTTTCCCCCATAATGGGGTCGGTGTCAAGAGCGCTCGGCAGCTGGTGCCGAACTCCGATTTTTTCCCCGTAACAGGGTCGGTGTCAAGAGCGCTCGGCAGCTGGTGCCGACACCAATTTTTTCCCCATAACAGGGTCGGTGTCAAGAGCGCTCGGCAGCTGGTGCCGAGGTCCATTTTTCCCCTGTAACGGGGTCGGTGTCAAGAGCGCTCGGCAGCTGGTGCCTGAACTCCAATTTTCCCCCCATAACGGGGTTGGTGTCAAGAGCGCTCGAAAGCTGGTGCCGAACTCCGATTTTTTCTCCGTAACAGTGTCGGTGTCAAGAGCGCTCGGCAGCTGGTGTCGAGGTCCATTTTTTCCCTGTAACGGGGTCGGTGTCAAGAGCGCTCGACAGCTGGTGCCGAACTCCAATTTTTCCCCTATAACGGGGTCGGTGTCAAGAGCGCTCGGCAGCTGGTGCCGAACACCAATTTTTTCCCCGTAAAAGTGTCGGTGTCAAGAGCGCTCGGCAGCTGGTGCCGAGGTCCATAACTTGTCATTTTTTGGCGTAGGAGTTTGTGGCTTCTGGCGTCCTCTGAACTTCTGACAGCTCTGACAGATGAGACGTTCATTTAATGCAGTGACTTCTGAGCTTCTGTTAGATGGGACAGTAATTAATGCGGCGTACGGCTTGGCGTGGTAAACAAGGCGACAATTGAGGTCGCTTTATCGTTTTGCGTGAATGGGCCGGTAGTACAAGCCCATTAACCTCCTTTGGCGTGCCCTTCTCTATAAAACCCCACTCCCCTCTCTCATTTCTCACTTCTCTTCTCTTTTGCTCAGACGATCTTTTGTGCTTAAGTGAGTACTTCCGGTTGTCGACGTTCGTTTTCCGACGAAGTTTTCCGGCAGCTAACCTTTCAAGGTAATTTATACTTAGTTTATTCCATAAACTATGTCTCTTGCTTCTGTCTCCGAGTCGATCTCTTGGTCCGAGCCCTCCCTTGAGGTTGTCGAAGATTCAACTCCAACTAAGGGCAAGAAGGTGTTCGGCAAGGATTCGATTGTGGAGGATCCGAAGCGTATGGGGGAGTTCGGAAGACTGCCGGGGCAGCTGACCGGGCTTCACAGAGTTCGGGAGCTTCCGGAGGATCAAGCCGAGCAAATTGTTCACGGGAGGGGGAGGTCCTTCGAGGAGAACGCAGCGAGGGAGACGACGGAGGCGGACGAGACGGTGTCGATCCTTCGCAAAGAGGACTTGGGAGTGATCCGGGACTGCTTCCAGATCCCGGATGAGTACGAGCTCATGTTGCTGGGTCCCGGGGTTAGGGCCAACTCGCCACTGCCAGTGACCATGTGTTGCTGGCCGGTCGATGCCTTCATCGCCGGGGCTCGGCTGCCTCTCCATACGTTCCCTGTCACTGTGCTGAGTTGGTTCGGGGTCAACCCCATCCAACTCATGCCGAACGCATGGAGAGTGATAACTGGCTTCGTACTTCACTGCCAAGCTGCAGGGATCGAGCCACAGCTGAACGTGCTTCGGACACTCTATCGGCTACATCATGGGAACAAGTCGGAGTACCGGTATTATTTGGCTCCGAGGCACGGCGGCAGGCTCGTCATATGCCCCGACTCCATCAAGCATTGGCAGGAGAATTTTATGATAGTACGGAGTCCGGAGGCCTGGCTGATCCCCTCCGGTTGGGTGGAAGGGGTGCCAAAGAGGGCGAGGGCGCTGCCCAAGCTTTGTGTTGAAGAAGAAGAGGCAGTCCGGACTCTCCTCGATCAGCCGAAGTACGATTGGAAGGAGCTGACTGAGGACGTCCTGTACAAGGGAGGGCTCTGCCGCGTAGATCCCAGTACGCTGGCCTCTGTTATGTTTTATTTTTCGTACCTTCTAGTAATTTGTATTGTGTTAACCAATTTTGTTTTTAATGCAGAGATGATGGAATACGATGCAGTGTTGGCTCTCAGGGCTGGGCTCGCCAGCAAGGCACCGAAGAAGCACAAGAGGGACGCGCCCAAGTTGCCGACCCCAAAGGCTCCGAGGATCGCTGCCTCGGTCGAGGAGGTGGAGACCCTCGACAGCCCGGTTGTCGTCGGTGCAGGGACCTCGGCATCGGCTGGGGTCAGTGAGTTCCCTATCGCCGCTGCCCTCGGAATGACGAAGCCGCCGCTGACGGTGGCAGCGGAGGAGCTCCTGACGGACGAGCATAAAAGGATCCACATTCCGGACTAGCAAGTTCGGAAGCACGATGGATTCCTCGGCAACACACTAGCGAGCATGCAGGCCGTCAAGCACCTTGCCATGCCGAAGGACCGAGCCGCCATGGAGGCCGGACAAGAAGGCGACGATGTCATCGAGAGTGCTCGTTCGGCGGTTTCAGTAAGTACTGGTTTTTTGCGGTTGTTGAATTTCTTTAGCCATAATTTTTCTAACTCTTTCAGTCCTTCTTTCTTTGTCGCAGATCATCGTCCACATCGGACACCTCACCGAGAGGTTGACAGCTCTGGAGAAGGAGCTGAAGCAGGAGTCCGACCAGGCTCGGAACGAGAAGGCTCGGATGTCGAATGAGTTCGATAAGCTTCGCGTCGAGCACGAAGGGAGGGCTGCGAGGATCGGGCACCTCGAGGCCGAGGTGGCGAAGCTGGAGGGTGACCTTCTTCGTCAGAAGGAGGCGGCCAAGCAGTTGGCCGATGCTGAGGAGGCCAAGGCGGCGGCGGTGAAGGCGGCAGAGGACGCGACCTTGGCGAAGGCGCAAGGGTTCCTCGCCCAGAACATGGCCAAAGCTTATGCCGAAGCCATCGCCCGGGTGTCGAAGGAGTACCCAGAAGTGGACATCTCGGGATGGAGACTGTTTCCAGGCCACGTCGAGGGCTTCGACCCCGAATCAGAGGGGGAAGAAGAAGAAGGGGAGGACGAAGCCGAGGCCGAGGTTGAAGTCATCGGCGAGGTCCCCAGGACCGTGGTTACCTCATTGGCGGTGGTGCCCCCCTCGGAGAAGTCGACCCCGACTCGCTCTCGCCGCCCGGGGAAAGAGGTCGCGCCTTGACTCCACTCTTCTTTTCTTCCGTTTTTGTTTTTCTTTCTTTTTGAAATGTAATGCCTAATAGCGGACTGGCCACTGTCGTTTTGAAATGAATGAAAAACTAACTTTTGGGTTCGGCTCTGTCTTTTTTGGTTCGACTGTGTCTTTTCTGTACTTGAGTTGTTCAAAGTTTGTTCAAAAATTCTTGAAGTGTTGGACTTCGGCAGTGTTTGATATTTTGTTCTGTCTCGACTTCTTTTCAGCTCACGGTGGTAGCTCAAGACATCGAGCCCACTCGCTCGGACGACAATGCTCGAGCCGAGGCTGGCTTAGGGGCGACGAGGCTTTGCTTGGCGAGGTGCCGAGAGCGGCTTTATGAAGTCGAGCTAGGATTGCATCGAGCCGAAAGCGAGCGGAACCATCTTCAGCTCGTCCTAGGTCGGCGAGACATCGAGATCCGGCGTCTGGAGAGCAGAATCGCCGAGATGACTCTCATAAGAGAAGACGAGGCTTCGGATCCAGTGCATTCGGCACAATTTGTCAAAAATAACGGTAGAGAGGGACGACCTGCTTTCTGAGATACGCCACCTGCAGGCTGTAGAAACGGAGCTTCGAACGGAGGGAGAGGACCTGACGGCCGAGGTGGCCAAGCTGATGACCGAACGTGACGAGCTGACGACCGAGGTCGACGCACTGAAGAGAGCAACAGTAGACAAGAGTATCGAAGTTACTCGTCTTCGGCATCTTATAGCCAGTCGCTCAGGCGTGTCGCACTCCGTGATACCCCCTCGCTTCGAGGTCAATGTCAAGGATGACTCGTTGCGAGACCGGATCTCGGAGCTGGAGGCGGAGGCGGCTCGTCTCATGCCGCGTTTCGGGACCAATCAACGTCAGGAGCACCTAGTGTACTCACACGGAGAGTGATCGGGGCATCACGTTTTACGAGATGGCGACACGTCCGCCTCTCGGCCATCCGAGCCCGAGGGATGCCCAAAGCTCGGTGGCCATTTCGTCGAGCGGGGCATCCGTCGGTGCGGCAGCTAGGAGCAGTCCGAGGGCACGTCCCAATTTGCCGGATTGGGGTCGAGCTCTGGAGATAAACGTCGTCGCCCTCGAGTGTCTTTGAAGCGGAATGCCCCAGTGCCACGGAAGCGCTGAAGACCTCGTTTTTGGGAGCTTTTGTATTTAGCCTAAGTGTAATAAGTCGGCATTGTAATTTTCACTTTTCAACACCTTGTAATCTTGCTGTATGGAAGAGTTGCTTTGTACTGTATCCCAATTATTAATAATATTTTTTTCTCGAACTTGCATGTCCTTTGTAGCTTTGTGTAGTCGTTTTATTTGCGGCTGTGTTCATCGCGCCGAGGTCCCTGAGTCGGCCTCCTGCTCGTCCGCGGATCGGCGAGATGAGCGTTTGGCCAGTGGTGCCGAGCTGCGAGATGAGCTTAATCTTGCAAACTTGCGAGATGAGCCAAACTTCATTTAACAGTGGGCTTGCGGAACACGTTCGGGCTAAGTGTTCGACTCCGGACCTTTGCTTAGAGTGGTTCGGCAGTTGGGAGAGCAATTTCGAATGGCGAACTACTTCCAGCTTGCTTAGAAGCGGACTTGCGAAGTAGAATCGAGCCATGTGTTGGACTCCGAACCATCGTTAGATTACTTCAACGGTTGTAAGAGCAATTCCGAATGGCGAACTACCTCTAGTTCGCTTAGGAGCGAACTTGCGAAGTAGAATCGAGCCAAGTGTTGGACTCCAAACCATCGTTAGATTAGTTCAACAGTTATGAGAGCAATTCCGAATGGCGAACTACTTCTAGCTCGCTTAGGAGCGAATTTGCGAAGTAGAATCGAGCTAAGTGTTGGACTCTGAACCATCGTTAGATTAGTTCAACGGTTGTGGAAGCAATTTCGAATGGCGAACTACTTCTAGCTCGCTTGGGAACGAACTTGTGAAGTAGAATCGAGCCAAGTGTTGGACTCCGAACCATCGTTAGATCAGTTCAACGGTTGTGGGAGCTATTCCGAATGGCGAACTACTTCTAGCTTGCTTAGGAGCGAACTTGCGAAATAGAATCGAGCCAAGTGTTGGACTCCGAACCATCGTTAGATTAGTTCAACGGTTGTGGGAGCAATTCCGAATGGCGAACTACTTCTAGCTCGCTTAGGAGCGAACTTGCGAAGTAGAATCGAGCCAAGTGTTGGACTTCGAACCATCGTTAGATTGAAGAGTTAAAAGCTGAGAGATGTAGACAATGGTAAAATATGAAAAAACTTTCTTTATTAATGACTAATAGTCGGCTGCTTTTAAAGTTGCTAGCCGTTATTACAAGGGAAAAAATGAAAGAAAATCATTACAAGTAATAGGAGAGGAACGGTTCGACATCTCGAAATACTTAGAGGGGCATTGGTGCTTTCTCTTGGTATTTTAAGAGATGGTCGACATTCCAAGTCCTGGGGATCTCCCTGCCTTCGAGATCTTCCAGTCTGTATGTGCCGGGGTGGACTACTTTGAAGATCTTGTAAGGTCCCTCCCAATTTGGGGCCAATTTGCTCTTCTGACCCGGGAATGAGATGGCTAACTTCCTGAGGACCAGGTCCCCTTCCTTGAGGTCAGTCGGGCGGACTCTCTTGTTGTATGCCAATTTGATCCTTCTCCGGTAGCTTTGTTGACGAATGGCAGCTCTTTCTCGGATCTCATCTATCAGGTCTAGACTTGCTCGGAGCTCTCTGGCATTTTGCTCTTCTTCATAAGCTATTAGACGAGGAGAAGGTATTCCGACTTCTAGGGGGATGATGGCCTCGGACCCATAGGTGAGATTGAATGGACTCTCTCCTGTGGGGGTCCTTTTTGTGGTGCGGTTGTTCCACAGCACGTTGGGGAGCTGATCAACCCATAAGACTTTGGAACATTTGTCCAGTCTCTTCTTAATGCCAGAGAGGATCTGACGGTTAGCATTTTCGACTTGGCCATTCGATTGGGGGTGAGAAACGGAGGAGAACCGATGTTGGATGGCAAGGTCTTCGCACAAAGCTCGGAAGGTGGCCCCGGTGAACTGGGTTTCGTTGTCTGTTATCAGGACCCTAGGGACGCCGAATCAGCAGATCACGCTCTTCCAAAAGAACTGAACAACCTTGTTCTCGGTGATCATGGCCAAGGGCTCGGCCTCTATCCATTTTGAAAAGTAGTCGATCGCCACGACTAAGAATTTGAACTGTCCAGGAGCTGGCGGAAATGGCCCTAGTAAATCCATCCCTCACATTGCAAAGGGGATTGGACTTGATAGGGAAGCGAGTGGAGCTTGTGGGAGGCATCGGATATCGGAGTACTTCTGGCAGGAGCTGCATTGCCGAACGTGTCGTTGGGCGTCTCGTAAGAGAGTGGGCCAGAAATATCCGTAATTTAACACTTTGCGGGTAAGAGCTCTGGACCCCGAGTGTGCCCCGCCGATGCCCTCATGAAGTTCTTGCAGGGCGTAGTCGGCTTGCCCGGGAGAGAGGCATCTTAGGTAAGGCCGGCCGTCTACCTGTGTGAAGGAGCGTTTATATAGGATACCTCCGATTAGTGTGTAACGCTCGGCTCGGGTTCTAACTCTTCGTGCTTCCTTAGGATCTTTGGGGAGGAGCCCGTCCCTCAAGAATTCGATGAGGGGTTTCATCCAATTGTCTTCGAGCAGGACAGAAAACATCTCTATAGAGTCGAGAGTTTCGTCCTCTATGCTTGGCTTCGAAGGACTTCTATCAAAACGGTCTGCTCGAGACCTTGAAGGGAAGAGGAGGCTAGTTTGGAAAGGGCGTCGGCCTGAACATTTTCTTCTCGGGGGATTCTTTGGATGAGGGCTTCTTCAAACAGTGCCATGAGGCTCTTGACTTTGGCTAAGTACTTAACCATCCTGTCATCACGTGCTCCGTTCTCGCCGAGAACTTGATTCACGACTAGCTGAGAGTCGCTGAAGATTCGGAGGCGCTGCGCCCCTGCATTTCGGGCCATTCCAAGGCCGACTATGAGTGCCTCGTATTCAGCTTCGTTGTTCGAGGCTTTGAAGTTTATACGGAGGGAGTATTGGAGGATGAAGTCATCTGGGCCTGCCAGAATAACCCCTGCCCCGCTTCCCTCATTGCAGGAGGATCCGTCCACATAAACCGACCAGACGGGTGGTCCCTTCACTGTTTGGCTGGACTCGAGGATGGTGCTCTCAACTATGAATTCTGCTAAGGCCCGAGCCTTGATCGCGGTCCGAGGCTGATAAGTCATATCGTGCTGGCTCAGCTCAATATACCACTTCATAAGGTGGCCCGAGGTCTCCGGCTTGTGGAGGACCTGCTTCAGCGGCTGGTCGGTAAGAACGACCACCGAATGGGACTGAAAATACGGGTGAAGCTTTCTCGCGGCCATCACCAGGGCATAAGCCACCTTTTCTACCTTCGGGTATCGAAGCTCGGCGTCCCGAAGCACCTTGCTCACATAGTAGATGGGCTTCTGAGCTCGGTCTTCTTCCCTCACTAAAACTGCACTGAGGGTCTACTCAGAGGCTGCCAGGTAGAGGTAGAGGGGTTCACCAGGGATCGGTTTGCTGAGGAGAGGGGGATTGACGAGGTAAGCCTTGAGCTGGTCGAAGGACTCCTGTTGCTGCTGCCCCCATTCGAAACCTTTAGCCCCTCTGAGGGCCTTGAAGAAAGGGAGGCATTTCTCCCCGGACTTCGAGAGAAAGCACCCAATGGCGGCTAAGCGGCCTGTTAACTTCTAGACTTCCTTAACATTTTTGGGAGGGGCCATGTCTAATATGGCCTTGATTTTCTCAGGGCTTGCTTCAATTTCTCGTTGGCTAACCATGAAGCCAAGGAACTTCCCTGAAGAGACTCCGAACGCACACTTGTTCGGATTGAGTCTCATGCTGTGCGTTCTCAGAATGTCAAACGCTTCTTGGAGGTTGGTCACATGATCAGCACCTCGGATGCTCTTTACAAGCATGTCGTCAACATATACCTCCATATTACGGCCGATTTAGGCTTGGAAAACCTTGTTGACGTGGCGTTGGTATGTGGCCCCTGCGTTCTTTATACCGAAGGGCATAACCCTGTAGCAATAGAGGCCCTAATCGGTTGCGAATTATGTCTTCGGGATATCCGGGGGGAACATCCTGATCTGGTTGTAGCCTGAGAAGGCGTCCATGAAGCTGTGGAGTTCATGTCCCGAGGTGTCATCAATCAAAGTGTCAATACTCGGAAGAGGGAAGGGATCCTTGGGGCAGGCCTTGTTGAGATCAGTAAAATCAATACAAATCCTCCAAGTCCCATTGGACTTCTTCACCATTACTACATTTGACAACCACTCGGGATAGTTCACCTCTTGTATGAACTGGACCTTCAAGAGCTTCTCCACCTCCTCTTTAATAGATAGCTGGCGCTCGGGGGCAAACTTGCGCCTCTTCTGCTGAACCGGTTTGGACCCCGGAACAACGCTGAGGTGGTGGACTAGAAGCTCTTCAGAAATTCTGGGCATGTCTGCAGCTGACCAAGCGAAGAGGTCTTGGTTCCTTCGGATGCACTGTACAATGTCCAAGCATAGGGCGGACAGGAGGGTCTTGCTAACAAAGAACTTGCGAGTTGGATCCTGCTCAGAGAAGAGTACTTCCTCCAACTCATCCACCGGCTCGGACGTCGGTCGAGCAGCGCCTTGGGGGATTTCAGAGTTTCTAAGGAGAGGACTGGTCCGAGGGTAGAGGTCATGTAACACTTACGGGCCGTTTCTTGATTGCCCCTTACCTCCCCTACTCCGGCCCTGAGTGGGAAATTTCATCTTAAGATGGTATTCTGAAGGAACGGCTTCCAAAGCTGCTAGGCCGGGTCGGCCTAGGATGACATTGTAGGCTGCAGGGACATCCACAACCATGAAATCCATCGCCTCCGTTCGTGTAGTAGGAGTTTTGCTAGCAGTTACGTCGAGGGTGATTACCCCTTCGATAGTCACTGGCACTCCCGTGAACCCATGGAGCGTGTATCCGGCGGGCTTGAGTCTATATCGGGAGAGCTTTAGACCTTTGAAAGCGGTGAGGAAGAGGATGTTAACGGAGCTGCCGTTGTCTACTAGGATCCTTTCCACTTTGAAGTTCTCCATGTGGAGGCTGATGACAAGTGCGTCACAATGAGGGGTGCGGACACCTTCAAGATCTTCGTCTGAGAACGAGACGGGCACTCCGAGGCCTTTGGGAGGAGGGGTGGCTCGGACCGAGTTGACTTCTCTTATAAATGTCTTCCGAGAGGAGTTTGAGGAGCCCCCATTGGGCCCCCATGAATGAGGTGGAGGACTCGCTCTTCCTCGAAGTCGGGCACCTCTTCTCGTTCCGTACGCTTGTTAGCCCCCGAGGCGGGGGAGAAAGTTCGGCTCGGTCCTTTCTTACGAACCTGGTCAGCTGCCCCTTCTGGATGAGGGCTTCTATCTCATTCTTTAAGGCCCGACAATCGTTGGTGTCGTGGCCGTGGTCCCGATGATAACGGCACTATTTGTCCTTATCCCTTCTTTTGCCGGGGGTGTTTATTTTTGGAGCAGGGGGTATGATTCCTTCTTTCTCAACTTCCATCAAGATGGTAGAGACGTTGGTGGTGAGAGGAGTAAATTTCTCGAATCTGGGGGGAGGTCGGCGCTGGCCGGCATTATCCTTCTGGAGCTTCTTTGCTCCTTCATCTTCTGTTCCCTTCCTCTTAAACCCGGCGGAAGACCCCTCCAAGTTGGGGCAGTGCTCGGCTTCTTCGGCCCGAATGTACTTTTCGCTTCGGAGGAGGAGGTCAGAAATGTTCTGTGGGGGCTTCTTGGCGAAGGAGGAGCGGAGGTTGGCATTGAGGACATTAGATTGAAATGCTACCGCAGCGACCGACTGGTCGAGGGATGCTATAGACCGGACTTCAGCTGTGAACCTCTTCACATAGTCTCTCAACTTCTCACCCTTCTTCTGGTGGAGGTACAGTAGCAAGATGCTGGTCTTCTCAGTTCTTCGGCTACTTACAAAATGGGTGACGAATAGGGTCTCGAATTGCTCGAAGGAGAATATTGAGGAGGGGGCAAGGCGAGAGTACCATTCTCGAGCTGGGCCCTTGAGAGTTGCAGGGAAGGTTTTACAGAGCAGAGCATCGGGAGCTTGGTAGATGAGCATTAGGGTCTTGAAGCTCTCGATGTGATCGACGGGGTCGGTCTCCCCGGAGTAGGTCTCAAATTAAGGGGGTTTGAAGCCGATTGGCACAGGTGCATCCATTATGATTCGGGAGAAGGGAGGCCTGCTAGGACGAAGGGTCCTTTCTCTAAGTTCTTCTTCTCAGTCTAACTGACCCAAGTGCCTCTCCATTTCATGGAGACGGTGGTATACGGCGTCGTCCCTTCGACGGTAATCAGCTGAGCCTCTAGACTCGTCTTCGTACGAGGGAGAGCGGGGGCTATGATGACGGTAGTCCCTGGAGCGGCGAGGACTTTGCTCATGCCGGGAGTTGCTGGGAGCTGGAGGAGGAGATGGGGACCGTCGGCGAGGACTTTAGACCGGAGGAGGAGAGGGAATCTTGGGTGCATTGGTGTTGGGCCGAAGATTGAGAGCTTGTAGGACGGTCGCTTGGAACTGCTGGAACTCGGCATGGGTGATGGGTGCCTCATCGTTCCTAGGCTGTTGCCGACCTGTAGGGGAGTGTGGCCTTTTTCGGTAATGCTCGGGGGACTCTCTCCGCCCCCTTCGGATAGGGGACCTTCTGTATTCTCGGTGGCGAGGAGACCGCTCATCCGGACGGTGTTGGCAGGAGGTTCCCTCTCTGGCCAGCTTTTCATCCAGATGGCGGCAAAGATCCTCATCCTTCTACCGATTGAGGGCGGTGTTGTGGAGACCGGAAGCTCGGGGATGATGGGAGGCCATAGAGTCCGAAGAGGTGTGGTGGATGGAGACGTGGTCCTTGTCTAGAGGTTGTTTCTGAGGGTTAGGAGCCTTGGGAGGTGGCTGATTCGGAGGAGGAGGAGGAAGGTCTTGTTGAAGCGGGTCTTCTGCTGGAGTTGGAAGTTGCCCCTGCTGTTGAGTAGGCTGGATGGGAATTTCTTGTTGCTGATCAGGGGTTGGGTCCTCTGTTGGACCCTCTTGATTTGACTTTCCTAGGTGGCATGGCTGGAGAAGATCTGTTCAACGGGAAGAGGGGAGGTTGCTATTCATTAGTTTCCCACAGACGGCGTCAATCTGTTGCCACTAAATTTGGTGTGGGGACAAACAGATAGTATTTGTGGATTCTTAGGGAAACTGAAGAGTAAACCTATTTACCTGTTCCGTCGGAGTTCTGACCGTCACTCCCGCCGTACACCTGCAAGAAGTGCGAGACACCGGGGTTGTTCCCGCCGATGCATCCTCCGACGCTCAAGTCAGTAATCAGGGAAGATTATGAAAGAGCGCAAGAACTGGAGAAAGATTGATTACCTCTTAATGGAGATGGATGGGGGGTATTTATAGGCGTCTTTGGAACTGGATTAGGAATGTAATTCCCGTGATCTGATAAGGAATATACTCCTTGTGAACATATTAGGAATGTAATAGGGATAGGCATGAATCAGGGCCGTTGATCAGGATCTAATCAGAAACCCTAATTCTACCCCTCTGGATCGGGCTTTCTGCTGGTTGAAAACCGCACCCAATTGAGGTGGATCCGTTTGCGGGTTATTGGATCTTAGACTAAAAGATCCAGTACCCATCTCAGATCCATTGGTAGGTGAAATTACTGTTTTATCCCTGGGCTTCAAGATTCGTGCCCGATTTGGACGGTCCCGATTAAACCCCATTTTTAGCCATACCACTCGGCTTGGTTATTTATTATTATTAAACAGGCATATATGTGTAAAAAACATGGCAAGGATAACATGGTATGATTAAGAACAAGTTTAGGTTGCAAGATAAATATGTACAGGTGAAAGGCAGCTCATAAAAGGATAGCAAGACAGTACTGCACTAAATCTGGAATTTCCGTTGCTTCAAACATGCAAACCAAGATCCATCAAAGAATCTGAAAAATAGACTCCCGAACAAATCCAAAAAAAATATATAAGTCATGGTATTTCACAACAAGTCTCAAAATAGGTTTGTATCCAGAAAACGTGTTCAGCCAGAAATCAGAAATTTGTATTCAAAATTAGGAAAAAGAATGAAAACTTAATAATTAAATCCACGGAAAATATGGGGTACTCCCTAGTATGTTAAGTAACAGAATATAAAGTTTCATATTTTTCCAATATAGATAGAATAGTCAAGTAAAATCAGAAAGCAACAAAGTGCAGCAGTTTTGTAAATCTGGAATTACAAACACTGTAGTACAAAAACAACAATATTTCACAAAATATAAATCGAAATCCAGATCCGTCGAAAGGGTGATAAACTATATATAGTAGGCTACAATTCATATTCACAAAGTTTTTAGAGACAGAAAATAGAATCAGGTCCAAATTAAGTATCTTTACTGAACAGTAAGAAAATTCTGTAAGTATAGTAGTTATTTGCAAGCATAGAATAGTTTGTAAAACTCATTAATTAATTCCACAAAAATTAGTTGTTAATCCCAATCAAGTCTAGTTGTAACCAGAAAACTATTAGATCAAAATATTATCTTTAGCATCATTAGAAAAATAATTCACTATTCAGAATTCATATAAAACTAGATATGGAGTTTTTAAATACATCCATAGTAAAATAGTCATAACTCGCAACTCATGAATTGAAACTGGGATCTGTCAAAAAATCTGAAAAGTGGACAGAATTCTCTATAATTCATATTCACAAAATATTTTCATATACTGGCCTTAATAGGGTCTAAAATACTAATAAAAAATAGGGAATCGGCAAAACAGAAAATATCCTTTATGCACAAAATCAACTAGTTCATATAAAACTCATCCAAAACATAACCAAACATGAAATATAGGGTACTAGGTGTCCAAGCAACATAGTATTGGGTATTTAGCAAGTCTACAATAAGTTATACTACAAATAACACATCAAGCATACGAGATCATACAACAAGTCATGAACAACATGCACGTATACAACAAGAATTGGTCATCCCTAAGTTATTTCATGTCGTATGTAATGAGTCAACTATGGACGGGTCAACACAATAGAGACAAGATCAACAAGGGGTTTCACACAAGAATTGTCTATAGAACACAACTACACTACCGGCGGTATTTAGTACTTGTATTAGACAAAGAAAAGAATACAAGTTACTTGCAAGAACGACGAAGCAAGAATAACGGGAACGGATTCCCAGGCATGAACAAACTATGACTCATGAGTAACGAACCCAACGAACACAACCCCGAGCACACGAACACCACGGATATCCGAGATCCAACACTCGCACGTAAGGGAAAAGCGAGAAAGAAGCCGGTGCAATGCGGGAAAGGAAAACGACTGCGGCAAGGAGATGGCGATGATAGTGGCTGCTATTGTTGTTATCCATCGACGAAGCGGAGGAGAGGCGCCCGAGGGGGTATGAACAGGGTGCATGGGTTCTATTTATATAGGTATCGAGTTTTAGGGTTGGGGATGAAACAGGTGAAGGCTGAGCATGGGCTCAGGTTGGGGAGTTTAGGGTTCTAACGGGTTGTAAACGGGTAGGGGTGAGGGTAGTGGGTTTTAGGTGAAAAGATATTGGGGCTTAATTTAATGGGTTTTAGGCTTATAGGGTATGGTTAGGTCCAAATAAAATGAAAAGGCCCAAAAAGAAAAGTGGATAATTAAAATAGGCACGAACAATTAAAATAATGAGGATCAAAGGATGTAATCGCTCGATCAAATGGGGACGAAACAATAGACAGACAACGGAATCAAGAATTCAAATGAGACGACAAATCAAATAAATGAATATATATATTGAAAAAGAAGATCCAATATATGGTCAAAAAGAGATACAATGAGAGCGAAAAAAAACACAAAAAGAAAATACACCCAAAAATACATAAAATGGAAAACAGGGGTTACAAATCCTACCCACCTAACAAGAAGAATTTCGTCCCTCGAAATTCAAACAAGAGGTACATAGGGTATCCCCAATAAGAAAAGAAAGAACAAAACAAAAAGCTACTCAAATAGATGAGGAAACTTCTGCTGAATCTCCTCCTCCAGCTCCCAAGTCAACTCACCCGGCGAGTGAGGATTTCAAGAAACACGGACCAGCTTGATGACCTTGTTCTTAAGCACTTTCTCCCGCCGATCCAAAATAGCAACTAGCAGAATCTCACAAGTCAAATCCAGCTGAACGGTCAACTCAGAATAGTCGATCACGTGGCTCTCATCTCGGATATACCTCCTGAGTTATGAGACATGGAAAACATCGTGTACTCCTAATAATGTTGGCGGCAATGCAGGATGATAAGCCACCTTGCCTACTCTCTCCACAATGTCGAACGGTCCAATAAACCTAGGGCTAAGTTTGCCCCCACCAAGGCGATACCTTTAAGAAAACATGGTCACCAACCTTAAACTCCGAAGCTCTCCGATGGACATCGGCTCATCGCCTCTGTCTATCCTGAGCTGCCTGTAAGTGCTTCCTGATCTGAACCACCGCATCAACTGTCCTGGTGATCAACTCTGGACCTAACAACTTTCTTTCACCAATGTTATCCCAGCACACTGGTGATCTATATTTCAGCCCATAAAGTGCTTCAAATGTTGCAGCTTTAAGACTAGCCTGAAAGCTGTTATTGTACGAGAACTCTACGAGATGCAAATGGTCCTCCCATGATCCACCGAACTGCAACACACAGGACCGCAGCATGTCCTCAAGAATCTGGATGGTCCTCTCTGCCTGTCCATCAGTCTGGGGATGAAAAGCTGTACTGTACTTTAATTTACTCCACAAACTGTTCTGAAGACTCTCTCAGATTTGAGATCTGAATCTTATATCCCTATCGAATACAATACTAACTGGAACCCCATGAAGTCTGACAATCTCTTGCATGTACTTCTCAGCTAGGCACTCAGTGGATTGTTCGACACGGAATGGAATAAATTGAGCACTCTTCGTCAATTGGTCGACAATCACCCAAATGGCATTATGACCCTTAGGACTCCTCGGCAAAGCGGTCCCAAAATCCATAGTGATATGTTTCGACTTCCACTCCGGAATGTAAAGCGGTTGAAAAAGTCTGGTGGTCCTCTGTTGCTCTGCCTTAACCTGCTCGCAGATCAAACACTGAGATACAAACCGAGCCACAGACCTCTTCATACCTGTAATACGCTGCAAAATAAAATGATTTATTTTTTATTACTAAATAATATTAAATTTGTAAAGTTGACTATTTTGACTATTTTCTTGAAACTGCAATTTTGCACCTGCAACAGACGTGCAAAGTTATGAATTTTGAATTCTTAAAATGTTAAGATTTATGATTGATTTTTCACTTTTTTTATGATATTTTATTTTTTAGATTTATTTAAATCAATTTAACTATTTTACAAATTTGTCAATTTTACACGTGCAAATATTTTTGGTGCAAATATCCAATTTTAAATTTTTATTAAATTCTCCTACTTATAATTGAGTCTATCCTAAATTTTGGGATTTTTTTCAATAAAGAATCTATTTTTATAAATACCTCGAAAGAGAGGGGCTTTTATGTAAAAAACCGTTTGGATCTCAAATAAATAATGAAAATTCATTTTTACTGATTTTTGTGCTTGCCATAGTCATCCTCAAAATAAAATATATTTAAATTCTATTTAGAGTTGATTTTGTAAAGATTTAAACAAATATGGTGTTTTTGCAAATATGGAATTTATGTTAGATCTTTTGCAAATATTTTCCTGTAAAGTAAAAGTCAGATATTTTAATTGAAAAATCTAATATTAATTATTAGATATTATTTCGAAATTTTCTGGATTTTTACTAATATTTTATGATGTATTTGCAAATATTACGAAAAGAAGGATCTTTTTGCAAAATTGTCATTTTGAGGGATGAAAGTGCAAAACTAATATTATGGAAATTTCAAACAGTGCTGGTTGGAAATAAAGTGTTTATTTTGTTTTTTAAATCTCAATTTAATTGGTTTTATCAAGTTTCCAAGTATAGGAATCTATTTATGTAAAGTTATACTTTAAGAGGGTTATTTTGCAAATATGTTAAAAAAACCCTAATTCTCCTATTCCGGCCTGTTTAAAAGAGTGAAGTGCAGCCGTTTTTCACTACACAACATAAAGGTTTTATTATTTCTTATTGATTTAAGAAGATGATCTTGGATTTCACAAAATAAATGCTTTTCTTATTAGATTTCTTCATTTGAGGTGAGTGACTTGTGTTTCATTTTATTTTGTGCATATTGTATGTGAGTAATATAATTTGTTTCGTTTTATTCTGGTAATATTGTATATGGTATTTCATCTACTAGAAAGCATGTTAGGGTTTGAGTATGAATATGTACATGATGGATTGGATGGATTGGATGGATTGATGAATTAAAAATTGATCTTTTATGAAACCTAATTATCTTTGGATAGATTGCATGTGGATGATGTGGGTTTTTATTATCATTGAGTTTGGATGAACACATCTTGATTATAGTAATGTTAGATTGGTTCAGGTTAATGAGTTAATAATGGTGATTGAGATTGAGGAAATTTTGAGAAGGACTAATGAATTAAGAGATCATGTCTTGAGAATTGGAATTGAGATAAATTGGAATGAGTTTAATGAATACATCCAAATTGGGGATTTTTGAGATTCTGGTATTGATATGGTTTGGATCTGAATACGAAGCTATTTCAACGAACAATTAATTTTTTAAGAAACTCTATTTTTGATTATATGCACAATTCATGTTTGATTGACAGAAATTAATAAATCGCTATTTTTATAAATTCAAGTAGTTTGATGTAGTTTATATGGATTATTATATATCCTACAAGTTGTATTTGATCATATAAGAAATATGATTTTTGTAGAAATCGTTTTCATAAAGTAAAACTACGTATCGGTTGACATATGCACAACCAAAGTCTGCAGTATGCAGGTCGACAGTCGACCGGTGTGACTTTACAGTCGACCGTCGCTGCTTGGCTGCTGTAATTTTCTCGAAGTTTTAAATTATCACGCGGAACAGTCGACTAACTCAACTTTACGGTCAACTGAGTCTGCTATGTTTGATATTTCCCTAAGATCTGGATTTTCTTTGGACAGTCGACCGATGGCCTCTTGCAGTCGACTATCAGTACATAAAATTATTTTATGTAAAGTTTTGAAGTAGTCGACCTATGACCTTTTACAGTCGACTGCTATACTTAGAATTATTTTCTTAAAGATTATTGGATTTATCACTCTAGATAGTCGACCTATGACCTTTTTGAGTCGACTTATAATACTTAGAATTATTTCCTCAAAGCTATTGGATTTTCTCTCTGGACAGTCGACCGATGGCTTTTGTAGTCGACTGATACTGATATACCTATATATATTTTAATGTTCTTTTAAATGATTTATCCTCAAAATGTTTTAATCTATAACCTACTATTCTCTACTTTATCTGCTACTGAACATAGGTTTTCAAGTGGTTTAACTGAGCAAATTATATTGGAAGATTAGTTTGGATATTGGGTGAGTCTCTAGAGGGTGTGTGTGACCCTAGTATACCGGCAGTTGAGATATTTATGTTTGGGCCTGTTGAGGCAATTTTAGTTGATCAGTTATTGGTTTAAGTCTGGTAAGGTACACAGACTCTAGGAGATTCGTAAAGTAATCAAATAACCTAAATGATAAGGACAGGCACTAATGGTGATATGATGAACGAGAATATGGGTTATGGACCTCAGTATGGCTTGCGGTGTGAGATAATCCCCGGAATTATCCAGGTGTGAGTGAAATAGTCTCCGGAATTAGCTGTGGTTTGGGATTGATCTCCGGAATTATCAGGGTCGAGGCGACGCACATGTGGTATTCATGTGATGAGGTGCCATTACTTGCGGTGTGGGGTATTCTCGAAGATTCCCAGGTGTGAGTGAAATAGTCTCCGGAATTACCTGTGGATAAAGTTTGACCTCCGGAATTATCGGGGCATGGGCTGATACTCACAGAGTAGGATTAGTTGCATAGCGGGGGGGATTAACCCTACAATGTGGAGACGTTAAGGGCTTGCACCGGACCTATGTAGAGTGGGATGCATAGACTCCCACAAGTACGCATTAGAGAGTCAGCATATAGAATTTTGTTTTCTTGACATGGTTTCATGCATGTGTTTTCCTGTTTTCTACACTTGACACTTTGTCTAGTTTTACTTGATGTTTCGTGTTTCCTTGCTATGTCATATCTTATGTATTCTTTTTTATTTCATGTCATTTATGATTCTATGCTTTAATTATGTTGTTTGTTTTTATGTCACCAACACCATTATGGCTGACCCCTTTAGTTTTGGGGGCTAGGGTTATCTCTAGCCTCATATTTTACAAGTGATTACTTGTAGCTTAGATTTTGGATGCATGAGTTAAAGTGGCATAATAGGTTATGTAATCTGTAAAAGAAAGTGTTGTAAAGAAAGAAATTTGTAATTCAAGGTGTTTTGTATTCCGATGTGCTTTGTAAACAATTGATGTAATAAAAAGTTTTAATTTTCCCTGTACTTGGTTGATATGTTTATGATTACATTGAAGTTGATGCTGGGAATTGTGCCACGTATTTCTAAGATATTATATTAGAAATTTGGGGCGCTACAATACCGTTCCACAAGAAATGAAGCTTCAAATCCCGATACATCTTAGTACCTCCAGGATGGATAGAATACGATGAATGGTGGGCTTCCTCAAGCAACCTCTAACCAATTTCACCCTCCGGGACACATAACCTGGACCCAAAACGAAGCGATCCATCAGCATGAATAACCATATCCGTTCGAAACCAGAGTCAACCTCAGCTCGAAAACCTTGCAACTGCTCATCACCAGCCTGAGCCTCTTTGATCAGATCAATAAGAGACGATTGAAGCTGGAGCACCAAACAACTACAATCCGAACTCGGCAACAACACGTCCAACTTCAATGCATGTGTTCAAAACAGCTCCGCCCCGGCGACTTCAAATTTTCTGAAAATTGGGTTGCCTCCCAACAAGCGCTGTGTTTCTTGTCTTCAACTAGACTTGATGAGTTTGTGCAATGTAGTGAATGGCTCGCGGCTCAAAACTCATCTTATTGTAAGGTTTCCCCCTCTGCCCAATCACCTTGAACGTTTGATTTTTCGTCAATGCTCCATGTGGGGGAAACCTTTGCAACATTTTATGGACCGTACCATCTTGACATCAGTTTATCAGCAATGGTCCATCTTAATGCACCATTGTGATTTTGCAAGACTCCCTGCAGCCTTGCTTCTTCGTTAATCCTGAAATTTGTAGCAACCGTCATAGGTAATATTTGCTTGTCCCCCAAATATTCATGTATTAGCTTCAAATGGTCATGTGGTGACTGCAGCTCCACTTCTGGTGTCTTGGTAACAGTCGACTTGTGTTGTTCATTAGTCGCCTTGTCATGTTCATCAGTCGACTTGTCATGTTCACCAGTCGACTTATCCTGGAAAACACAAGTGTTATCAGATACCATTTTTTTAAATGCAGGTGCAAGCTTACCTGGATATGACGTTGGAGTTTCAATGTGATGTACTGTCTCTGCAATCCTCCAGTCATCATATTCCATTTCAACTTGCGGTAGTAGTGGAGGGTGTGGAATTGTTGCTTGTACTGGATCAACACTATTTTCCTGAAATGTTTGGTCACAAATTTCCTGAACCACATCAACATTATAACATTCATGATCATCGTGCAGAAATTGTGGTGCATCAAACATTGTAAACTCAATCTCTTCCTCTAGTGTTATCCTTGATTGGAGCTGTTCTTGTCCTCCAGGGTTAGGTATGGTTTGTGATGGGAATTCTCCTGCCTTTCTTTCACTTAACTCCGTAGCAATTTGACCAATTTGAAATTCCAATTTTTGAATGGCCTGTCCTTGTTGATCGCTTGTTTGTTGTTGCTGTTGGAGTAGTTGAAGAATGGTGGTTTCGAAATCCAACTTATTCTGTTCTTGTTCTGGCCTATCATACCCATTCCCACCCTGTAATTGCTGCGTATGCCCTGGTGCGAATTGATTGCCTTGATGGTTTTGCCACCCTGGGTTATACGTGTTTGAAAAAAAATTGTTCTGGGGCGGGTACATTCCCTGTTCTTCGTAGTTTGTGTGCTCCTGATCTGCGAAAGAAAACATGGGACATGAATTAGTTGTATGATTAGATTGAAAACAATTTGCACAAATTTCTTTTGGTTGGTTTTTTACGCCACCCAACGTTGAATTTACAAGCATATCAATCTTTTTGTTCATGGTTTCCATTTCTAATTGCATGTTATCATGAGAAATTTCGTATACTCCCTGTTTTTTCGAAAGACCCCTCCTAGTTGAGAATTGTTGTGAGTTCTCGCTGAGTTCTTCAAATAACTCTATGGCCTCCTCAGCACTCTTCCTCATCAACATTCCATTGCAACCAGCATCTACAATTGCTTTGTTAGCGTAATTTAAACCTTCATAAAATGATTGTACCAGGTCATCCTTAGGTATGTTATGCGTAGGACACTTGAAAAGCTTGTTTTTGAAGTCCTTCCATGCCTCGAAAAACAAATCGCCATCTTTTTGTTGGAAGAGTAGAATCTCCCTTTTTAGTTGTCTGGTTTTCTGGGCTGGAAAGAACTCTTTCAAGAATTTTGTCGCCAATTGCTCCCATGAATTAATTGATCCTGGTTCCAAAGAATTATACCACAACTTAGCATTAAGTTTTAAAGAAAAAGGAAACAAGATTAACCTGATTTGTTCAGAGGTAAGCCCTTGGATGCTTTGTGTCCTGCAAAGATCAAAGAAGTCTTGTAGATGTAGATGCGGATCTTCGTCTGTTCTACCAAAGAAGTGGGGCACCATGCTGAGTAATTGAGTTGATAGATGCATATTCCCTGTGACTTTGGGTTGAAAAGCTATGCAAGAAGGGTTCTCAATATTCTTAGGAATGAATTTGTCTTGCATTGGTACTCGGTTTAAAAAATTTTCACCCATTGTTGCTTTTGAAAGAAAATCCTCTGTACAGTCGACTGATCCGTGAGACAGTCGACTGGTCTGTACCTGTTTGTGCAGAAAGTAAACTAAAAGAAAATGTTAGAAAAGAAAAAGAAGAAATAAAATAAACAGAAAAATATTTTACTGATTTGTAAGTTAAAATACTAAACAATCCCCGGCAGCGGCGCCAAAAACTTGTTGTGAAATCTAGATACCTAAATAAATAGATAAAACTAGACACAAATTATAAACCTCGCAAGTGCACGAATCGTTTGGAAAAGCGTAGTGACGAGCAAGGGTCGATCCCACAGAGATTGTAGAAATTAACTTACTAATCAATAAAAAGAAATAAGAATATTCAAGTGTCGTTCTAAAAGTCTAAAAGAAATGAAAAGATAAAAACTAAATTAAGAAGTGTCACAAGTTGAGTCACGAATATCTATTTAAGTAGTTGGGCATTGATTTTCACCTATAGTCAGTAATGCGAAGTTATCCACTACTCTTATTACTCATGTTTGTTCCCTTCAAGGGCATGGTATCTACTCCTTAAAGTACTGTTTCCCTAAGCCAAGAATTAGGCATGGTATCTACTCTAATTCATTTCTTTCATCAAGTGCTTAGCATGGTATCTACTAAGTTGTACTTAAAGAAAACATATGATCAGTGGAAACGAACAAACACTCAAGGCTCTAGAAATTGGTATCAGATCTAGATCCCTTAAGTTGATTAAACCGAGAACCCCTAAAGATTCCCTTGTTACAAGTTATGAGCACGAGATACGGGTCGTCTCAATATGCTCACATAACAGATTCAGATCTACAATACACAAACTTATAATCCCAGGTTCGGATCAGTCGACTGGCTGTCACTTCAGTCGACTGCAGTCTACTGGCTGTCACTTCAGTTGACTGCCCTAGGTTTATGAACTAGTTTGATTACTATAAATCTATTCCAATACTCTCAGGTTTAATCAATAAACAATAAAGTAGCATTTAGAAAAATATAAGCATCACATGACTACGGTTTCAATCTACCCAACTATGAAATTAGTTCCACATATTCATATTAATAAACTTGTTCAAGGATTGCATTACAAAATTAGAGAGAGAAGAAAAAGAATAAAGAATTAATTGCAAACCCCTCTCTGTCTCAAAAGAACCTAATGCTTCCCTGAAGGCCAATCAGATCGCAGCACAGACGCCTGGTCAGATCGACAGTCGCCTGGTCAGATCGAAGCCACGCCAGTGCACGGAAATCGAAGCCTGTGCCTATGCCTCCTGCTGTCAATCGAAGCCCTGGGTCAGATCGAAGCCCAAGTCAGATCCGACCTGTCTCGTCCTGTGCAGATGGGTCCTTCGACGCCAGCTGTCGTCCTGTCGTACGCCAGAACAGGAGCCCACGTGATCGAAGCCTGCTTTCAATTCGAAAAGAAGAGAACAGAGAGAGACTCCCTGTTTCTTTCTTTCTCTGTTTCCTTGTATATTCGCTGGCTTCTTGTTCTTCGTTGTATATTTTGCTGGCCTCCTTTCTTGGTCTCCGGGCTTCTCTATTTATAGGAGTAGAGTGGATGTGTACTAGGGTTAGGATGTATCATCATCTCATCTGTAGATTAGGATTTATCTGCAAACACAAAAATTAGAATTAAATATTTAAATTTAAAATTAGATAAACTTAAAATAACAGATTTTTATGTTTTTGCCTTATCCAAATCCATTTAAATTTATTTAGTTTTCTTTTACACCCTTATAAAACTTAAAAATCACTTTTTGCATAAAAAATCTTATTTCTTCATAAATAAATAAATAATTTAAATCTTAGAGAAACAAGACACAATATAATTGAAAACAAGCACTTTTAATGGATATTTGAATACAAATATTTGTATAAAAATTAGACTCATCAAATACCCCCAAACTTAAGCTTTTGCTTGTCCTCAAGCAAAAAGTAAAATTATGAACCAGGAAAAAATAATAGTAGACTCAACCCATCACACCAAGAATTCTCATTACGCAAGCATCAAAATTGCAATAAAAAATATAAACAATTGAACATAAAGTAAAACTAAGCATACTCACTTTCTCCAGTGCAATTATTTATTCATAATTTTCAACCCAATCGTGTTTGTCATGCAATTAATTTAATTAAAGTATGTAACAACTCCAGCTGTGATTATCCCTTTTCTCTACTACAAACCGAGTAGCAAACTAGAGTTTTTTTTTTTTTGTTTTTTTTTTTTTTTTTTTTTTTTGGTCTCTTCTCTAAGTTGTCACTTGCCTTTTGACGCGAGTGCAAAACATTTGTGATGAATCCACCCGGTTACTCAACAAGTCACAATCTTTAAGTGCTTTGCATACTCATATTTCAAGTTGCCGTTTGACGTAAAAATAAACATTGGTGATGAATACCCCTAGTTACTAAGCAACTCAAAACATTGGAGTAGACTGACTTTATTCATTTTTTTTATTTTATTTTTTATTTTTTTATTACTCTATTTACTTAAACTCTGTTTAGGACTAGATCAAAGGGAATAATCACCAGAAAAAGCATCACATTTGTCTTTTATGTATAATCGCATGACTCATACAATTTTGTAAGGAATTATGAAACTCAACAATCCTAAAGTAAATAAGTATACTTACTCTTACTTTATAAGAAATTGTTTATCCCAAAAAAAATTATTTCAATGCTTATCTAAATGAAGAACTCAAAAGTGTAATGGTGAGATTAATTTAAATCCTTTTTAAAAATTTTGTTTTTCTTTTCTAAAAATAAATCAAAATTTGTAAACCTTCCCCCCCAAACTTAAATATCACATTGTCCTCAATGGGAAAGGAAAAAGAAAAACAAAAAGAATGCAAAAGTTCAGAAATTCTCCCCTGATTCGTCTTGAATATTCTGCACGCGCAGTGTTCGGTATTTTGGCGATATCTGGAGCTGTAGATGTCCAAATGGGCTGATTTTTTTTTTGCTGGAAAGCTAAGAAGATAGGCTACAACTTCTCTTTGAATCACTTTTCCATATTTTGAATCCAAATTGATCAAAAACAGCCGTCAATGCATGTGTTCAAAACAGCTCCGCCCCGGCGACTTCAAATTTTCTGAAAATTGGGTTGCCTCCCAACAAGCGCTGTGTTTCTTGTCTTCAACTAGACTTGATGAGTTTGTGCAATGTAGTGAATGGCTCGCGGCTCAAAACTCATCTTATTGTAAGGTTTCCCCCTCTGCCCAATCACCTTGAACGTTTGATTTTTCGTCAATGCTCCATGTGGGGGAAACCTTTGCAACATTTTATGGACCGTACCATCTTGACATCAGTTTATCAGCAATGGTCCATCTTAATGCACCATTGTGATTTTGCAAGACTCCCTGCAGCCTTGCTTCTTCGTTCATCCTGAAATTTGCAGCAACCGTCATAGGTAATATTTGCTTGTCCCCCAAATATTCATGTATTAGCTTCAAATGGTCATGTGGTGACTGCAGCTCCACTTCTGGTGTCTTGGTAACAGTCGACTTGTGTTGTTCATTAGTCGCCTTGTCATGTTCATCAGTCGACTTGTCATGTTCACCAGTCGACTTATCCTGGAAAACACAAGTGTTATCAGATACCATTTTTTTAAATGCAGGTGCAAGCTTACCTGGATATGACGTTGGAGTTTCAATGTGATGTACTGTCTCTGCAATCCTCCAGTCATCATATTCCATTTCAACTTGCGGTAGTAGTGGAGGGTGTGGAATTGTTGCTTGTACTGGATCAACACTATTTTCCTGAAATGTTTGGTCACAAATTTCCTGAACCACATCAACATTATAACATTCATGATCATCGTGCAGAAATTGTGGTGCATCAAACATTGTAAACTCAATCTCTTCCTCTAGTGTTATCCTTGATTGGAGCTGTTCTTGTCCTCCAGGGTTAGGTATGGTTTGTGATGGGAATTCTCCTGCCTTTCTTTCACTTAACTCCGTAGCAATTTGACCAATTTGAAATTCCAATTTTTGAATGGCCTGTCCTTGTTGATCGCTTGTTTGTTGTTGCTGTTGGAGTAGTTGAAGAATGGTGGTTTCGAAATCCAACTTATTCTGTTCTTGTTCTGGCCTATCATACCCATTCCCACCCTGTAATTGCTGCGTATGCCCTGGTGCGAATTGATTGCCTTGATGGTTTTGCCACCCTGGGTTATACGTGTTTGAAAAAAAATTGTTCTGGGGCGGGTACATTCCCTGTTCTTCGTAGTTTGTGTGCTCCTGATCTGCGAAAGAAAACATGGGACATGAATTAGTTGTATGATTAGATTGAAAACAATTTGCACAAATTTCTTTTGGTTGGTTTTTTACGCCACCCAACGTTGAATTTACAAGCATATCAATCTTTTTGTTCATGGTTTCCATTTCTAATTGCATGTTATCATGAGAAATTTCGTATACTCCCTGTTTTTTCGAAAGACCCCTCCTAGTTGAGAATTGTTGTGAGTTCTCGCTGAGTTCTTCAAATAACTCTATGGCCTCCTCAGCACTCTTCCTCATCAACATTCCATTGCAACCAGCATCTACAATTGCTTTGTTAGCGTAATTTAAACCCTCATAAAATGATTGTACCTGGTCATCCTTAGGTATGTTATGCGTAGGACACTTGAAAAGCTTGTTTTTGAAGTCCTTCCATGCCTCGAAAAACAAATCGCCATCTTTTTGTTGGAAGAGTAGAATCTCCCTTTTTAGTTGTCTGGTTTTCTGGGCTGGAAAGAACTCTTTCAAGAATTTTGTCGCCAATTGCTCCCATGAATTAATTGATCCTGGTTCCAAAGAATTATACCACAACTTAGCATTAAGTTTTAAAGAAAAAGGAAACAAGATTAACCTGATTTGTTCAGAGGTAAGCCCTTGGATGCTTTGTGTCCTGCAAAGATCAAAGAAGTCTTGTAGATGTAGATGCGGATCTTCGTCTGTTCTACCAAAGAAGTGGGGCACCATGCTGAGTAATTGAGTTGATAGATGCATATTCCCTGTGACTTTGGGTTGAAAAGCTATGCAAGAAGGGTTCTCAATATTCTTAGGAATGAATTTGTCTTGCATTGGTACTCGGTTTAAAAAATTTTCACCCATTGTTGCTTTTGAAAGAAAATCCTCTGTACAGTCGACTGATCCGTGAGACAGTCGACTGGTCTGTACCTGTTTGTGCAGAAAGTAAACTAAAAGAAAATGTTAGAAAAGAAAAAGAAGAAATAAAATAAACAGAAAAATATTTTACTGATTTGTAAGTTAAAATACTAAACAATCCCCGGCAGCGGCGCCAAAAACTTGTTGTGAAATCTAGATACCTAAATAAATAGATAAAACTAGACACAAATTATAAACCTCGCAAGTGCACGAATCGTTTGGAAAAGCGTAGTGACGAGCAAGGGTCGATCCCACAGAGATTGTAGAAATTAACTTACTAATCAATAAAAAGAAATAAGAATATTCAAGTGTCGTTCTAAAAGTCTAAAAGAAATGAAAAGATAAAAACTAAATTAAGAAGTGTCACAAGTTGAGTCACGAATATCTATTTAAGTAGTTTGGCATTGATTTTCACCTATAGTCAGTAATGCGAAGTTATCCACTACTCTTATTACTCATGTTTGTTCCCTTCAAGGGCATGGTATCTACTCCTTAAAGTACTGTTTCCCTAAGCCAAGAATTAGGCATGGTATCTACTCTAATTCGTTTCTTTCATCAAGTGCTTAGCATGGTATCTACTAAGTTGTACTTAAAGAAAACATATGATCAGTGGAAACGAACAAACACTCAAGGCTCTAGAAATTGGTATCAGATCTAGATCCCTTAAGTTGATTAAACCGAGAACCCCTAAAGATTCCCTTGTTACAAGTTATGAGCACGAGATACGGGTCGTCTCAATATGCTCACATAACAGATTCAGATCTACAATACACAAACTTATAATCCCAGGTTCGGATCAGTCGACTGGCTGTCACTTCAGTCGACTGCAGTCTACTGGCTGTCACTTCAGTTGACTGCCCTAGGTTTATGAACTAGTTTGATTACTATAAATCTATTCCAATACTCTCAGGTTTAATCAATAAACAATAAAGTAGCATTTAGAAAAATATAAGCATCACATGACTACGGTTTCAATCTACCCAACTATGAAATTAGTTCCACATATTCATATTAATAAACTTGTTCAAGGATTGCATTACAAAATTAGAGAGAGAAGAAAAAGAATAAAGAATTAATTGCAAACCCCTCTCTATCTCAAAAGAACCTAATGCTTCCCTGAAGGCCAATCAGATCGCAGCACAGTCGCCTGGTCAGATCGACAGTCGCCTGGTCAGATCGAAGCCACGCCAGTGCACGGAAATCGAAGCCTGTGCCTATGCCTCCTGCTGTCAATCGAAGCCCTGGGTCAGATCGAAGCCCAAGTCAGATCCGACCTGTCTCGTCCTGTGCAGATGGGTCCTTCGACGCCAGCTGTCGTCCTGTCGTACGCCAGAACAGGAGCCCACGTGATCGAAGCCTGCTTTCAATTCGAAAAGAAGAGAACAGAGAGAGACTCCCTATTTCTTTCTTTCTCTGTTTCCTTGTATATTCGCTGGCTTCTTGTTCTTCGTTGTATATTTTGCTGGCCTCCTTTCTTGGTCTCCGGGCTTCTCTATTTATAGGAGTAGAGTGGATGTGTACTAGGGTTAGGATGTATCATCATCTCATCTGTAGATTAGGATTTATCTGCAAACACAAAAATTAGAATTAAATATTTAAATTTAAAATTAGATAAACTTAAAATAACAGATTTTTATGTTTTTGCCTTATCCAAATCCATTTAAATTTATTTAGTTTTCTTTTACACCCTTATAAAACTTAAAAATCACTTTTTGCATAAAAAATCTTATTTCTTCATAAATAAATAAATAATTTAAATCTTAGAGAAACATGACACAATATAATTGAAAACAAGCACTTTTAATGGATATTTGAATACAAATATTTGTATAAAAATTAGACTCATCAATTGTTCAGACCAGTCGACTGTCATTTGGGAGTGAGTCGACTGTGTCGAGAGCTGTGGAAAATCAGCTTCTCTTGGCCAGTCGCCTGTGTTGGGGAACCAGTCGACTGATCCTCTGCAGTTTGCTGTGTATCATCCTTGAAGTCCTAAATCTGCTTCGTTTTTCTGTTATAAGCTGTTTCCTATGGAAAAGAGAAAATAGGAGTTAAATACCACATATAGAGCTTTTAAATGTCTAATTATAACAAGATTATTGCTCTAGAAAGTGAATAATATTGTGTTCATCAAATACCCCCAAACTTAGTTTTTGCTTGTCCTCAAGCAAACTACAATTATGAATAGGGAGAATAATAATCACAATAGACTCAACCACCAAGATTTCTTATTATATGGACATCAGCATAGAAAGGTATAAACAATTTCAGACAAAGTAAAATTAAACATACCCACTTTCTCTAGTGCAATTGTTCAGTCATAATCCCCAAACTTAATCATATTTGTCATGCGATTAATGTAGTTATGGTATGCAACTACTCAGTCTGTGATTATCCCTTTTCTCTACTACAAACCGAGTAGCAAACTAGAGTTTTTTTTTGTTTTTTTTTGTTTTGTTGTTAGTCTCTTCTCTAAAGATGTCACTTGCCTTTTGACGCGAATGCGAAACATTTGTGATGTATCCACCCGGTTACTCAACAAGTCACAAACTCTAAAGTGTTTTGCATACTCATATTTTGAGTTGCCGTTTGACGTAAAGGTAAATATTGGTGATGAATACCCCTAGCTACTAAGCACTCAAAACATTGGAGTAGATTGACTTTATTCACATATATGTATATATATATTTTTTATCACTCTATTTACTTAAACTCAATTTAGGACTAGATCTAAAGGGAATAATCATCAGAAAAAGCATCACATTTGTTTATTATGTATAATCGCATGGCTTCTGTAACTTCGTAGGGAATTATGAAACTCAACAATCCTAAAGTAAATGAGTATCCTTCTTCTTACTTTATAAGAAATTGTTTATTCTAAAAAATTAAAATATAAATAACCCTAATACCCCCAAACTTAGATGGAACATTGTCCTCAATGTTCGAATATAAAAATAGGCATGTGTCACCATCTAGTAAGGAGATACTGAAAATAAAAAGAACTAAAAGAAAAATAATGAATAACTGAAAGCAAATAAAGGAAAGTGTAAATACTCCCCTGAAAAATTGGGTTGCCTCCCAATAAGCGCTGTGTTTTCTGTCTTCAGCTAGACATGATGAGTTCATGCGATGTATGGAATGGTTTGAAGATTCACATCTTCCTCTTGCAGTTCTAGACTCATCTCTATGTATGGCTTCGCTCTATGCCCATTCACCTTGAATGTTTGATTTTTTCCTTCGCTGTGAACTTTCAATGCTCCATGTGGAAAGACTTTTGTGACAATATATGGTCCATACCATCGTGACTTAAGCTTGCCTGGAAAGAGTCTTAATCTTGAGTTGTAGATCAATACCTTTTGTCCTTCATAAAACTCCTTCCTTGCTAATTGTTTATCATGGTATAACTTAGTCCTTTCCTTGTACAGCTTGGCATTTTCATATGCATCGTGCCTCAATTCTTCAAGCTCATTTAGTTGCAATCTCCTTTTGTCACCTGCCTGTTTCATATCAAAATTGAACTTTTTGATAGCCCAATAAGCTTTGTGTTCTAATTCTACCGGCAGATGACATGCTTTTCCAAAGACCAAACGGTATGGTGACATGCCAATGGGTGTCTTGAAAGCGGTTCTGTAGGCCCATAAGGCATCGTTCAAGCGTAGTGACCAATCCCTTCTGCTTGTATTGACTGTCTTTTCCAAGATGCTCTTGATCTCTCTATTGCTAATCTCCACCTGCCCACTAGTTTGAGGATGATATGGGGTGCCCACTCTATGTGTGATACCATATTTCTTCATCAAAGAAGCAAATGGAAAGCTATTGAAGTGGCTACCTCCATCACTAATTATCGCTCGTGGTGTACCAAACCTAGTGAAAATGTTCTCCTGCAAGAACTTGACAACAACTTTGTGATCATTAGTTTTTGAGGGGACAACCTCGACCCATTTAGACACATAATCCACACCAACAAGTATATATAAATAACCAAATGAGTTAGGAAATGGACCCATGAAGTCGATTCCCTAAACGTCAAAAAGCTCGATTACTTGTATGTTGTGCAGTGGCATTTGATTTCTAGAAGAGATGTTGCCTGTCCTTTGGCATTTGTCGCAAGTCCTGCAAAAAGAAAAAGCATCTTTGAATACATTAGGCCAATAAAAACCAGATTGCAATACCTTTAGTGCTGTTCTTTTTGGTCCAAAATGTCCTCCACAGGCATATTGGTGGCAGTGTTGTAGAATACTCATTTGTTCTTCGTCTGCCACACATCTTCGTATAATTTGATCAGGGCAGAATTTGAATAGATAAGGGTCATCCCAATAAAAGTGTTTGCACAGAGCCACCAATCTTTTCCTTTCTTGATGTGTCATACCTGGAGGGAAAACATGAGCAGTTAGAAAATTGACAATATCAGCAAACCATGGGAGCTGTTCGGAGAGACAAGTCGACTGGTTTAAGGACCAGTCGACTGCCCCGAGAGATTGCGCATTGATTTCAAATAGTTGTTCATCTGGGAAATTTTCATTCAGCGGGGGCACATTTCTCTCTTCCTCGTGCAGTAATCTGGACATGTGATCTGCCACAACATTGTCGCTTCCTTTCTTGTCTCTAATCTCAAGATCGAATTCTTGAAGCAACAGCACCCATCTGATTAACCTAGGCTTAGCATCCTTTTTAGCAAACAAATATCTCAAGGCAGCATGGTCAGTAAAAACAATAACTTTAGAACCAATTAAGTATGATCTAAACTTCTCTACAGCAAAAATAACAGCTAACATTTCTTTTTCAGTAGTGGAATAATTTAGCTGTGCATCGTTTAAAGTTCGAGAAGCATAGTAGATAACATGAGGTTTCTTATTGATTCGTTGACCTAAAACAGCCCCTAAAGCGTAATCACTTGCATCACACATAAGCTCGAAAGGATGGCTCCAATCTGGTGCCATGACTATAGGTGCAGAAATGAGAAGATTTTTCAATGTATTAAAAGCATTTGTACATTCTTCTGTCCATACAAACTCAACATCCTTAGCCAACAAGTCACAAAGGGGTTTGGAGATTTTTGAAAAATCTTTTATGAATCTTCTATAGAACCCTGCATGTCCTAGAAAACTCCAAACACCCTTAACTGTAGTGGGAGGGGGTAGTTTTGATATTATATCGATTTTTGCTTTGTCTACCTCTATTCCCCTTTTTGACACCACATGTCCCAACACGATACCTTGTCGTACCATGAAATGGCACTTTTCCCAATTCAGCACTAAATTGCATTCTTCACATCTTTTAAGCACAAGCTGCAAATGGTTAAGGCATTCATCAAAACAAGATCCAAAAACACTAAAGTCATCCATAAATACCTCAATGAATCTTTCCACCATGTCTGAAAATATACTCATCATGCATCTTTGAAATGTAGCTGGAGCATTGCACAATCCAAAGGGCATCCTCCTGTATGCAAAAGTACCAAAAGGACATGTAAAAGTGGTTTTTTCTTGATCTTCTGGAGCAATAGCAATTTGATTATAGCCACTATAACCATCTAAGAAACAATAATGACTATATCCTGCTAATCTTTCTAACATTTGATCAATAAAAGGAAGAGGGAAGTGATCTTTCCTGGTTTCATTATTCAATTTCCTATAATCAATGCAAACCCTCCATCCTGTGGTCACTCTAGTAGGGATAAGCTCATTCTCTTCATTTGTCACCACTGTGACTCCACTTTTCTTAGGCACTACATGTATAGGACTTACCCATTTGCTATCTGAGATAGGGTAGATGATGCCAACATCTAGTAGCTTCAGAATCTCTGCTCTTACCACTTCCTTCATGTTTGGGTTAAGCCTTCTCTGTGCCTCTCTGCTAGGTTTTGCATCGTTCTCAAGGAGTATTCTATGCATGCACTTGGATGGACTTATTCCCTTGATGTCTGCAATGGTCCATCCTATTGCACTCTTGTGTTCTCGTAATACCTTCAGCAACTTATATTCTTCCTGTGCACTCAAGTTCGCAGCAATTATTACTAGTAGCGTCTGGTTCTCGCCTAAAAATGCATGCTTCAAATGGTCGGACAACTGCTTAAGTTCTATGTCTGAAAGTTTCTGTACAGTCGACTGGTCCATGTCAGCAGTCGACTTGTTCTGGGTGTCTTGATTTGGTCGACTGGTTAGAATACCAGTCGACTTACTCTGTTCATCAGTCGCTTGATCTGTAGAAGAACAATTTTTATCAGACACCAATTTTTCAAATAAAGGTGCAGGCTTACCTGAATATGACTGTGGAGTTTCAAGGTGATGTACTGTCTCTGCAATCCTCCAGTCATCGTATTCCTGTTCAACATGAGATAAAGTTAGAGATTGAGTGATTGTGGCTTGAAGTGGTTCAACGCTATGTACCTGAAATGTTTGATCAACAATCTCCTGCACCACATCAATATTATAGCATTCATGATCATCTTGTGGTAATTTTAGTGTATCAAACATTTTAAATTCCACTTTTTCTCCGTTTATCTTCATACTTATAATGCCCTTTTTAACACAAATTTTTATATCAGCTGTACTCATAAAGGGCCTACCTAATATGATCGATAGAGATGATGACATTGAAGATTCCTCCATGTCCAACACAACAAAATCAGCAGGCAAAATAAAATCATTTACCTGAACTAGGACGTCTTCTAAAATACCTCTAGGTCTTTTTATGCTGCGATCAGCCAATTGCAAAGTGATGGATGTTGGCTTGAGTTCCCCCAATCCAAGCTTTTCGTAAACAGAATAAGGAAGAAGGTTGATGCTTGCCCCCAAGTCTAGCAGTGCCTTTTCAAAGAAGTGCTCACCAACCTTGCAAGGAATGGTAAAACTACCTAGATCTTTCAGTTTAGGTGGTAATTTTCTTAATAATACCGCACTCACTTCTTCTGTCAAAGCCACATCCTCCTTAACCTGAAATGTTCTTTTGTGAGTACAACAATCTTTCAAAAATTTGGCATAAGAAGGAATTTGTTTAATAGCATCGAGTAGGGGAATATTAATTTCTACCTTTTTGAGAGTTTCAAAGACGTCAAATAAATGTTGTTCTTTCTTTTTATTGACTAACCTTTGAGGGAATGGTGGTGGAACTGTCCCTACTTTTTCACTTACCTTACTTGAACCCAAAGCTTTTGATGGTTGTGTATCTGGTTTGTCTGTATGTGTTCCAACCATGTTGTCAATTATCTTACCATTTCTTAGGGTTGTGACTGCTTGGAGCTGTTCTTGACCTCCAGGGTTTGGTATGGTTTGTGAAGGGAGTTCTCCTGCCTTTCGTTCGCTTAACTCTTTTGCAATCTGACCAATTTGTGTTTCTAACTTCTGAATTGCTTGTCCTTGTTGGTTGCTTGTTTGATGTTGTTGTTGGAGCAATTGAAGAACGGTGGACTCAAAATCCAACTTCTTCTGTTCTGTGGTTGGTCGATCAAACCCACTTCCCATCTGAAAGTTTCGTGCATGTCCTTGTGCGATTTGATGCCCTTGATTATTCTGATTATTGCTCCATGAGAAGTTTGGATGATTCCTCCATCCTGGGTTATATGTGTTCGAGTATGGATTGTTCTTTGGTGGAAACACTCCTCAACCCACATAGTTCGCATGCTCCTGATCTGTGAAAGTAAACATGGGACATGTATCAGTTGTATGATCTAAATGAGAACAAATTGCACACATTTCATTTGTTTGATTTTTAACTCCACCCATCGTCGACATTGCATTAACAAGCATATCAATTTTCTTATTCATGTTTGCCATTTCTAATTGAATGTTATTACTATTAGAGATTTCGTAAACTCCCTGTTTTTTCGAAGGACCCCTTCTTGTTGAGAATTGTTGGGAGTTCTCGCTGAGTTCTTCAAAAAGTTCAATGGCTTCTTCTCCACTTTTCCTCATCAAGATCCCGTTGGAAGCTGAATCCACAATTGCCTTATTAGTATCATTTAAACCTTCATAAAAAGCTTGTACCTGATCATCTTTAGGCATGTTGTGTGTTGGACACTTGAGAAGTTTGTTCTTGAAATCTTTCCATGCTTCGAAAAATAGGTCTCCATCCTTTTGTTGGAAGAGTTGAATCTCCCTTTTCAACTGTTTGGTCTTTTGGGCTGGAAAGAATTCTTTTAAGAACTTTGTTGCCAATTGCTCCCATGAGTTTATTGATCCTGGTTCCAAAGAATTATACCATAGTTTAGCATTAAGTTTTAAGGAAAAAGGAAACAAAATTAACCTGATTTGTTCAGGGGTAAGCCCTTGGACGCTTTGTGTCCTGCAAAGATCGAAAAAATCTTGTAAATGGAGATGAGGCTCTTCATCAGGTCTGCCACTGAAATGGGGAACCATACTAAGTAACTGAGGAGATAGATGCATGTTCCCTGTGACATTTGGTTGATACGCAATGCAGGAGGGTTGTTCAATGTTCTTAGGCATAAATTTATCCTGCATTGGTACGCGATTGGGTATTTCTTCTGCCATGACTGCTTGTGACTGAGGTCTCTGATCAGTCGACTGGTTCGTGTGGGCAGTCGACTGGTGTGCTGCAAATATCTTACCTAGTCTGTGCAAAGTGCGTTCTGTTTCTGCGTCAATAGGTAGTAGCTCTGGACGAAGTGATCTCCTTCCGTGCATCCACCAAAATCCTGTAACCTAAAAGAAAAATATATTAATAAAACTAAAAGAAATAAAATAAAAAAAACTTCCTACTGATCTGTAAGTTAAAATACTAAACAATCCCCGGCAGCGGCGCCAAAAACTTGTTGTTGGTTTCTAGCTACCTAAATAAATAGACAAACTAGACACAAATTGTAAAAACCTCGCAAGTGCACGAATCGTTTGACAAAGCGTAGCAATAGCAAGGGTCGATCCCACAGAGATTGTAGACTTTAACTTACTAATCAATAAAAAGACTAAAAATCATAAAGAGTTGTTCTAAAGGTCTAAAAGAAATAAGAGATTAAAACTAAGATGAGAGGTATTGAATCACAAATATCTCTTGAATAGTTGGGTTGTTGATCTCCACCAATAGTTAGTAATGCTAAGTTGCCTTCTGAATTTACTTCTAATTACTCATGTTTGTTCACCTCAAGGGCATGGTATCTACTCCTTAAAGTATTGTTTCCCTAAGCCAAGAATTAGGCATGGTATCTACTCTAATTCGTTTCTTCCCCTAAGTATTTTAGCATGGTATCTACTAAGTTATACTTAACAAAAGCATAAGAACAGTGGAAACGAACTCACACTTAAAGTTCTAGAATTTGGTATCAGATCTAAATCCTTTAAGTTGATTGAACCAAGAATCCTAAAGATTCCCTTGTTACAAGTTACGAGCACGAGATACAGGGTCGTCTCAATATGCTCATATAACAGATTCAGATTTCTAACTCACAAACTTGATAATATCAGATTCTGTATGGCAGTCGACTGGCTCTCACCTTCAGTCGACTGTACTTATAACTCCTGAACAAGTTTGACTGTTATCAATCTATATCAATTCAATTAGATTCAATCAATAAGTAAAATAGAAGGATTCAAAAGAACATAGCACTACATAACTACGGCTTCGATCGACCCAACTATGAAATTAGTTCCTCATAATAATACTTTTATTGCATAACAAGTTCAAATACATGATCAACATCACAGAATAAAGAGAGAAGAAATAAACTAATGGATTCTGGCAATAGAGTCGACTGGCTGTCACACAGTCGACTGCCTTCGAGTACTGGTTCTCCTCTTCCCCTTCTTTGATGATGATGGAATGAAGCACTGGTTGATGACTTGATGGTTGGGAATTCTGAGATTAAGTTGCGTCCAAGAGATAGATGCCTCTGCTATAGATGATCTTTTTTGATATTTATAGAGTACCGCTGAGAATTAGGGTTTCCCCCTTTTTTAGGGAAAAATCTTCTTGATTTGATGATTTATGTCTTTCTCTTTTCTTCTTTCCTTCCTTATCTGTTCACCACGTGCTTTTGCCAATTTCCAGTCTCTAGATTTGATTCGTTGCATAAGATCTGGATTTAAATAGATTTGAAATTAGATTTGGGTGAATCTTCGAATATCTTATCTGTTTACTCCGCCGCAGACCAGTCGACTTATCTTCGAACCAGTCGACTGAGTCGAGACTCCTGGAGATTTCATAATTGTTCAGACCAGTCGACTGTCATTTGGGAGTGAGTCGACTGTGTCGAGAGCTGTGGAAAATCAGCTTCTCTTGGCCAGTCGCCTGTGTTGGGGAACCAGTCGACTGATCCTCTGCAGTTTGCTGTGTATCATCCTTGAAGTCCTAAATCTGCTTCGTTTTTCTGTTATAAGTTGTTTCCTATGGAAAAGAGAAAATAGGAGTTAAATACCACATATAGAGCTTTTAAATGTCTAATTATAACAAGATTATTGCTCTAGAAAGTGAATAATATTGTGTTCATCATCCCCCGCTATGCAACTAGTCCTAACACGATGACTACTATGAGATAAAGATAAACTGTGAGTATTAGCCCATGCCCCGATAATTCTAGAGGTCAATCTCTATCCACAGATAATTCCGGAAACTATTTCACTTACACCTTGGAATCTTTGAGAATACCCCACACTGCAAAGCGATGGCACCTCATCACACGAATACCACATGTGCGTCGCCTCGACCCCGATAATTCCGGAGATCAATCCCACACCACAGGCAATTCCGGAGACTATTTCACTCACACCTGGATAATTTCAGGGATTATCTCACACCACAAGCCATACTAAGGTCCATAACCCATGTTCTCGTTCATTATATCACCACTAGTGCCAGTCCTTATCATTTAGGTTATTTAATTACTTTATGAATCTTCTAGAGTTGGAGTACCCCACCGGACTAAACTGAACAACTGATCAACTAAAATGCCTCAACAGGCTCAAACATAATTATCTCAACTACCGGTATACTAGGATCACACACACCCTCTAGAGACCTCACATCCAAACATCCAAACCAATCTTCCAACATAAATTGCACAGTCAAAACCACTTGAAAACATTTGTTCAGTAGAAGATAAGGTATAGAATAGTAAGTTATAGATTAAAACATTAAAAAGAATAAATCATTTAAAAGAACATTGAAATATATCAAGATACATCGGTATCAGTCGAATATAGATAAGCGTCGGTCAACTGTCCAGAGCAAAAATCCAATAACTTTAATTAAAATAATTCTAAGTAATATCAGTCGACTGTAAAAAGTCATTAGTCGGTTGTCCAGATCGAAAAATTCAATAATTTTGAGAAAATAATTCTAAGTAGTATCAGTCGACTGTAAAAAGTCAGCAGTCGACTATCCAGAACGAAATTTTAAGAAAACTAGAGAACACAGCAGCCAGGTTGCGACGGTCGACTGTAAAGTCACACCGGTCGACTGTCGACCTGCAGACTGCAGATTTTTGGTTGTGCACATTTCAACCGATACGTAGTTTTACTTTATGAAAACGATTTCTACAAAAAGTATATTACTTATTTGATCAAGTACAACTTGTTGGATATATAATAGTCCATAAAAACTAAATCAAAACTACTTGAATTTATAGCGATTTGTTGATTTCTTTCGATCAAAACAAAAATTATGCATATAGTCAAAAATAGAGTTTCTTAAAAATTAATTATTCATTGAAATAGCTTCGTATTCAGATCCAAACCACATCAATACCCAAAATCTCAAAAAGATCCCCAATTTGGATATATTTCCTTAAATTCAACTCGATTCTAAATTTCGATTTTCAAGACATGATCTCTTGATTCATAAATTCTTTCTCCAAATTTCTCAAACTCATTCACCATTATAACTCTAAACATAACCAATTTATAACGTTACCATATCAAGTTTCATTCCATCAATACTCAAAAGTGATAAAGATCTCATCTTTATTAGATTATGCATGAAATCTACCATATTCGATCAATCCAACATCAATCCAAAAGAAAATAGCCTACCCATGATCTCTAGTAGGTCATTCATCCATCCCGAATTACCCACATACAATTTTATTCATAAACAATTAGAGTTTCACAAGTTTCAAATTTTAATTCATCAATCCATCCAATCCATCATGTACATATTCATACTCAAACCCTAACATGGTTTCTAGTAGATGAAATACCACATACAACAAAGAAAAAACAAAACAATTGTATCACTCAGATAACATACACAAAACAAAATGAAACAAAACAAGTCACTCAACTCAATGACGAAATCCAATCGAATTAATGAAGAATAAGAAAAGCCCTTCTTTTGCGAAATCCAAGATCACCTCCTTAAATCTCCAAGAAAACTATAAAACCTTTGTGTTGTGCAGTGAAAGACAGTTGCACTCCACTCTTTTAAATAGGCCGGAATAGGAGATTTAGGGTTTTTGAACACATTTGCAAAAGAACCCTTTTAAAAATATAATTTTACATAAATAGATCCACAAACATGAATGCATAAATTTTACTTGGAAATTTGATAAAACCAATAAAATTGAGATTTAAAAATAAAATAAACACTTTATTTCCAGCCGGCACTGTTTGAAATGTCCACAAAAACAGTTTTGCACTTTCATCCCTCAAAATGACAATTTTGCAAAAAAAATCATTCTTTTCGTAATATTTGCAAATAGGTCCAATAAATATCAGAAAAATCTAGAAAATTTCAAATAAATCCCAGATAATAAACAATGATTCTCCACAAAATAATTATGGCTTTTGAACTTTCCAAGAAAATATTTGCACGTGTTTTGTACGTGTAAAAAGATGAATTTTCAAAAAATATTTATTAAATCTCCAAAAATCTTTTTAATTCATTTATAAATCTTTAAAAATACGGGGTACTACACAAGCAACACTTGAATATGCACCTTAAGCTCTGCTAACTCAACTGGTGCCATCCTGTAGGGACTCTTCGATATTGGCGCCGTACCAGGCTGAACTTTAATACCGAACCCCACATCCCTATTAGGGGGTAAGCCAGGCAACTCCTCCGAAAAAAAATCAAGGAAATTCCGCACTACTAGAGGCGCAGCCTCACAGCCTGAATGCAATTCCATCGCACAAACTACCAGATCAACTGCAGTCTCAGCTCGGCGAAGGAACATCTCCCCGGCATGGAACTCTAACTCTACGTGATTTGTGATCCGGAACACAACTTTCTTACCACGACAATCAATATGGCCTGGGTTTCACCTAATTACAATCAGGTTGGCCTTGAAATCTGCGCTACCAATAATCACGGGACACTGCCTGCACTCCCGGAAAAAAATTGAAACACCACCACCTGTCACAATGTTCCAAGCCTCTGACATGATGCTGCACTCCAGCTGATGGAAAGCTACGAACTGAGAAGAGAAGAAGGAATGTGTTGTCCCGAAATAAAAAAGAACATGAGAAGGAAAAGAGGAAACAAGGACAACACCTAAGATAGAATCCAAAAACGACAGAGAAAAAGAATGGATGAACAGGGTGAGGGAAACACAATGCAGAAGATAAAATAAAATAATAAAGCAAAAATAGAGTAAGCCTCCGAATAGGCCTACCAGAAGGCCTAGCAACAATAGAGTGCAGAACAGTCCACTGTGAAAGAGACAATCCACCACAAGCCTACTTCTAAACTCGTGTTGCCTCAAGAGCTTCGGCATAAGTACGCAAGCGAAGAGAGACGAGCTTCACCCGAATCTCTCGCTCAAGCCCCAATGTCAATCAACAAGCCCTGTCCTCTTCGTTCTCCACCAGAACGGCTGCGAAGCGGCTAAGTCTTGTAAATTCAGCTGCAACTCATCTACAGACCTGGAACCCTGTTTCAAGAAAGTCTTATGTTACAACATTGCATGGACAATATGTAACAAATTCCAATAATAGTTATAACAACCAACCTGTTTCAGGGCCAGGAACTGTTGCTCCATTTCAACTCTAGTGCTGCTAGGGAAGAACTTCTCCAAGAAACTCCTAGTGAATGTGGCCCAAGTGATTGGTTGCTCGAGCCTTTCGGACTCAGACCTCCACCAAATATGAGCCAGGTCCACCAACTGGATAGCCACCACATCCACTCTATCAGCATCCGCAACTCTTGCTGCCAAAAGAAACTGCTCAATCCGGATCATCCATTGTTCGGGATGCAGTCTCATGAAGTCCGTGACCGTACCTGGACGGGGAGGGAGAGTTGCCTGCATAGGCACAACGGGCAGCGGAACCCGAGCAACTTTCAATGCAGCCATCACTAAGTCACTGTGGTTCTGCTGCATATTGATTAGCCATTCCAACACATTGGTGACGGCCTCAAATCCGGAATGATCATCCTGAAGACGAGAAGTAGAACCTCTACGAGCCATAGTCTGCACAAAATCAAAAATAGTTAGCATACAGATCAAAGTTGATTATAATTCATTTATGTATGCATGGTCTGTGAACTGTTGAGCCGATCCCAGATCAAGCCTAGCTTGTCTAATATATCAGTTAAACTAATACATTAGCCAAACCTGGGCTCTGATACCACTAAAAACTTTCTCAAGCCCCGCTTACGAAAAAGAGAATACGAAATACGGATACGTGACTAAGCCCAGCAAATGATTTTCATCATCCATAAGTTGTCAGCATCTTTACAACATTTCACAAGAACAATCAGAGTCGGAAGCAAGATAAGTCAACCACGCATGCATATATGAATCAATATACCAACAGAAATTTACTCGAAACAAAATATATTAATCTCAAATAAACCAGATTTAAACAAGTCAATAATCCTGGGCCACATTACCCAAATACAAAATAATCCAAGTAACAAAGTACAATTATTCAAGATACGCAACAAGAAATAATAGTAGCAAAACTCCAGCATGTAGATTCTCATATCACCTACACCATATGGCACCTGATCTTCAAAATCTGCAATTTAATAAATTGTAGGAAGAAGAAAAAGAAAACAAACTCCCGTCAATGCAAGTTACGGGCCGCTTGTAGTGCAGGCACAAGTACATCAAAAGGGTAAACAATATAGCAAAGAATAGACATGATAACAAAATAGAACAACTAGCATGGGAAGATGAACAAGTGCAAGTAGCATGTATCAAGTGTAAAGTGAACAAGTATCTTCTAAACAAGTAACAAGAAACGTGTGTCAAGAATCAAGTATCATGTACAAGTAACAAGTAGCAAGTGTCAAGTGATCATGTTTAAGTCTTATATTATTACTATCTAGGTTGCACTTCATGTGTCTCATCCATTTACCACATGATTGCTACATTCAAACAATTTTGTTTTAGATTTCACAGTGGATCATAGAGGGCAATGTATTCAGGGACAAGCCTCAAATAATCAAGTAACAAGTATCAAGCCTCAAGTATCAAGTATCAAGCCTCAAGTGTGAAATATCAAGCCTCAAGTATCAAGTATCAAGTATCAAGCCTCAAGTGTGAAATATCAAGTGATCACGTAGGATCAAGAGATCTCCTTCCGAGTACACGTTTCTGTATTGTCCACTATTATATCTTTCTCCTTAAACCCCGGCTTGGTTAACCCCGACTTGGTTATTTATTATTATTAAACAAGCATATATGTGTATAAAAAATGGCAAGGATAACATGGTATAATCAAGTAACAAGTCCAGGTTGCAAGATAAACAAGTACAGGTGAAAGGCAACTCATAAAAGGATATAACAACGAAAACTCTAGTTCAGGACAGCAAGATAGTACTGCACTAAATATGGAATTCCCATTGCTACAAACATGCAAACCTGGATCCGTCAAAGAATTTGGAAAATAGACTCCCGGTAGGAATCCAGAAAATATATATAAGTCATATGGTATTTCACAACAACAAGTCTCAAAACATGTTTGAATCCAGAAAACGTGTTTAGACAGAATTCAGAAGTTTGTATTCAAAATCAGGATAACAGCATGAGAACTTAAAAATTAAATCCAAGAAAAAACTGTAGTACTCCCTATTATGTTTTGTAATAGAAAATAATGTTTCATAATTTTCCAACATAGATAAAATAGTCAAGTAAAATCAGAAAGCAACAAGGTGCAGTAGTTTTGTAAATCTGGAATCACAAACACTGCAGTACCAAAATAGCAATATCTCACAAAAATATAAATTGAAATCTAGATCCGTCAAGAGGGTGATAAACTAGATACAGTAGGCTATGATTCATATTCACGAAGTTTTTGGAGACAACATATAGAATCAGATCGAAATTAAGTATTTTTAATGAACAGCAAGAAAATTCTGCATGTATAGTAGTTGTTTGCAAGCATAGAATAGTTTGTAAAATTCATTAATTAAATCCACAAAAATTAGGGGTTAATCCCAATCAAGTCTAGTTGTATCCAGCAAAATATTGGATCAAAATATTATCTTTAGCATCAGTAGAAAAATAATTTACTATGCAAAATTCATATAAAACTGGATCTGGAATTTTTTAACACACCTGTAGTAAAATAGTCATAACTCGCAACTCATAAATCGAAACTGAGATCTGTCAGAAAATCTTGAAAGCAGACAGAATTCTCTATAATTCATATTCACAAATAATTTCATATACTGACCTTAATAGGGTCTAAAATACTGATAAAAAATGGGACAAAACAGAAAATATCCGTTATGCACAAAACCAACTAGTTCATATAAAACTCATCCAAAACATAACTAAAAATGAAATATAGGGTACTAAGTGTCCAAGCAACATAGTATAGGGTACTAGGTGTCCAAGCTAAGGGGTGCTTGAATGCAGCTATAGGCTGTGGGAACACCCCGAAAAGCGTGCGCCCCTGATCTAAGGTGCGGGAGAGACAACGTTGCTTCTCTCCTCCGCTTCAAATTCCAACAGCTCGATCACTAAGATTTATGAGCGAGCGTCTGATCGATGCACCAGGATGCGCCATGTCGCCCATCACCATCACATCCACGTACCCCTATCAGCGGGCGAGCCAAGTGGTGATCAATGCGCCAGATCGCTTCAAATTTTGTGTAGGTCAGATAAACAATTAAAAATCCTCAAAAATCATTTAAAAGTTCAATTTTTTTTTAAAAATTCCAAAAATATTTATTAAATTTAAAAAATAAATTAAAATAAGAAAAATTAATTTAAAATTAGAATAATTTATTAAAAAATTCGAAAAAAGAAATTTTAAATTGGGGAAAATTATTAAAATCCGAATTTTTTTAATGGGAAATTACATAAAAATTCAGAAAAATCCACAATATTCACCGCCTCCAGAAGTTTTTGATCAATTCTAGGAATCTCCAATCGACCATGAATGTAACACCCCAAATTCCATTTACATGTAATTTGTAGCACAACATGATCTTTTACTACAACTTTGTACAATTTTACAAGGAAATTAAAACATTTTATTATACAACAATGTTTAATATAGAGTACACAGCGGAATGCATATGACATGCAATATACAACTCTAATATCAACAACTTTAATCGTAGAAATAATCTTTAGCATTAATTCATCTTCATGCCCTTTGCTAATCCAAGTCCTGCACTGGACAACTATGGGTACGTCAGTTGCTTACAACCGATACAATGTTATAAAACAACGATTCTCGCTATGCCATAATATAATGATTCTTTTACTTTAGCAACCTCAAACATGAATGCATATTAAAGTGTAAAAGAGTGACTATCCTAAACATGTCAGTGTATGATATGACTTAATCCCTAATACAGATGTTATACAATAATGACACTGACGCATACTTGTTCGGATTCTATGCATCCCTTTCTACATAGGTCCAAGGGCAGGCGCCTATGTACTCCACATTATATGGTTAAATCCCTTGCCATGAATTACTATTTCGGTGACTAATGTAAGGTTTAGGTATCCTGTGAGTATCTAGTACCACCCCGATAATTCTTGAGTATTGCTCTCCCACCGCAAGTCGTAACCCCAATAATTCTGGAGACGAATACCCACATCGCGAGCTTTGACCCCGATAATTCTTGAGAGTCATTCCCCCACTACAAGTGAGATTCAGCCATCACTCCTCACACCCCGATAATTCTGAAGATGAAACTCACACCGCGCTGTCATCGGTACCTCATCACACAAATACCCCAAGATCGTCGCCCCGATCCCGGTAATTCTAAAGGAATATCTCTCATCACGAGTCCCAAACTCAATAATTCTGAAGATAACCTCCCACCGCGCTATCAAGATCCTCATACTCATGTTTGCCGATACTTCATCACATCTCCCCTTAGTGTATGTCCTTAAGTTTTAATTTTAAATCATCACAACCTAAAGCTAGCTTACCCGACCGGACTTAAATCAACACGAGAGAAAGTTAGCCCAAACTAGCTACTTCTCAAGAAAAACTTAACCCACACTAGTTAGTTCTAAAATTTTCATTATTCAAAAATGCCGGTTACCGAGGGTTTTGCCTAGCCTCTAGATTCCAACAATTATCTCATTCTAGAGATCAAATAGGTTAAAAAGAACCTCAACATAAACCTTTTTATCATTAATCAAATTTTCGTTATTTACAAATGCCGGTTATCAAGGGTCTCGCCTAGCCTATATATTCCAACAATCATCTCATTGTAGAGATCAAATAGGTTACAAAGAACCTCAACATAAACCTTTTTATCATTAACCATCAATTCTCGTTATCCATCTTTAAGAAGTATTCAACTTCTATAACTCATTCAATAATAATTTCTCCATTCAAAATTTCTTATAAACAACTTCTTAGTTAGCCATTCTTTAATTAGATCACTATTTTTAATACCAATCTTCTTTAAAAATCATCACTAGAACTTCTTTATTTCCATTTCAAAATTTACCTCCAATTTCATTATAAAATAACTCTTATTATCTTTAATTTCATACCACTTCTTTATTTAGAACTTGAATTTAGTCCTTAATAAATATATGAAATTTGACCTTTAAAATTCTCAAAATATTCTTTTGAATATTGTGAAATAATGCCCAATAGATTTTATTAACATTATATAACGGTTTCTTGAAGTTTTCCCCATTATAAAACTTGAAAGTATAAAAATATAATTTTTTAAAACTCATTGTGCATGCCTCGGCTCGAACCAGCACCAAACAACAAGCAGACCAATGCCCATCCACTGTGCCAACTCAGTTCTCGTGTATAAGGTGTTCTGAGTTATTAAATACTCAACTACAATTGTTTCTAACTTTTAAAAATATATTTTTGAAACAAAAAACAGAGCCAACCCAGATTGAACCCGCGACCAAAGAACAACCAAAGCGCCACATGGCAGCGCGCTGCGCATTGGCACACGCGCTGGCCACCAAGGCCAAGGCTCATCACTGATATTATATGGCTTAAAATTCATTTAACTCCACTCTCTGTTAAATCTCATTTTAATTTTATCTTTACACATATTTTACAATTTTATTTGTTTCCCCCAAATTAATAGTTCATAAATTATAACCACAAATATCTAGAACGTTTTCTCATTGATTTTAATCATAATAAAATTAATTTAAGCATACACTTGTAAATAGTGATTTTTAGAAACAACATAAACATATACTTTTGATTTATTAACAAACTACCTCTTTACACCACTAATCAAGATTGTATTTTTCTTTTTATAGATTTCATGAGAAGTTCTCATCATAAATTTTTCCAAACTTTTCACAACTTTCTGTGCATAAATTAACAATTTTGTTTATGAATTTATACCCAATTCATTTAATTGAAACATGATATACTAGTATGCACCCAACAACACTACGACAACTCAATCTAAAATTTCAATTTGTTAACATGACAAATAAATCTTTCAACTAGCATGCATTTATTTTCATATTTTATAACTACTAAATGTCTAGTTATCGATACACCATGCAACATAAAAAATTTGTAATCTAAAGGACACATACCACATTTTCATCTAAATCATAAAGCAAATAAACATGCACACTACAACATCTAGAAAGCAAAAGGAATCACCCACCATATTTGAAGAAAAAAATGGAGGAAAACTCCTGGGAAGTTGCTCATAGATCCAACAAGATGCTAGCCTCCTCCTCCTTGAAAAAAATTTGAAAGCTCCCCTCCAAGCAAGAAACCCGAGCTCCTCTTTCATTCTTTTTTCTCTTTCTTTTCTTTTTATTTTTTGTGAAAAATACCCATACAATAAGAGGTATTTATAGGGCTATATTGGTGAATGAAGAGATACCCACTATCCAAAATAAATACCCACTCACAACCCACTACCACAAACCCCCTACATCTTCCTCTCCTTGGTCGGCCAAAACCTTTGAGTGCACTCACATGCACGTGCACCCTACGTGCACCTAATTCTCATTCTTTTAATTATTTTTTAGTCCATTTGTGTGTGTTTGTTACATGACAAGTGTGTAGGATTAAAAAGTATACATTTAAAGTGTAAATTAAAGTAATGGGCCACTCTTTTAATTTATTTCTAGTGGGCTTTTATATGGACTTTAGACCTATGGGTTTTTAATTAGCAAATAAATAATACAATTGTTGACAAATAAAAAGAGAATAAAAATGTACATCTTTTTTGGAAAATTTTAGAAACTAAAATACATAAAATTTATGTGCAATGCACGTGCAAAAATAATAAAATTTATTTTATTATTTCTAGGATGTTACATCACTCACTCCTTAGAATAGTTCCGTCCTCGGAACTATGCTTAAAGAGTGAGAAAACAAAAGAAAAAGAAAGTTTGCAAGTTTTAGTCAAAAAACTCAGGATGATTTCTCTACATCCTTTCATAAGATTCCCAAGTGGCTTCTTCAACCAGTTGATTCCTCCACATGACCTTGACCATGGGTATAGTTCTGTTCTACAAAACTTTTTCCCGACGATCCATAATCTGTACTGGGTACTCCTTGTAGCTCAGATCTAACTGCAGACCCTCTAGCACTTATGGCAAGTGATGACTCGGATCAGGAATGTAACCTCGGAGCATAGACACGTGAAACACATTGTGCACCTGGGCTAGCTCTTCCGGCAATTCCAACCGATAGGCTATATTCCCAATTCAATTCAGTATCTTGTAGGGTCTTAAGTATCTCGGGGCTAACTTTCCTCCTCTCCCAAACTGAATCACACCCTTGGTTGGAGATACTTTCAGGAAGACATAGTCACCTTCTTCGAACTCCAGATCTCTTCTTTGATTGTCAGCATAACTCTTTTGTCTGGTCTGTGCATCAACCATCCTTTTTCTGATCAACTCAATCTTCTCTGAAGTCTGTTTCACTATTTCTGGCCCATACATTTGCTTTTACCCCACCTCATACCAGCACCCCCATGTTCTACACTTTCTCCCATATAGAGCTTCATATGGTGCCATACCGATGCTAGTCTGGAAGTTGTTGTTGTAAGAAAATTCCACCAGAGCTAAGTGCCTTTCCCAGCTACCACTGAAGTCCAACACACAACACCTCCACATATCTTCCAACACCTGATTGACTCTCTCAGTCTGCCCATCAGTTTATGGATGGAAAGTAGTACAGAAGACAGTCTTGTTCCCCAAGGCTGCTTCAAAACTTCTCTAAAAATGCAATGTGAATCGCGCATCCCGATCTGACACAATTGATACAGGAACTCCATGCAATCTCATGATCTCCTCGACATACAATTCTACTAACTTCTCTATAGACCAAGTAATCTTTATTGCCAATAAGTAAGCAGATTTGGTTAGTCGATCCACTATCACCCAAATCGCATCATTCCCTTTGGGATTCTTGGGTAATCCTGTGATGAAGTCCATGCTGATGTTATCCCATTTTCACTCTGGAATGGGTAACGAATGCAACAATTCGCCGAGCTTCTGATTTTCTACTTTGATTTGTTGACAAGTTGCACACCTTGCAACAAACTCTGCTACATCCAGCTTCATTCCTAACCAATAGAAATATTTCATGATATCCTTGTACAGCTTAGTAGATCCTGGATGTACTAATAAAAGAGTGGTATGTGCCTTCTGCAAAATGCTCTTCTTCAACTCGACTTGATCAAGTACACACAACCTTTCCTCGAACCATAGTACTTCGTCCTTCATCTGGAATTCTGCCAATTTGCCTGCACTGACCCGATCTTTCATCTTCTGGATCTCTGCATCAGACTTTTGACTGTCGATAATCATCTCTCTCAGTGTGGGCTGTAGTCTCAATTGTGCTAAAGACGCTCCCAGTCCTTGCAACAAAACTTCAATTGCAGTTCGACCGAGCACCTCTGCTAGTTCCTCCTGAGTAGTGATCAAACAGGACAAGCTGCTCTTCTGACTGAGCGCATCTATCACCACATTTGCTTTGCCAGGATGCTACTTTATTTCATGACGGATATCCCCTAGCACTTCCAAGCATCTCCTCTGACTCAAATTCAGATCCCGCTGATGGTAGATATACTTCAGGCTTTTGTGATCAGTGTACATATTGACCTTCTCTTCATGCACATAGTGCCTCCACTGCTTCAATGCAAATACAATCGCTGCCAACTCTAGATCATGGGTTGGGTAATTTTTCTTATGAGATCTCAATTTCCTAGACCCATAAGCTATTACCTTCCCCTTTTGTATCAGAACACAGCCCAATCCTCGGTGTAAAGCATCACTGTACACATCATAATCAATCCCTGCTCTCCGAAAAGCCAGTATTGGAGCGGTAGTTAACTTCTCTTTCAACTCCTGGAAACTTGCTTTGCACTGTTCCGTCAACTTAAAACCCACATTATTCCTTATAAGTCCAGTGAGTGGCATGGCTATCTGAGCATAGCCCTGAATGAACCTCTGGAAGTAGCCCGTTAAACCCCAAAAAGCTTCTGATCTCTTTCACTGTAGTTAATCTTGGCCAATCACTTACTGCCTCTATCTTTTGCGAATCAGTGGCCACTCCCTCCTTAGAAAGGATATAACCCAGAAACACGACTTCGGATTTTCAGAAGTCACACTTTGACAATTTTGCACACAACTTCTGTTCTTGCAGCTTTTTTAGTACCCTTGTTAGATGCCCAGCATGGTCTTCCTCTGACATGGAGTAGACCAAAATGTCATCGATGAACACCACGATGAATGAATCGATGAATGGCCATGAGACCCTATTCATCATGTCCATAAATATAGCTGGTGCATTTGTTACTCCAAACGGCCTACCCAGGAACTTGTAATGCCCATGCTGAGTTCGGAATGCAGTCTTGTGCACATTCTCTTCCTTCACACGAACTTGGTGATAACCCGACAAAAGATATATCTTGGAGAAAAAATTTTCTTCCTGTAGTAGGTCGAACAAATCATTGATTCGCGGAATCAGATACTTATTCTATACGGTCACCTTGTTCAACTCCCTGTAATTTATGCACATTCTCATCGTTCCAACCTTTTTCTTCACCAATAATACTTGCGCTCCCGAAGGCGACACTCTTGGTCTGATAAAACCCTTGCCCAACATTTCCTTAATATGTTTCTTGACCTCATCCTGTTCCACTGGCGCCATTCTGTACGTTGCCTTGAAAATCGATGCACTTCCTAGCTGAATGAAAATGTGGAACTTTACATCCCGATGAGGTGGTAACCCGGGTAGTGTAACGCCTCGGTCCCATTCAGCAATTTTAGCAAACAACTGCCCACCACAGGCTGCCTTATAAAAGGTGTTACGGCTTGTTGGTGAACTCTAATTCCAGGCAATTATATATATATATTTAATTAATTTTTGCAACTCTCCCGATATGGAAAAAATCTCCCACCTCCTCTCTCCTTTATCCATGAGCACAGAAGCCCTACCCGGGCCCCATGCCCACATGGCAGGATAGCAGCCATCTGCTACTCTACCTCAAAACCTGGGTAGGCCCCCCTGCTGACGTCACACATTGACAACGAAAGCATAACACAGCACTTTGCTGTCTATCAAGCCCCGTTTCCCAAAAGAGAATACAGAATACGGATACGTGACTAAACTCAGCAAATGATTTTTATCATCCATAAGCTGTCAGGATCTTTACAACATTTCACATGAATAATCAGAATAGGAAACAAGAGAAGTCAACCACACATGCATATATGAATCAATATACCAACAGAATTTACTTGAAACAAAGCTTAATTAATTTCAAATAAACCAGATCTGAACAAGTTAATAATTTTGGGTCATATTGCCCAATACAAATAATCCAAGTAATAGATACATTACTCAAATAAGCCACAGAAAATAATAATAATAGCAAGAACTCCAGCATCTAAAATCTCAGATCACCTACTCCATCGGCAACTGGTCACCACAATCTACAATTTAATAAATTGCATGAAGAGGAAAAAGAAAACAAAATGCCCGTCAATGCAAGTTACGGGCTGCTTTTAGTACAGGCACAAGTACAAGAAAAGATAAACAAGGATAGAGTAATAGCCGAAACAAACATATAACAGAGCAGAACAGAATGTCTAACATGAATCAGAAAATAAGATCAAGTAACTTGGTATGCTAACAGGTACAGGTGATATGTAACAGATGTCAAGTGTCAGATGGTATGCAAATAGATATACATATAACAGATGTCAGATAATAAATACAGGTGAACAGGTAACAGATGTCCAGTAGCATGTAATAGATAACAGATAACAGATAATAGATGTCAGGCTATGTCAAGTCTTGTCTTTATTTCTATCTAGGTAGCACTTCATGCGTCCCAAGTTTTTACCACTTGGTTGCTACATTCAAATAAATTACTTTTAGATTTCGTAGAAAATTCTATAGGGCCGTATACTCAGGTATCAGATAGACAGATATCATAGCAGATTCAGAAAGACAGATAGAACCTACGGGTTCTCTTCTGAGTAAACCTTCCTATAGGGAAGTGTGCAGTCAGTTAATCAGACAGACGGAGTTGTTTATCATGTAGTCATGAACACGTAACAGATAATCCTGTGGGAAATACAGGCCCCCTTCCAAGTATACATTTCTATATTATCCACTACTAGATCTTTCCCTTAACCCCGGCTTGATTATTTTGTTATTATTATAAAAAAGGCATGTATGTGTCACAAAACAGATCAAGAATAACATGGCATAAACAGGTAACAGGTTCATCTTGAAAGACTCGCATGTACAGGTGAAACACAACACATAAAAGGATAGAACAACAAAAATTCTAGTTTAGGACAGCAAGATAGTACTGCACTAAATCTGGAATTCCTATTGCTAAAAATGTGCAAATCTGGATCCGCTAAAGAATCTGGAAAATAGACTCTCGGCCGAATCCAGCATATATATATAAGTCATATAGTACATCACAACAACAGGACTCAAAACAGATTTGTATCCAGAAAACGTGTTCAACCAAAAATCAGAAGTTTGTATTCGTAAACAGGAAAATGGCACAAAAACTTACTGATTAAATCCACGAAAAATCTGGGATATTCCCTAGTATATTTAGTATAAGAAAGTAAAGTTTCATAATTTTCCAATATAGATAGAATAGTCAAGTAAAATAAGAAACCGACAAGACAAGTAGTTTTGTAAATCTGAAATCATAAACACTGCAGTACTAAAATAGAAATATCGCACAAAATATAAATCAAAATTTAGATCCGTCAAAAGTGTGATAAAATAGATACAATAGGCTACAACTCATATTCACAAAGTTTTTATAAACAGTAAATAGAACCAGGTTGAAATTAAGGTTCTTTACTAAACAACATGAAAATACTGCAAGTATAGTAGTTGTTTGCAAGTATAGAATAGTTCATAAAAGTTATCAATTAAATCCACATAAATTAGTGGTTAATCCCAATCAAGTATAGCTGTACTCAATAAAATATTGGATCAAAATATTATCTTTCGCATCAGTAAAAAAATCATTAACCATACAGAATTCATATAAAACTGGATCTGGAATTTTAAACACATCTGTAGTAAAACAGCAATAACTTGCAACTGATAAACCGAAATTGAGATCTGTCAAAAAATTTGGAAAGTAGACAAAATTCTCTATAATTCATATTCACAAATAATTTTCATATACTGACCTTAATAGGGTCTAAAATACTGATAAAAAACGGGATACAACTCCAAAACTGAAATCTTCTTTATACATAAATTCAACATAGGTCACATGAAACTCATCCAAATCATAACAAACGCGAAATATGATATACTAGGTGTCCAAGCAACATGGTATATGGTATTTAGCATGTCTACAACATGTTATACTATGACTAACACAAGCAAGCACTCGACATCATACGAACAACATGCATGTATACATCAAGAAGTGGTTATCCCTAAGTTATTTCATGTCGTGTGTGTAGTGAGACAACTACGGGCGGGTCAACACAATAGAGACAAGATATAATAAGGGTTTCGTACAAGAATTGTCTCTAGAACATAACTACACTACAGACGGTATTTAGTACTTGTATTACACAACAAAAAGAATACAAGTTACTTATCTTATAGTCGACGACAAAAATAACAATGCAAAGAGAATAACGGGAACGGATCCCGGGCACGAACACAACAAACGAGTCACGAACAACGATCACAACCACGAACACAACACGTGATCAACACGCACACAAGAGAGCAAAAGGGAGACAGAGACGGCAACGGCAGTGGGTCACAGCATCGAAGAGGAGGCGATGAAAGGGCGACGGCAATGCTAGCTGCCGATGTTGCTGCTAGCCTTGGGAGGGAACAGCACAGTGCACAGGAGGTGCACTGTTGACTGTGAAGAAGGAGACGGCAAACAGGGGGCTGTCGGTGTGGCTTCGCGACAGGAAGGAGGTGCACCGCGAGGACGGGGGCTGCTGGCGTTGCTGCCTGGCATCGGTGTCGCTGTCGTGCTATGGTGGCTGATGCGGAGGTGTCGAGGAGAGGGCTAGCGCTGCCGTAGCGTCGGCTGCTAGGATGATGCGACACTGGGGACGTTGGAGGGATGAGGGCAGGGGATGATGTGGTCGGGAGAGAGAGATGAGAAGGAGGTGCGGCTAGGTTTGATTAATAGGGTATATGGAGAGTATGGGTATATATATATATATATATATATATATATATATATATATATATATATATATATATAATAAATTACAAAGAAAGCTATCAAGTGGCTCACATTCAATCTTCCCCAAAATAATTGGCCCAGATTAATTTTCACAAAACATATTTTCCCTCCCAAAATTTTAAACCCTACAATTTCAAAATCCACACACACTCTCTCCCTCTTTCCCAAACTACCCTTCCCCCCTTCCCTCTCTTTTCTCACTGTCTCGCTTTCTCGCTCACTCTCTCTCTCGCTATCTCCCTCTCTCTCCCCGCTCTCTCTCTCTCATCGATCGACGCCTCCCCCTCCCCCTTCTATCCTCCATTCCGCTCTCACCAACCCCGACCCCGCTCTCACCAACCCCGACCCCGCTCTCATTGACAAACACCTCCCCCTCCTATCCTCCCGTTTGCTCTCACCAACTCTAACGCCGCTCTCATCGATCGATGCCTCTCTATCTCTCTTTCTCCCTCTCTTCCGAAATCATGCGGGAAAAACCCCTCCTTAAACCAACGCTCCACTTCGTCTTCTTCTTCCTCAAAACCCTAAATCCCCAAAACTCACAGTACCTCTCAAAACCCTAACAATGGTGCGATCCAAGCCCGGGCCCGCCAACAAATAGAAATGCGGTGTTGATTTCAAAGTAACTCTCTTTTTGCCTTTACTCTTATCCTTCTTCAATGTTCTTAATTTTGTTTTTTGATTTTGAAGAAAATAAAGTGAAAGATTGGACGGAAGCTCCCACCCCCGAAGAATTTTACCGTCACGCAGATAAAATCGAAAGGTAAAAATCCCACCTTGCGCATTTTGTTATTATATAGATTACTCATTTGGAGGTAATTACCTCATATTTGGTAATTACTCACTTACTTTCCATTTGGCTTATTTTGTTGTTTTTTGTTCACTTATTTTAACTAATTTGATTTGGGTTTTTGTTACTTTTGCAGGGATTGTGGGAAGCAGGTGTATTTAGGTACGAATTTTATTTATTTTTTTATTTTTTTGTTGTTGTTGTTGTTGTTGTTGTTGTGAGTTGCTGAATCAGTTTTTGAGTAGGATAATTGGTTTTGTTCTTATTTATGTTTTTGAAAATTTGCAGGGGGTTTTGACACTGCTCATGCTGCTGTTAGGTGAGTTTGATGATTTTTTTGTGGTCTTTTAATGACCCGTTTGTGTGGATAGAACAAATTGTGCTGATTTTTGTTGAATTAGGGCTTATGATCGAGCTGCGATCATGTTTCGGGGAGTGGAAGCTGATATAAACTTCACTTTGAGTGACTATGAGGAGGATTTGAAACATGTAAAGATTTGAATTTTTAAATTTTTTAAAATTTTTTGGTATTTGAGAGTTGAATTTCTAATGGTGGCAGACGAGTAATCTGACAAAGGAGGAGTTTGTTCATGTGTTGAGAAGGCAGAGGACAGGGTTTCCGAGGGGGAGCTCCAAGTATCGAGGGGTTACATTGCAAAAATGCGGAAGATGGGAGGCTAGAATGGGGCAGTTCTTAGGCAAAAAGTATGACTTGTTATCACTCTTCTCCACTCTTTTGATACGTGTTTTTTTGGCATTTTGTTTGATGGAGGTGTCGTATTCAACTCAACAAATATGTCTATTTGGGCCTTTTCGACACAGAAGAGGAAGCTGCAAGGTAGCGGTTTTTTTTGTTGGTTTTGTGATATTCAATATTCAATTATTGTGTTAATGAATCTTACATAAATTTTAGATTTATCAGGGGCTTATGATAGATCAACAATTAAGTATAATGGTAAGGATGTTGTGACCAACTTCGATCCTAAATTCTACGAGAATGAGCTGAATTCTGTTGGTAAGTCAAGTTAGTGATTGATGTTTAGAGACGATGAGGACAAGAACTATTTGTTTTGTGTGTTGATTGTTGATGTTTGTGATAATGTTGTAGCTTGAGTTCGAAGAGAAGTAGTATTGAGGCTATGGATGAAGAAGGGTCGAACTCAATGGGGATGGACCAGCAAGTGCAAATAGCGTTCAATTCAAAATGGAATCGAAATACCAGGCCGAAGGTACTGTCTTTGATTATTGATATCCACCCTTAAAGAAATGTATGGTTTGATCTCTTAATTGCAGGATTTGTGATTGAATAGTGATTTTGCCTACATAGTTTTGTCAATCCACTAACACTTTCTCTTTTAAGCAAACATGCATTGTGTTTTACTGTATTCGAGTAGAAAATAATAATCACTGAATACCTAATTTAACAATAGATGGGTTATGACAGAAATTACGCAAACTTGGAAGACACCAAGGACCGACAAACATTTTTGACACTGATATTTTGAAAAATGTAGAAATCATGTAAGGTTAATCATCTATATAATAAATTGCAAAGAAAGCTATCAAGTGGCTCTCCTTCAATCTTCCCTAAAATCATTATTCAATCACAAATTCGCATTTTGTTACATAGATAATTACTCATTTGGAGTAGATGCTTTGGATATTTTCCTAAATTCTTACCCTAGAAAGGAACCATCCCCTTGATGTAGTTTTATCATATTTCTGTTTTATGCACTCATCATGTTCGATGAAATGCACAAATGACGTGGAACATTTTAATTATAGGAGCCTGCTGCACTGGGGGCATCTGAAACTAAAGTGGATGAGTTAAATCAGATGCACAAAAGCTTTTGCATTTGGGAGAGGAAATATGGTTAGTCTCTCTCATTCATATTCTCTGTTATGAATCATTCAATGCATACTCATATAGTTTTTCTCAGATTTTTACCTGCCTTTGAGTACAGAAACTTGGGATAAACTTCAAAAGGCTGCTGCTGCAGTGGTCGATGTCAAGGATTACTCAATGTCATCCACCACCTGCCAACCCCAACGCCGCTCAACTCCAACCACCGAATCTCTCACCGTCACCGAATCCCTCACCGTTTCTACATCTCATGTAGTGAGCCATGAATTTAGTGTTTTCTGCTGAGTTTTCTGTTTAATTTTGTTTAATTTTGTTATTAGTGTGGTAAGGGAATGTAATTTTGTTTAATTTCTGTCTCTACATCTCAGCTAGTGAACCAAAAAATTTCAAAATCGATTTTTTTGTGTGGTAAGGGAATGGCTTGCTTAAATTTTGGATGGGGTTTTTTAGATACATTCTGTAATCCTACAAATTGTGGTTTTTTTTTTAAAGTTCAGTTTTGAGAATTTGATGGTTCAATTGGGTTAATGGGTTTTAGTGCAGATCGAGATGAAGGAAATGTGGTTGGAGGGGTTTGAAAATTTTGCCAGATTCCATCTACATTTTGTTCATTGTTCTTCCATTTTGTTTAATTTGATTATAACAGTGAAAATTTTGCCAGAAATACTCAATTGGTAACTTTGTTGGGTAGGAACAATATGAGGAGCTAAATTTGATAAAATTGTTCGGTTAAATCATTATAATGTTAATGCATAGTTACTGTTAATACGATATTTTGTTCAACTAACCAATTATTTAAGCATAGTTACTGTCATTGGAATCATAATGATGTTAATGAAATTTCCTAGGAATGTGAACAAATATTGTAGACGTCTTGCTGAAATTACGGTAAAGTGCAAGTTGAATAAGTTAATTTATTGTCACGCCCCGCTTTCTAAAAATACGGAATACGAGCACGTAACATTGGCCCAGCGAATGATTTTCATCATCCATAAGCTGTTCAGGAATCTTTACAACATATCACAGGAATAATCAGAGTCGGAAGTAAAGAGAACAACCCGACATGCATAATTGAAACAAGATACCAATAGGAATTTACTTGAAACCAAAAATATATAAATCTCAAATAAATCAGAATCTGGACAAGTTAAATATCCTGGGTCACATCGCCTAAATACAAATAAATATCCAAGTCATCAAGTACATTTTATTCAAGTTCAAGCAACAAAGAATAATAATAATAAAGTAAAAAATCCAGTACTAATACATCATCTCGTCAATACCATCTGGTAGTCGACCATCCTGATCTGCAAATAGTAAATTTGTAGGAGAAAGAAAAAAAGAAAACAAGTACCCGTCAATTGCAAGTTACGGGCCACTTATAATGTAGGATACAAGTAAAGGGGATAGATAATTCTAAGTAACAAGCATAGCATGGTATAAGTGTGTTAACAGAAATATAATATCGAACATGAATCAGAAAAATAGAAACAAGTAGCATGGTATACTAACAAGTACAGGTAGCTTGTATCAAGTGTCAAGTAAACAGGTAAACAGATTAACATGTAACAGGTATACAGGTAACAGGTATACAGGTGAACAGGTAAACAGGTGAACAGGTAAACAGGTATACAAGTATACAGGAAATCAGATTATGTCATGTTAAGTCTTGTTATATTACTATCTAGGTAACACTTCATGCATCCCAGCTTTTACTATATGGTTGCTACAAAAAACAGTTTCACTTTAGATTTCATAGTAGAGTCCATAGGGTAGTGTACTCAGGATTCAGGATAACAGGAATAATAGGAACAGGTAGAACCTAGTGGTTCTCTTCCGAATACACCTTCCTATAGGGAAGTATGCAGTCAGGTACAGGAAACAGGCATAACCTAGTGGTTATCTTCCGAGTACATCTTCCTATAGGGAAGCATGCAGTCAGGTACAGGTAACAGGATCATGAATCATGTTGTCATGAATACGTAACAGGCAGGCAGGACACAGGTTCTCATCTCAGTACACCTTTCTATATTTTCCACTACTAGATATTTCCCTTAACCCCGGCTTGGTCATTTATTATTATAATCAGACATGCATGTATGTATCACAAAACAAAGAAAGGATAACAGGGTATAAACATGTATCAGGTTCAGGGTGCAAGATAAATAAGTACAGGTACAAGATAACACATAACAGGATAAAACAACTAGTTTTCTAATTCAGGACAGCAAGACAGTGTTGTACAAAAAATAGTGATTCCCGCTACTACAAACATATAAATCTAGATCCGTCGAAAGATTTAGAAAATAGACTTCCATAAGAATCCAGAGAATATAAATAAGTCATATAGTAATTCACAACATTATAACTCAAAACTGAATCTAAACCAGGATATACGTTCAGCCAGAAATCAATAAATTATATTCAAGTATAGGAAAATAGCAAGAAATCATCATAATAAATTCCAGAAAAAATCTGGGGTATTCCCCTATATGTCTAGAATCAAAATATAAAGTTTCATAATATTCCAGTAGAATTAGTTTAGTCATAAAAAATAAGAACACATCAAGAAACGGTACTTTGGCAAATCTGGAATTCCCAACACTGCTGTACGAAAACTGAAGTATCTCGTAAGCCGTGAAACGAAATCCAAATACACAAAAGGGAGATGAAAATAGATATAATAAACTAACTTTCATATTTCACAAACATTTTCCATTCAGTAAAAGGAATCAAGGTGAAAACACAATTCTTTACAGAACAGCGATTAAAATACAACAAGTATAGTTTTCATAAACGAGCATGAAACAACACATAAAACTCACCAATAAAATACACCAAAATTCTGGGTAAACCCTAACTAAATAAAGTAACACTGACCAATGTTTTGGATCAAAATAATATGTGTGGCACAAGTATCAAATTCATTTAGTTATCAAAATCAACAGGAAACGAAATCTGGAAAAGGTCGACACCTCTGTAGTAAAACAGTCATAACTCACTCATGCAAAAAAGAAATCGAGCAAGGTTAGAGGGGTTTGAAAATAGATGAAATTCTCTAAAACTCAAGTTTTATTTCGAAAATAAGTTACTGACTTGAGGACAGTCCAAAACAGCAACCAAACAGATCAGCGACAAAATACATATTTTTTCCTTTAACAACAACTCAACATATATCATACAAAACTTGTTCAAAGCACAACCAAACATGAATTCGAGTCTACCAAGTGTCCAAACATCATGAATTAGAGTTATTGACATATCTAAATTAAGCCTATCACATGGTTCTTAACAGTTATCCAAATTCTCACAAGAAGTCTCACATGCACGATCAAATCAAGAACGGGTAAAACCTAAGTTAACTCATATCAATATTGTGTCATGAGGCAACTATGATCAAGTTTTCACAATAGAGACAAAACCCATTAAAGATAACACAACCAAGAGTCATGTCTAGACCCAACTACACAATAGGTGGTATTTTTGACTTGTATCAAACAGATTAATTAGAGTACAAGTTACTTGCCTTAATCGGAGATGAAGAACGATGAAAATCAAGAATAACGGGACGGATTCCCACACAAAGAACAAAAATCCACGAAAAAGAGATCCACGATTCAAGAGCAACGAACCCACGAACAACCGCACGAACACACGGCACGCTTCTCAAAGCAAGAGAAGAGAGAACCCACAAAAGAGATGTGAACTTTGCGGTGACTCGAGGCTTGAAAGTTGGTCGGCAAGGAGGGAGAGAAGATCAGTGAGGGGTAATATGGTGTGGTGGTCGGATGGAAGTGGGGATCGGGATGGGGGTGAGCTCAGGTTGGAGATGCAGCTGGGAGAGGGTGTCGGCCTGGGGGTGTGGTGGCCGGGATGGGGGGTCTCGGTGTGAAGCCGCCAAGGGGAAAGAGAGGGGCCGGGGGGCTAGGGTTTAGGTGTTATGGTTAGGGTTTGTGAGAGGGGTTTATATATATAGGATTAGGGTTAAGGAGTTGGGTTAATGGGTTGTGGGTAGATTAGGAGTAGTAATAGGATTGTTTAATGGGTATTGATATGGATTAATTGAATAAGATTCAAAATAAGATTGGGTTTAATTTAGCTTTGGTAAATCTATTAGGGATCAAACAATAGGATTGGAAAATATGTTGAGCAACCAGCACCACCATAAGCACCCAAGAGCACAAAATAAAGAAGACAAGAACCAAATGAAAGAAAGAACAATAACAGACGAAGAACGAAACAAACGACGAACACAAACCAACACAAGGAGCTCAAAATGAAATAAATGAATATATATTGGAAACAAACTCCAATATACGGTTCAGAAAATAAAAGAGAAATACAAAGAGAGAAAATACACCAAAATAAAAAATACACTCAAAAATACATAAAACGAAAAATAGTGGTTATATTTATGTTCTTTTTAAGCTAAACCATATCTTTTGATGATGTGTTTGGCATTGAAGAAAGATTCGAGGGAGGCCGGAATAGTGAGCCGCGTAAAAGATCAGGGACACTGCGGCTCTTGCTGGACATTCAGGTAAATTCATCCTGAAAACATTTACATGCTCTTATTTTTTATAGCATGCTTTTTGATGTAGCTTTTTGATCCATGACTGATAAATTAAGTTACTTCGGGGAAAGCTTTCTTCTTCTTTAAACTTTGCTAAGAATTTGACATCATGGGAAATACTAGCTTATACTAGCTTATACTAATTGTGGAGAATATCAGATCAAGAGAGTTATGGCGCAGAGTAATTGGGAAGCCGATAAAATGTAATTTTTTTTTATAATTATTTTTGTATTGTTTATTAAGATGAAATTTTTAGTGATGTTTGTAGGCTGGATGTTTACATTTATGATTATCTGATGAAGAGGAATCTTTGGAACTCGGCTAAAGCCTTTATGGGGGGAGGTGAAGGTTGCGCTTGATCCTGTTAGTATTGAACATTCCACTTTTGGTTTGTTATTGAATTTAATGTGGAAGTGGTTAAATTTATTAGTTTAGTTTCGTTCGATGATGGAAATGAACGATTTCGGAATGTAGATTGTAGATATCATAATTTTTTTTATCCCATTTCTTTTATTTAATTTTTTTAGATCTATTTGTTTGGTGTGGGATTGAGAAGTCATTTTTCGAAGTCATTTTCTCCCGAAACCGAAGCATTCTGTAGATTTCAGCATGTAACAAACCAGAAACTATTTCTTATGTAAGTTCCCCCACCAACACACACATAACTTTGAGCATTCTGTGGATTTTAAATTGGCCCTTGGATTATAATTCTGTAGATGATGCTAAATAGCTTAACATACTTTTTTTGGAGTTTAATAGCATAGATGTTTTGATTATAATTTTCCTCTTCAAATTATAGAGATATTTCTTTGATTAATGATTATGTTTTCCTATTTTGGTTGTGCCAATTCTACTCGCCAGCAGCTATACTCGAGAAATTCCAGTTAGTGGGCATTTTTTTGTTATAGATGTTCAATATTAATACCTGATTAAATATCAACTACTATGACCAGTTTTCAATCAGAAAACATTATGCAATGCTTACAAGAAACACACAAAGAACATGGAATGTGACATGGAGGCTTATACTAAATCTAAAGAAGTTGATCCAAAATTCTACCGTGATGCTTTGAGTCTTCAATATGGACAGGTATTTGCACAATCTGTTAGATCATATCCAGTACTACATTCAGGATTTATTGGACAACATACTTTTCATTTAAGAGTCGTGTCTGGTTCAACTATAAATTTCTTTCATGATTATTTTAATTTATAACAAATCACCCCACTTTTTTCAAGAATCAATTAGGTAATATACAAGCATAGTCTTCACTTCCGAACGCAGATTGAGGTATGTCCCTTCCCTTCCATCAATCATATTAATGAAATTTAGGCTATATTTACTTTTTACCAAAGACAACAATTTCTTATGTTTGGGTCAATGTATAAACTGGATCTCTCAATCTATAATGCTTAAGAGATGTATTTCTCTTAAGCTTCTGATTGTGGCCCAATCAATGAATATGGATTTTCAATGGTAGCATCTGGTGTGATAATAATAGAAAGGCATTTATAATTAGCTACATGATGCTAAAAGAGAAAATGATGAAGAAAAAAAAAAAGAAAAGCTGGTGTGATGATTGATTGAGGAGAAACAATTATGGCTAGCGTATCAAAGCTGCCTATTCTTTGCAAAGCAAAGTCAGACTGTTTATCTTATTTAAGTAATTGCTTGATAGTTAAAAATTGGCTAATAAACCACCAATAATCTAATGCTTAACCAATTGATTGGATAGAATATATAAAGACGGAACATAGGTGCATGCTTTGAAGATGTGAACATGTGGGTGGTAGTTTTGGGAATTGGAAAGTGGTTTGTGCCCACATTCTTCTTACTACCGTGTCATTCTTCTTACGACAGTGTCCACTAGCTTCTACTGTAGCACTCAATATTTGTTTTAATGTGCTCCATTTCAGTAACCCCTGCAAAATCCATTTCTTCTCCTACTTCCTTTTAACTTCTAATCCCCTTAGTTTACAAAAGAATCCCAAACAAAATAGAGAATAAGTTTTTCAGTATATTATGTTGAGGAATGGAGATAAAAATAAAAGAAGTAGAGAAAAAACAAAGGAAAATAATAAGAGAATAACGATGGTGAATACCTAATGCGATTTGAGTCACTATTGTTGGAGAAAAGGAACTCAGACCAAAGTGATGATGCAATGTGAAGGAACAAAAAACAACACAACAGATGGCTTTGAAAACCCCTATGGGATGTGAGATAAGATAAGGTTATAAAACCTTATCTCTTCTTTTATGAATAAATTAACCTGTGGTACATGCCGATACATGTTATACACAACCTGTACCATACTGATTATCGGCATCTACGAGTCGCATGTGCGATACATATCAAATTTCTAGCGAATCATAACTTACCCGACAATGTACATGACATATTGTGACAAAACTTTTGTGTGTGTGTGTGTGTGTGAATTTTCTTTCTTTGAATTGGTAGCTACCTTTGATTTTCTTATTGTGTGGCAGCTTTCAAAGGTTTGAGTCTGATAGGAGATAGTGTAAGCTTTATTAATTCAGTAGTATACTACAAGTTATTTCCCTTTGTTCAACGATATATAATCACTTCAAACAAATAAATCTTTCTTATTGTAACTTCAAAAGACGATGTGCACTTAGCAATTTCCTGCAATTTCACTAAATTAAACTTTTTACAAAACAGAAACTTCAATGCTTTGATACTTCACAAGCAAGTGCAGGAAAGTTTATGAGCATTCTGAATTAATAAAGTCATGCTTTGACACAAATTCTTTCCTGAACACAAATACTGTCCGTTTTTCATGACACAAATACTGTCTTTCTGAATTAATTGGCTACTAGATGAAATATAACATACCACTTGGGTGTCTAAAATTGGTGACATGGATATGCAAGTGGATAGCCTATAGGGTTACCATATAGGTTTTTATTCAACCTTTAGATGAGACTTTGGATGAGTCTATGCTGGAGCTTGCAATAAATTACTAATCACATTGAAGGTTCACATTTTCTTTTGCCATGCCATATGTTAACCTTTTGCTTATAATATTTAAAGATGTTGAACTCCTTTGTTACTTCTTAAAAACTTCTATATTGCTTGGGAGTGGTGGAGATTGAAGATGGGAGTTAAATGACTCTGCTCTTAGATGCTTCATTCTGCACATAAGTAATTGAAGCACTATTTTTTTTAAATATGGGCTATGATGAACTATTGTTCATATACTGGCTATTGTTGAGATTGAGGATGGTGGCTATTGTTTAGATGCTTGCAGATACTTTGCTTTTGGTTGGAATAATGGAACTGCTTCTTATATTGATTATGCTTTTAATCACCATGTTTATTATGGCTGTGATCAGATTACACATTATGATTCATACAGATTTTAGGTATTGAAGCATCTATTTTCCAATTCTGAGCAGTGATGAACTTAATTTGAGTCTCTTTTGGTTTTGCACTTGGTTCTGACTTGAGATTTTCGATTTGCTGCTTCTCTGAATATGAAATGTGTTTATGAGGATCACTCCTTCAATGCATGGGCTGAAGGAGTTATTGCCTGTTATTCTATTTTAGTGATGATGCATTCATTTTTCCAAACTACTTTATTGCATTTATTATACAAAGCAATCTAGCATGCTTTTATTGGTTTTCACAGCACTGATTCAGCCTACTTTATGATACACGGTTCTGAATTTTCTTACTTCATGAAATGTGATCCTCATATAGTTCTGAGCCAGATAGTGAAGAGAATTAGTGTGATCCTGAGCCATATAATTGTACTCATAATTGTGTTTATAATTATGGTGTTCTCTTAGCCCTTATGATGATGGAAAAACATGTGTTCTGGGCCATTTCAATGCTTAAATTTACCTGCTTTTATTTGTTTGATATGATCAAAATTTGAATTAATCCCCTAATAACCTCTTTTAATTGTGTATGTCTTTGAGAGTATTTCTAGTTGTAGCTTTTTTGAGTGAACCTTGGGATCAGAGTTGTGGTGGAGCAATTGAGAACAAGGAAACCATGAGCATACATGAAGCTTGGGATGAAATGGCCTAGGTGTTACATCTGATAACAAGCAGAGTTTCAACATCAGGATTATGTTTTTAATACTTGAGCAAACAAAGCAACATGCAGTTAGAAGCAACATACATGTTTGGTTCAAGATGGATGGATATAGTCCTTTCAGGCGTTGTCCTGTTTGAAAGGTAATGGTTTCAAAACTCTTACTATTGTTTTAAAACTCATTGTTTTAATTGATTATTGTAAACTCGTACTGTTTTTTTAGGCTCACTGTTTGGTCTCATTTTTGAAGACTTGAAGACCTGAAGCATTGTTTCAGCCCAGTTTTTTTTTGGGTCATTCGGTTTGTTGGTATATATTATTGTGGAGGATGTAATAGTTGTAATAGTTGTAATATTTAGCATTTGGGAGATGATGTAAGTATCTATATATAATGATGATATAATATAGTTATGTTAATACCCATACTAGCAAAGTTGTGGAGTATTGGGTTCTGTGTTTGGTTTTTGAAAGGTTTTTCAAAGGTTTTTCTAAAAATTTATTACGTTTTCAAAGGTTTTTTTTTCAAGGTTTTTTTATTTTGTATCTTGCATTATATTATGATTTTTTCCCCCAGAGCCTTATATATATAATGCCTGTGTGATGTTGCTTGGTTTTTCCTGGGGAGGATTGCTATTTATTGCCTGTGATGTTATATTTTTAATTTTTAGCAGAATTCCGTAAGGAATTGTTGTAAAAGGGCTAATATTTTAGGGCAGACTCTGTCGAAATTTTTACTGAATTTCCTAAAATCTATTAGGTTTTCAAATGATATCTTGGTATTTATTTTGTATCTTTCGTCATATGAAGATTCGTCCCCCCCACCCCCCCCCCCCCCCCCAGGGCCCTATATATATATGATGCCTGTGTGATGTTACTGGGATTGGCCTGGGAAGAATTCATATTGACTGCCTGTGATATTAATTTTTTAATTGTGAGTAGAATTCCGTAAGGAATTGCTGTAAAATGGCTAATATTTAAGGGGAGGTTTTGTCGAACTTTTTACTACAATTCCTAAAAATATATTATGTTTTCAAACGAAATCTTGGTTTTTATTTTGTATCTTGGTTAATATGAAAAATTTAGAGATACTGTTTTAGAGGAGACTATTTTATATTTTGGCTAATATCTTGGCTAATATCAAACGATATCTATTACATCAAAGTTAATATTAACTGCCTGTAAAATTTTAGAGGAGACTGTCGAAATTTTTATAAAAAACTTAATTAATTAATCATTCTTCGCGATAACGTGCCATAGGAAACAATTTAAAGGTGATTGTATTAGAAAACAATTAGGAAACAATTAAATTTCAAAGGAGGGTTGTATAGAGAAGAAGATTTTATTAGAAAGGTGGTTGTATTTGTTTACACTAAGATTTTTTTATTGTCATGGTGCACATTTTTAATGGATGTGCTTACATTTCTTGAAAAATAGCTAGGTTTTTGGAGAATTGGATAAGTCAATATTGAGAAATTTAAGGGCAATAAAGATGAAATAACTAAAAAACTGAAACAATTTAACAAATAATTGTTAAAGAGGTATAGTGAATGACTTTTCATCTTACCATGTATAATGAATAAATCTATATGCAGTTCACACAACCAAATAACTCCAAATAAATTTATATGTAGTTTCGAATACGTACCATAGGCACGTGCCACGAGCATACCTAGTATATATATAGAATTAGGGTTTAGGGAGAACAAGCGGGTAACGGGTTAAATATCGGGTATTAATTGGGTTATAGGGTTTAAAAGGATCCAATAGGGTATTCGGGTAGGATTAGGGTATTAAAGATCCAATAGAGAGGTGGAAACAAAAATGAATAAGCAAAATAGGACAAGTACAATTTATAATGAGGATAAAAAATAATGGCTCGAGCAACTAAGATGGAATAATAAACTGCCGAACGAATCAAGAAGAAAAATTAAAAGACGAAAAGCCAAATAGATGAATATATTGAAAAAGAAGATCCAATACATGGTCCAAAAGAGATACAATGAATAAATACACAAAAAGAAAAATACACCCAAAAATACAGAAAATGGAAAACGGGAGTTACACTGTCTTTTTCTCTTGTGGGCCCCCCATTAAATTCCAAACAACCCCCTATAGAAATCTCCTATAGGGCATATCTCAATTATATATATATATATATATATATATATTCTTAACATAGGGTTTTACAGACACCCCCGCTTAAGAATTCAGCGTCCTCACTGAAGCCTGGACTTGCAACGTAACGCAGGATCCTTCTTACGAGCCGATGTGGAATGGCGTACCCAGATTCTGCTAGCTGTAAAGTACCCTGATTTTGCGTGTTGTCCAGTCCCCTAGCCAAACTCAGTGGATTTACCGGGTGACCTGACCCAACCCCCCTCCCTCTCAAGCATACCAGTACATCTACTAGCTCCATCTTAGGCATAACCCGCACTCTGTACCCACACTCGGTGTCGAAAGTTGGCTCGATACCATTTGTAATGCCCCGGTCCCGATCAGCAATTTTGGCAAACAACTGCCCACCACAGGCTGCCTCATAGAAGGTGTTATAGCTTGTTAGTGACCTCTAATCCCAGCCAATTATATATATATTTAATTAATTTTTGCAACACTCCTGATATGGGACAAATCTCACACATCCTCTCTCCTTTAACCGTGAGCAAAGAAACCCCTACCCGAGCCACTTGCCCACGTGGTGGGATAGCAGCCATCCGCTGCTCTGCCTCAAAACCTGGGTGGGCCCCCTCGCCGACTTTGCACAATGACAGCGGCAGTAGAGCACAACACTCTGCTGTCTCTTTCTCCCGTGAGCCCCCTATTAAATTCCAAACAACCCCCCTATAGAAATCTACTATAGGGCTTCTCTCAATTATATATATATATATGGTCCAACTAACCCTTTTAATAATTTTCCAATCGCATTATGTCACATTATCAATTTCTTATTTACTAAATGAGCAAGTTGCTCATACCCCTTTTCCCCTATATATATATATATATATATATATATTCAGAACACAGCGCATTATATTGCACTAAAGGACAAAAATGAGGATTGAATGAATTGAAGTGGGGTGGCTTAAGTTAGTCCCACATCGGAGGAGAGAGGTGAGAGAATGAGAGTTATATAGAATTAGCCAAGTGATAAAAGGTACCTAACGGTTATCAACCCTTTTATGGCAGTCTGTGGTGGGCAGTTGTTAGTATTTTATTTGTTTGCATATTATGCGCATGTGTAGCCATGTGCTCAGCTGAGCCAGACTCAGGGCATTACAAATGGTATCAGAGCCGACTTTCGACACCAAGTGTGTGCAAGATGTATGCCTGAGATGAAGCGAGGTTGGTACATGTTGCCCGGGTAGGGGATTGTACAACTAGCAGAATCTGGGTTGTCCTCTCCACATCGGCTAGAAAGGGATCCTGAATCATGTTGCAAGTCCCAGGCTCAGCGAGGATGCTGAGTTCTTAAGGGGGGTGTGTGTAACACCGCGTACTTCAGAGGTGTATATATATAATATTATATAGAAATATATAATAATAATATATATATATATAATATGAGATGAGATTGGATGTTGGCCGATAGGGGTTCTATAGGGCTGTGGGATTATTGGTTTGATGAGACGGCCTATAGTAAGAGCTATGGGGCTTAGGAATTATATTGCACTAAAGGACAAAAATGAGGATTGAATGAATTGAAGTGGGGTGGCTACTTCACTTGGGCGTGGGCTTAAGTTGGCCCCACATTGGAGGAGAGAGGTGAGAGAATGAGAGTTACATAGAATTAGCCAAGTGATAAAGGGTACCTAAAGGTTAACCACCCTTTTGATGGCCGCCTGTGGTGGCCAGTTGTTAGGATTTTATTTGTTCGCGTATTGCGCCCACGTGTAGCCGCGTACACAGCTGATCCAGGCTCGGGGCATTACAGGTAGATCTTCCAAGAACACTGTCGAAAAGTTCCGGACTACGAGAATCTGCTAAACTTTCTCAGGAATCTTCTTCTTAGTTATAGCTGCCATCAACTCCTTATACTTCATCTTCACTTGAAATGTAACTGCTGGTCCTTCTGGTGCCTTCACCATAATCTCCTTGCTCTTGCATTCGATACTGGCACTGCAGATTGACATCCAGTCTATGCCGACGATCACATCAACTCTCAAGACTGCCAACTCGATGAGATCGATTCCAAAGACACTTCCTCCAATCTCGAGGTCACAACCATCATAGTATCGACCAGTAGTCAATGTTTCCCCTGAGGGTGTAGCCATTGCTAGAACTTTTCCTGGGAAAATCTTCAGCTTAACTCCCAATTGTTTAGCAAATGCAGGTGATACAAAAGTGTGGGACAATCCAGCGTCAAACAAAATTTTTGCCTTTATTCCATTAATTAGAAGTTCTCCTGTTACATAATGGATACTCTCAGTACATAACACTTCTTCTAATACAAACTTGAAATAACAGTAGAAAACTTCTATCCAATTGCTCCCATAGTGGTAATGACATTGTCAGCATCATCCACATCAGCTTCAGACAGAGCGAATGCTTCGCCCCTGCCGGTATGGCTTCTTCCCCTGCTCTGTCGGCCTTTGACTCGGCCCTCTCCGCTAGAATTGTGGGCCATCTAGATTGATATGGCCCTCCTTCCCATAGTTGAAGCATGTTATGGGGTTCCGAGACTTGGTACAATTGGTCCTGAAATGACCAGCTTCCCCACAATTGTAACAAGTCACTCCTGGTGACCTGGTAACCCCGTTGCCTGGCCTCCCTATCACAAAAACGGAATTAGCCCTAGTTGGTCGGAACCTTTGCGCTGGGGGTTGCCCCTTGAAGTTGCTTGATGATGCAGGCCTCTTGCCAACACTCCAATTGTTCGTCTTGGTCTGAGCCAACTGATACTGCTTCATGTCTGCTTCCGTGGCTGCAGCCCTTCTGACCAGTTTATCGAACCTCCTGATACCGAGGGGTATCATCCGAGACCTCAGACTTAGCCTCAATCCCTGCTTGAACTTCCATGCCTTTTTAGTTTCATCAATGACCAACTGTGGCACATACCTCGAAAGCTGAGTACACTTTGTCTCATACTCCCGAACTGAAAATATCCTCTGTTGCAGGCCCATGAACTCCATAGCCTTTTTCTCCCATACAACCATCGGAAAATAGTGGCTGCGAAACTCCTCCAAAAATTCCTCGCAAGTTATAAGTCCATTCCCCAGGGCGCTCTTAAAGGATTGCCACCAGACCCCGGCATCCTTCTCTAATTGAATAGTGGCCAGCTTCACCTTTCTTGCCCATGGAGTCTCCAAGACTTTGAATACTATTTCTATCTGCCTGATCCAATTATTTGCTGTATCTGGATCTCCCTTGCCCTCGAACATGGGTGGTTTCATCCACTTCAATGATTCCACCAATTTTATTACCTCCGGGACTTGTACTATGTCCCACCCTGCTGTTTTTGGTCACATTGGTGGCAAGTGTGTTGAGAGTTTGGTACACCCGAGCTAATTCTGTCTTAAGATCAAGCCTGTTACCCTCAAGCCTATTGCCCTCACAGCTAGACCCTTCACCACTTCAGGCTTTTCATCTGGCCATTTCTGGGTCATAAAATTTCATTAATCCCCACAAATTGCAACAATATAGACTTTCCTTCCAACATAAATCTAGTACATAAAACACCAGAAAACTCAACATAAAACAGTCTTCACCCTACAACTTCTCTTGGTTCTCTGAGCTCTCCCCGTAGATCATCTATTTCCTTCTTCATTTCATCGCATCTTTGACGACATTCTTGTTTCCCCCAGCAAGTCTTGTTGTCCATCTATGTGAAATGCCGAGCATTCCTGTGTTGAAGCTTCTCCAGTTCCCACACTCGGTGACACAGAGCAACAATGTTTTGTTTGTCCTATGCATGATGAGTTTCCAAGTGGTTTCCTCTCCACTTATGGATGTTCAATTACTCCTGGAGAGAAGCGATAAGGTGATCCTTCTGGTCCTGAACTGGTTCTTCATCTGAGGATTCATCTGGAGAATCAGGTGGAGGTGGAGTGATCTCCTGAGATTCGGGCAGTTCTTCTTCATCCTCTTCTGGGTCTTCCTCTTGTTCGGGATCTTCTTCTTCTTCTGGATCTTCTTCAAAGAAACATTCTACTTCATTCACTGGATCCTGATTATCAGCCATCTTGTATGGAAAGGGAGGAGAAAACGTCAGCGTATAGAGCAACACAAATGTAAATTAACCTATACTTAAATCTCTATATATTGAACTCACACTTCTAATGTCTACCCTAATGTGTCGTCCTTATAATTTTGTACTACTTTTTGAAGTTTGCTCTGATACCACTCTGTAACACCCCGAATTCTATTTACATGTAATTCGTAGCTCAACAGGATCTTTTACTTCAATGTCGTACAATTTTATAAGGAAAATAAAACTTTTTATTATACAGCAATGTTTAATATAGAATACACAGCGGAATGAATACAACATGAAATATACAACTCTAACATTAGCAGCTTTGATTATATAAATAATCTTTAGCATCAATTCATCTTCATGACCTTTGCTAATCCAAGTCCTGCACTAAAAAATAGTGGGCACGTCAGTTGCTTACAACCGACGCAATATTATAAAATAGCGATCCTCGTTATTCCATAATGTAACGATTCTCTTACTTTTGCAACCACAAACATGAATGCATATTAAAGTGTAAAAGAGTGACTATCCTAAACATGTCAGTGTATGATATGACTTAATGCCTAAGGCAGATGTTATACTACAATGACACTAATGCATACTTGTTCGGATTCTATGCATCTCGTTCTACATTGGTCCGAGGGCAAGAACCTACGTACTCCACATTTTAGTGTTAAATCCCTTACCATGAATTACTATTACGGTGACTAATGTAAGGTTCGGTATCCTATTAGTATATAGTACCACCCTGATAAATCATGAGTATTGCTCTCCACTGCAAGTCATAACCCCGATAATTATGGTGCCGAATACCCACACCACGAGCTATGACCCGATAATTCTTGAGAGTCGTTCTCCCATAGCGAGTGAATTTCACCATCATGCCTCACACCCCGATAATTCTGGAGACGAAACCCACACCCTGCATTCATCGGTACCTCATCACACAAATACCGCATGAGTGTCGCCCCAATCCCCGTAATTCTGAAGGAATATCTCCCACCGTGAGTCGCAACCCCGATAATTCTTAAGATAACCTCCCACCGCGCTATCAAGCCCCTCCTACTCATGTTTGTCCATACTTCATCACATCTCCCCTTAATGCCTGTCCTTAAGTTTTAATTTTAAATCATCACATCCTAGAGCTAGCTTACCCTACCAGACTTAAATCAACATGAGAGAAAGTAATCCCAAACTGGCTACTTCTCAAGAGAAACTTAACCCACACTGGTTAGTTCTCAAATTTTCGTTATTTACAAATGCCGGTTATCAAGGGTCTCGCCTAGCCTATATATTCCAACAATCATCTCATTGTAGAGATCAAATAGGTTACAAAGAACCTCAACATAAACCTTTTTATCATTAACCATCAATTCTCATTATCCATCTTTAAGAAGTATTCAACTTCGATAACTCATTCAATAATAATTTCTCCATTCAAAATTTCTTATAAACAACTTCTTAGTTAGCCATTCTTTAATTAGATCACTATTTTTAATACCAATCTTCTTTAAAAATCATCACTAGAACTTCTTTATTTCCATTTCAAAATTTAGCTTTATTTCATTGTAAAACAATTCTTATTATCCTTAGTTTCATACCTCTTCTTTATTCAAATCTTGAATTCAGACCTTAACCAATACATGAAATTTGACCTTTAAAATTCTCAAAATATTCTTTGAATAATGTGAAATAACTCCCAATTGATTTTAATAACTTTATATAAAGGTTTCATGAAGTTTTCCCCATTATAAAACTTGAAAGCATAAAAAATATATTTTTTTCAAACTCATTGTGCACGCCCAGGCTCGAACCAGCGCCAAACAGCAAGCAGACCAACGCCCATCCACTGAGCCAACTCAGTTCTCATGTATAAGGTGTTCTGAGTTATTAAATACTCAATTACCATTGTTTCTGACTTTTAAAAATATATTTTTGAAATATAAAACAGAGCCAACCCTAGCTCAAACCCGCGACCAAAGAACCCCCAAAGCACCATGTGGAAGCGCGCTGCGCGTTGGCGCACGCGCTAGCCACCAAGGACAAGGCCCATCACTAATAATATATGGGTTAGAATTAATTTAACTCCAGTCTCTGTTAAATCTCATTTTAATTTTATCTTTACATATATTTTACAATTTTATTTGTTTCCCCCAAATTAATAGTTCATAAAATATAACCACAAATCTCCAGAATTTTTTCTCACTGATTTTAATCATAATAAAATTAATTTAAGCATACATTTGCAAATAGTGATTCTTAGAAACAACATAAACATATACTTTTGATTTATTAACAAACAACCTCTTCTACACCATTAATCAAGATTGTATTTTTCTTTTTATCAATTTCATGAGAAGTTCTCATCATAATTTTTTCCATTGTTTTCACAACTTTCTTAGCATAAATTAACAACTTTGTGTATGAATCTGTACCCAATTTATTTAATCTAAACATGATATACTAGTATGCACCCAACAACACTACAACAAAATCTAAAATTTCAATTTATTAACATGACAATTTTATAATAAATCTTTCAACTAGCATGCATTTATTTTCATATTTCATAACTACTAAAAATCTAGTTATAAATACACCATGCAACATAACAAATTTGTAATCTAAAGGACACATGCCACATTTTCATTTCAATCATAAAGCAAATAAGAATGCACACTAAAACATCTAGAAAGCAAAAGAAATGACCAACCTTATTTGAAGAAAAAAATGGAAGAAAACTCCTAGGAAGTTGTTCCTAGATCCAACAAGATGCTAGCCTCCTCCACCTTGAAAAAAATCCGAAAGCTCCCCTCTAAGCAAGAAACCCGAGCTCCGTTTTCTTTTTTTTTCTCTTTCTTTTCTTTTGATTTTTTCTAAAAAATACTCATACCATAGGAGGTATTTATAGGGCTAAATTGGTCAATGAAGAGATATCCACTATCAAAAATAAATTCCCACTCACAATCCACTACCACAAACCCCGACCTCTTCCTCTCCTTGGCCGGCCAAACCTCTTAGTGCACACACGTGCAAACAATTCTCATTCTTTTAATTATTTGTTGTTAGTCCATTTGTGTGTGTGTTTTACATGTCAAGTGTGTAGGATTAAAATTGTACATTTAAAGTGTAAAATAAAGTCATGGGCCTCTCTATTAATTTATTTCTAGTGGGCTTTTAGATGGACTTTAGGTCTACGGGTTTTTAATTAGAAAATAAATAATACAATTGTTGACAAATAAAATGATAATAAAAATGTAGATATTTTAAGAAAAATTTTAGATACTAAAATACATAAAATTTTGCATGCAATGCACGTGCAAAAATAATAATTTTTTAAAAAAATTTTCTAGGATGTTACATTGAATGCTAGGATTGCATCCCAGAATTATGAAATAAGGCAAACTGCTTCGCGAAAACCAAGAAAATTGTCTTCCCCGGGTGGGGGGGGGGGGGGGGGTTATGATAATGGTAAAAATCGTAATAAATTAGAGTTGTACGATTCCAACACATATCCTAAAGTATCTAGAGGCAGATTAGCCATCATGGGTATCTTTAATAGGTTTGGACCTTCTTCAGGCTCATCTAAAAGACATGTGCCGCTTTCAAGCCAATTAAAAGTGACTAGGCCCACTAGGAGAGACACATCTCATGAGGGTTGTAAGTCAAATCTTTTATCCCAAGATAAGAGTCTTATCTCTAAAGGGGGAGAATCAACAAGAGATAAGGGAGTCATATCAATCTCCTAAACTGTTTCTCAGGCCTATAAATACTCTCCCCCCTCCTTATTTAGAAGTTAATGATTGAATCTGCAATTTCTCTCTCAAAGTCTCTTTCTCTCTTTGGTTCTGACTTGAGCATCAAAGGGTCTATCACTAAGGCCACCCCCGTGTGTTTCAAGCTTTTTGCAAGTCCATCGCCCGCGTCAGCAACCATCGAATTCAGATCAAGGTATTCAATTAACAATCCAGATCTACTCTTGGGAGCGCTAACTACTTTTTACTGCAACGATCAAAAGTTAGATCTTTAATAGTTTTCTTCAAATATAAACTCACTATCTATTTGCTCCCACACCAAAATAAGCAGCAACACCACCACCATTGCTAGTCATGTAATATTTTGAGTTACATATTATTAATGTAATGTGAACTAAGCTTCATCTTTTGTAACACCCTGGATCCCCGTTACCGGACATCCGTGACGCAACCAGAATCTTTGCCTTCAAATGCTAACACGGAAATTAAAAAACTTTTTATTGCCAAAGAAGGTCATTACATCATCGATTACAACCAATATCTTGTTCCTGAACAAGAATACAAATTACATTAACTCATTACATCTTATTACAAAAATTTTACCAACTCCTCTTGTAAAGCTATCAGCTGTCTCCCAGAATGGTAACCGATTGATCACCGCCGAAGCTCCGCTGAGTGGTCAATCTGGTTCCCTGGGACTTGCTCTTCGACTTGAGTATTCTACTGCGTGACTCTGATATTTCTGCACCTGCTCGAAAGGTAGGACCGGTACCTAAAGGGTGGGGAACATCAGTAATTCTACTTACGCAATGCTGATAAGAAACAACGATCTCCAAACTGGAAACCACAAACCATCTTGAATGGGAAAAGAAACGTGCATCCTGATTTCCTAGTGTTCGTGTATGCTATGATTTAACAACTAAATGCAGCAATCACATACCTTATTCTAATGGAAGTAAGATTTTGGGACTCTGGATCCGCATGCATCCCATACTACATACATTCCAGAATCAAGCATGGCCTAATCTAATGCACAAAATAAGGAATGCATACGATGCACCTACTTTAATGCAATTCATTTGGGAACGTATGCATCCCATACTACATACTTCCCCAAAATCAACTTCAATAGAAACGTATGCATTCCATACTATATACTTTCCAAAGTGTTTGCCTCTCCTAATTGTGGGGTTCAATCCCTCGCCATGCATCCTACTCTTGTACTCAACCTGTTCCCATTTGATATCCGTGTTTGAGGAGGTTGCAGTCATTCGGTCTAGTCCTGTACTGCAGTGCCTAAAGTGGTGGTCGTGTTTGCCACTTAGTACTCGCACATGGACCTCACTCAAAAAGTCGTGTCAAACCTTCAGGTACAAAACCATGTACCCAATGACGTCAATGATTCATATATAACACAAAACCCACGCCCATAGGAACATGACGGCCTCGAGGGTCAAATCTCCCTATCCGACAGGAGCTCCTCTCCCGTTCCTTACCCCAGCTATTTGGGAATTAACAGATCGAGATACGAGACCCGTGAACTCAAAACCTGAGAACCAAATCTGTATCCCTACGACAGACTATGGCCTGCTAGTACTAATGCGATGTACATACCCCTAATACATCACTTTAATCTAAGACTCACTCTAACCATTCAGGTGATATAAAGAGTTCCTCCCATAATCCTGCCTATCGACTCATGGCCTCGGTGACATAATGTCCTACTCGCCACTTCCCCTAGCTTGGAATTCGTCCTTCACCATGGCCCACGTTCATCCTTAACCGGCATGAATTCATCTCAACGGCACCAACTCGGACGTCTAATGCCTCGACGGAAGTTCACAACTTAGGGTCGATAGACGTAGGGTATCACCCTACCCTTGTGACTAACCCGAGTCACAACAATCCTCCGCAGGAGTCAACACCAACAACACCAGCAAAGAGACACCATTCATCCCTAGACAACGAGTCATCAACTCTTAGGTACACAAGGAGAAAGGTTATACCAACACTTAGTCAAACACCATGACTAAAACAACTATGGTTCAGTTATCACAATAGACAGTTCAGTTATCACAATAGACAGACACAGTCTCTGCCTTACGACTCAGTCCTCAAAAATCGATTTTATTAAAATATCAAAAATCATCAGAAAATTTCAAAATAAGTCATGCATCTTCTAGAAATATATGGGATCATCATGTATAAATTTCATCATCAAATTCCAAGTATTTTGTTCTCTGGAAATTCGGAACTAAAGCATGCAGATCATGGAATCTGTTTCTAGTTTCAAATTTTAACAATCTACTCTTATACAACCATTCTCATACTACTACAACTCATGCATGCAAGAAATTAAACAAGAATGAACAAGAACAAGTTCAAAGAACTCTCCACCCTTAGTTGGCTTGAGAAGATGGGGTGTGACTTAAGCTTCTCCTCCAAAATCCTACTCCAAGCTTGAGAACACTTCTCCTTGTAGCTCCTTCTTTCTTTCCTTCTCCTTTCCTTTTCTTTTCTAAATATCCAGGGCTCAAGAGGTGGGAAAGAAGGGGTTTTATCAAGAGAGGAGTGAGAGAAAGAGGGGGGAAAGGGGGCCGGCCAAATAGGGTAGGGGGTAGGGGTGAGGTGGCTAGGTGGTTTTGCCAAAACCATGGTCTAGATCATTGTTTTCGAGACAAGGCTTGGCCTGAAATTGTTTGGTCTTGGTCAAGCTCTAAATGAGATATGAGAGGTTAGATTTGAGTGCATGCAAAGAACATACATTGTAGCATCATACAATTGCATATTTGCATACGTACTGCACTCAAAACTAGTGTATATACTAGTATCGGTCATTCTCATTCTCACGAATCATCAAGTACGCAACCACCCGCACGAACCGTCCCCGCAAACATAAATGCACTCCATCATTCATACACATATAATAAAAACAACCACTGCAATATATGCATACATACAGACAATATATATATATATATATATATGTACAAAAGTATTATATTATCCGGGGTATTACATTATGTGTCAATTTCATTAAGTGTAATGTGAACAAAGATACTCATCTCCATCTGACTATGATAAATAACTTATGTAGTACACCACACTAATATAGTATAATTTTTCTATAGAACCCTCTACCCCATATCCTCCTTCGAATCTGAAACCTTCACCAAAGGATTAAAACAGACCCAAAACATAATAGAAGAGAGAGATGTTTGGGAGGGGGGGGATTGAATGTAAAACACTAAAACCTGATTGTATAGAAGTGGACCTGGGTTTAGATGACCCTTCAAAATTCATTGATTTCTTAGTTTGCAAACTTACGGCAAAAGAGAGGGATGCGAACAAGAGCAAGCTTGAACAAATTTATTCAGATTTATGTCAAAATTAAGGGACTAGGGTTGAGAATTTGGGGTGTTGGGTTTCAATTTAGGGGTTTAGGGTTTCCGATTTGGGGTGTCAAGTTTTCGATTTGGAGATTTAGGGTTTTCAATTTAGAGATTCAGACATGAACTTGGGATTTGGGATTTCGGATTTGGGATAGATAATTTCCAAATTCAAACAAAAGAGTGAGTGAGTGAGAGTGAGAATAGAGAGAGTGGACAGAGAAGGGAGTTATTACCAGGTGTTTATATGTGGGCATTCTGGTCTTTTCACAACCTAAATTAGGATTTTTTTGGAAGGGTTGACAACAAAAATGAGTACATGGGGTTTATTGTGTTGACTCATAGATCATGGGGTTTTAACTACATTGATTGTATAGATCATGGGCATTTTCTGCAATTACCCTTACTTTAATTATACTATATCTTAAGCTAATTGGACTACTCCCACTCACCTTTCGAAATTTTTAAATAGAGAAAGGATGCCCACAGTAGATACTAACACGTGATAACCTCGTGTACTTAATTTTCATAAAATTAAAACAACAAATACAAAAAGAAAAATCATCTTCTACTTCTCATCCCACTTCTAGCTACCCAAAAAAACCCTCAACTTCTTTCAAATCCCGCTTACCCCCCCCCCCCCTCGCCCGCCCGTCTCCCCTGGTAAACTCCGGGCCCCGTTTCAGCTACCTGGGCCACTTTCGACACCTCGCCACCTCCGACGCAACCCCAACCCTACCGTATCCTCCCCTCAATATGGGCCCGAATTTTTGTGGTGAGTAAAAAATTGGTGAGTAAGGATTCGTTGGATTTTTTGGGGATGAAGGATTTAATTTTTTTTTATAATATCCTCTCTCATTTCTTTACTAGATTTATATGAACAAGAACTATCACCATATTATACACTTCTCCATTCTCAATTTACTAATTCTCTTACTTTGTAACTTGAACTTTAGACTCTTTGTTATGACTCAATCATACTTTGAAACCCCCTTCTTAGATAGGACCTTCATTTTCTGAATGGTTGATGTAACCCCTGTTTTCCATTTTCTGTATTTTGGGTGTAGTTTCTTTTCTGTGTATTATCTGGGTTTGGGTTCCTTATAAAATTTTTCATTTTCTTAAATTCATGTTATTTCAAAAATATTTTGTATCTCCTGTTAAAAACAATATCTTTTCATTAATTGTATGTTTTGTTATTTACAAACTTTTATATTATAATACAAATCCTATTTGTGTTATTATTATTATTATCAGTATTATTACTATTACGGTTATTTCTATTTTATTATTAATATTATTATGATTATTGTTATTTTTCTGCTATTGTTATTAATATTATTACCTTTCATTGTTAATTTAAAAATCTATTTCTACTTTTAATTGTATTTGTAGTTATGATAAATAAATTTCATATTGTAGTACAAAATGTGTTTTGTTATATAATTCTACATATTTATTGGTTATTTTATTTTTCCTAATGGATTTAAACCCATTATTTTATTGGATTTAATACCCTATATTCTATCAAACCCAACTACCCATTATATACCTTATACCCTACCCGAAACCCATCAGCACCTTACCCAAACCCGGTTACTCATCTACTCAACCATTACCCTCAGAAACTTACCTTAAATTTTACCCTACCTATATATAATACTCCCGTATTACACTGTTCTAAACCTCAGCCACCTATCATACCCACACCCCCTGCTCTCTCCCTTCTCCTTCTCCCGACGCCTTCAATGCACCACCCTGCCCTCCGACCTGCGTCCCGCTCGAACTGTCCCTACCTCCTTCCCCGTCCTGCAGCGTTGCTGCCTCACCCTGTCGCCCTGCACTAGAGTAGCAGCCGCATTGCCTTCAGCCGATGCCAGCGCTCCCGCATCTCCTTGTCCCTGTGCTGCACCTCCCGAGCACTGCCAGCAATTGCAGCACCAGTCGCCAGCCATCGCAATCACCAACGAGCTTCTGTAGCATCGCCGACAGCGCCCCTCCACAGCGCTTCCCGCTGTTGTTTTGCCGCCTTCTATCGCCGTCCTCCGCCTTGCCGCAGTGCGCAACTCTCCTGTGCTGTCGGGAGCCAAGGTGACAGCAGCAAGCAGCCATGGAGTCAATGTTGATTAGGTTTTGATCATATTTGTTGTGAGCCATCGATCATCATGATCATCATCATCATGCTTGATTAGATGTGGGCCATCTGATCTCCTCTGTATCATCACGATCATGATGATCGTCAAATTCCTTTGATCGCAGTCGTTCGATCGATCGATCTTGATCATCATCATCTTCTTCATCATCAAGAAGATCTGACCGTCCAATCTGATCCGATAATCTTGATCTTGATCTTTGATCTCAGCAGTCTGATTTTGTGTTCGTGATCTCGATCATCTTCATCTTGTTTGTGATCTTGTTCGTGTCTGCTTGCTCATGATTTTATGTTCGTGTTCCGGGAGTCCGTTCCCGTTATTCTTGCTTTTGTGTCATTTTCATCGTCGTCTTTTAGGCAAGTAACTTATATTCTTTTCTTTGTATAATACAAGTACTAAATACCGCCTGTAGTGTAGTTGGGTTCTAGAGACAATTCATGTGTGAATCCTCTGTTATAAATTGTCTCTATTGTGTTGATTCAACCACAGTAGCCTCACGATATACATGACATGAAACAACTAGGGATGACCACTTTTTGGATGTATATATGCATGCTATTTTGTGATATCATGTGCTTGATGTGTTATTCGTTCTATAACTTATCGTAGACATGCAAAATACCCTATACCATGTTGTTTGGACATCTATTACACCAAATTTCATGTTTGGTTATGATTTGGATAATATTCGTATGATCTATGTTGATTTGTGCATGAGGAACAATTCTGTATTTTCTATTACCCCATTTTTATTAAGTATTTTAGACCCTATTAAGTTCAATATATGAAAATATTTTGTGAACATGAAATGTAGAGAATTCTGTCTATTTTCCAACCCTTCTGACAGGTCTTAGTTTCGTTTTACGAGTTGTGAGTTATGTCTATTTTACTACCGAGGTGTAGAGAGATTTCCAGATTTTGTTTTCTATGAATTCTGAAGAGTAATCTATTTTATCATGATGTTAAAAGTATTATTTTGATCCAATAATTTGCACAATAAAACTAGACCTGATTGGGATTAGCCCTGAAGTTTTGTGGATTTAGTTGATGAGTTTTACAAACCGTTCAATGTTTCTAAAAAATTACTATACATGCAAAATTCTCATACTGTTCAGTAAAGAACCTAATTTTCGACCTAATTCTACTTGTTGTTTGAAAAATATTTGTGAATATTAAAGTTAGCCTACCGTATCTATTTTATCACACTGTTGGGGGATTTGGATTTGGATTTATATTTTGTGAGATGTCGTTATTTTAGTGCTGTCGTTTTTATGATTCAAAATTTGCAAAACTGTCGTGTCTTGCTGTTTTCTGATTTTTCTTTACTATTCTATTTATGTTAAAAAATTATGAAACTTTATTTTCTGATACTAAACATAGTAGCAAATACCCCAGATTTTTCGTGGATTTAATTAATGAGCTTTCATGCGGTTTTCCTGACATTGAATACAAACTTCTGATTTCTAGCTGAACGTATTTTCTGGATTCAAATTAGTTTTGAGACCTGTTGTTGTAAAATACCATATGACTTATATATATTTGCTGGATTCGGATGGGAGTTTATTTTCCAGATTCTTTGACAGATCTAGGGTTTCAGTTTTGTAGCAACGGAAATTCCAGTTTTAGTGCATTACTATCTTGCAGTCCAGAACCAGAATTGTCGTTGTTCTATCCTGTTATGAGTTATCTTTCTCATGTGGATATTTATTCTTCAACCTGAACTTGTTACTTGATCATACCATGTTATTCTTGCCCATTTTGTGACATGTACATGCTTATTTAATAATAATAACAAATAATCAAGCCGGGGTTAAGGGTAAGACCTTAGTAGTGGACAATATAGGTATGTGTACTCAGAAGGGGGATGTTTCATGATTACATGATTCATGCTTGTTATTATATGCCGCCATATTTCATAATTACATGATTCATGCTTGTTATTACTATATATACCGCCATGTTTTATGACTACATGATTCATGCTTGTTACTACTTGTTGCCATGTTTCATGACAACATGATTCATGCTTGATAGTACTTGTTGCCATATTTCATGACTACATGATTCATGCTTGATACTACTTGCTGCCACGTATTCACGATTACGTGACTCATGCTTGTTACTTGTTACTTGACTTAACGCCTGAGTACAGGCCTTGTAGAAACCAACTACTAGGCCTAAATGAAATTAGCATGTATGTAGCAACCATGTAGTAAAAACTGGGATGCATGAAGTGCTACCTAGATAGTAGTAAATACAAGACTTGAATATGATCACTTGACACTTGATACTTGATTACTTGTATATGATACTTGATAATTTATACTTGTACAAGATACTTGATTCTGACACTTGATACTTGTTTACTTGACACTTGTTACTTGCCACTTGAACTTGTTCATCTTGCTATACTAATTGTTTTATTTTGTTGCCATATCTATTCCATTCTATGTAGTTTATTCTTTTCCATGTACTTGTATCCTGCAATACAAGCGGCCCGTAACTTGCATTGACGGGAGTTTGATTTCTTTTTCCTCTTCCTTTAATTTATTAAATTGCAGATTTTGGAGATCAGCTGCCATATGGAATAGGCGAGATGAGATACTAGATGCTGGAGTTTGGCTATCATGATTTTCCTGCTATTATTATTATATCCTGTTGCTATTTGTATAATGTATCTTGTACTTGATTTATTTTGTATTTAGGCAATGTGACCCAGGATATTGACTTATTCAGATTTGATTTATTTGAGATTAATATATTTTGTTTTAAGTAAATTATGTTGGTATTGGTTCATATATGCATGCTTGGTTGACTTTTCTTGCTTCCGACTCTGATTATTCCTGTGAAATATTGTAATGATTCTGAACAGCTTATGGATGATGAAAATCATTCACTGGGCTTAGTCACGTATCCGTATTTCGTATTGTCTTTTGGAAAGCGGGACGTGACAAGGTGTTTAGTGGTATCAGAGCTCAGGTTTGGCTAATGTATTAGTTACCTAATATATTAGACAAGCTTGACTCGAACTAGGATCGGCTCAACATTTTACCAACCATGCATGCATGAATGAATTATAACCAACATTAATCTGGATATAAGTCTTATTCCTTTCATTTTGATCCCTTCTTATTTCTTTGATTCCTTTATTTGTCCATCTTTTTCAGTCATCCTCTTTGATTGATCTCTTGTTGGGTATGAATTCATTGTTTCGTACCCTTATTTCTTGATTTTGATGTCATCCATTCTTTTTTAATTTTCTGCTTGGTCCGTCAGTCGGCATCGTTGGATGTTATCGGCAGAGCCTTCCCCAATCAGAGTGGCGCAACAGAAGCGTGGTGGGCCCATAACCCACAGGTTCCAGGATTCTCTTGTAGTTTCTCCTTGCCCGCATTGTTTGCTTCTCTCTATTCCTTATACTCGTCTTCATTCGTTAACTCATTTGCTTGGTTCATCTTTTTCTTGTCCATCCTTTCTTCGATTCCAGCTTTATCTATTTGTAACCTCTATTTTTCACTTTTGGTATTTTTGAGAATTTTTTTTTTGTGGATTATTATATTCCATTGTATTTTTCGGAACAATATATTTAATTATTTTTATTTTATATTATTTTTCTGGCATTTTGATCTCCGTGTGCTGTTTGTGCGCCGATCGTCCGTTTTCGCCATTTTGAGGTATTTTTCTTATTTTCTTGGTCCCGTTCATGTTTAAATATTATTTTTGGGTCATGGTGGATTTTTAGAGGAGTTTTGGTCAATTTGAGATTTTTGGCCCTTACGGAGACTTTTAGGAGCCATAGGGTTCATTGCATCTTGTATCCCCATTTAAAATCTACCCAATATCCATTATCCAATTGTACACCCATTTAATCCTACTGATATCCACTACCCATTAACCCACATTTGATCTCCTATATATATCCCTAAACACTAAATAATCCCTAACCCTAATATTATTTCTCTCTCCCTCTCCTATCTAAAACCGGCCTCCCCTACCCTAGTACCCCCCGGCCAGCCTTCAAAAACCCCAGGCCGACACCTCCCCTCTCCTCTCTTGCCTTGGCCGATCACCAAAAACCCTTCCATCCATTATTCTATTCTACTTCGCACCATTAATACTTCGTCTCTCCTCCTTCTTGTGGCCGGCAAGCACCAAGGCTGCACCCAACCATCCCAAAACAACACCTAATCATCTCCCCTCGCTGTTTTGAGTTGTGGGCATCTCCCACTTTGGTTCGTGAGTTAAAGAGATCCATCGTTGGCGCGTTTTGTTCGTGGGTTTCGTTCGAAATCGCGTTAGAGGGCGTCTTGCTCGTGGGTTTTCTTTGCTAGGCTTGGATTCGTCGCTATCGTCGTCACAACAAGGCAAGTAACTTGTACTTAACTTCATTAGTATGATACAAGTAGAAAGTTCACCTAATAGGGTAGTTGAGACTAGAGACGGCCAAAGATCATGTTTTTATTTGTGGGTTTCGTATCTATTGTTCAAAACAGGCCATAGATGACTTAGGACATGGAGTTTGATAGGTTTATGCCTTGGGATTCACCCAAACGCGATTTTGATTGCGTATGCGACATATTGTATACCCGATGTATGTTTGAACACCCATATGAGAAATATTAGATTTTGACATGATAGAAACCCTTAGACATGATATTTAGATAATGGGTAGGCTGCGTTTCGAATTTGGAAGAGTTTGGATGATTTTTGAGGAAGTTATGACGTTTTGAAGTTTGGTTGAGAAATCTGGAAATTTGGGTTGTACTGGATTGATTGCTGTTTTTGCCTAGGTTAGAGTCCGAATCTCAACATAGATATTTGAGAGTAAATTGTAGAGGACTGAACCTATTATCTAACCCCACTGGTTTCGCCCTGTTTGGAGTTCGTATGAATTAACTATGATTATTTTAGTGACTGTATATTGGTAGTTTCCAGTTTCAGTTCGGGGTAGAGTTTATCATCTATTTATTTTCAAGACCCAAGTTATACATGATATCATGCCACAATCCTTTGTCCAGTGTTTCACCATGATGTTAGGTAGTTCCCTGATTTATTTTGTATTTTAAAGATGAGTTTTGGGTGATGATTCGTATCCTTTTCTATGTATCACTTTTGCTGTAAACTGCGCGTTGCCATATGTTGAATGCTGTTTTCACCCTAGTTCTAATTACTGTATGAATATTTCATGTGAGATATGAAAGATGTGTAATTGTATCTACTTTCACCTCATTTCAACGGAAGTGGATTTCGATGCGCTGTTTGCAAGATAAGTTCGATCTTGCACAGTAGTGTTGAGAGATTTCAGATCCATCAAAACCAGGACTTGTGTTGTATTCCATTTTTGATATCATATCTATACTTTCTGGAAAATTATGAAAATGATTATTTTGAATCTATATATATAGGGGATTACCCCAGAAATTTTGTGGATTTATTTGATGACTTTGCTTACTGTTTTTATGTGTTGGAAGTCATTCCCCTGTTTTCTGGCTGTACAGGAAATCTGTGTTGAAATGACTTTTAAGCCGTGATGTTGTGAACTAGTGTATATCTTTATTATATTCGTTAGAAGCGTGTGGAAGTCTATTTTCCAGATCCTTCGACGGATCAAGATTTGCATGCTTGTAGCTCTGTAAATCACTGATTTAGTGCTGACTAGTTTTGCTATCCTGATTATGAAACTTGTATATTTTGCTCGTATATGTGGATCTTTATTAACCATGCATGCTGATTTGATAACCTGAACTTATACCTGATCCTACCATGCTTATTTGACACTAGTTTACACGTATGCATGCTTGTTGGACATTAATAACTAAAAGTAATCAAGCCGGGGTATATGGGACAGATCTAGTAGTGGATAGTGCAGAAATGTGTACTCGGAAGAACCTGGTTTGGTTGGAACTTGTTTACATGACATGTGGTGTGTTTGGAGTTGGAGCTTGTTTACATGATATTTGGAGTGTTTGGAGTTGGAGCTTGTTTACATGATACATGGAGCTTGGAGCTCAATTACTTGCTTGTACCTGAGTATACTGTCCTGCATGGTCCCCTACGAAATCTAAAGCAAAACTGTTGTGCTGTAGCAACCATGTAGGATGGGTTGCATGTCGTGCTACCTAGATAGTAATCACACAAGACTTGAACTTAATATAAGAACATGATACATGACATGACACCCACTTGACTACATGATATATGAGACATGATATATGAGACATGAATTACCTGAATATGATACATGATACATGACCACATGACACTTGACACTAGACGCATGTTTATAGGATGCTTGATTTCTGTTGTGACACTTGACACTTTTACCATGCTAGTTTGATTAGGTTGACTTTATACCTATACCTTGTGCTAGTTAGTTATCCCAATCCATGTGCTTGTATCCTACTCTATTTTGTGACCCGGACTTGCCATTGACGGGTACTTGTGTTTTCTCTTTTCCCTCTCCTGCATTCTATGTATTGCAGATTATGGCGGACAGGTTCGCGATGATGCTGGAGATTTGCAGTAGTAGTTGCTTTTGGATAATTATTATCATTTCTGTTTCATGCTAGAACATTATATGTAATTGTGAGACTTGCATTACTTTCGTGCTTGAGACTTGATTATTATTTTGTACTTGGGCGATGTGACCCAAGAGAATTAATTGTTTTCCAGACTCTGTTTATTTGAGAACATGGTATTTAATTTCAAGTAATTGATGTTGGTGAGTTTGATTCAATGTTGCATGTTGGTTCCATTTCTGCTTCCGACTCTGTTAACTCTGATATATATGTCTATATTGCCTGTGATGTGTTGCAAGGATTTCTCGAAACTGCTTAAGGATGATTATAATCATTCGCTGGGCTTTTGTTACGTACTCGTATTCCGTATTTTTGGAAAGCGGGGCGTGACAGGGTTTTCTGTGGTATCAGAGCATCAGGTTTGGCTAATGTGTTAGGCAACTAATATATTAGACAAGCTTCGCTCGAACTGGGATCTGCACAACACTTCACCAACCATACATGCATAAATGAATCAATTATTACCAACTCAGATCTGGATACTAGTCTTATTCCATCCATCTTGATCCCTTCTTATTCATTTCTCTTAATTCCTTGCTTCTTCTATCTTTTTTCGTCGTCCTATTTGTTGATTTCTTCTGGGGTATGAATGCATTCTTTCATACCCATATTCCTTGATGCTGGTGTCGTCCGTTCCTTTCTTTCTGCTTGGTTCGTCGGTTGGCATCGCTGGATGCTATTGGAGTCTTCTCCGATCAGATTGGCGCAGCAGAAGCGTGGTGGGTCCATAACCCACAGGTCCCCGGATCCTTTTGTTGTTTCTCCTTCCTTGCATTGTTTTGGATTCCTCCATCTCAACTACAAGAGACGCAGCCGAACAGCTGAGTGATACTCTCGTAGTGTGGGATTTCTTGGATGTTTTTCCAAATGAATTGCCTGGCTTACCCCCTGATAGGGAAGTAGAATTTGGTATTGATGTTCAGCTTGGAACAGAACCAATATCGAAGGCTCCCTACATGATGGCACCAGTTGAGCTGGTAGAGCTTAAGGTGCAGATTCAGGAGTTGCTTGATTTGGGTTTCATCAGATCTAGTGTTTTGCCATGGGGTGCTCCAGTCCTTTTTGTTGATAAGAAGGATGGTTGTCGTCGGATGTGCATGGATAACCGAGAGCTGAATAGAGTTACGGTGAAGAATCGGTATCCGTTGCCCAGGATTGATGATTTGTTTGATCAGCTGAGTGGGGCTTCTGTTTTCTCGAAGTTGGATCTTCGTTCTGGATATCGCCAAGTTAAGGTGAAGGCTGTAGACATACCGAAGACTGCTTTCAGGACTAGATACGGGCACTATGAGTATCTCGTGATGCCGTTCGGAGTTACTAACGCGCCGGCTGTGTTCATGAGTCTTATGAACCGGGTGTTCTCGCAGTATTTGGATAAGTTCGTGGTGGTCTTTATCGATGATATTTTGGTGTATTCTAAGAATCGGGAAGATCATGCTGAGCATCTTAGAGTGGTTCTGCAGACTATGAGAGAGCATAAGCTCTATGGGAAGCTGAGCAAGTGTGAGTTTTGGCTCGACAGAATTTCTTTCTTGGGGCATATTGTTTCTGGCGATGGTATTTCTGTGGATCCTGCCAAGATTGAGGCTGTGAAGGATTGGCCTATTTCCAAGTCAGTTTCAGAAGTCAGGAGTTTTCTGGGTTTGGCTGGCTATTATCGGAAGTTCGTTCAGGATTTTTCGAAGATAGCAGGACCTTTGACTAAATTGACTGGGAAGGATCAGAAATTTTTTTGGTCGGATGAGTGCAATGTGGCTTTCATTGAGTTGAAGGATAGACTGACGTCAGCGCCTGTGTTGACTATTCCAGATGGTTCAGGCGGATTTGTGGTTCACTGTGATGCTTCTGGTAAGGGTCTTGGAGCAGTTCTTATGCAGAAGGGCCGCGTTGTTGCGTATGCATCGAGGCAGTTGAGGCCGCATGAGAAGAACTATCCTACTCATGACTTGGAGTTAGCGGCAGTGATTTTTACTTTGAAGCTGTGGAGACATTATTTGCTTGGAAACCGAGTGGAGATCTTTACAGACCACAAAAGTCTCAAGTACGTCTTCACCCAGAAGGAGTTAAATATGAGGAAAAGGTGTTGGTTGGAATTTATGCCGAGTATGACATCAGTTTGCAATACCATCCTGGTAAAGTAAACATGGTGCCTGATGCTTTGAGCAGGAGACCAGCAGTTTCATTTCTTACTCAGCAGAGAGATCTCATTGAGCAGATGAGGAGGTTAAAGCTTGAGATAGTGTTGCCGAGTTCTGGTCGAAGTTGTTTGGCGCTCCAGTTGCAGTCATCTCTTTTCGAGCAGATTAAGGAGGCGCAGGCTAGTGATGCGCAGTTGTAGAAGTTTCGGGCTGAGGTTGAGTCTGGGTCCAGGACGGATATGGTTATTCATGCAGATGGCTCCCTTCGTTTTGGTTCCCGGTTATGTGTCCCGAAGGGTGATGTTTGTCAGAGGTTACTTGAAGAAGCTCACCAGTCTTCGTATTTTATCCATCCTGGCGGTACAAAGATGTATCGGGATTTGAAGCTTCATTTCTGGTGGCAAGGTATGAAGAGGGCTGTGGCTCAGTATGTTGCTCAGTGTTTAGTCTGCCAGCAGGTTAAGGCAGAGCATCAGAGGATCGCTGGACTTCTTCAACCGCTTCCTATTCCAAAGTGGAAGTGGGAACACATCACTATGGATTTTGTGACCGCTTTGCCAAGGAGTCTGAAGGGTCATAATGCTATTTGGGTGATTGTAGACCGTTTGACGAAGAGTGCTCACTTCATTCCTTTTCGTGTCAGTCAATCTACTGAGAGCCTTGCTGAGAGGTATATGCAAGAGATTGTTAGGCTTCATAGGTTCCCAGTTAGCATTGTATCCGACAGGGATACGAGATTCAGATATCAGTTTTGGGAGAGTCTTCAGAGATATTTGGGGAGCAAATTAAAGTACAGTACAGCTTTTCATTCCCAGACTGATGGACAGTCAGAGCGGACTATTCAGATTCTCGAGGACATGTTGAGGTCCTGCATGCTTCAGTTTGGTGGGTCTTGGGAGGATCACTTGCATCTTGTGGAGTTCTCGTACAATAACAGCTTTCAGGCGTGTATTAAAGCTGCTCCGTTCGAGGCACTTTATGGGCGGAAGTGTAGATCGCCAGTATGTTGGGATGATGTTGGCGAGAGGCAGTTGTTGGGTCCAGAGTTGATCACCAAGACAGTGGAGGCAGTGGTTCAGATCAGGAAGCACTTGCAGGCAGCTCAGGACAGGCAGAGACGGTGGGCTGATGTTCATCGCAGGGCATTGGAGTTCGCAGTTGGTGACCATGTTTTTCTCAAAGTATCGCCGTGGCGCGATGTCATTCGGTTCGGTGGCGGGGGCAAGCTTAGCCCGAGATTTATTGGACCGTTTGAGATCTTGGAGCGTGTAATATCCCGGACGGATATTACCGTATATAAATTGATATTTTATTATTATTTTATTATTATTTTGTTTTAATTCCAAAATTAAAATTATTTTGGTGATTTTCACCCGGTTTGTCCATAGACATATCTGTATCCAGATATCGGTCAGTATATATCCGTATTGTATCAAATTGATACCGTGATCTTCCGAACTAATAATAAAATTTATTTTATTATTATTTCCAAGATTTAATTATTTTTATACGGATTATGCGAAGATTTTCAGTATACAGACATATAGGCGCACACACGTGTAGTATGTCGATTAGTACACCATATAAATTGTGTGTTGTGTATTTTTGGACAACACTTGTTTTGTTATGACAAAACTTAATTAGATGGTTAGGGTTTGATTTAGAGACTAAACCTAGGGTTACAAAGACATAAGAAGGTTAAGAATTCTTCTAGAAAACTTCTCCCCCACATCAACCTCCCCCCCACATAACACCTCCCCCACATTTCTCCTTCTCCCCTAGGTGAGGCCGGCCCAAATTCATGGAGGGGCTTATGTGCAAATGTGTGAGTGCACAATTGCACTTTCCACCCTTCTCTCCTTCTATAAATAGCCCTTCATTCTCCTCCTTCTCTCATTTTAGAAAACAAAAGAAAGGAAGAAAGAAAGAAAGGAAAGGAAAAGAAAGAGAGAAAGTTTCATACTAATTTGAGAGTTCTCTTGTAGGTTTAGTAGAAGATTTCTAAAGCTAGGGGAAGGAGAAGGTTAACTAGCTAGTTCTTCCATCAAAGAAAGAAACAAGGTGGGGGTTTCTTCATGCTTTTGTTGTTTGTTTGTTTGTTTGTTTGTTTGTTTTGTTGTTTGACTTCTTCTTCTCATCCTCTTGTTTTGTTTTCTTTGAGTTTTGTTGGGTGTATGGTTGTGTGAGAATGTAGTAAGAAATAAAAGAGAAAAGTAGTAGTAGTAACTACTAACTTATAAAGATCATAACTTTATTATTTGTAGTTGTTGTTTTGTATGTTATTGGACTAAGAACTCACATATTGCATAATGTTGGACATACAACCCTTATTGGTTGTAGGACTTAACTCACATAAGCATATGAACATTTATTGTACAACCATTGTGGGTTGTAGGACTCTTTATGAAACTTGGACTAATAAGAACATAAGTTCTAATAAAAAGATATTTCCTTGTAAACACTAGTTGTAGAATTAATTAAAAAGATCTTTCTTTTATTTTTAATCACTAGTTGTAATTAATTAAAAAGATCTTTCTTTCATTTTTAATCACTAGTTGTAGCTAATTAAAAAGATCTTTTCTTTTATTCTAATCACTAGTTGTAGTTAATTAAAAAGATCTCTTTTTATTTGATCACTAGTTGTAGATATTAAAAAGATCTTCTTTTATTTTGATCACTAGTTGTAGCTATCTTTTCTTTTTACTAGATGTAAAGTAAAATTAATAAAAAAATAATCTTTTCTTTATCACTAGTAATAATAAAGGTTAGTAAGTAACTAAGTAGTGGTAAGCTAAAATAATAAGTAGTAGTATGTAATGAATGAAGTAGTAGTAGCATGTATGTAATTAATAAGGTAGTAGTATGTTTATGTCCATAAAGTAGTAGTAGTAATAGATAGTTGTATGTGGTGATTTTGTTGTGAATGAAGTAGTAGTAGTAGTAGATAATTGTGTGTTATGTTTTGATTAAAGTAAGAGTAGTAGTAGTAGTAAAATGTAGTAGGATTGCTTCTAAAAATATTTAGAAGCCATAATCCATGCTTAGTTAGTTGTAGGATTGCTTTTAAAAATACCCTACCATGTTTACCATGCTTAGTTAGTTGTAGCTTTGCTTCTAAAAATAATTAGAAGCCATATTCATGCTACTTATGTTGTAGGATCATTTCTAAAAATAATTAGAAACCATATCCATGCTTAATTAGTTGTAGGATTGTTTATAAAAATATCCTACCATGCTTTTAGACTTAAAATGTTGTAGGATTACTTCTAAAAATGTTTAGAAGCCATTTCCATGCTACTAATATTGTAGGATTACTTCTAAAATTATTTAGAAGCCATTTTTATGCTACTTGTGTTGTAGGATCATTTCTAAAAATGATTAGAAGCCTCATTCATGCTTCACATGTTGTAGGATCATTTCTAAAAATAATTAGAAGCCATAATCCATGCTTAGTTAGTTGTAGGATTGCTTTTAAAAATACCCTACCATGTTTACCATGCTTAGTTAGTTGTAGCTTTGCTTCTAAAAATAATTAGAAACCATATTCATGCTACTTATGTTGTAGGATCATTTCTAAAATGATTAGAAGCCTTATTCATGCTTCACATGTTGTAGGATCATTTCTAAAAAATGTTTAGAAGCCATTTCCATGCTTCACATATTGTAGGATCACTCCTAAAAATGTTTAGAGGCCATTTTTATACTACTAATGTTGTAGGATTACTTCTAAAAATGTTTAGAAGCCATTATGCTACTAATATCGTAGGATTACTTCTAAAAATGTTTAGAAGCCATTTTTATACTACTAATGTTGTAGGATCTTGTCTAAAAATGTTTAGAAGCCATATTCATGCTTAATTAGTTGTAGGATTGTTTATAAAAAATAGCCTATCATGCTTTTATACTTAAAATGTTGGAGGATGTATTCTAAAAATATCCTATCATGTTTCATGTTTAGTTAGTTGTAGGATTTATCCTAAAAATATCTAGCATGCCTAATGATGTTAGAATGATGTAGGACAAATTCTAAGAGTTTCCTACCATGCTTGGATCAATTTTACTATGTTTAGGATGTTGTAGGAGCAATGATAAAATTTCTTACCATGTTAGCTTAATTATAGGTAAGTGACATACCATGTTAGTTCAATTGTAGGTATGTAATATACCATGCTAGTTAATTGTAGGTATGTGATATACCATGCTAAAGTTCAAGTATATGCTTAGAACGTTGTAGGAGTAATGTTAGAATACCTACTATGCCTTGGAATGTTGTATGTTATATTAGTATCTATCCGTGCTTGGGTTGTGGTGATTGGTGATGATAAGTAGTAGGCTTTCATGCTCATTCGTAACCTACGCTTGACTATAGTGGACTTCATGTCTAGGTCGTAGTGATCGTTATGCTTAAGCTCGATATGAGTACAAGCATTAATCACATTCATACATAGGAGTATCATGGTGGTTGTGTTATATGATTAGATTGTCGTAGGAATATGCGTGCAATTGTGTGCCGTACTTAAGGCGCTATAAGTTGAGGTAATAAGGATTGGGAAGACCACTAGTGATAGTTGGTCCGATAAAGGCCGTTAGGTCGCCTTCGGATTCTTCCTTAGTGGAATACCGACCATAGAATATTAGTAGACTCTTCTGTTGCTTCTAATATTAGATGACCAAGTTTGTTAGTAAGCACGTTTGGTTGCTTCTAGGATTGATTACCTGTATGGTTGTTTGCACACGGTTGTGCTCGTGCGTGGCTCGACTGGCCCGTATGTAGCTGTGGGTCTCATACGTAGCTTATTCGGCTCGTATAAAGGTGGTTGTCTCGTACGCGGCCCGACCGGCCCGTGCGTAGCTGTTGGTCTCATACACGGCTTATTTGGCTGGTATGTACGTGGTTATCTCCTACGAGGCCCGCCTGGCTCGTGGGTAGTTATCGTTTCATACGTAGCATATTAGCTCGTATGTGGTTGTTACTCGTGTATAGCTGTTAGCTAGTACACAGTTCGTTGTGGGCTATCGACCATCAAGACACAGCGGCATGCATGTATATTCGCACGACCGAGGTCTTGGATCGATGAGCCACGAACCGGATCCGGATGGGTTCTGGTAAGTCTAGGTTGAGCAGCCTAGTAGAGTTGTCTTGCGAAGCCTAATTTAAGGCCTAGCATGTTTTGTTATAATATTATCGTCCCTAGGATCGTCGGGTCAGGGACATCATTAGGGTAGTGACTTATAAAGGTCATCTTGCTCAGACCCTTACCGAAGAGAGAGGAGTTGGTTGTAGGGGGCACCTTACGACCAACTTGTCCCTTGAGGGAGGCCTTAGGTGGTGACATTGGGTTGTACCTTCCCGTCAAAGGGATACGTACGGTGTCGTCTCACAAGTTGGGAGCACGGGTTGCGTATCTCGCTCTGTTAATTCCTGAAATACCGTGGCTGGGGTGCCACAGGATGCATGGTGCAGTCCTGCGCTTGCTATACCCCAGAGAGTGCCACAGGGTAGGCTTCGCGCTGCCCTGCGCTTGCGAAACTCTATGGTTTAATTTTGGAACGATGCCCGATATACTGGGATCGAGTGAGGTCCGGCTTGCCGGGTAGTAGTGGAAAACAGAGACACCATAAGCAGACTGCATAGGGGGACTTGACCCCTTCTGCAACCTCACAGAGTCATGGAGTATTGTCAGGAACAGGTCGTGTACAATTAGAGTTCTTAACGTGGGTTCAATCCCTATATATGGAGAAACGGCTTGAGATGGAGTCGCATGTAGTATGGGCTGCATGTTGCTTTCGGAGACTTGCTGACATTAGAATAGGAAGCGTCCCGTCAAAGGGATACGTACGGTGCCATCTCACAGGTTGAGGACACGGGTTACGTATCTCGCTCTGTTAATTCCTGAAATACCGTGGCTGGGGTGCCACAGGATGCATTGTGCAGTCCTGCGCTTGCGATACCCCAGAGGGTGCCACAGGGTAGGCTTCGCGCTGCCCTGCGCTTGCGAAACCCTATGATTTGGATTTTGGATTAAGGCCCGATACACCGGGCAATAGTGGCAAACATGGACACCACTATATGACTGCAGTGACGGAACTAGACCGCACCTGCAACCTTGTTGAGTGAGGTCCGGCATGCCGGGTAGTAGTGGAAAACGGAGACACCATGAGCAGACTGCATAGGAGGACTTGACCCCTTTTGCAACCTCACAGAGTCATGGAGTATTGTCAGGAACGGGTTGTGTATAATTAGTTCTATTTAAATATTGCATTAGAGTCTAGCCATAGCACTCACGAACACTTAAACTACACCAGCACCATTGCTATATTTTGTATATTGTTTGGAAGATTCGCTGCTATATGATCAGCCTTTAAGCGTCAGTGAATACTGACGTCCCCACTTCCATAGGTACTGGATCGCCAAAGTACAAAGGCGAAATTCAAGAGGACTCAAGGCAAGGAAAACAAGGAGTCAGTATTAAGTTTAGTTCCGCTGCAAAATATGTATTGATTCTGTATTAGTTAAGAAGTACTCTGATGTAAGATGTGGAGGTTGTAATACTTAGAAATGTAAAGGCAATATTGTAACTCCATTGTAAAGTATTACAGTTGTATAGTATTCAGACTTGTAACACATTGTGGATTGAATAAAAAGTTTTAAATTCTCCTGTTTTTTCTGTGTATTGTGACTAATTGAAGAAAAGGTCTTGGCTCGTGTCACGGTTTCCCAGTATCGGAAATCGGGGCGCTACAGAGTGGTATCAGAGCTAACTTCAATTTACAGTCCAACACTGCAGGAAAATTAAACTTGGATGCCCTTTAGGAGTCGGGTCTTAGTTAGTTATAGGCAGTTGTAATTCATATTGTTGTTCCTTTCAACTTATGTTTTATGATTTTCCTATATCTGAACTAATTCCAGTATATGTATTTTAGGATGGCATTCGAAGATATCCTAACCGAGGATGTATTGATGGAAGAGATTGAGCCGAATGCAATGGAGGATCCGATAATCTCGAATGAGGAGCCGAAGGAGATTTCACCACAAGTTAACCTCAAGATGAACTCGCCTTCACCACCGCAAGGGCCAAGTATGGATCAACGCAGGACGGCGGCGGCCAGCATATATCGAGAAATGAGGAAGCTAATGAAGTACGTAGCCAGGATAGATCGTCAAGCTAAGCAACTGGGTGATGCTTGTATAGCTACATTAGCATGCTTGGCGGAGGAGCGGGGATATTTCAACGCCAGATTGGCACAACTGCGACGTGAGTGGGAGCAAGTTCTAGAGACCGCCAAGGTTTTAGTATGCCATTTCTGTGAGGAGGATGGGCACGAGAAATCAGTCTGTCCACAACGACAAGGAAAAAGGCCTACACCAGCGTCAGGATTCGAGAAACAAGGTCCGAAGCAGAAGACTCAGAAAACAAAGGGCAAACTTGGAGGTGCCAACCCGAAAAGATGTTTTCTATGTAGTGAGCAAGGTCATTTCATGAGTCAGTGCCCGAAAAAGGACCCTCAGATGGATACACGTGTCTATTACAGGTGCGGAGAGATTGGTCATATCAGGCCAAATTGCCTCCAGTTTCCCAAGAATAGTAGCGGTATATTAGCCCTGAGAATGGATAACAAAGGGAAGGAGCCTGTCCCCCAAGAGTAAAAGTCCGCACTCGTTAAAGGCAAGCTGAAGTAGGTAGTAGAGCCAGTACCACTATGTGTATATGGAACTGCAACTAAGTCTAAAGGTTGCATCTTTTGAAGTTTATTTTGGACGGAAGAAGTTATATATGATGTAACACTTTTTGTAACCCGTCGGATTTATATATATAAAATCTAGGCAACTGTTTTGTTCAACTTGGTTCATCATAATCTTCTGTCTAAATTATTTTTCCAATAGTTGAAGTATGTATGGGAGGCAACTCAAGAATCAGTTCGGTTAATTACACCACATGAAGTGTAAAAATTCCAGGAGAGAATCCTGAAAGTTGGAAGTGATGTTCATCGGACACGTCCTATTCTAAGGAGGGAGTAGCTACCAAATTGCAAAGGTCGGGTTCTTTGGAGAACCAGTTCATGGATGAGCCACTCGGGAGCCGAAAAGCGGTATAAGCTTTCTTTCCCCAAGTAATTAGGGTATGAGTGTTTGCCTGTTTTCCTAACTTAACGTAGTTCTGAGGACAGAACTATTCTAAGGAGGGAGTATTGTAATATCCCGGACGGATATTACCGTATATAAATTGATATTTTATTATTATTTTATTATTATTTTGTTTTAATTCCAAAATTAAAATTATTTTGGTGATTTTCACCCGGTTTGTCCATAGACATATCTGTATCCAGATATCGGTCAGTATATATCCGTATTGTATCAAATTGATACCGTGATCTTCCGAACTAATAATAAAATTTATTTTATTATTATTTCCAAGATTTAATTATTTTTATACGGATTATGCGAAGATTTTCAGTATACAGACATATAGGCGCACACACGTGTAGTATGTCGATTAGTACACCATATAAATTGTGTGTTGTGTATTTTTGGACAACACTTGTTTTGTTATGACAAAACTTAATTAGATGGTTAGGGTTTGATTTAGAGACTAAACCTAGGGTTACAAAGACATAAGAAGGTTAAGAATTCTTCTAGAAAACTTCTCCCCCACATCAACCTCCCCCCCACATAACACCTCCCCCACATTTCTCCTTCTCCCCTAGGTGAGGCCGGCCCAAATTCATGGAGGGGCTTATGTGCAAATGTGTGAGTGCACAATTGCACTTTCCACCCTTCTCTCCTTCTATAAATAGCCCTTCATTCTCCTCCTTCTCTCATTTTAGAAAACAAAAGAAAGGAAGAAAGAAAGAAAGGAAAGGAAAAGAAAGAGAGAAAGTTTCATACTAATTTGAGAGTTCTCTTGTAGGTTTAGTAGAAGATTTCTAAAGCTAGGGGAAGGAGAAGGTTAACTAGCTAGTTCTTCCATCAAAGAAAGAAACAAGGTGGGGGTTTCTTCATGCTTTTGTTGTTTGTTTGTTTGTTTGTTTGTTTGTTTTGTTGTTTGACTTCTTCTTCTCATCCTCTTGTTTTGTTTTCTTTGAGTTTTGTTGGGTGTATGGTTGTGTGAGAATGTAGTAAGAAATAAAAGAGAAAAGTAGTAGTAGTAACTACTAACTTATAAAGATCATAACTTTATTATTTGTAGTTGTTGTTTTGTATGTTATTGGACTAAGAACTCACATATTGCATAATGTTGGACATACAACCCTTATTGGTTGTAGGACTTAACTCACATAAGCATATGAACATTTATTGTACAACCATTGTGGGTTGTAGGACTCTTTATGAAACTTGGACTAATAAGAACATAAGTTCTAATAAAAAGATATTTCCTTGTAAACACTAGTTGTAGAATTAATTAAAAAGATCTTTCTTTTATTTTTAATCACTAGTTGTAATTAATTAAAAAGATCTTTCTTTCATTTTTAATCACTAGTTGTAGCTAATTAAAAAGATCTTTTCTTTTATTCTAATCACTAGTTGTAGTTAATTAAAAAGATCTCTTTTTATTTGATCACTAGTTGTAGATATTAAAAAGATCTTCTTTTATTTTGATCACTAGTTGTAGCTATCTTTTCTTTTTACTAGATGTAAAGTAAAATTAATAAAAAAATAATCTTTTCTTTATCACTAGTAATAATAAAGGTTAGTAAGTAACTAAGTAGTGGTAAGCTAAAATAATAAGTAGTAGTATGTAATGAATGAAGTAGTAGTAGCATGTATGTAATTAATAAGGTAGTAGTATGTTTATGTCCATAAAGTAGTAGTAGTAATAGATAGTTGTATGTGGTGATTTTGTTGTGAATGAAGTAGTAGTAGTAGTAGATAATTGTGTGTTATGTTTTGATTAAAGTAAGAGTAGTAGTAGTAGTAAAATGTAGTAGGATTGCTTCTAAAAATATTTAGAAGCCATAATCCATGCTTAGTTAGTTGTAGGATTGCTTTTAAAAATACCCTACCATGTTTACCATGCTTAGTTAGTTGTAGCTTTGCTTCTAAAAATAATTAGAAGCCATATTCATGCTACTTATGTTGTAGGATCATTTCTAAAAATAATTAGAAACCATATCCATGCTTAATTAGTTGTAGGATTGTTTATAAAAATATCCTACCATGCTTTTAGACTTAAAATGTTGTAGGATTACTTCTAAAAATGTTTAGAAGCCATTTCCATGCTACTAATATTGTAGGATTACTTCTAAAATTATTTAGAAGCCATTTTTATGCTACTTGTGTTGTAGGATCATTTCTAAAAATGATTAGAAGCCTCATTCATGCTTCACATGTTGTAGGATCATTTCTAAAAATAATTAGAAGCCATAATCCATGCTTAGTTAGTTGTAGGATTGCTTTTAAAAATACCCTACCATGTTTACCATGCTTAGTTAGTTGTAGCTTTGCTTCTAAAAATAATTAGAAACCATATTCATGCTACTTATGTTGTAGGATCATTTCTAAAATGATTAGAAGCCTTATTCATGCTTCACATGTTGTAGGATCATTTCTAAAAAATGTTTAGAAGCCATTTCCATGCTTCACATATTGTAGGATCACTCCTAAAAATGTTTAGAGGCCATTTTTATACTACTAATGTTGTAGGATTACTTCTAAAAATGTTTAGAAGCCATTATGCTACTAATATCGTAGGATTACTTCTAAAAATGTTTAGAAGCCATTTTTATACTACTAATGTTGTAGGATCTTGTCTAAAAATGTTTAGAAGCCATATTCATGCTTAATTAGTTGTAGGATTGTTTATAAAAAATAGCCTATCATGCTTTTATACTTAAAATGTTGGAGGATGTATTCTAAAAATATCCTATCATGTTTCATGTTTAGTTAGTTGTAGGATTTATCCTAAAAATATCTAGCATGCCTAATGATGTTAGAATGATGTAGGACAAATTCTAAGAGTTTCCTACCATGCTTGGATCAATTTTACTATGTTTAGGATGTTGTAGGAGCAATGATAAAATTTCTTACCATGTTAGCTTAATTATAGGTAAGTGACATACCATGTTAGTTCAATTGTAGGTATGTAATATACCATGCTAGTTAATTGTAGGTATGTGATATACCATGCTAAAGTTCAAGTATATGCTTAGAACGTTGTAGGAGTAATGTTAGAATACCTACTATGCCTTGGAATGTTGTATGTTATATTAGTATCTATCCGTGCTTGGGTTGTGGTGATTGGTGATGATAAGTAGTAGGCTTTCATGCTCATTCGTAACCTACGCTTGACTATAGTGGACTTCATGTCTAGGTCGTAGTGATCGTTATGCTTAAGCTCGATATGAGTACAAGCATTAATCACATTCATACATAGGAGTATCATGGTGGTTGTGTTATATGATTAGATTGTCGTAGGAATATGCGTGCAATTGTGTGCCGTACTTAAGGCGCTATAAGTTGAGGTAATAAGGATTGGGAAGACCACTAGTGATAGTTGGTCCGATAAAGGCCGTTAGGTCGCCTTCGGATTCTTCCTTAGTGGAATACCGACCATAGAATATTAGTAGACTCTTCTGTTGCTTCTAATATTAGATGACCAAGTTTGTTAGTAAGCACGTTTGGTTGCTTCTAGGATTGATTACCTGTATGGTTGTTTGCACACGGTTGTGCTCGTGCGTGGCTCGACTGGCCCGTATGTAGCTGTGGGTCTCATACGTAGCTTATTCGGCTCGTATAAAGGTGGTTGTCTCGTACGCGGCCCGACCGGCCCGTGCGTAGCTGTTGGTCTCATACACGGCTTATTTGGCTGGTATGTACGTGGTTATCTCCTACGAGGCCCGCCTGGCTCGTGGGTAGTTATCGTTTCATACGTAGCATATTAGCTCGTATGTGGTTGTTACTCGTGTATAGCTGTTAGCTAGTACACAGTTCGTTGTGGGCTATCGACCATCAAGACACAGCGGCATGCATGTATATTCGCACGACCGAGGTCTTGGATCGATGAGCCACGAACCGGATCCGGATGGGTTCTGGTAAGTCTAGGTTGAGCAGCCTAGTAGAGTTGTCTTGCGAAGCCTAATTTAAGGCCTAGCATGTTTTGTTATAATATTATCGTCCCTAGGATCGTCGGGTCAGGGACATCATTAGGGTAGTGACTTATAAAGGTCATCTTGCTCAGACCCTTACCGAAGAGAGAGGAGTTGGTTGTAGGGGGCACCTTACGACCAACTTGTCCCTTGAGGGAGGCCTTAGGTGGTGACATTGGGTTGTACCTTCCCGTCAAAGGGATACGTACGGTGTCGTCTCACAAGTTGGGAGCACGGGTTGCGTATCTCGCTCTGTTAATTCCTGAAATACCGTGGCTGGGGTGCCACAGGATGCATGGTGCAGTCCTGCGCTTGCTATACCCCAGAGAGTGCCACAGGGTAGGCTTCGCGCTGCCCTGCGCTTGCGAAACTCTATGGTTTAATTTTGGAACGATGCCCGATATACTGGGATCGAGTGAGGTCCGGCTTGCCGGGTAGTAGTGGAAAACAGAGACACCATAAGCAGACTGCATAGGGGGACTTGACCCCTTCTGCAACCTCACAGAGTCATGGAGTATTGTCAGGAACAGGTCGTGTACAATTAGAGTTCTTAACGTGGGTTCAATCCCTATATATGGAGAAACGGCTTGAGATGGAGTCGCATGTAGTATGGGCTGCATGTTGCTTTCGGAGACTTGCTGACATTAGAATAGGAAGCGTCCCGTCAAAGGGATACGTACGGTGCCATCTCACAGGTTGAGGACACGGGTTACGTATCTCGCTCTGTTAATTCCTGAAATACCGTGGCTGGGGTGCCACAGGATGCATTGTGCAGTCCTGCGCTTGCGATACCCCAGAGGGTGCCACAGGGTAGGCTTCGCGCTGCCCTGCGCTTGCGAAACCCTATGATTTGGATTTTGGATTAAGGCCCGATACACCGGGCAATAGTGGCAAACATGGACACCACTATATGACTGCAGTGACGGAACTAGACCGCACCTGCAACCTTGTTGAGTGAGGTCCGGCATGCCGGGTAGTAGTGGAAAACGGAGACACCATGAGCAGACTGCATAGGAGGACTTGACCCCTTTTGCAACCTCACAGAGTCATGGAGTATTGTCAGGAACGGGTTGTGTATAATTAGTTCTATTTAAATATTGCATTAGAGTCTAGCCATAGCACTCACGAACACTTAAACTACACCAGCACCATTGCTATATTTTGTATATTGTTTGGAAGATTCGCTGCTATATGATCAGCCTTTAAGCGTCAGTGAATACTGACGTTCCCACTTCCATAGGTACTGGATCGCCAAAGTACAAAGGCGAAATTCAAGAGGACTCAAGGCAAGGAAAACAAGGAGTCAGTATTAAGTTTAGTTCCGCTGCAAAATATGTATTGATTCTGTATTAGTTAAGAAGTACTCTGATGTAAGATGTGGAGGTTGTAATACTTAGAAATGTAAAGGCAATATTGTAACTCCATTGTAAAGTATTACAGTTGTACAGTATTCAGACTTGTAACACATTGTGGATTGAATAAAAAGTTTTAAATTCTCCTGTTTTTTCTGTGTATTGTGACTAATTGAAGAAAAGGTCTTGGCTCGTGTCACGGTTTCCCAGTATCGGAAATCGGGGCGCTACAGAGCGAGTAGGCAAGGTGGCCTATCGTCTCGCATTGCCGCCAGCTTTATCGGGAGTGCACGATGTTTTCCATGTCTCACAACTCAGGAGGTATATCCGAGATGAGAGCCACGTGATCGAATATTCAGAGTTGACTGTACGGCCAGATTTGACTTGTGAGATTCCGCCTGTTGCTATTGTGGATCGGCGGGAGAAAGTGCTTAAGAACAAGGTCATTAAGCTGGTTCGTGTCGCTTGGAATCCTCACTCGCCTAGTGAGTCGACATGGGAGTTGGAGGAGGAAATTCAGCAGAAGTTTCCTCACTTGTTTGAGTAGTTGGTTGTTTTGTTTTGGTTGTTTTGATTTTTCTTGGGGTTATCCTATGTACCTTTCTTTTTAATTTCGAGGACGAAATTTTCTTGTAGGGGGGTAGGATTGCAACCTCTGTTTTTCACTTTTGGTATTTTTGAGAATATTTTTTCTTTTGTGGATTATTATATTCCATTGTATTTTTCGGAACAATATATTTAATTATTTTTATTTTATATTATTTTTCTGGCATTTTGATCTCCGTGTGCTGTTTGTGCGCCGATCGTCCGTTTTCGCCATTTTGAGATATTTTTCTCATTTTCTTGGTCCCGTTCATGTTTAAATATTATTTTTGGGTCATGGTGGATTTTTAGAGGAGTTTTGGTCAATTTGAGATTTTTGGCCCTTAAGGAGATTTTTAGGAGCCATAGGGTTCATTGCATCTTGTATCCCCATTTGAAATCTACCCAATATCCATTACCCAATTGTACACCCATTTAATCCTACTGATATCCACTACCCATTAACCCACATTTGATCTCCTATATATACCCCTAAACACTAAATAATTCCTAACCCTAATATTATTTCTCTCTCCCTCTCCTATCTAAAACCGGCCTCCCCTACCCTAGTACCCCCCGGCCAGCCTTCAAAAACCCCAGGCCGACACCTCCCCTCTCCTCTCTTGCCTTGGTCGATCACCAAAAACCGTTCCATCCATTATTCTATTCTACTTCGCACCATTAATACTTCGTCTCTCCTCCTTCTTGTGGCCGGCAAGCACCAAGGCTGCACCCAACCATCCCAAAAAAGCACCTAATCATCTCCCCTCGCTGTTTTGAGTTGTGGGCATCTCCCACTTTGGTTCGTGAGTTAAAGAGATCCTTCGTTGGCGCGTTTTGTTCGTGGGTTTCATTCGAAATCGCGTTAGAGGGCGTCTTGCTCGTGGGTTTTCTTTGCTAGGCTTGGATTCGTCGCTATCGTCGTCACAACAAGGCAAGTAACTTGTACTTAACTTCATTAGTATGATACAAGTAGAAAGATCACCTAATAGGGTAGTTGAGACTAGAGACGGCCAAAAATCATGTTTTTATTTGTGGGTTTCGTATCTATTGTTCAAAACAGGCCATAGATGACTTAGGACATGGCGTTTGATAGGTTTATGCCTTGGGATTCACCCAAACGCGATTTTGATCGCGTATGCGACATATTGTATACCCGATGTATGTTTGAACACCCATATGAGAAATATTAGATTTTGACATGATAGAAACCCTTAGACATGATATTTAGATAATGGGTAGGCTGCGTTTCGAATTTGGAAGATTTTGGATGATTTTTGAGGAAGTTATGACGTTTTGAAGTTTGGTTGAGAAATCTGGAAATTTGGGTTGTACTGGATTGATTGCTGTTTTTGCCTAGGTTAGATTCCGAATCTCAACATGGATATTTCAGAGTAAATTGTAGAGGACTGAACCTATTATCTAACCCCACTGGTTTCGCCCCGTTTGGAGTTCGGATGAATTAACTATGATTATTTTAGTGACTGTATATTGGTAGTTTCCAGTTTCAGTTCGGGGTAGAGTTTATCATCTATTTATTTTCAAGACCCAAGTTATACATGATATCATGCCACAATCTTTTGTCCAGTGTTTCACCATGATGTTAGGTAGTTCCCTGATTTATTTTGTATTTGAAAGATGAGTTTTGGGTGATGATTCGTATCCTTTTCTATGTATCACTTTTGCTGTAAACTGCGCGTTGCCATATGTTGAATGCTGTTTTCACCCTAGTTCTAATTACTGTATGAATATTTCATGTGAGATATGAAAGATGGGTAATTGTATCTACTTTCACCTTGTTTCAACGGAAGTGGATTTCGATACGCTGTTTGCAATATAAGTTCGATCTTGCACAGCAGTGTTGAGAGATTTCAGATCCATCAAAACCAGGACTTGTGTTGTATTCCATTTTTGATATCATATCTATACTTTCTGGAAAATTATGAAAATGATTATTTTGAATCTATATATATAGGGGATTACCCCAGAAATTTTGTGGGTTTATTTGATGACTTTGCTTGCTGTTTTTATGTGTTGGAAGTCATTCCCCTGTTTTCTGGCTGTACAGGAAATCTGTGTTGAAATGACTTTTAAGCCGTGATGTTGTTAACTAGTGTATATCTTTATTATATTCGTTAGAAGCGTGTGGAAGTCTATTTTCCAGATCCTTCGACGGATCAAGATTTGCATGCTTGTAGCTCTGTAAATCACTGATTTAGTGCTGACTAGTTTTGCTGTCCTGATTATGAAACTTGTATATTTTGCTCGAATATGTGGATCTTTATTAACCATGCACGCTGATTTGATAACCTGAACTTATACCTGATCCTACCAGGCTTATTTGACACTAGTTTACACGTATGCATGCTTGTTGGACATTAATAACTAAAAGTAATCAAGCCGGGATATATGGGACAGATCTAGTAGTGATAGTGCAGAAATGTGTACTCGGAAGAACCTGGTTTGGTTGGAACTTGTTTACATGACATGTGGTGTGTTTGGAGTTGGAGCTTGTTTACATGATATTTGGAGTGTTTGGAGTTGGAGCTTGTTTACATGATACATGGAGCTTGGAGCTCAATTACTTGCTTGTACCTGAATATACTGCCCTGCATGGTCCCCTACGAAATCTAAAGCGAAATTGTTATGCTGTAGCAACCATGTAGGATGGGTTGCATGTTGTGCTACCTAGATAGTTATCACACAAGACTTGAACTTAATACAAGAACATGATACATGACATGACACCCACTTGACTACATGATATATAAGACATGATATATGAGACATGAATTACCTGAATATGATACATGATACATGACCACATGACACTTGACACTAGACGCATGTTTATAGGATGCTTGATTTCTGTCGTGACACTTGACACTTTTACCATGCTAGTTTGATTAGGTTGACTTTATACCTAAACCTTGTGCTAGTTAGTTATCCCAATCCATGTGCTTGTATCCTACTCTATTTTGTGACCCGGACTTGCCATTGACGGGTACTTGTGTTTTCTCTTTCCCCTCTCCTGCATTCTATGTATTGCAGATTATGGCGTACAGGTTCGCGATGATGCTGGAGATTTGCAATAGTAGTTGCTTTTGGATAATTATTATCATTTCTGTTTCATGCTAGAACATTATATGTAATTGTGAGACTTGCATTACTTTCGTGCTTGAGACTTGATTATTATTTTGTACTTGGGCGATGTGACCCAACAGAATTAATTGTTTTCCAGACTCTGTTTATTTGAGAACATGGTATTTAATTTCAAGTAATTTATGTTGGTGAGTTTGATTCAATGTTGCATGTTGGTTCCATTTCCGCTTCCAAACTCTGATATATATGTCTATATTGCATGTGATGTGTTGCAAGGATTTCTCGAAACAGCTTAAGGATGATTATAATCATTCGCTGGGCTTTTGTTACGTACTCGTATTCCGTATTTTTGGGAAGCGGGGCGTGACACTATTTCTTTATCTCTTTACTTTGTTATTTTGCAAGTCTTGTGGTGTTTCTTCTTTATTTTTATACCGGTTACTTCTTTCTTGCACTCCTTTTTTCTATCAAGCACCCATTCATTATTTGATTCAATTCTCCCTGCCATTTCTCGCTTTGACTCTAGTTCTACCTACTCCCTTCTAGCTTTGTTATCTTGTGTTGTTCCCTTCCTTTTGATACTGTTTATTTTCTTTCATGAATTTGTTTGACCTCATTGTTACCCGCTTCCTTCTTTTTCTGGTATTGCCACTGCTTTGTTCATTTTCCTTTTATCCTTTGTTTGGTTACCCTCCCCCAAGTTTGCTTTTGCCTTGTCCTATGTACTGCCTAAGCAACTTTCGAGGAAGAAATTTTGTGGTAAGGTGGGTAGGATTCGTAACCCCTATTTTTTATTTTCTGTATTTTGGGTCTATTTTCTTTTCTGTATATTATCTAGGTTTGGGTTCCTTATAAAATTTTCCATTTTCTTTAATTCAGGTTATTTCCAAAATATTTTGTATCTCTAGTTAAAAACAATCTTTTTTCATTAATTGTATTTATTGTTATTTTCAAAATATTTTAATATTATAATACAAATCCTATTTGTGTAATTATTATTATTATCAATATTATTACTATTACAGTTATTTCTATTTTATTATTATTATTATTATTATTATTATTATTATTATTATTATAAATATTATTATGATTATTGTTATTTTTCTGCTATTGTTATTAATATTATTACCTTTCATTGTTAATTTAAAAATCTATTTCTACTTTTAATTGTATTCGTAGTTATGACCAATAAATTTCATACTGTAGTACAAAATGTGTTTTGTTAAATAATTCTACATATTTATTGGTTATTTTATTTTTCCTAATGGATTTAAACCCATTATTCTATTGGATTTAATACCCTATATTCTATCAAACCCAACTACCCATTATATACCTTATACCCTACCCGAAACCCATCAGCACCTTACCCAAACCCGGTTACTCATCCACCCAGCCGTCACCTTCACAAACTTACCCTAAATTTTACCTTACCTATATATACTACCCCCCTGTTACACTATTCTAAACCTCAGCCGCCTATCATACCCACACCCCGTGCTCTATCCGTTCTCCTTCTCCCGGTGCCTTCAACGCGCCACCCTGCCCTCCAACCTGCGTCCCGCTCGAGCTGCCCCCTACCTCCTTCCCTATCCTGCAGCGTTGCTGCCTCACCCCATCGCCCTGCACCAAAGCAGCAACCGCATCGCCTTCAACCGACGCCAGCGCTTCCGCATCTCCTCGTCCCTGTGCTACTCCTCCCGAGCGCCGCTAGCAACTGCCGCACCAGTTGCCAACCACCGTAGTCACTAGCGAGCTTCTGCAGCATTGTCAGCAGCACTCCTCTACAGCCCTTCCCGTCGTTGTTTCTCCGCCCTCTGCCTGGCCGCAGCGCGCAGCTCCCTTGTGCCGTCGCGAGCAATGGTGACAGCATAAAGCAGCCATGGAGTCACTGTTGATTTGGTTTTTATCATCTTCGTTGTGGGACGTCGATCATCATGATCATCATCATCATGCTTGAATGGATGTGGGCCTTCCGATCTCATCTTGATCATCACGATCATAATGATCATCAACTTTCTTTGATCGCAGTCATTCGGTCGATCGATCTTGATCATCATCATCATCTTCATCATCAAGGAGATCTGACCGTCCGATCTGATCCGATCATCTTGATCTTGCTCTTCGATCTCAGCCGTCCGATTTTGTGTTCGTGATCTCGATCGTCTTCATCTTGTTCGTGATCCTGTTCGTGTCTGCTTGCTAGTGATTTTGTGTTCGTGTTCTAGGAATCTGTTCTCGTTATTCTTGCAATTGTGTCGTTTTTGTCATCGTCTTTCAGGCAAGTAACTTGTATTCTTTTCTTTGTGTAATACAAGTACTAAATACCACCTGTAATGTAGTTGGGTTCTAGAGACAATTCGTGTGTGAATCCTCTATTATATATTGTCTTTATTGTGTTGATTAGACCATAGTTGCCTCACGACATACATGACATGAAACAACTAGGGATGACCACTTTTTGGATGTATATATGCATGCTATTTTGTGATATCGTGTGCTTGATGTGTTATTCGTGTTATAACTTGTCATGGACTTGCAAAATACCCTATACGATGTTGTTTGGACATCCAGTACACCATATTTCATGTTGGTTATGATTTGGACAATTTTCGTATGATCTATGTTGATTTGTGTATGAGGAACAATTCTGTATTTTCTGTTACCCAATTTTCATTCAGTATTTTAAACCCTATTAAGGTCAGCTTATGAAAATATTTGTGCCCATGAACTGTAGAGAATTCTATCTATTTTTCAACCCTTGTGACATATCTCAGTTTCGTTTTACGAGTTGTGAGTTATGTCTATTTTACTACAGAGGTGTAGAGAGATTTCCAGATTTTGTTTTTTATTAATTCTGAAAAATAATCTATTTTATCGTGATGTTAAAAGTATTATTTTGATCCAATATTTTGCACAATACAACTAGACCTGATTGGGATTAGCCCTGAATTTTTGTGGATTTATTTGATGAGTTTTACAAACTGTTCAATGTTTCCAAACAATTACTATACATGCAAAATTCTCATACTGTTCAGTAAAGAACCTGATTTTCGACCTAATTCTACTTGCTGTTTGTAAAATATATGTGAATATGAAAGTTAGCCTACCATATCTATTTTATCACCCATTTGGCAGATTTGGATTTATATTTTGTAATATATCGCTGTTTTAGTGCTGTAGTGTTTATGATTCCAGATTTGCAAAACTGTCGTGTCTTGATGTTTTCTGATTTTACTTGACTTTTCTATTTATGTTACAAAATTATGAAACTTTATTTTCTGATACTAAACATACTAGGGAATACCCCAAATTTTTTTGTGGATTTAATTAATGAGTTTCCATGCGGTTTTCCTAACTTTGAATACAAACTTCTGATTTCTGCCTAAACGTGTTTTCTGAATTCAAATTAGTTTTGAGACTTGTTGTTGTGAAATACCATATGACTTATATATATTTGCTGGATTCGACCGGGAGTCTATTTTCCAGATTCTTTTACGAATCCAGGGTTTCACTTTTGTAGCAACGAGAATCCCAGTTTTAGTGCAGTACTGTCTTGCTATCCTGAACTAGAATTTTTGTTGTTCAATCCTGTTATGAGTTATCTTTCACCTGTGCATGTTTCTTCTTCAAACTGAACTTGTTACTTGATCATACCAGGTTATTCTTGCCCGTTTTGTGACACGTACATGCCTGTTTAATAATAATAACAAATAATCAAGCCGGGGTTAAGGGAAAGACCTTAGTAGTGGATAATATAGGTATGTGTACTCAGAAGGGGATCCGTATTTCCCATTACTTGCCATCATGTTTCATGATTACTTTATTCATGCTTGTTATTATATGCCGCCATGTTTCATGATTACATGATTCATGCTTGCTATTACTATATATGCCGCCATGTTTCATGACTACATGATTCATGCTTGTTACTACTTGTTGCCATGTTTCATGACTACATGATTCATGCTTGATACTACTTATTTCCACGTTCATGATTACATGACTCATGCTTGTTACTTATTACTTGACTTGACGCCTGAGTACACGGTCCTATAGAAACCCACCACTAGGTCTAAATGAAATTTGCATGTATATAGCAACCAAGTTGTAAAAACTGGGATGCATGAAGTGCTACATAGATAGTTGTAAATACAAGACTTGAATATGATCACTTGACATTTGATACTTGATTACTTGTACATGATACATGATACCTTATACTTGTACATGATACTTGGATTTGACACTTGATACTTGTTTACTTGAAACTTGTTACATGTTACTTGCACTTGTTCATCTTGCCATGCTAGTTGTTCTATTTTGTTGCTATGTCTATTTCATGCTATGTAGTTTATTCTTTCCCATGTACTTGTATCATGCACTACAAGCGGCCTATAACTTGCATTGACGGGAGTTTGTTTCTTTTTCCTCTTTCTGCAATTTATTAAATTGCAGATTTTGGAGACCAGCTGCCATATGGAATAGGCGAGATGAGATACTAGATGCTGGAGTTTGGCTATCATGATTCTTTTGCTATTATTATTATATCTTGTTGTTATTTGAATAATGTATCTTATACTTGGATTTATTTTGTACTTGGGCAATGTGACCCAGGATATTAACTTATTTAGATCTGATTTTTTTTAGATTAATATATTTTGTTTCAAGTAAATTCTACTGGTATTGGTTCATATATGCATGCTTGGTTGACTTTTCTTGCTACCGATTTTGATCGTTCTTGTGAAATGTTGTAAAGTTCTGAACAGCTTATGGATGATGAAAATTATTCGCTGGGCTTAGTCACATATCCGTATTCCGTATTCTCTTTTGGGAAGCAGGGCATGACAGTTGAAGTTATTTTGACAGATGAGAGGGACTATTGCAACATGCATGTTTTCTTATCTGTGATATTAGGGAACTCCCCTATACAAGGATCCAGGTTGTGTAACACATGATTTATTTGAACCGGATTCAAGTCGAACTTCAGGCTCATTTTCAAGCTATAAATGCATGTACATTTAAGAGTTATGAGAGCAAAAAACGTATAGAGAAATGAATTTTATCCTCTTAAAGTTTGCACTTATATTATCATACGCTCTTCTCTACATGCAAGTGAGATTTGTTCTTTTACATCTTTACTTATTAGTTATCACTAAATGTTGTTATTATCTGATGAATGTAATTTCCATTATTTTTATTTCTTCTTCCTTCAAGCCCTTTATTACTTATTATTGCATATGTTGTTTATAAATTAGAAAATCACGATATACTTAATACATTGTACTTATTGTGACAAAATAATTTCTTCATGAGATGATCAAGTCCGACTATAGAGCAATAATTTTACCTACATGCAATTCTTACAGGAAAGCTGAACCGGTGTTGTGTTCTTCCATCATATACATGAAGTAAACGCTAAGCTTATAGCTTTACTTTGGAAAAGTTGGTTGTTTAATGAGTAAGAAGATCACTTTTATATATGGTATCTCTATGTTCCTTCATAGTTTAGGTACTTAATTCTCTTATTACTCATATAGAATATTAAGTCTTTTTGTTCTGTGGTTGTAACCCATGTTCCCGCAAATACTTATTTTCTATGTATTTTCGGTATTTCGATTTTTGTAAATTATTTTTCCGCTTTCAAATTCATTTTGTTAAAATATATTGTTGGATCTTCTATTAAAGTCAATTTTTAATCAGTGATTTTATTTGCAACTAGTTTTCAATGATTTTCATATTGTAATACGAAACTTATTATTAATATTATTATTATGACTTTGATACATATTATGATTATTATTATTGTTACTATCATTATTATTGTTTCTGTTATTATCATTGTTATTAGTAATATTAGTATTAACTATTTTTATTATTATTTTTATTTCTTGATTGTTTATTAAAAATTTAATTCTATTCATTAATCGTATTTGCAGTTATTTTCAAATCATATAATCCTATTTTTACATATGACCTTGTTATTGTTATTGTTATTATTATTATCATTATTATTATAAAATTCTATTGTGTTTGTTAGTATTTGAGTATTAACTCAATGTATACTATTTGATTCATTGTACTATTGTATTACTAATTATTATAATTGATTTAATTATTTACTTAACCTAGATACTAATTGTTTTCCCTATTGGATTTAATCCCTTTAACTGATCTATAGCCCAATACCCTATAGCCCATTATCTTATTGGAAATCAACCTGTTTACCCAATAACCCGTTTACCCCCTAACCCTAATTCATCTCTTATTTAATCCCCTCCTTAACCCTAACCCTAATCACTATCTTAACCTAATCACCTTTTCTAATCGAGCCGCCAACTTCATCCCCTGCCTCCCAACTCCTCTCTCTCTCCCGTCTCCACACATCGACCGCTCGATCACCCCCTCCGACCTCCACCGTCGTGTGGTCCCCGTCCTGTTGCTCGACCACCTCCCTGCTCTGAACCCATCAGCGATTCTCATACCCAACCCATCCTTCGCGAACACCATGCCAGCAACCTCCATGGTGTCTCGACGTTGCCACCGCTTTCCTACGACCTCGACTGTCTGCCTCCCTCACCACAGTCGTGACCACCCGTCGCTGCCCCTTGTCCTCGTCATCTCGATCGTCTCCTCGACCTGATGTCCTCATCACCATCTCCGCTCAACTCCTCGACCACCAGGCACCTCCAACCACCACTGCCATTCACCGCCTGCCCCTTGGCGCCACTCTACCTCCGCTCCCCGTCATCTTCCATTGCCACGCCACCATCCCGAAGCCACCGTCAACTGCACCCCATTTCGTCCCTACCTCTATTTCTTCCCAAAAATAGAGCACCCAGTCGAGCCCCCTCGACGCTGCCACCGTCTCTACGTGCACCACCACTATCCCTGCCGCTGTCAGAGCCGAAGCCCATTAGTGTTGTTGTTTGATCAAGTGATTCCTGATCGTTTGAATCCTGGCCGTCCGATCTCCACTTGATCATCACGATCATGATGATCATCAAGCTTTCTTTGCTCGTAGCCGTTCGATCGGTCGATCTTGATCATCATCATCTTCTTCATCATCAGGGAGTTCTGGACCGTCAGATCTGCACCTAATCATCTTGATCATCGGGATCACATCAGATCTGAGCCATCGATCTCCTTGATCTTGATCTTGATCATTGAATCTCAACCGTCCGACCTCTCAATCTTAATCGTCCTCAAGATGAGTGCCGATCTGTCTGATCATTGTTTGATCATCAACATCAAGATATGTGCCCGATTGTGATCATCTCATCAAGATTTGCTTGGTTTGCGATCGTCGTCGTGTGTCGGAATCCATCTTCCATTATTCTTTTGTTAGATTCATTGTGTACACCCTAAGGTAAGTACCTTGTATAATTTTTCTTTGTATACAAGTACAAAATGCCGCATGTAGTCTTTCTCTAATTTTCTGTTCGTTCTCATGAAGATCTCTTGATAAATCTTGATTTCGTTCGTTGATCCATTCGTAGTCTTTATCCATCGTCCAAAGTTGTCACACACACTACATGAAAATAAACTAGATCTAGCTAGACTCTTGATGCATGTATATATGTTCTTCGTGACCTATGATATGTTGTGTATTTGTTGCATGCTTGGTGTATTAGATGTGTTATCTCGTTGTAAACTTGTTATTACCCGTGCCATGTTGATTTGAATATTTAATATATCATGTCTTGCGTTACATTTTAATTTGTATCTATTATAGATAAGTTGTTTGATAATATGCATGAAAGAATTTCGTTTTGCTGCTGCCCTATTTTGATTCAACGTTTTAGACCCTCTTAAGGTCAGTGAAATACCTTTTTTTGTGAATATGATTCGTAGGCCTCGATGTCTGTTTTCCTTCGAGGATCTCAATTTCGATTTTTAATGTGTGAGTTATCGTTGTTTTATTGCATCTGTGTCGTAATTTCAAGATTCTGAATTATGAGATCGTTACACAATCTATTATATTAAGACTAATGTAAAAATTAAAATTTGGACTTCATATTTTTTTGGGTATGTCTAGACATGACTGGGATCTACCCTTATTCTTTGTATATTTGTTTAATCACTTTCATAAATTATTTCATGCTTGAGAAACTAATTATATAATTGTCAAACTGCATGCTGTTAAGTGAAGAACTCTATTTTTAACCTGATTCCATTCACTTTTGATTTAAACTTTGTGAATATGAAATATAGTCTGGTATGTCTATTTTACAATCCTTTTGACGGATTTTAATTCTAAGTTGTATTTTGTGATTTATTGCTATTTTGGTACTGCTGTGTGTAAGATTTCAGATTTATAAATTTACTGCATCATTCTGTTTTCCAAATTAAATTAACTATGCTATCTGTAATGAAATTTTATGAAATTTTAAATGCTGATACTAGACATGGTAAGGAACCTTCCAAATTTTTCTTAGATTTAATTAGTGTGTTTTTATACCATTTTCATGCTTGTAAGTAAAACTTTACGATTTCAAGCTGAACATGAATTCTGTATAAAACAACACTATTTTGAGCCCTGTTTCTGTAGTTGTTATATGACTTGTGTATATGCGTCGGATTCGGCTGAGAGTCTAGTTTTAGATTTTCTGATGGATCTAGATTTGCATTCCTGTGGTAACAAGAATCTCAGATTTGGTACAGTAGTGTCCTGTTGTCCAGAATTGAATGTCTCGTTGTCCTAGTCTACTATGAGTTGTTTATCACCCGTGCATGTTTCTGTCTGACATGAACCTGTCTCTTATTCTTTCCATGCCATTATTGTCGTGTTTGTGCACATATATCCTTGCTTTGATAATAATAACAAGTAAACAAGCTGGGGTTAAGGGAAAGACCTTAGTAGTGGACAATATAGGTAAGTGTACTCAGAAGGGGACCGTGTTTTCTATTACTTGATGCCATGATTATGTGATTACACGATTCATGCATGTTGTTACTACCTAATTATATGTTGCCATGATTCATGATTACATGATTCATGCTTGTTATTACTACCTAATTATATGAATTCATGATTCGTGATTACATAATGTAATACCCTGATTTTTCAATAAATGAAAAATTATTTATTTTGCACGTGTTGTGCACGTGCAATATTTTGTTTGAATTATTTTATCACAATGTGTATAATTATTTAATGTATTTCTCAAATTATTTTAGTACAAAAGCCTTTCTTTAAAAGCCTTCTTTGATTTAATTAAAAAGCCTTTCTTAAAAAGCCCAAAAGCATTTTTATTTTAATTATTTTTATAAAATTATTTTGGCCCAAAAAGAAAGCCCATGAATTAAGTTATTTTTAATTAAACTTATCATGTAGAAGATTTTTTTTAACAAATGTATTTTTATACAATTTTTGAATGTACATATTTGGCCTAGTTGCATGCACGTGCACTACACGTACACGTGCATTGCACACTTCTTTTGTGAGGCCGGTAGCATTCTTTTTGGAGGGAAATTGAATTTTTGGTGTGGAGAACATGGGGGTAGTTTCAAGGAGGTGGGTAGTTTTCCTAACTCCTACTTTGATCTAAGCCTTTCATTTTGCAACCACCAAGATGATCTTAGCCCTCCATTCCCCTCATTTTTTAGTATAAATACCCCCCCTTCTCATGGCTAATTTTTCATATGCAAAGTATAATTTCTTAAGCTATAGTAATATAATTGTGAGAGTTATAAAAGATAAGAGAGTGTGTGGTTCTTTTGGTTGCTTGGAGCATTCGGTCAAGGGCTTGGGGAAGCATTCGGCTTGGGGAAGCATTCGGCTAGGCTTGGAAGCTTGGAGTGGTGCACTCTTTTGGTTAGGAGGAGGTGTTCTCATCTACTAGGACTCGTTGCTTTTGTGTTTCTCTCCATTAAGGTGGGTAAAATATTTCATATTTCTAATATAGGATTCATGCTAGTTATATTGTCAACACCATACATGGAAAATACTAATAAGAGTCCATTCTAATTAAAAAGTTAGTATGTGAATGGTTTGGAATGATGTGATTAATTGTGTATGTGAAATTCTAGCATGAAAGTAAACTATATGTAGCATTTCCTATGATTGTTAGTTTAATTGAATAATGATGCAATATGGTTAGTATGATGTGTGAAAATCTTCATTTATTTGCTTGTAAATTGTATGGGTGAAACATGACAATTGATTAAGATATTGACACTATGAAATTTGAATAGAAAGTATATTGAATGCTTGAGTTATGAGTATGTAAAATTCATGAGTAGAAGTGGCATAAATGGACCAATGAATTGCTTGTTGTCATCAAAATAGAAATACCCAAACTTAGTAATTTTTGAGTTTGACCTATTCATATGCTACATGAATTATTTTGCTAATATGAGTATGGGAAAATCCAAAGTTGTATGTGGTGTGAATATAGATTAATAAACAGTAAATTATCATGGAAAATTTTGGGAATAAAAGAGAGATTAGAAGGTCAATTGATTTCTTTTTCCAATGTCGAAAATAAAAGGTATGATAGTTTTAATAAACAAATTATTAATTTGGGTGGAGAAAATTATGTTTTTAGTACAAAAATTTATTTTTATACTTGCTGTATGAAGATTAAATAAAGATTATTAAATCTGGAATTTTTCAGTGGTTTGTATAAAGGCAATATGAACCAAATTGATTTGAACATCGAGTTGTTTTCTAAAACAGTGCGATTATGAAACTAATAGAGTTTAACTCAGTACTGTGACAACCTGAGCCAGTGGCTCAGGCGGTCGGTGACTGTGTTCGGTTTCCCTGAGCGGCGTGGTTCGAAACCGGCCCTCACCATCTTTTATCCAATGTGTGTATAAGTATATGTGACTGCGAATTGACAGCACATATACCTATTTCACCCTCTTCTAATCGCTAGCACACGATTGGCCTATTGGCGGGTGCTCTGGCCTTCTTCTCTACCGTGCTGGGTTCGAATCCTGCCCTTAGCACTTTATAAAAACATTTTTTTTGTGAGTTTGGGATGTCCAAAAAATGTGAGAAAAATATGGTAATTTTCATAAAAATACAAGGAATTTTATGGGATTGAGTTGGGTATTATTTGAAGAAAATATAATGTAGTTTGTGAACAAATGGTATAATTGAAGCTATGGTTCTAAGACACATACTTATCGAAAATTTTCAGTTTATAAAGATATATTGAAGTGGATTTATTAGAAAGTAATTGACAAAGAATTTTGTGGTGTGACATGATGCTATTAATTTCTCACTTGAGGAAATTGTGTAAAATGTAAAGTATGGGTGTTTAATTATGAAGTGCATGAGTCCATTGTATGATATTGGAATTTAGAAATCATGTTGATGAAATTGTTGGCCATGAATATGAATTTTTTTATGAATTATAAGCATTCACTATGGACTTGTGAACAAAGAGTAATCATGAATAAGAAAGAATATGAAATTATGACATGGAAGTGGTTATGACTTAAAGATTGTGAAATGAAATTTGAAATAGAGTAGCTAAGTCTCCCCGGCATTGAGAAACAAGAATTGAATTGAAATTAGACCGAGGTTGGTCATGTTGAAATGAGTGAATAAGTCCGGATGATGGAGAGGCTAACTCTAGTGATTATTTTGTTCATGATTTTTAAATAAAACTAAGGACTAGTACATAGTGGAGATGTGATGAAAGTAGAAGAAAAACATGAGTATGAGGGCCAACGGATAGCGGTGTGAGAGCGATTCACAGGTTGCCTGCTTGATGCGTCAAGACAGTGCGTGGGCGCTACTCCGGAATTATCGTCCCGGTGGCGACGCTCGTGGGATGTTCGAGTGGCTATGGGTGGCGCCATTGTTCCATGGCGGAGGCTGAATTGTCCATAGGTTGCCTGCTCGATGCGTCGTGACAGTGCGTGGGATTCCCCTCCAGGCTGCCTGGACATGGGCTCATAGATCATAGGACATCTAAGACACTACCGTAGTTACAGTAGTAGTTTAAGGCATAACGGGGGATTGAACCCTATCAAGATGAAGAACGAATAAGGGCTTGCCCTCGGACCTATGTAGTATGGGATGCATAGAATCCGAACAAGTGTGCATTAGTGTCATGTAACATAATTAACTGCATTAAGGACTAAGTGCACAATCACAACACGACATCAATAGGGTAGTCCCTTTAGTTTGAAATGTGACAAGTTTGTGTTTGCTAAATATGAAATGTTAAGTTATACTATTTCCGGCAAAGCGAGGACGGCAGTATATAATGATCGTCGGTTGAATAAACTGACGTACCCACAGTCTAACATGCAGGTAAATGTTATGCTAAAGATCAAAGAGGATTTGGATGCTTAAAGATTTTATCAAGCTGTTGTACTTGTATTTAATTGTTGTATTTTACTTCCGCTGTGCAAAAGAAAGATGTAATTATGATGTAATCTCTGATGTATGATGAAAAGTTTTAATTTCCCTGTAAAAGTGTACTAAGAAAGTGAAAAGATCCTGTAGAACATCTCGAATTCAGTGTATTTGGGATTCGGGGCGTTACACATAATTCATGCCTGTTACTTATTATATGATTATATGATGCCATGATTTCATGACTTCATGATTGATACCTGTTCTTGATTACATTACGCTGCAATTTCACGATTATGTGATTCGTGTCTGTTGCCTATTGCATGATTCCTGAGTACACGGCCCTATAGAAACCCACCACTAGATCTAAACGTAACTAGCATTATGTAGCAACCATGTGGTAAAAATTGGGACGCATGAAGTGCTACCTAGATAAGATTAAATACAAGACTTGAGAATAACATGATCACTTGCACGTTCTTGTTACCTGTACATGCCACCTGACATCTATTACTTGTTTACCTACATGCATGCTACTTGGCACCTGTTACATGATACCTGCACCCTATTACCTCACCATGTTACTTGATTATGTTCCTTGGTTTTAGAGTTAGTTGCTCTATTTTGCTGTCACATACCTTCCATGCTTAGTTCAGTACTTGTTTTTTTTCTGTTACTTCGTATTTTCTTATCTGTTTCTGTACTTGTTGCCAGCACTACATGCAGTCCGTAACTTGCACTGACAGGCATTTTTTCCTGTTCTCTTTTCCTGCAAATTGTTAAATTTGCATATTTTGGTGACCAGCTGCCTGAAGGAGTAAGTGACCAAGTGTTATAGGCTTGGCTAGAGTTCCTGCTTGAATTATTATTTCCTGTCTTGAATTAATTTGTATTTATTGCTAATTGGATCTTGTATTGAGCATTTTGTCCCAGAACATATAACTTGTTGTTTCCATATCTGGTTTATTTGAGATTAAGTATTCTTGTTTTCAAGTAATTCTGTTGGTTATATTAATTTATTCATGCATGTGTGGTTGATTATTTCCTGTCCATTCTTGTTTATTCCTATGTATTGTTGTAAAGATCCTTACAGCTTATGAATGATGAAAACCATTCGCTGGACTTTTGTTGTGTATCCGTATTGCATATTCCTTTTTGTTAAGCGGGGCGTGACAGGGTTTTTAGTGGTATCACAGCCTAGATTTGGCTAATGTATTAGTTTGACTAATACGTTAGACAAGTTTGGCTCGATCAAGGATTGGCTCAACAGTACACAGACCATGCAGTAACATGAACAAATGATAATCAACTTGATCTGGATACTAGTCTTGTTCCGTTCATTTGATCCCTCCTTATTCGATTCCTTGATTCCTTGCTTCTTCCGTCTCTTGCAATTGTCCTCATTGCTGATTCCTTATTAGGTATAGTTTCATTCTTTTCGTACCCATGTTCTTTTGATTCTGGTGTCCTCCATTCTTTTCTTTCTGCTTGGTTGGTCGATCGGCATCACTTGATCTGCTGCATCATTTCAGCGGCTTGGATCATCACTAGGAAAGGAAGTGTCATCTTTTGTTCCGAGATGTGCATGTAGAGTCCCAGGATCTTAGGAAGTGTTCAGAATCTAAAATTGCCCGGAGTTCGAACTTCATGTTAGAGAGATGTGGTTTGGACGTGTCAAGGATGTGGTGAGCCACGAATCAGATTACTGGATCTACTAGATGCTATTGGAAGAGCCTTCCCGATCAGAGTGGCGCAGCAAAAGTGTGTGGGCCCATAACCCACAGGTCCCAGGATTCCCTTGTTACTTTTCCTTCTTTGTATTGTTTGCTTCCCACTATCCCTTGCTTTCATCCCCATCTGTTGACTCATCATTTGATTCAATTCTTCTCTGTCCTTTCTCTCTTTTGATTCTAGTTCTACCTACTCCTCATAATGCTTTGTTATCTTGTGTTGTTTCTTTCCTTTTGATATTGTTTATTCTCTTTCATGAATTCTTTTTGACATCATTATTATCCACTTCCTTCTTTTTCTGGTATTGCCACTACATTATTCCTTTCCATTTAATTCTCTATTTTGTTACCCCACATAAGTTTGTTATAGCCTTGTCCTATGTACCACCTACGCAAATTTCGAGAACGAAATTTTGTTGTAAGGTGGGTAGGATTGTAACCCCTGTTCCCGCAAATACGTATTTTCTGTGTATTTTCGGTATTTTGATTTTTTGTAAATCATTTTTCCGCTTTCAAATTCTTTTTGTTAAAATGTATTGTTTGATCTTCTATTAAAGTCTTTTTTTTAATCAATGATTTTACTTATAACTAGTTTCCAATGATTTTCATGTTGTAATACGAATCTTATTATTAATATTATTATTATGACTTTGATACTTATTATGATTATTATTATTGTTACTACCATTATTATTGTTTCTGTTATTATCATTATTATTAGTATTATCAGTATTAAATATTATTATTGTTGTTGTAGTTTCTTGATTGTTTATTAAAAATTTAATTCTATTCATTAATCGTATTTGCCGTTATTTTCAAATAGTTTTCATATAATCCTATTTTTAGTTATGACCTTGTTATTGTTATTGTTATTATAATTATCATTGTTACTATAAAATTCTATTGTATTTGTTAGTATTTGAGTATTAACTCAATGTATACTATTTGATTCATTGTACTATTGTATTACTAATTATTATAATTGATTTAATTGTTCACTTAACCTAGATCCTAATTGTTTTCCCTATTGGATTTAAACCCTTTAACTGATCTATAACCCAATACCCTATAGCCCATTATCGTATTGGATATCAACTCGTTTACCCCCTTAACCCTAATTCATCTCTTATTTAATCCCCTCCTTAACCCTGACCCTAATCACTATCTTAACCTAATCACCTTTTCTAATCCAGCCGCCAACTTCATCCCCTACCTCCCGACTCCTCTCTCCCTCCCGTCTCCACACGTCGAGCCCCCGATCACCCCTTTCGACCTCCACCGTCCTGTCACTAGACCACCTCCCTGCTCTAAACCCATTAGCAATTCTCATCCCAACTCATCCTCCGCGAACACCACACCAGAAACCTCCGTGGCATCCCGACGCTGCCACCATTGCCCTCCGACCTCGACTATCTGCCTCCCTCACCACAGTCGCGACCACTTTTCGCTGCCCCCTGTCCTCGTCACCCCGGTCGTCTCCTCGAACCGATGTCTTCATCGCCATCTCCACTTAACTCCTCGACCACCATGCACCTCTAACCATCCCCTGCCATTCACCGCCTGCCCCTTGGCGCCTCTCGATCTCTGCTCCCCGTCATCCTCCATTGCCACGACACCATCCCGAGGCCACCATCGACTGCACCCCATATCATCCCCTCCTTTGTTTCTCCCTGAAAACAGAGCATCTAGTCGAGCCCCCTCGATGCTGCCACTGTCCCCTCGCCGCACCACCAGTGTCCCTGCAGCTGTCAGAGCCGAAGCCCATTAGTGTTGCTGCTTGATCAAAAGATTCTTGATCGTTTGAATCCTGGCCATCTGATCTCCTCTTGATCATCACGATAATGATGATCATCAAGCTTCTTTTGATCGCAGCCGTTCGATCGATCGATCTTGATCATCATCATCTTCATCATCAGGGAGATCTGGACCGTCTGATCTGCACCTAATCATCTTGATCATCAGGATCAAATCAGATCTAAGACGTCGATCTCCTTGATCTTGATCTTGATCATTGAATCTCAGCCGTCCGACCTCTTAATCTTGATCGTCATCAAGATCCGTGCCGATTCGTCTGATCGTTGTTTGATCATGAACATCGAGATCTGTACCCGATCGTGATCATCTCATCAAGATTTGCTGGGTTCGCGATCGTCGCCATGTGTCGGGATCCATTTCCTATTATTCTTCCATCGGATTCATCGTCTACTCCCTAAGGTAAGTAAGTTGTATAATTTTTATTTGTATACAAGTACAAAATACCGCATGTAGTCTTGCTCTATTTTTGTGTTCGTTCACATGATGATCTCTTGATAAATCTTAATTTCGTTCATTGATCCATTTGTAGTCTGATCCATCATCCTATGTTGTCACACACACTACATGGAAATAAACTAGATCTAGCTAGACTCTTGATGCATGAATATATGTTCTTTGTGACCTATGATTTGTTGTGTATTTGTTGCATGCTTGGTGTATTAGATGTGTTATCTCATGGTAGACTTGTTATTACCCGTGCCATGTTGATTTGAATAATTAATATATCATGTCATGCATTATAATTTAATTTGGATCTATTATAGATAAGTTGTTTGATAAAATGCATGAAAGAATTTCGTTTTGCTGCTGCCCTGTTTTGATTCAATATTTTAGACCCTATTAAGGTCAGCAAAATAAATTATTTTCTGAATATGATTCGTAGGCCTCGATGTCTATTTTTCAGAACTTTCGACGGATCTCAATTTCAATTTTAAAGGTGTGAGTTATCGTTGTTTTACTGCAGTTGTGTCGTAATTTTTAGATTCTAAATTATGAGATAGTTACACGATATATTATTTTAAGACTGTTGTCAAAAGTAAAATTTGGACTTCATATTTTTCTGGGTATGTCTAGACATGACTGGATCAAACCCTAATTTTTGTAGATGTAATGCCCCGATTTCTATACACTGGAAAACTGTGACATAAACAAGAATCTTTTCCTTCAATTAGCCACAATACACAGAAAAACAGGAAAATTTAAAAGTTTTTATTCAACATAATGTATTACAAGTCCGAATGTTATAAAACTGCAATACATTACATCAGTGTTACAATAATGCCATACAAGCCCAAGTGTTACAAACTTTCAATAAAAATTACATCAGAGTACAATGAATAATATATAACACTTGGTACTTTCACTTGGATGCTTCTCAACATAAATAAATTAACAATTGAAACAATGGTAACCAACATATATTACAAGTGAAACAAAATCTACACTTTCCTTCTCTTGCCTTGAGTCCTCCTAAATCCTATACCTATAATTTTGCAATCCAGTACCTATTAAAGTGGGGACATCAGTACATATACTGACACTTTATGGCTGATGACTAGCAGTGATTCTCAAATTTAAACAAATAGATTGATGAAAAGAGAACAGTGTATATATAATTGATGTGTCAGTGTATGCTATGACTTAGACTCTAATGCAAGATTAACTAATGCAATGATGCACTTATTCTAATACAAGCAAGACTTTGAAACAGTATACAGCCCATACTACATACGCCCATATCAAGTCGTTTCTTCATAAATAGGGATTTGAACCCGCACCATAAATTCTACTTGTGTACTCAACCTGTTTATGAAGATACAGCGTAACTTATGAGGTTTCCCAGAAACGATCTAATCCCGCCATTCGCAGTCATATAGTGGTGTCTCCGTTTGCCACTATTGCCCGGCGTATCGGACCTCACTCAAAAATCTGACGAACCCTCTGAGTTAACTACAATACAGGTTAGCTCGAAGCATCCCCTATGGCCCCCTAGCTTATAGACCGTAGTCTATGGCCTGTTCGCCTTTCCTAATATAGAACATGACGGAGTTCTGGGGATCCATCCCCTAGCGCCGACAGAAAATTTCCCACCCTTATCATGGCACTTCAAAAATTAACAGACGAGATACGGATCTCGTGCTCCCAACTCGTGAAAAGGCACAGACCGTATCCCTTTGACAGGAAGGGTACAACCAATAACACCACCTAGTGTTGGCCTATAGAACAGGTCGGATCATAAGGTATCACCCTTAATATCAACTCTTTCCCATCGGCAAAATGATAATAAATAAAGTTTAAGTAGTAATAGCCATAAGTTACTACCCTAACGATGTTTCTAACCCTAAACAATCTGAGGGATGACAACAGTACTAACACGACAAGTTAGGTCTTAAGTTAGACTTCGCGAGATTACTCTACTAGGTGCTCAACCTAGACTTACCAGAATCCCTAAGGATCCTGTTCATAGCCTATCGATCCAAGACCCTGGCAATACGAACGTATTCGCATGCTACTATCCTGAACTTGGATTCCGTCTACACTCCCAGCCTATGATCTACCTACGCCGGTTAAGATCTGACGGTGCACGAGGGGTGACTCGTCCACAGTCCACGAGGAGTAGAGTAAATATACGTCTTCATGGTGATCAAGCTAGCAGGCGATCAAGCTCAAGATTGTCTAGCTTCAACAATCCTTAGCTCTACATCGAACTACAACCTCAAACTTCACCCAAAATCCAAGAACAACACCTTAACTCCACAAAGGGCATCAGGGAGGATCACCAAGCGTCGAGACCCTAACTCTGCAAAAACATTAGATGTGATCAAGCACAAACTCCAATTCCAAGCACCGCTTGATCATACCCGGCTTCGAAGAACAGTAAGGTCTTCTAGCTCCAAACCTAAAACAGCGGCAACACAAGCGCAAACTAAATCTTCTAAAACCAATTGCCAACTCAACTTCAAGAATGAATGATATCAAAAAGAATCGAGCTCCACTTCTCATAACAGCAAGACAAAAAGTTCAAAAACCCTACTTCAAGCTCCAAGCTCCGTAGCCTCGAACAAGGCATAAAATCACCAAAGAAGACACAAGTCGCCACAAAGCTCCAAACTCATCAACCCATCAGCTCGGCAAAGAAGCTTGCCAAGCTCATTCCTCCCCCAAAGCAAGCCTCACCGAGCTCCATCACCACTCTTCCGAGCTCCAAGCTCCCACTTTGTCGAGCTTAAAATGCTGCTCGCCGAGGTCCTTTGCCACCAAAACACTTCTACTGAGCTCCACGATCCCACTTTGCTAAGCTCAACAATGTCGTTGAGCTCGAAAACTCCCTCATGAAGCTCCTTCGCTGCTGTGCTCCAAGCACTGACCTCGCCGAGCTCAACAATGTCGTCGAGCTCAAAGCCTCTGCTAATGGTTTCGCCGAGCTCCGTTTTCACATCGCCCCGACCTCCTAGCTTACCGTCCATGGCCCCGCCAATATCCTTCCTTATCTAGGGAATCCTCACCGAGCTCGATCACCCAATATGGTGAGAGTAGCTTATCAAAATGGTTGTCCAAGCTAAGGGGTGCTTGAAACCAGCTACAGGTTGCAGGAGAGGCAACGTCGCCTCTCTCCTCCGCTTCAAATTCCAACAGCTCGATCACTCAGATTTACGAGCAAGCGTGTGATCGATGCACCGGGATGCGCCATGTCACCCATCACCATCACAACCACATACTCCAATCAGCGGGCGAGCCAAGTGGTGATTAACGTGCCAGATCGCATCAAAATTTCTGTAGGTCAGATAAATAATTAAAAATCCTCAAATATCATTTAAAAGTTCAAAAATTTAGTTAAAAATTCCAAAAATATTTATTAAATTTAAAAAATAAATGAAAATTAAAATTTAATTAAAATTGGAATAATTTATTAAAAAATTGAAAAAAGAAATTTTAAATTGTGGAAAATTATTAAAATCCAAAAAAAATAATGGGAAATTACATAGAAATTCAGAAAAATCCAAGAAAATATTCACCGCATCCAGAAGCTTTTGATCAATTCTAGGACTCTCCAATCGACCATGAATGTAACACCCCGAATTCCATTTACATGTAATTTGTAGCACAACAGGATCTTTTATTTCAACTTCGTACAATTTTACAAGGAAATTACAACATTTTATTATACAACAATGTTTAATACAGAGTACACAGCGGAATGAATACAACGTGAAATATACAACTCTAATATCAATAGCTTTATTCATAGAAATAATCTTTAGCATCAATTCATCTTCATGCCCTTTGCTAATCCAAGTCCTACACTGGAAAACTGTGGGCACGTCAGTTTCTTACAACCGACGTAATGTTATAAAACAGCGATCCTCGCTATGTCATAATATAACGATTCTTTTACTTTAGCAACCACAATCTTAGAATGCATATTAAAGTGTAAAAAAGTGACTACCCTAAACATGTCTGTGTATGATATGACTTAATGCCTAATACAAATGTTATACAATAATGACACTAATGCATACTTGTTCGGATTCTATGAATCCTTTTCTACAAATGTCCGAGGGCAAGCACCTATGTACTCCACATTATATGGTTAAATCCCTCGCCATGAATTACTATTATGGTGCCTAATGTAAGATTTAGGTATCCTATGAGTATCTAGTACCACCCCGATAATTCTTGAGTATCGCTCTCCCACCGCGAGTTGTAATCCCGAAAATTCTGGAGGCGAATACCGACACCACAAGCTATGACCTCGATAATTCTTGAGAGTTGTTCTCCCATCGCTAGTGATATTCGGCCATCACGGCTCACAACCCAATAATTCTGGAAACGAAACTCACACCGCACTATCATCGGTACCTCATCATACAAATACCCCATGATCGTCGCCCCGATCCCGGTAATTCTGAAGGAATATCTCTCACCGCGAGCCCCAACCTAGATAATTCTGAAGATAACCTCCCACCGTGCTATCAAGGCCCTCATACTCATATTTGCCCATACTTCATCACATCTCCCCTTAATGTTTGTCCTTAAGTTTTAATGTTAAATCATCACAACCTAAATCTAGCTTACCCTACCGAACTTAAATCAACACGAGAGAAAGTTAGCCGAAACTTCAAGAGAAACTTAACCCACACTAGTTAGTTCTGAAATTTTCATTATTCACAAATGTCAGTTACCAAGGGTCTCGCCTAGCTTCTAGATTCCAACAATCATCTCATTCTAGAGATCAAATAGGTTATAAAGAACCGCAACATAAACCTTTTTATCATTAACCATCAATTCTCTTTATCCACTTTCTTTATGAAGTATTCAACTTCTATAACTCATTCAATAACAATTTTTCCAATCAAAATTTCTTATAAACAACTTCTTAGTTAGCCATTCTTTAATTAGATCACTATTTTTAATACCAATCTTCTTTAAAAATCATCACTAGAACTTCTTTATTTCCATTTCAAAATTTAGCTCTAATTTCATTATAAAACAACTCTTATTATCTTTAGTTTCATACCTCTTCTTTATTTAGAACTTGAATTCAGTCCTTCACCAATATATAAAATTTGATGTTTAAAATTCTCAGAATATTCTTTTGAATATTGTGAAATAACACCCAATTGATTTTAATAACATTATATAAAGGTTTCATGAAGTTTTCCCCATTACAAAACTTGAAAGTATAAAAAGTATAATTTTTAAAACTCATTGTGCACTCCTAGGATCGAACCAGCACCAAACAACATGCAAACCAACGTCCATCCACTATGCCAACTCAGTTCTCGTGTATAAGTTGTTCTGAGCTATTAAATACTCAACTACCATTGTTTCTGACTTTTAAAAATATATTTTTGAAATATAAAACAGAGCCAACCCTAGCTTGAATCCGCGACCAAAGAACCCCGCTGCGCGTTGGCACATGCGCTAGCCACCAAGGCCAAGGCCCATCACTGATATTATATTGGTTAAAATTCATTTAACTCCACTCTCGGTTAAATCACATTTTAATTTTATCTTTACATATATTTCACAATTTTATTTGTTTCCCCCAAATTAATAGTTCATAAATTATAACCACAAATCTCTAGAACGTTTTCTCACTGATTTTAATCATAATAAAATTAATTTAAGCATACATTTGTAAATAGTAATTTTTAGAAACAACATAAACATATACTTTTGATTTCTTAACAAACTACCTCTTTACACCACTAATCAAGATTGTATTTTTCTTTTTATAGATTTCATGAGAAGTTCTCATCATAAACTTTTCCATTGTTTTCACAACTTTCTTTGCATAAATTAACAATTTCGGGTATGAATATATACCCAATTCATTTAATCGAAATATGATATACTAGTATGCACCCAACAACACTACAACAACTCAATCTAAAATTTCAATTTGTTAACATGACAATTTTATAAGAAATCTTTCAACTAGCATGCATTTATTTTCATATTTCATAACTACTAAAAGTCTAGTTATCAATACACCATGCAACATAACAAATTTGTAATCTAAAGGACACATACCACATTTTCATCTCAATCATACAGCAAATAAACCTGCACACTACAACATGTAGAAAGCAAAGGAAATCACCTACCTTATTTGAAGAAAAAAATGGAAGAAAACACTTAGGAAGTTGCTCCTAGCTCCAACAAGATGCTAGCCTCCTCCTCCTTGAAAAAAATTCGAAAGCTCCCGTCCAAGCAAGAAACCCGAGCTCCTCTTTCTTTCTTTTTTCTCTTTCTTTTCTTTTGATTTTTTGTGAAAAATACCCATACAATAAGAGGTTTTTATAGGGAAAAATTGGTGAATGAAGAGGCACCCACTATCCAAAATAAATACCCACTCACAACACACTACCACAAACCCCATACATCTTCCTCTCCTTGGTCGGCCAAAACTTTTGAGTGCACACACATGCACGTGCACCCTACGTGCACATAACTCTCATTCTTTTAATTATTTTTTAGTCCATTTGCATGTGTTTGTTACATGACAAGTGTGTAGGATTAAAAAGTGTACATTTAAAGTGCAAAGTAAAGTCATGGGCCTCTCTTTTAATTTATTTCTAATGGGCTTTTAGATGGACTTTAGGCCTATGAGTATTTAATTAGCAAATAAATAATACAATTGTTGACAAATAAAATGAGAATAAAAATGTACATCTTTTTTGGAAAATTTTCGAGACTGAAATACATAAAATTTTATGTGCAATGCACGTGCAAAAATAATAAAATTTATTTTATTATTTCTAGATGTTACATCACTCACTCCTTAGAACTAACTGCAGACCTTCTGGCACTTCTGGCAAGTGATGACTTGGATCAGGAATGTATCCTCGAAGCATAGACACGTGAAACACATTGTGCACCTGGGCTAGCTCTTCCGGCAATTCCAACCGATAGGCTGTCTTCCTAATTCCATTCAATATATTGTAGGGTCCTATGTATCTCAGAGCTAACTTTCCTCCTATCCCAAACCGAATCATACCCTTGGTTGGAGATACTTTCAGGAAGACATAGTCACCTTCTTCGAACTCCAGATCTCTTCTTCGGTTGTCAGCATAACTCTTTTGTCTGGTCTGTGCGTCAGCCAGCCATTTTCTGATCAGCTCCATCTTCTCTGAAGTCTGTTTCACTATTTCTGGCCCATACATTTGCTTTTCCCCACCTCATACCAGCACATCGATGTTCTACACTTCCTCCCATATAGAGCTTCATATGGTGTCATACTGATGCTTGTCTGGAAGCTGTTGTTGTAAGCAAATTCCACCAAAGCTAAGTGCCTTTCCCAGCTACCACCAAAGTCCAACACCCAACACCTCAACATATCTTCCAACACCCGATTGACTCTCTCAGCCTGCCCATCAGTTTGAGGATGGAAAGCGGTACGAAGTCAGTCTTGCTCCCCAAGGCAGCTTCAAGACTTCTCCAAAAATGCAATGTGAATTGCGCATCCTGATCTGACACAATTGATACAGGAACTCCATGCAATCTCATGATCTCCCCGATATACAATTCTACTAACTTCTCCATAGACTAAGTAATCTTTATTGCCAATAAGTGAGCGGATTTGGTTAGTCGATTCACTATCACCCAAATCGCATCATTCCCTTTAGGACTCTTGGGTAATCCTGTGATGAGGTCCATGTTGCTGTTATCCCATTTCCACACCGAAATGTGTAACGACTGCAACAATCCACCAGGCTTCTGATTTTCTACATTGATCTGTTGATAAGTTGCACACCTTGAAACAAACTCTGCTACATCCCGCTTCATTCCTGACCACCAGAAATATTTCTTGATATCCTTGTATATCTTGGTAAATCCTGGATGTACTGATAAAAGAGTGGTGTGTGCCTTCTGCAAGATTCTCTTCTTCAACTCGGCTTGATCAGGTACACACAACGTTTTCCCGAACCACAGTACTTCGTCCTTCACTTGGAATTCTGCCAATTTGCCAGCACCGACCTGATCTTCCATCTTCCGGATCTCTTGATCAGTCTTCTGAATGTTGATAATCTTCCTTCTTAGTGTGGGTTGTAGTCTCAATTGTGCTAAAGACGCACCCAGTCCTTGCAACAAAGCTTTAATTCCAGCTCGACTGAGCTCCTCTGCCAGTTCCTCCTGAGTCGTGACCAAACAGGACAAGCTACTCTTCCGACTATGTGCATCTGCCACCACATTTGGTTTGCCCAGATGCTACTTTATTTCAAGATGGGTATCCTCTAGCACTTCCAACCATCTCCTTTGCCTCAATTTCAGATCCCTCTGCTGGTAGATATACTTCAGGCTCTTGTGATTAGTGTACATATTGGCCTTCTTTTCATACACATAGTGCCTCCACTGCTTCAATGCAAATACAATCGCTGCCAACTCTAGATCATGGCTTGGATAATTTTTCTCATGAGATCTCGATTGCCTAGATCCATAAGCTATTACCTTCCCCTCTTGCATCAAAACACAGCCCAATCCTCAGTGTGAAGCATCACTGCACACATCATAATCAATCACTGCTCTCGAAAAAGCCAGTATTGGAGCGCTAGTCAACTACTCTTTCAACTCCTGGAAATTATCTTTGCACTGCTCTGCCCACTTAAACTCACATTATTCCTTGTAAGTCCAATGAGTGGCATGGCTATCTGAGCATACCCCTGAATGAACCACTCGAAGTAGCCCGTTAAACCCCAAGAAGCTTCTGATCTCTTTCACTGTACTTAGTCTTGGCCAATCCCTTACTGCCTCCATCTTTTGCGGATCAGTGGCCACTCCCTCCTTTGAAAGGATATGACCCAGGAATGCGACTTCAGATTTTCAGAAGTCACACTTTGACAATTTTGCATACAGTTTATGTTCTTGCAGCTTCTTCAATACCTCTGTTGGATGCCCAACATGCTCTTCCTCTTACTTGGAGTAGACCAAAATGTCATAGATGAACACCACAACGAAAGAATCGATGAATGGTCGTGGGACCCTGTTCATCATGTCCATAAATATAACCGGTGCATTTGTTACTCCAAACGGCCTAACCAGGAACTCGTAATGTCCATACCGAGTTCGGAATGCAGTCTTGTGCAAATTCTCTTCCTTCACATGAACTTGGTGATAACAAATCATTGATTCGCAGAATTAGATACTTATTCTGAACAGACACCTTGTTCAACTCCCTGTAATTGATGCACATTCTAATCAATCCAACCTTTTTCTTCACCAATAATACTGGTGCTCCCAAAGGCGACACACTTGGTCTGATAAAACCCTTGCCCAACAGTTCCTTAATCTATTTCTTGACCTCATCCTATTCCACTAGCGCCATTCTGTACGGTGCCTTGGAAATCGATGTAGTTTCTAGCTGAATAGTAATGTGGAACTCTTCATCCCGATGTGGTGCTAACCCGGGTAATGTAACGCCCCGGTCCCGATCAGCAATTTTAGCAAACAACTGCCCACCACAAGCTTCCTCATAAAAGGTGTTACAGCTTGTTGGTGACCTCTATTCCCAGGTAATTATATATATATTTAATTAATTTTTGAAACACTCCCAATATGGGACAAATCTCCCACATCCTCTCTCCTTTATCTGTCAGCACAGAAGCCCTACCCGGGCCCTATGCCCACATGGCGGGATAGCAACCATCCACTGCTCTACCTCAAAACCTCGGTGGGTCCCCACGCTGACGTCACACAATGACAGCGGAAGCAGAGCACAACACTTTGTTGTCTGTCATGCCCCGCTTCCCAAAAGAAAATACAGAATACGGATACGTGACTAAGCCCAGCGAATGATTTTCATCATTTATAAGCTGACAGGATTTTTACAATATTTCACATGAATAATCAATGTAGTAAGCAAGAGAAGTTAACCACACATGCATATATGAATCAATATACCAACAGAATTTACTTGAAACAAAGCTTAATTAAATTCAAATAAACCAGATCTGAACAAGTTAATAATTCTGGGTCACATTGCCTAATACAAAATAATCCAAGTAACAGATACATTACTCAAATAAGCAACAGAAAATAATAATAATAGCAGGAAACTCCAGCATCTAAAATCTCAGATCACCTACTCCATCGGCAACTGGTCACCACAATCTGCAATTTAATAAATTGCAGGAAGAGGAAAAAGAAAACAAAATGTCTGTCAATGCAAGTTACGGGCCGCTTGTAGTGCAGGCACAAATACAGGAAAAGATAAACAAGTATAGAGTAATAGCGGAAATAAACATAGCATGGAATACATATGATAGAGCAGAACAGAATGTCTAACATCAATAAGAAAATAGAATCAAGTAACATGGTATGCTAGGTACAGGTGATATGTAACAGATATCAAGTGTCAAATGGTGTGCAGACAGATATACAGATAAAAGATATCAGATAACAGATATAGGTGAACATGTAATAGATGTCCAGTAGCATGTAACTGATAACAGATAATAGATGTCAGGTTATGTCAAGTCTTGTATTTATTTCTATCTAGGTAGCACTTCATGCGTCCCAGGTTTTTACCACATGGTTGCTACATTCAAACAAATTACGTTTAGAATTTGTAGGAAATCTTATAGGGCCGTGTACTTAGGTATCAGACAGACATATATCAGATGCAGATCCAGACAGACAGATAGAACCTACGGGTTCTCTTTTGAGTACACCTTCCTAAAAGGAAGTGTGTAGTCAGGTAATCAGATAGACAGAGTCGTTTATCATGTAGTCATGAACACGTAACAGATAATCTTGTGGGAAATACGGGCCCCCTTCCAAGTACACATTTCTATATTATCGACTACTAGATCTTCCCCTTAACCCCGACGTGATTATTTTGTTATTATTATAAAAAAAAGGCATGTATGTGTCACAAAACAGATCAAGAATAACATGGCATAAATAGGTAACACTTCAGATTGAAAGACAAGCATGTACAGGTGAAAGACAACACATAAAAGGATAGAACAACGAAAATTTTAGTTCAAGACAGCAAGACAGTACTGCACTAAATCTGAAATTCCCATTGCTACAAATGTGCAAATTTGGATCCGTCAAAGAATCTGGAAAATAGGCTCTTGGCCGAATCCAAAAAATATATATAAGACATATGGTGGACTCAAAACAGGTTTGTATCCAGAAAACATGTTCGGCCAGAAATCAGAAGTTTGTATTCATAAATAGGAAAACAGCATAAAAACTTACTGATTAAATCCACGAAAAATTTGGGATGTTCCCTAGTATATTTAGTATCAGAAAATAAAGCTTCATAATTTTCCAACATAGATAGAATATTCAAGTAAAATCAGAAATCAACAAGACACAGTAGTTTTGTAAATCTGAAATTATAAACACTGCAGTACTAAAACAGAAATATCTTACAAAATATAAATCAAAATCCAGATCTGTCAAAAGGGTGATAAAATAGATACAGTAGGCTACAATTCATATTCACATAGTTTTTATAAATAGCAAATGGAATCATCTTGAAATTAAGTTTCTTTACTTAACAACATGAAAATTCTGCAAGTATAGAATAGTTCAAAAAGTAATTAATTAAGTCCACAAAAATTAGGGGTTAATTCCAATCAAGTCTAGTTGTACTCAGCAAAATATTGGATCAAAATATTATCTTTAGCATCAGTAAAAAGATAATTAACCATACAGAATTCATATAAAACTAGATCTGAAATTTTAAACACATCTGTAGTAAAATATCAATAACATGCAACTCATAAATCGAAATTGAGATATGTCAGAAAACCTAAAAAGTAGACAGAATTTTCTATAATTCATATTCACAAATAATTTTCATATACTGACCTTAATAAGGTCTAAAATACTGACAAAAATGGGATACAACTCAAAAACTGAAATCTTCTTTATGCATAAAATCAACATAGGTCACATGAAACTCATCCAAATCATAACAAACGTGAAATATGATATACTAGGTGTCCAAGCAACATGGTATAGGGTATTTAGCAAGTCTACAACAAGTTATACTGTGACTAACACAAGCAAGCACACGACATCATAAGAACAACATGCATGTATACAACAAGAAGTGGTTATCCCTAAGTTATTTCATGTCGTGTGTGTATTGAGACAACTAGGGGCGGGTAAACACAATAGAGACAAGATATAACAGAGGTTTTGCACAGGAATTGTCTTTAGAACACAACTACACTACAAGCGGTATTTAGTACTTGTATTCCACAACAAAAGATACAAGTTATTTGCCTTATAGCCGACGACGAAATGATGATGCAAAGAGAATATTGGGAACGGATCCCCGGCACGAACACAACGAACGAGTCATGAACTACGATCACAACCATGAACATAACACGAGATCAACATGCACACGAGAGAGCAAGAGGGAGACAGAAATGGCAGCGACAGTGGGTCGCAGCATCGAAAAGGAGCCGACTGTAGGGCGGCGGCGGTGCTAGCTGCCGATGTTGCTGCTGGCCTCGGGAGGGAACAGAATAGCGCACAGGAGGCGTGTTGTCGATTACGAAGGAGGAGACGGCGAACAGGGGGGCTGTCGGTGTGGCATCATGACAGGAAGGAGGTGCACAGCGAGGACGGGGGCTGCTGGCATTGCTGCCCAGCGTTGAGGTCGCTGCCGTGCTATGGTGGCTGATGCTGAGGTGTCGAGGAGAGGGCCGGCACTGCCGCAACGTCGACTGCTAGGACGGTGCGAAACTTGGGATGCCAGAGGGATGAGGGCAGGGGATGAAGTGGTCGGGAGAGAGAGATAAGAAGGAGGTGCGGCTAGGTTTGATGAATAGGGTATATGCAGAGTATGGGTATATATATATATATATATATATATATATATATATATATATATATATAGAATTAGGGTTTAGGGAGAACAGGGGGGTAACGGGTTAAATATCGGGTATTAAATGGGTTATAGGGTTTAAAAGGATCCAATAGGGAATTCAGGTAGGATTAGGGTATTAAAGATCCAATAGAGAGGTGGAAACAAAAATGAATAAGCAAAATAGGGCATGAACAAATTATAATGAGGATAAAAAATAATGGCTCGATCAACAGATATCGAATAATAGACTGATGAACGAATCAAGAAGATAAATTAAAAGACAAAAAGCCAAATAGATGAATATATTGAAAAAGAAAATCCAATACACGAACCAAAAGAGATACAATGCATAAATACACAAGAAGAAAAATACACCAAAAAATACATAAAATGGAAAACAGGGGTTACACTGTCTATTTCTCTCGTGGGCCCCCCATTAAATTCCAAACAACCCCCCCTATAGAAATCTCTGATAGGGCATATCTCAATTATATATATATATATATATATATATATATATATATATATATATATATATATATATATATATATGCTCTTAACACGAGGTTTTACAGACACCCTCCTTAAGAATTCAGCGTCCTCGCTGAAGCCTGGACTTGCAACGTAATGCAGGATCCTCCTTTCAACCAATGTGGAATGGCGTACCCAGATTCTGCTAGTTGTAAAGTACCCTGATTTTGCGTGTTGTCCAATTCCCTAGCCCAACTCAGTGGATTTACCAGGCAACTTGACCCAACCCCGCTCCCTTTTAGGCATACTTACCAGTACATCTGCTACCTCCATCTCAAGCATAACCACCACTCTGTACCCACTCTCGGTGTCGAAAGTCGGCTCTGATACCATTTGTAATGCCCCGGTCCCGATCGGCAATTTTGGCAAACAACTGCCCACCATAGGCTACCTCATAGAAGGTGTTATAGCTTGTTGGTGACCTCTAATCCCAATCAATTATATATATTTAATTAATTTTTGCAACCCTCCCGATATGGGACAAATCTCCCACATCCTCTCCTTTAACCGTGAGCAAAGAAGCCCCTACTCGAGCCCCAATGTCACGCCCCGCTTCCCAAAAGAGAATACGGAATACAGATACGTGACTAAGCCCAGCGAATGATTTACATCATTCATAAGCTGTTTAAGAATTTTTACAACATTTCACAAGAATAATCAGAGTCGGAAGCAAGAGAATCAACCAACATGCAAATATGAACCAAAATACCAACAAGAATACTTGAAACCAAATACATTAATCCCAAATAGTCATGATCTGAATAAGTCATCTGGGTCACATTGTCCAAATACAAATATAAACCCAAGTATCAAAAAACAATATTGTTCAAGCAACTACAAAAATAATAATAACAAGATCCAGTACTAATACTTCATGTCACCAATACCATCTGGAACCTATTCTCCAAAATCTGCAATTTAATAATTGCATAGAAGAGGAAAAGAGAAAACAAGTACCCGTCAATTGCAAGTTACGGGCCGCTTGTAATGTAGGATACTAGTATATGGGGAAAACTATCTAATAACATGGTATAACAATGATATCAAGATACAACAACTAGCATGGTAAGGTGATCAAGTGTAAATGGCATGTATCAAGTGTCAAGCGAACAAGTATCATGTAAACAAATATCAAGTATCAAGGGTTATGCATCACGAAATCAAGTAACAAGTAACAAGTGTCAAGTAGTTAAGTACAAGTGTCAAGTATCATGTTCAAGCATCAAGTCTCATGTATCATGTAATCAAGTATCAAGTAAGCATGTATAAAGTTCAAGTTTCAAGTTCAAGTATCACGTTCAAGTATCATGTTCAAGAATCATGTTCAAGTATTATAGTGATTACTATTTAGGTAGCACTTCATTCAGCCCACCTTACATGGTTGCTACAACAAACAGTTTCACTTTACATTTCATAATGGACCATAGAGGGCAATGTACTCAGGGACAAGCCTCAAGAATCAAGAATCAAGTATCAAGTATCAAGTAAACAAGCCTCTCAAGAGTGAAGTATCAAGCTTCAAGTATCAAGTATCAAGCCAAGTGAAATATTCAAGCCTCAAGTAGTTAAATATCAAGCCTCAAGTATCACATAGAATCAGCAGATTCTCTTCCGATTACACATTTCTGAATTATCCACTATTAGATTTGTCTCTTTAAACCCCGGCTTAGTTAATTTATTATTAATGTCAAACAAGTATGTATGTGTCACGAAACAAGCAAGTATATCATGGTATGATTAAGTGACAAGTTCAAGTTCCAAGATAAACATGTTCGGGTAATATGTAACACACGAAAGAATGAAATAATCAAATCTCAACTTCAGGACAGCAAGACAATACTATAGCAACATGTATGTGTCACGAAACAAGCAAGTATATCATGGTATGATCAAGTGACAAGTTCAAGTTTCAAGATAAACATGTTCGGCTAATATGTAACACACGAAAGAATGAAATAATCAAATCTCAACTTCAGGACAGCAAGACCATACTATAGCAAAACTGAAATTTCAAGTGTTATAAACATGCAAACTGAATCCGTCGAAACTTCTAGAAAATAGACTCCCAATCGAATCCAGCGAGTATAAATAAGTCATATAGTTTTTCACAAAAACATAACTCAAAACTGATTTGAATTCAGAAATTATGTTCAGCCGGAAATCAGTAAATCAAATTCTCAATCAGAAAAACAGCATCAAAATTCAATAAATAAATTCACGAAAAATCTGGGGTATTTCCCTATCTGTCTAGTGTCAAAATATAAGGTTTCATAATTTTTCAGTGAAATTAGATCAGTCATAAAAAATCAGGAAACATCGAGAAACGATAGTTTTGTAAATCTGGAATTTCCAACACAGCTGTACGAAAACTGAAATATCTCGCAAACTGTGAAACAAAATCCAAATCCACCAAAGGGAGATGAAAATAGACAATATAAAATAACTTTCATATTTCACAACCATTTTTGTAACGCCCCGAATCCCAATTTACTGAATTCGAGATGTTCTTCAGGATCTTTTCGCTTTCTTCACATACAATTTTACAAGGAATTTAAAAATCTTTACTTTTACATCAGAGTTACAGCATGTTACATTTGAAATTACACAGCGGAAGCAAAATGTACAATATTTACATAAATGAACAACAATATAATGAACTCTTTGTGCATCCATTTCTTTTACATGTGATTATCCTGCATAAAACACTGTGGGTACGTCAGTTTATTCAACCGACGATAATTATACATGGCCATCCTCTCTATGCCAGGAACAGTATAATGAATCTCATTTCTTACAAATCACAAGCCAGTTCAACATAAGCATGCAAATAAGGGAACTTTTTAATGATGTCGTGTCGTGATTGTGCACTTAAATCCTTAATGCAATTTACTTAGTTAATTATGACGCTAATGCATACTTGTTCGAATTCTATGCATCCCATACTACATAGGTTCGAGTGCAAGCCTCTTAATCGATCTTCATTTTAGTAGGGTTCAATCCCCCGCCATGACTTATTCTACTACTGTAATTCCAATGAGTATCCTAGATGAATCTATGAGTACAAGCATGTATCCTGGCCCCTGGAGTAGAATTTCGCGCCATGTCTTGACTCGTCAAGCATGCATTCTGCGACAATTCAGCCTCCTCCCTGAACACACTCCTCTTGCAGTCACCAACACATCCCATAAGCGTGACTAGAGTCCGATCATTACTGAGTTGTGCCCGCGCCATGTCTTGACTCATCAAGCATGCATTCTGCGGCTCACACACCCGCACCGTACCCTAGCTCTCATACTCATGTTTTTCTCTCACCTTCATCACCTCCACACTATGTATTTAAGTTATATTAGAATCATGAATAAAAATCAAGCTCTAGAGTTAGCCCCTCCATCAACCGGACTTATCATTTCATTTCACTTGACCAACCTGGTCCATTTCTCAATATCATTTCATTTTACTGCCGGGGAGACTTAGCTACTCTTTCGTTCAATTTCAAATTCACAATATCCAATGGAGCATCATCAGCTCATCATTCATTTTAGAGTCTCACAGACTTTCTCATCATGATTTCACATTTCATAAATTCATTTGATTCTCAATTCTCATCTATGATTCAATTACACAATTCATGTATCCATAATAGAGTTCATTGACTTTAATCATACAGTTCACAATTACCAACAACAAATAGCATGAATTCAAGTATACCAGAGTTCACTCTGTACAGTCGACTTGGAAGAATACCAGTCGACTTATACAGTCATACAGGGTTATCATAAGGGCTCGGGATAGTCGACTGTATACACTACCAGTCGCCTGTCCCGCAACTTTCAAGTTCACAATATTAGTCACACGACAGTCGACTGTTCACACCTCAGTCGTCTGTCTTAGCCATTTCAACAGCATAATTTTATGTCCAGATCAGTCGACTTGCTACACGCAATCGGTCGACTGGACAGATCCATTTTCAGTAGATTATTTACTTTACGTGCATTTCATCATGATGTCAACTAACAGTATACATAAGTTCATGTTCCGCAGACAAGGTTTCTTATCATTCAGTAACACTACAACATGGATCTTCAAATTACTAACATGCTCTTTCCGCTAGGGGAATACTTAAAACATGCATTCACATATGCTCATAATTCCTTACAACGATAAAGATGTAAATCCCAAGTCATCAAACTGGGTCCACATGATGAAAATATCTCAATTTATGAAACTACCAAATAATCACAGTCAGATTGAAGTACCAGTCGACTTAGCACAACATCAGTCGGCTGCTTCGACAACTCTAATTTATTAATCACCATTAGTTCTTTTCATTCATTCACCTTCCCTCCATCATATGTGTCATAGGGAAATTATATAATAGTAATCACACCATCATGTTCATTTATACACATGTTTATCATCACAATCATGCAAAATAATGTCTCGTACCAGTCGACTTGCTCACATGGTAGTCGACTGCATCGACAGACTAGTTTTCATAATAACAGCATGTCAAGCAATTTCTATTGCGTTTAATTCAATTTCGTAGCATGGCATCAATCATAACAATTATAGTAACATTCCTACAATAGAAGTCCTGAGAAACACCCACCTTATGTGAAGAAAATAACGAAATCCCGCAAGTCCTTCAATATCGCGCTGCACTTCTTGTTCCTCTATTCCACGCCGAGCTCCTCACCAATGTTGCTTGCCTCCACAGAAAAGCTCCCACACAACTCACAAATACTCTCTATTACAGTAATAATCTTAGTGTAAAAGAGATAGGAGATGAGAAGGGGTATTTATACTAGAAAAATAGATAGAATAGATGGCTAGGATTAATAGGGAAGTTGGAGAATCAAAGGCTGAGATCTAATCGGGAGTTAAGAAACTACCCACACCTCAAGATGTAACCGCCCATGATCCTAGTCCATCACTCCACAAATCCGGCCAAAAAAATGTCTTGTGCACGTGTACATGAAGTGCACGTGTACACACACAAAACCCCATAAAATGCACATCTTACCCGGAAAATAAAGAGAGAAAAAGCTACATATACCGGTTGTGAAAATAAAAGGTTAAGTTTATGGACTAAAATTTACTGGCCCAAAAAATATAAACAAGTTGACATTTGGGCTTTTAAAGAAAATATTACTTTATTCATCATGGAAAAATAATAGCCACATGTCGCCAAGCATACCATAAAAGAGAATAAATAATCTTTATATATTAAGAAAATCGGGGTATTACATCACTCCCTCCTTAGAATAGTTCCGTCCCGGAACTACAGCCAAGAGCGAGAAGAAGAAAAATACAACAACAAGAGATACAAAAACACAAAATACAAAAATACAATCAACAGGACAATCAAGCAAAAAGCTCAGGATAGTCCTTCAACATCTTGTCCTCGGATTCCCAAGTAGCCTCTTCAACCAAGTGGTTTCTCCAGACTACCTTGACCATCGGTATCGTCTTATTCCTCAAGACTTTCTCCCTACGGTCAACGATCTCAACAGGAGTCTCGATGTAATTCAGGTCTAACTGCAAACCTTCCGGTACTTCTGGCAAATGATGGCTCGGGTCTGGAATATAACCTCTCAACATAGACACATGGAAAACATTGTGCACCTGAGACAACTCTTCCGGTAATTCAAGCCGGTAAGCAGTTTTCCCGATCCTTTTCAATATCTTATATGGGCCTATAAATCTCGGGGCTAACTTCCCGCCTTTGCCAAAACGAACCACACCTTTGCTGGGTGATACCTTCAGAAAGACAAAGTCACCAACCTCAAACTCAAGGTCCCTCCTCCGGTTGTCTGCATAGCTTTTCTGCCTGCTCTGAGCTTCTACCAACCTTTTCCTGATCAGATCAATCTTCTCAGAAGTCAGCTGTACAAGCTCAGGACCAAACAACTGACGCTCCCCAACCTCATACCAACACACAGGAGTCCTGCACTTCCTGCCATACAAAGCTTCATACGGCGCCATCCCAATGCTAGTTTGAAAACTGTTGTTGTAGGCAAACTCCACCAAAGGTAAATGCCTTTCCCAACTGCCTCCGAAGTCTAGTATACAACACCGAAGCATATCCTCAAGAATACGGTTGACTCTCTCGGTCTGCCCATCGGTCTGTGGATGAAAAGCAGTGCTGAAATCTGTCTTGGTACCCAAAGCTGCCTGAAGACTCCTCCAGAAATGCGAGGTAAACCGCGCATCTCGATCAGACACAATAGTCGAAGGAACGCCATGAAGTCGGACAATCTCACCAACATACATCTCAGCCAACCTGTCCATCGAAGCTGTGAGTTTCATCGCCAAAAAGTGAGCGGACTTGGTAAGTCGATCGACTATAACCCAAATAGCATCATTGCCTTTAGAACTCTTAGGCAAACCCATGATGAAATCCATACTGATGTTATCCCATTTCCATTCCGGAATAGGTAATGGCTGTAATAGACCTCCGGGTCTCTGATTTTCGGCTTTGACTTGCTGACAAACCTCACATTTCGCGACAAATTCGGCCACATCCCGCTTCAAACCTGACCACCAGAAATGCTGTTTGATGTCTTTGTACATCTTAGTACTCCCAGGATGTACCGACAAAAGAGTAGCATGCGCCTCCTGAAGAATACTCTCTTTCAGGTCCGCCTGATCTGGAACGCACAGCCTATCTCCGAACCACAGCACTCCATCCCTGGTCTGAAAACCGGGCAACCTGCCAGCACTAACCTGCTCCTTCATCTCCAGAATATCAGCATCAACTTCCTGACTTGCAATGATCCTTGCATTCAGAGTAGGCTGAAGCTTCAATTGAGATAAAGATGCTCCCAATCCTTGCAAGACAACCTCAATACCTGCTCGGTCCAACTCCTCAATCAAATGCCTCTGAGTCGTAATCAAACAGGCCAAACTGCTCTTGCGACTAAGTGCATCAGCAACAACATTAGCCTTTCCGGGATGATATTTGATCTCAGGTCGCATATCCTCGAGCACTTCCAACCATCTCCGCTGTCTTAGATTGAGATCCCTCTGCTGGTAGATATACTTCAAGCTCTTATGATCCGTGTACATGTTCAGCTTCTCACCATACACGTAGTGCCTCCACTGCTTCAAAGCAAAGATAATCGCAGCCAGTTCTAGATCATGAGTGGGATAATTCTTCTCATGCGGTCGTAGTTGCCTAGACCCATATGCGATCACTTTACCTTCTTGCATTAAGACACAACCAAGCCCCCGATGTGAAGCATCGCTATAGACATCATACTCAACTCCTGCTCTAGGCAAAGCCAAAATAGGTGCAGTAGTCAGTCTATCTTTCAACTCCTGAAAACTCGCCTCACATTGCTCGGTCCACTTGAAGCTCGCATTCTTCTTGGTCAACTCGGTAAGCGGCACAGCTATCTGAGCATAACCTTGAATGAATCTCCTGTAGTATCCAGTCATCCCAAGGAAACTTCTGACTTCCTTCACTGTAGTAGGCCTAGCCCAATCTCTCACTGCCTCTATCTTCTGAGGGTCAGTTGCCACTCCCTCCTTAGAAAGGATGTGACCTAGGAATGCCACTTCAGATTTCCAGAAATCACACTTGGATAACTTGGCATACAACCTCTGCTCTTCCAACTTCTGCAAAACTGCTGCCAGATGCTCAGTGTGCTCCTCCTCAGACTTGGAGTACACGAGAATATCGTCGATAAACACCACGACGAAAGAATCAATAAACGGCCTCAGAACTCTGTTCATCAAGTCCATGAAGATTGCAGGTGCATTCGTCACTCCGAATGGCATAACTAAGAATTCGTAATGCCCATGCCGAGTTCTAAATGCAGTCTTATGCACATCTTCAGCTTTCACTCGCACTTGGTGATATCCTGATCGAAGATCAATTTTGGAGAATACAGCTGCTCCTTGCAGACGATCGAACAAGTCATCAATTCGAGGAATCGGATACTTATTCTGAACAGTGACTTTATTCAGCTCCCGGTAATCGATACACATCCTCATCGATCCATCCTTCTTCTTTACCAAAAGCACTGGTGCTCCCCAAGGTGACGCACTAGGTTGAATAAAGCCTTTTCCCAATAGTTCCTCAATCTGCCGTTTCACCTCATCCTGTTCCACTGGAGCCATCCTATACGGTGCCTTAGAAATGGGTGCACTTCCCGGTTGAACAGTGATGCTGAACTCTACATCACGATGCGGAGGTAACCCAGGAAAATCTTCCAAGAACACAGTCGGATAGTCCCGAACCACAGGAATCCCTTGCAATTCCACAGGAGTCTCTTCCTTGCGGATAGTTGCCACCAGCTTAGGACACTTCAACTTCCCTTGGAAAGTGACTTCAGGTCCACCTGGAGCCTTCACTGTCACCGTCTTGGCCTTACACTCGATGCTCGCACTGTACACCGACATCCAATCAATGCCAATGATAACATCGACTCCCAAGATAGTCAGCTCGATCAGATCAATGCCAAAGATTCGATCCCCAATCACTATCTCGCAATCAACATAGTACCGATCAGTGGTCAAAGTTTCCCCTGATGGTGTAGCCACTGCTAAGATCTTGCCTGGGAAAATCTTCGGTTCAACTCCCAACACTTTAGCAAATCTAGGAGACACAAAAGTATGAGAGGATCCAGTATCAAACAACACCACAGCTCCCTTTCCATTAATATAGAGTTCTCCTGTTACATAACATACATCATTACATAACAGTTTTACACTATGATCGGGAAGGAGAAATGAAAAAGAAATCACACTAGACATCAGCCCTCGTACCAGAAATAACCTGATCTGCTTCCTCAGCATCAGCTTCTGTCAAAGCAAATACTCGCCCTGACTGGTACGGCCTCTTCCCAGTCTGCTGTATTGGCACATTGTGATTGCCAACCCGCGGTTTGAGACATCGAGATTGGTAATGTCCCACTTCACCACAGTTAAAGCAAGTGACTGCAGAAGGTCTTCCTGCATCATTTCCAGGTCTCCCAGCTACACTGACAGCATTCGCCCCTGTCGGTTTGAATTTCTGTGCAGATGGTTGCCCCTTGAAACTCCCCGATGGCGCGGGCCTCTTCCCAGACTGCCAGTTGCTCCTCTGATGCTGAGCAACATGGAACTGCTCCATATCCGCCTCCGTTGCTGCCGCCCTCTTCACCAGCTTATCGAATCTCCTGATACCGAGGGGTATCATACGAGATCTCAAGCTCGGCCTCAGACCATGCTCGAACTTGCGAGCCTTCTTCGCCTCATCCATCACCAATTCTGGAGCATACCTGGAGAGTTGAGTGAACTTGGTCTCATAGGCTCTCACTGACATGCTGCCTTGTTGAAGTGACAGAAACTCCATGGCCTTTTTCTCCTGGACGTCGGAGGGAAAATAATGACTGCGGAATTCTTCCAAAAATTCCTCCCAGCCAAGCAACAAGCCGCCCATAGTCCTCTTCATCGACTGCCACCAAACAGCTGCATCCTTCTCCAACTGTAAGGTCGCCAACTTGACCTTGCTGCCCTCCGGTGTTTCCAACACCTCGAAGATTGTCTCCACTTGCCGAATCCAGTTATCGGCCACATCTGGGTCGGACTTTCCCTCGAACACTGGTGGTTTCATTCTCTTGAACGATTCCACTAACTTGATTGCCTCGGGTACTGGATTCACCGGCCCCCTTCCTTGGTTTGCAGCCACTGCATTCAGTGTCTGGTAAACCCTTGCAAACTCGGCATCCAGGTCCTTCACCATTCCTGGCTCCCCTTTTCGCCATATTCTGATGCAAAAGATCCATTAAATTCGAAGTATAAAACAAGAATTTAAACCAACTTTCATTTCATTGAATTTCAAAGTTTATACATTCGAATTAGAAAAACATTTTAACATCAGAATAGAAGAAAATAGAAACCAAGACAATCTAATCTCTACGGGTCCTCTTCGCTGCTCGAAGTTCATCCCGCAGTTCATCCACCTCATCCTTCAGCACATCAGTTAGGTTCTTTTTCTTCTCAAGTTCCCAAATCCGATGGCTAAGAACAGAATAGTCAGCATTCCGCTTCTCCAGCTGAGCCTCCAAAACTCCAACTCTATACTTCAAGGTATCCACTTGCCTCTGCAGAGAAGCCACAGCGTTACCCAAAGCTGGTCCCTTTTCTTCATCGGAAGAAGAAGAATCATCAGGTGAGTTCGGCGGTGGGGTGATCTCTCGGGATTCAGGGTACTCCTCATCATCAGAATCAGCTTGCCCAGGGTGATATTCGTCCTCAGAATCAGCCTGTCCAGGATGGTACTCTTCCTCAATAATGTGCCAGTCGTCGCCTCCAGCAGGGTCGAAGTGATCAGCCATCTTAGAATAGAGAGGGAGAAGCATAAATCATAGAGCAACACAAATGTAAGTTACTTACATTTAAATCTCTAAATCAAAACACACACTCTAATGTCCACATCTAGGGTGTCGTTCCTTATAAATTTGTACGAGTGTGAAAGCATAGAAAGCGTGGCTCTGATACCACTCTGTAACGCCCCGAATCCCAATTTACTGAATTCGAGATGTTCTTCAGGATCTTTTCGCTTTCTTCACATACAATTTTACAAGGAATTTAAAAATCTTTACTTTTACATCAGAGTTACAGCATGTTACATTTGAAATTACACAGCGGAAGCAAAATGTACAATATTTACATAAATGAACAACAATATAATGAACTCTTTGTGCATCCATTTCTTTTACATGTGATTATCCTGCATAAAACACTGTGGGTACGTCAGTTTATTCAACCGACGATAATTATACATGGCCATCCTCTCTATGCCAGGAACAGTATAATGAATCTCATTTCTTACAAATCACAAGCCAGTTCAACATAAGCATGCAAATAAGGGAACTTTTTAATGATGTCGTGTCGTGATTGTGCACTTAAATCCTTAATGCAATTTACTTAGTTAATTATGACGCTAATGCATACTTGTTCGAATTCTATGCATCCCATACTACATAGGTTCGAGTGCAAGCCTCTTAATCGATCTTCATTTTAGTAGGGTTCAATCCCCCGCCATGACTTATTCTACTACTGTAATTCCAATGAGTATCCTAGATGAATCTATGAGTACAAGCATGTATCCTGGCCCCTGGAGTAGAATTTCGCGCCATGTCTTGACTCGTCAAGCATGCATTCTGCGACAATTCAGCCTCCTCCCTGAACACACTCCTCTTGCAGTCACCAACACATCCCATAAGCGTGACTAGAGTCCGATCATTACTGAGTTGTGCCCGCGCCATGTCTTGACTCATCAAGCATGCATTCTGCGGCTCACACACCCGCACCGTACCCTAGCTCTCATACTCATGTTTTTCTCTCACCTTCATCACCTCCACACTATGTATTTAAGTTATATTAGAATCATGAATAAAAATCAAGCTCTAGAGTTAGCCCCTCCATCAACCGGACTTATCATTTCATTTCACTTGACCAACCTGGTCCATTTCTCAATATCATTTCATTTTACTGCCGGGGAGACTTAGCTACTCTTTCGTTCAATTTCAAATTCACAATATCCAATGGAGCATCATCAGCTCATCATTCATTTTAGAGTCTCACAGACTTTCTCATCATGATTTCACATTTCATAAATTCATTTGATTCTCAATTCTCATCTATGATTCAATTACACAATTCATGTATCCATAATAGAGTTCATTGACTTTAATCATACAGTTCACAATTACCAACAGCAAATAGCATGAATTCAAGTATACCAGAGTTCACTCTGTACAGTCGACTTGGAAGAATACCAGTCGACTTATACAGTCATACAGGGTTATCATAAGGGCTCGGGATAGTCGACTGTATACACTACCAGTCGCCTGTCCCGCAACTTTCAAGTTCACAATATTAGTCACACGACAGTCGACTGTTCACACCTCAGTCGTCTGTCTTAGCCATTTCAACAGCATAATTCTATGTCCAGATCAGTCGACTTGCTACACGCAATCGGTCGACTGGACAGATCCATTTTCAGTAGATTATTTACTTTACGTGCATTTCATCATGATGTCAACTAACAGTATACATAAGTTCATGTTCCGCAGACAAGGTTTCTTATCATTCAGTAACACTACAACATGGATCTTCAAATTACTAACATGCTCTTTCCGCTAGGGGAATACTTAAAACATGCATTCACATATGCTCATAATTCCTTACAACGATAAAGATGTAAATCCCAAGTCATCAAACTGGGTCCACATGATGAAAATATCTCAATTTATGAAACTACCAAATAATCACAGTCAGATTGAAGTACCAGTCGACTTAGCACAACATCAGTCGGCTGCTTCGACAACTCTAATTTATTAATCACCATTAGTTCTTTTCATTCATTCACCTTCCCTCCATCATATGTGTCATAGGGAAATTATATAATAGTAATCACACCATCATGTTCATTTATACACATGTTTATCATCACAATCATGCAAAATAATGTCTTGTACCAGTCGACTTGCTCACATGGCAGTCGACTGCATCGACAGACTAGTTTTCATAATAACAGCATGTCAAGCAATTTCTATTGCGTTTAATTCAATTTCGTAGCATGGCATCAATCATAACAATTATAGTAACATTCCTACAATAGAAGTCCTGAGAAACACCCACCTTATGTGAAGAAAATAACGAAATCCCGCAAGTCCTTCAATATCGCGCTGCACTTCTTGTTCCTCTATTCCACGCCGAGCTCCTCACCAATGCTGCTTGCCTCCACAGAAAAGCTCCCACACAACTCACAAATACTCTCTATTACAGTAATAATCTTAGTGTAAAAGAGATAGGAGATGAGAAGGGGTATTTACACTAGAAAAATAGATAGAATAGATGGCTAGGATTAATATGGAAGTTGGAGAATCAAAGGCTGAGATCTAATCGGGAGTTAAGAAACTACCCACACCTCAAGATGTAACCGCCCATGATCCTAGTCCATCACTCCACAAATCCGGCCAAAAAAATGTCTTGTGCACGTGTACATGAAGTGCACGTGTACACACACAAAACCCCATAAAATGCACATCTTACCCGGAAAATAAAGAGAGAAAAAGCTACATATACCGGTTGTGAAAATAAAAGGTTAAGTTTATGGACTAAAATTTACTGGCCCAAAAAATATAAACAAGTTGACATTTGGGCTTTTAAAGAAAATATTACTTTATTCATCATGGAAAAATAATAGCCACATGTCGCCAAGCATACCATAAAAGAGAATAAATAATCTTTATATATTAAGAAAATCGGGGTATTACAATTTTTCATACAGTCAAAGAAATCAGGGTGAAAATACAATTCTTTACAGAACAGCGAGTAAAATATAGCAAGTGTAGTCCTTATAGACAAGCATGAAACGGCATATAAAACTCATCAATAAAATTCACCAAAATTCTAGGTAATCCCTAAATAAGTATAGAAAAACTGACCAAAGTTCTAGATCAAAATAATATGTGTAGCACAAGTATCAAAATGGTTTAGTCATCAAAAATACCAAGAAACAGAATCTTGAAAAGATCTACACATCTGTAGTAAAATAGTCATATCTTCCACATACAAAAACGAAATAAAGCAAGGTCAGATGGGTTGGAAAGAAGACAAATTCCTCTAAAACTAATGTTTCACACTGAAATTAATATTCTGACCTTAATATGGTCTAAATTACTGATCAAGACAGAATATCGACAAACTACAGAATTTCCTCAAAAACAAAAATCAACATAGATCCAACGAAACTTGATCCAAACACCACCAAACATGAAATCGAGTCTACCAAGTGTTCAAACATCATGAAATAGGGTAATTAATATATCTAAAGCAAGTTTATCACATGGATCTTAACAAATACCCAAATTCTCACAAAAATCCCACATATTTGATCAAATCAAGGACGGGCAAACCTAAGTTAATTCATGTTATATGTGTCGTGAGACAAAACACTATAGAGACAATATCAATAAGGGGTTTCACACACGAATTGTCTCTAGAACCAAACTACACTACACGCGGTATTTTTGACTTGTATCATACAAAGGAATTTGAGTACAAGTTACTTGCCTTAACCGAAGAAGAAACTGACGAAAAATCAAGAATAAGAATAACGGGAATGGATTCCCGGGCCATGAACAACGAATACCAACAAACGAGAATCACGATCCATGAGCAACGAACACAACCCACGAACTCACGAACGACGACGAACAAACCCAAGAACGACAAACTCTATGAACCACCACAAGTACAATCACGATCCAACAAGAACACGAAACTACCCACACCACGACTACACTCGCATGAGACGAGAGATGGGGGAGGTAAAGATGAGGGACGAGAGCCGCAGTGCAAGGGAGGATGGTGTAGTGGAGGTCGGAGTGCAGGGGGGGGGGTTGAGAGCGGGGAGCAGTCGGGAAAGAGAGAGAGAGAGAGCACGGCAAGTTGGTTGCGGCTGGGAAAAACTAGGAGCATGCACAACATGTAGAGGATGGTATATATACACATGAAGATATTAGGGTTTGGTAGCAAAGGGCGGCACATGGAGAGGCTATTGGGTGGGCTTGTATGCACGGGTTGGGGTGCATGCACTTGGTTTCGGTAGGTGATTAAACAAGGCAAGAAATGAGGGGGAAATACTATACTGGTGGGATTATTGTAGGTAATTAATAGATAGGAAACAGAGCATATACTATTGGGTAATTAACGGTTAATGGTGAAATAGAGTAGGCTTAAGAAGATGCTGATGGTTATAGGATTTGGGTGCACAGTGACTAGGATTATATAATAGGTCTTGGTTCACAAAATGGTTTAAGGAATCAAGGAAGGCCATGACAATAAAATAAATAAATAAATAAATAAAATAAATAAAATAAATAATTAAATATAGGAAATCAGAAATAATGGCCTGAACAAATGGAACGAAACAAAAGAGGGACGACGAATCAAGAACTCAAATAAAAAGAAAACAAAATAATAAAATGAAAATATATATTGAAACAAAAATCCAATATACAGTCCAAAGAAATACAAGAGGAATACAAAGAGAGAAAATACACCAAAACAAAAAATACACTCAAAAATACACACAATGAAAAACAGGGATTACACCCAAGCCCACGTGGTGGGATAGCAGCCATCCGCTGCTCTGCCTCAAAACCTGGGTGCCCCCCCTCCCCCCGCTGACTTCACACAATGACAGCGGCAGCAGAGCACAACACCCTGCTGTCTCTTTCTCCCGTGAGGCCCCCCCATTAAATTCCAAACAACCCCCTATAGAAATCTCCTATAGGGCATCTCTCAATTAATTTTATATATATATATATATACTAGGTTTGCCCGTTGACACGTGCCTACGGCACGTCTTCGGAACGGTGCACCTGGTTTGATTATATAAAATAGTTTTGGACGTCCAGCAAATTAATTGAAGTAGCAAACATATTATATGAGAAAACAGTATATCTACCTTTAAGCTCAACCATCGCCTTCTTAATCATTAACTTGAACTTACCTGGAATGCATATAGTTTGTTAGAAACACTACATAGAGTTTTTTTTTAACTTCAGCATCACTTTTAGATGCTTGTAATAGTTATGCAATGACATCTATATAATAAAACACAAAGAAAGCTATCAAGTGGCTCTCCTTCAATCTCCCCCAAAATCAATGGCCCAGATATAACCTCACAAAACATATTCCCCCCCCCCCCCCCAAAAAAAAGTTTCCCTCCAAAACACAAATTCAAGTCCCCCATTCAAAACAACTCCTTTATTTATTTAATTATCTCTCTCTCTCTTTCTTCTATTCAAAAAATTAAGAAAATAAAAATTTTAAAATTTTTTAAAACTAAAAAACTTTAAATTTTGAAAACTTTAAAAAAAATTCAAAAAAATCAAAAAATTGTAAAAAAATTATAAAAATTTTAAAAAATATATTAATTTTTTAAATATTTAAAAATTGAAAATTTTAAAAAAGTTTAATTTTTTTTAAATTAAAAAAATTTTAGAAATTTTGAAAATTTGGAAAATTAAAAAAAATTCAAAAGAGAAAAAAAAAAAAAGAAAATTTAAAATTTTGGAAATTTGAAAAAATGTTAAAATTTGAAAAATCTCAAAGCAAATCCAAATTTAAATCCAATGTCGAACCCCAATCAAGAGGTCGTTGCCGATATCTGATCAGCTGCTGATTCCGTATCGGTGACTCCCCTCCACCAAATCGAGCGCGAATATCAAGCAACTCCGTATCGGCGACTCCCCTCCACCGAATCGAGAGCCTCTATATGCGATGCGATCTAATTTCATCTCATTAACCGAATTCTCAATTTAATTTTTAATTTTTTTTTGTGCAGGGGATTACTCAGTTTTTTGCTGACTTGAATTTTGTGTGTGCAAGGAATTTAAGTTCAGAGATGTATGATTATTTTATTTTGTATTTAGACATACTCATAGTGTTTATGAGATTATAGTAAGCTCTATAAAACTCTATGTAGTGTTTTATAGAGTAATGTCCTTGTATAACTATTACAAGCATCTAAAAGTGATGCTGAAGTTAAAAAAAACTCTATGCAGTGTTTCTAACAAACTATATGCATTCCAGGTAAGTTCAAGTTAATGATTAAGAAGGCGATGGTTGAGCTTAAAGGTAGATATACTGTTTTCTCATATAATATGTTTGCTACTTCAATTAATTTGCTGGACGTCCAAAACTATTTTATATAATCAAACCAGGTGCACCGTTCTGAAGACGTGCCGTAGGCACGTGTCAACGGGCAAACCTAGTTACTCTTTAAAACACTGCATAGAGTTTTATAGAGCTTACTCTAATCTCATAACCACTATGATTATGTCTAAATACAAGATAAAATAATCATACATCTCTGAACTTAAATTCCTTGCACACACAAAATTCAAGTCAGTAAAAAACTGAGTAATCCCCTGCACAAAAAAAACTAAAAATTAAAATGAGAATTCGGTTAATGAGATGAAATTAGATCGCATCGCATATAGTGGCTCTCGATTCGGTGGAGGGGAGTCGCCGATACGGAGTTGCTTGATATTCGCGCTCGATTTGGTGGAGGGGAGTCACCGACACGGAATCAGCAGCGGATCAGATATTAGCGACGACCTCTTGATTGAGGTTCGACATTGGATTTGGATTTGGATTTGCTTTGAGATTTTTTTCAAATTTTCACATTTTTTCAAATTTACAAAATTTTAAAATTTCTATTTAATTTTTTTTTTTGATTTTTCTTTTGATTTTTTTTTATTTTTAAATTTTTCAAAATTTCTAAAATTTCTAAAATTTAAAAAAAAATTAAACTTTTTTAAATTTTACAATTTTTAAATATTTAAAAAATAAATATATATTTTAAATTTTTTATAATTTTTTTACAATTTTTTGATTTTTTTGATTTTTTTTTAAACTTTTCAAAATTTAATGTTTTTTAGTTTTTTTATTTTTAAAAATTTTAAAAATTTTTATTTTCTTGATTTTTTGAATAGAAGAAAGAGAGAGAGATATAATTAAATAAAAAAAGGAGTTGTTTTGAATGAGGAATTTGAATTTGAGTTTTGGAGGGAAACTTTTGGGGGGAAAAATATGTTTTGTGAGGTTATATCTGGACCATTGATTTTGGAAGAGATTGAAGGAGAGCCACTTGATAGCTTTCTTTGTGTTTTATTATATATATATATATATATATATATTCTTAACACGGGGTGTTAGGTGTTACAGAGTAACACCTCGTACTTAAGAGGTGTATATATATAATATTATATAGAAATATATAATAATAATAATAATAATAATAATAATAATAATAATATATATATATATATATATATATATATATATATATATATATATATATATATATATACTAGGTTTGCCCGTTGACATGTGCCTATGGCACGTCTTCAGAACGGTGCACCTTATTTGATCATATAAAATAGTTTTGGAGGTCCACCAAATTAATTGATGTAGCAACCATAGAGCAAAAACATATTATATGATTTTTTTGATTTTTAGTGAGTTATTTTTAAAGTTTTTAAATTTTTAATTTTTTAAGTTTTTAATATTTTGAAATTTTTTAAATTTTTATTTTCTTAATTTTTTGAATAGAAGAGGGAGGGAAAGAGAGAGAAAAAAAAAATTAAATAAATATAGGAGTTGTTTTGGGTGGGAGATTTGGATTTGAGTTTTGGGGGGAACTTTTGGGGGGGAAAATATGTTTTGTAAGGTTAGATCTGGGCCTTTGATTTTTGGGGGGATTGAAGGAGAGCCACTTGATAGCTTTCTTTGTGTTTTATTATATATATATATATATATATATATATAATATGAGATAATATTGGTTGTTGGCCTATAGGGGTTCTATAGGGCCATGGGAATTTTTTTTTGATGAGGTCTCCTATAGTAAGAGCTATGGGGCTTAGGCATTATATTGCACTAATGGACAAAAATAAGAATTGAATGAATTGAAGTGGGGTAGCTGCTTCACTGGGGAGTGGGCTTAAGTTAGTCCCACATCAGAGGAGAGAGGTGAGAGAATGAGTTATATAGAATTAGCCAAGTGATAAAGGGTACCTAACAGTTAACCACCCTTTTGATGGCAGTCTGTGGTGGGCAGTTGTTAGGATTTCATTTGTTCGCATATTTATGCGCATGTGTAGCCGTGTGCGCAGCTGAGCCGGGCTCAGGGTGTTAAAATGGTATCAGAGCCGACATTCGACACCGAGTGTATGCAAGATGTATGCCTGAGAAGGAGCGAGGTTGGTACAGGTTGCCCAGGTAGGGAACTGTATAACTAGCAGAATCAGGGTAGTCATCTCCACATTGGCTAGAAAGGGATCTTGAATCATGTTGCAAATCCTGGGCTCAACGAGGACGCTGAGTTCTTAAGGGGGGGTGTGTGTAACACCGCATACTAATGAGGTGTTTATATATAATATTATATAGAAATATATAATAATAATAATAATAATAATAATAATAATAATAATAATAATATATATATATATATATATATATATATATATATATATATATATATATATATATATATATATATATATATAATGATATGAGATTGGTTGTTGGCCTATAGGGGTTCTATAAGGCCGTGGGATTATTGGTTTGATGAGGCGGCCTATAGTAAGAGCTATGGGACTTAGGCATTATATTGCACCAAAGGACATAAATGAGGATTGAATGAATTTAAGTGGGGTGGCTGCTTCACTTGGGCGTGGGCTTAAGTTAGTCCCACATTGGAGGAGAGAGGTGAGAGAATGAGAGTTATATAGAATTATCCAAGTGATAAATGGTACCTAAAGGTTAACCACCCTTTCGATGGCCGCCTGTGGTGGGCAGTTGTTAGGATTTTATTTGTTCGCGTATTGTGCGCACGTGTAGCCGCTGTGCACAGCTGAGCCGGGCTCGGGGCGTTACAGATAGATCTTCCAAGAACACTGTCGAAAAGTTTTGGACTACGGGAATCTGCTTAACTCCCTCAGGAATCTTTTTCTTAGTTATAGCTGCCATCAACTCCTTATACTTCCTCTTCCCTTGAAATGTAACTACTGATCCTCCTAGTACATTCACCATAACCTCCATGCTCTTGCATTCGATACCTGGCAGTGCAGATTGACATCCAGTCTATGCCAATGATCACATCAACTCCCAAGATAGCCAACTCGATGAGATCGATTCCTAAGACACTTCCTCCGATCTTGAGGTCACAACCATTATAGTATCGACCAGTAGTCAATGTTTCTCTTGAGGGTGTAGCCACTGCTAGAACCTTGCCTGGGAAAATTTTCGGCTCAACTACCAATCATTTAGCAAATGCAGGTGACACAGAAGTGTGGGACGATCAAGTATCAAACAAAATTGTTGCCTTTATTGCATTAATTAGAAGTTCTCTTGTTACATAATGGATACTCTTTGTACATAAAACATTTTCGAATATAAACTGGAAATAACAGTAGAAAACATCTATTCAATTGCTCCCATACCAGTAATGACATTGTCAGCATCATCCGCATCAACTTCAGTCAGAGCGAATGCTCGCCCCTGCCGGTATGGCTTCTTCCCTTGCTCTGCTGGCTTCTGACTCGGCCCTCTCCACTGGAATTGTGGGCAGTCTGGCTTGATATGGTCCTCCTTCCCATAGTAGAAGCATGTTATGGGGTTCCGAGGCTTGGTGCAATTACTCCTGAAATGACCAGCTTCCCCACAATTGTAACAATTCACGCCTGGTGACCTGGTACCCCAGTTGTTTGGCCTCCCTATCACAAAAATGGAATTAGCCCAGTTGGTCGGGACCTCTGTGCTGCGGGTTGCCCTTTGAAGTTGCTTGGTGATGCGGGCCTCTTGCCAGCACTCCAATTGTTCGTTTTGGTTTGAGCCAACTGATACTGCTCCATGTCTGCTTCCGTAGCTGTAGCCCTTCTGACCAGCTTTTTGAACCTCCTGATACCGAGGGGTATCATCCGAGATCTCAGACTTGGCCTCAATCCCTGCTTGAACTTCCACACCTTTTTGGCTTCATCAATAACAAATCTGGCACATACCTTGAGAGCTGAGTAAACTTTGTCTCATACTCCCAAACTGAAAAGATTCCCTGTTGCAGGCCCATGAACATCATAGTCTTTTTCTCCTGTAAAGCCATTGGAAAATAGTCGTTGTGGAACCCCTCCAAAATTTCCTTTCAAGTTATAAGTCCATTCCCCAGGGTTCTCTTCAAGGATTGCCACCATACCCCGACATCCTTCACTAGTTGAATAGTGGCCAACATCACCTTGGTTGCCTCTAGAGTCTCCAAGACTTTGAATACTGCTTCTATCTGCCTTATCCAATCATCTGCTGTATCTGAATCTGCCTTGCCCTCGAACATGGGCGGTTTCATCCACTTCAATGATTCCACCAATTTGATTGCCTCCGGGACTTCTACTGTTTGTCCCATCCTGGTGTTTCTGGTCACATTGGTAGCAAGTGTGTTGAGATTTTGGTACACCCGAGCTAATTCTATCTTAAGATCAAGCTTGTTGCCCTCAAACCTGTTGCCCTCACCGCTGGATCCTTCACCACTTCAGGCTTTTCATCCGGCCATTTATAGGTCATAAAATTTCATTAATCCCCACAAATACAAACAATATAGACTTTCCTTCCAACATAAATTATTTATTTTCAAAATTTAAACTTTATTCATTCAGAAATAAAAACTTGTTCGTACATCCTGTACATAAAACACTAGAAAACTCAACATAAAACAGTCTGGACCCTACGACTTCTCTTGGCTTCTCCGAGCTCTCCCCGTAGTTCATTTATTTCCTTCTTCATTTTATCGCATCTTTGACGACATTCTTGTTTCCCCCAACGAGTCTTGTTGTCCATCTAGTTGAAATGCTGAGCATTCCTGTGTTGAAGCTTCTCTAGTTCCCACACTCGGTGACACAGAGAAACAATGTTCTGTTTGTCCTCTGCATGATGAGCTTCCAAATGGTTTACTCTCCACTTATGGATGGTCAATTGGTCCTGGAGAGAAGCGATAAGGTGATCCTTCTGGTCTTGAACTGGTTCTTCATCTGAGGAATCATCTGGAGAATCAGGTGGAGTAAGTAATCTCCCGAGATTTGGGCAGTTCTTCTTCCTCTTCTGGGTTTTCCTCTTCTTCGGGATCTTCTTCTTCTTCTTCTGGATCTTCTTCAAAGAACCATTCTACTTCATTCACTGGATCCTGATTATAAGCCATCTTATAGGAAAACGGAGGAGAAAACGTCAGCGTATAGAGCAACACAAATGTAAATTAACTTATACTTAAATCTCTATAAACTAAACTCACACTTCTAATGTCCACCCTAATTTGTCGTCCTTATAATTTTATACTACTTATTGAAGTTAGCTCTGATAACACTCTGTAATACCCCGAATTCTATTTACATGTAATTCGTAGCACAACAGAATCTTTTACTTCAACGTCGTACAATTTTACAAGGAAAATAAAACTTTTCATTATACAACAATGTTTAATACAGAGTACACAGCAGAATGAATACAACATGAACTATACAACTCTAACATTAGCAGCTTTAATCATATAAATAATCTTTAGCATCAATTCATTTTCAAGACCTTTGCTAATCCAAGTCCTGCACTAGAAAACTGTGGGCACGTCAGTTGCTTACAACCGACGCAATGTTATAAAATAGCGATCCTCGGTATTCCATAATATAACGATTCTCTTACTTTTGTAACCACAAACATGAATGCCTATTAAAGTGTAAATAAGTGACTATCCTGACATGTGTGTAAATGAGTGACTATCCTAAACATGTCAGTGTATGATACGACTTAATGCCTAATGCAGATGTTATACTACAATGACACTAATGCATACTTGTTCGGATTCTATGCATCCTATTCTACATTGGTCCGAAGGCAAGCACCTATGTACTCCACATTATAGTGTTAAATCCCTTACCATGAATTACTATTACGGTGACTAATGTAATGTCAGTATCCTGTGAGTATATAGTACCACCTCGATAAATCTTGAGTATTGCTCTCCACCGCAAGTAAAAACCCTGATAATTCTGGAGCCGAATACCCACACCACGAGCAATGACCTGATAATTCTTGAGATTCGTTCTCCCATCACGAGTGATTTTCGGCCATCAGTGTAATGCCCTGATTTTCAGTGATTGGGAAACCGTGACATAAGCCAGAATCTTTCCTTCAATTTGCCACAATACACAGAAAAAGCAGAAAATTTTGGAACTTTTTATTCAACACAAATATATTACAAATCCGAATGTTACAAAATTGCAATACATTACAACAGTGTTACAATAATATCTTTACAATCCCAAGTGTTACAACTTTCAACATATTACATCAGAGTACAAATAAATAAACAACAACACTTGGTATTTTGCTTGGATGCTTTCCAACAAATAAATAGATTACAAACGGTCACAATGGAACAATAGTAACAACATATAATGTAGCGGAAATGGAAACGACTCTTGCTTCTCTCGCTTTGAGTCCTCCTGAATCCTGTACCTGTACTTCGGCGATCCAGTACCTATTGAAATAGGGGCATTAGTATTCACTGACGCTTTAAGGCTGATAACTAGCAGTAATTCTCCACTTAAGCAAATAGATTAATGGAAAGAGAAACATGTATATATAATTGATGTGTCAGTGTATGCTATGCCTTAGACTTTAATACAAGATTGACTAACGCCAAGATGTTCTTATTCTAATGCAAGCAAGTCTCCGGAATAATATGCAGCCCATATTACATACGCCCCTTCTCAAGCCGTTTCTTCATATATGCAACCCGTGCTCCCAACTCATGAGAAGACACCGTACGTATCCCTTTGACGGGAAGGTACAACCCATTAACACTGCCTAGTGTCGGCCTATAGGATAGGTCGGATCATAAGGAATCACCCTTAACACCAACTCTTTCCCTTCGGCAAAAATAATAATAAGTAAAGTTTAAGTAGTAATAGCCATAAGTTACTACCCTAACGATGTCACTAAGCCCAAACAATCTCACGGGGTTTTCAATAACCTTCTTATGTATCCCGATCCAACTCATGGTCTATCGATCCAAGACACCGATGACGAAAATCTCTTACTCATCATTACCCCTAACTCGGATCTCATCAACATTCTCGGCCCACGATCAACCCACATCAGTGAAGATCCGTCGGTGCTCGAGGTGCGATTTATCCACAGTTTCTAAGGTGGCAAGATGCGATTCTTGAAGTTTGATGACCCCTGGGCTAGCTTTTATCTAGCTAACGATACTAGTGACTTTTCCAACCATTATTTACCATATATTGAAGATGAGGCATGTGCACATCATATGGTCCAATTTCAATTAGAAATGCATACAACTAGAACTCATGGGTTCTTTTTCCAAATTAAACTAGGAAAATATACGACTAGGTTCATGGGTTCTTTCTCAAAGTTGAGCTAGAATCACCTAGAACCTAATTGCATGGGTTCCTCGCCAATTCGAGCTAGAACTATCATGGAGCTAGTTTCATGGGTTTCTTCTAAAAAATCGAACTAGAACAACTATGGAACATGGGTTCATTTCAATTGGGTTATCATGCAAGCTCAACTCATGGGTTCCTTTTAGAATTTTAACCGAAACCACTACAATCATATAACTCAAATATGCATGGATTCCTTTGAATCTAAAACAACTACACATCTCAACATGGGTTCTTTACTAGAACCACTACAATAACACAAGTGTTGCCGCTAATTTCGGTGTGGGGGCAAACAGATAGTATTTGTAAGTTCTTGGAAAACCTGAATAGCAAACACCTAACCTGTTCCGCCGGAGTTTGACCGCTGACTCCCGCCGTTCACCTGCAAAGAAGTGCGAGACACCGGGGTTGATCCCGGCGACGCACCCTCCGACGCTCAAGTTAGTAACCAGAAATGATTATGAAAGAGCGTTTGACTAGCAAAAGATTGATTACCTCTTAATGGAGATGGGTGGGGGGTATTTATAGGCGTCCTAGGGAACAGATTAGGCATGTAATTCCTTGTGTATAGATAAGGAATCTAATCCCTAATCCCCAGTGAAAGGATAGATATGAATCAGGGCTGTTGATTAACATTAATCAGAAACCCTAATTCTATCCTGTCGGACCGGGTTTGTTGCGGGTTGAAACCCGCACCCAGTTGAGGTGGATCTATTCGCGGGTTATTGGATCTGTGAGATGGAGACCTAGTACCCGCTTCTGACCCGCTTGTGGGTGAAATTACCGTCTTACCCCCGAACTTCAGGATTTGTGCCCAATTTGGACGATCTCGATTAAACACCTATTTTTAGCCATATCACGAGCCCCCCACTCCTAAAGGCTGAGGGCAATCAGTCTTTGAGGAGTAGTTTGACTGTTTTAGTGGCTAGTGGAGTTGTATCGGAGTCCGAATGGGTGTTTTCGAATCCCGAAGTGGGTGGTAAGGTAATTCCTTCTTCTTTTTTGAAGCCATATGGTGTATCAAGTTTTTACCTATCTTTTCGGGCTATTTATTTAATTTTGCGATGTGTTAGCTAGTCGTTCGGGGGTCTTAGCCGTATATTCTAGGCAATAATTGTTCGTTAGGGGGTTCAAAAATATCCCCCCAAATTTTTAATTATCTCCTAGAATTTTTAGCTAATTTTTCCGAATTTTTAGCAATTTTTCGCAACTTTTAAATAAATAAAATGATTTAAATAAATATAAAATCGATTTTTAAATACCGATTTATGATGTGGCGTCATCTGGGCCTTTAATCAACGTGGAGCACGAATTTCTGAACGATCAGATGGTCCTTGTTCCTCGGCAGACTTTTTCGCCGTATACGACGGTCGGCACCTCGGCACCTCGGCTCGGAGACTCAACTCCCCAGCTAGATGGGTCGGTGCCTCGGTTCGGAGGATCAGCGCTTCGGCTCGGAAGGTCAGTGCCTCAGTTCGGAGGATCCGAGGGACATGGCATCATTTGGACCGTCCATCTCAGCGTGGATCCCCATAAAATGCTATCTTGTCGTTTAGTGGACGTGGCAGAATCTGGACTGTCCATCATGACGAGCACGTCTTTTCACAAGATCTAACGGTTAATATGTGTCGGCGTGTTTTTTTCGCCATATACGAGGGTCGGTACCTCGTCACCTCGGCTCGGCCTTACCCTCTACGAGGTGCATGGGTCGGCTCGGAGGATTGGTTCCTCGGCTCGGAGGATCAGCGCTTCGGCTCGGAAGGTCAGTGCCTCGGTTCAGAGGATCGAGGGACATGGCAACATCTGGGCCGTCCATCTCAGCGTGGATCCCCATAAAACGCTATCTTGTCGTTTAGTAGACGTGGCAGAATCTGGGCCGTCCATCATGACGAGCACGTTTTTTCACAAGATCCAACGGTTGATATGGGTCGGCGTGTTTTTTCGCCATATACGAGGGTCGGTACCTCGTCATCTCGGCTCGGCGCATCAGGGCTGTTTGGCCGAGGTGCTGAGTTGGCCGTTTTGAAGGAAATGTCTCTTGAGGGCTCCACCCTTCCGTGCCTAGTAGCTCGGCTGCTCGGCTGAGCTGTTCGGTAGCTCGGCTGGGCAAGCCGATGGCAGGCAGCTCGGAAGATACGCATGGCCGGATCTGGGCCGTTCATCATGGCGCGCATCACGAGGATGGGGTTCAGATCACGAGAAAACGTTATCTTGTCGTTTTGTGGGCGTGGTGCAATCTGAACCGTCCATCAGATTCTGTCCCGAATTTTGGAGAGATCTGACGGTGACTTCGCCTCGGGATGATTTTTCTCCATATACGAGGGTCGGTACCTCGTCATCTCGGCTCGGTGCATCAGGGCTGTCTGGCCGAGGTGCTGAGTTGGCCGTTTTGAAGGAAATGTCTCTTGAGGGCTCCACCCTTCTGTGCCTAGTAGCTCGGCTGCTCGGCTGAGCTGTTCGGTAGCTCGGCTGGGCAAGCCGATGGCAGGCAGCTCGGAAGATACGCATGGTCGGATCTGGGCCGTTCATCATGGCACGTATCACGATGATGGGGTTCAGATCACGAGAAAATGTTATCTTGTCATTTTGTGGGCGTGGCGCAATCTGAACCGTCCATCAGATTCTGTTGCGGATTTTGGAGAGATCCGACGGTGACTTCGCCTCGGGATGATTTTTCTCCATATACGAGGGTCGGTACCTCATCATCTCGGCTCGGCGCATCAGGGCTGTTTGGCCGAGGTGCTGATTTCATTGTTTTGAAGGGGCGCAGTAGCTCGGTTGCTCAGCCGGGCTGTTCGATAGCTCGTCTTGGCAGACCGGTGGCCGTGCCGTCGACTTAGTGATTTGAAGAGTTTTTTGCTTCTCGTAACGTCACAACTTTCCGCTTGTCGCTTTGGCTTCTTGGTGGGCTTTTTACATTTTCCAAGGAGGCCCAGCATTTTAGGGGTTATAAGTTTTCACCCCCACTCCCAAGCTCATTTCTTACTCTTTACTCCCAAGACTTCACTTTTGTTTTCTAAGTTCTCTGCTAGCGGTGACTTTCGCTCCAAGGCGGTGCTGTTAGCTGTAGCGTGGGCCAGGCGATTTCCGGCAAGCGCATTCCGACCGTGAACGTCACTTCAAAGGTCAGTTTACTTAGTCTTAGCCTTTTTCCTAGAGATGTCACGAGTGAACTCGGGGAGTGGGGCCTCGTCTTCGGGCGATGATGGCGCCGAGGAGAGGAGAAGGGCGGAAGCCCGGAGGAAGGGGAAGCAGGTCGCCGAACCGTCGGCTACCGAGGCTAGACGCGAGAAGAAGAAGAGGAGGGTGGAGACCCAATCTCCCGTGGTGGCGGTGATTGTGGAAAACCCGAAGCAAGCCCCCGAGATGGGACGATATCCTTCTGTCCTGTCCGGGCATTCTGGGGTCAGGCAGTACGAGGGCGACCTTTTGGAGAAAGCGATCTATGGGAAGTCGAAGATCGTCGAGGAACCTAACCCGGCCCTTCCCACCGAAGCCGACGAGCTCATTTCGGTGTTGTCCGAGAAGGATCTACTTCGGATCAGAAAGGCCTTCGCCATCCCTCCGGAGTACAAACTGATGCTCCCCGGTCCCGAGATGCGAGCGAATTCCAAGCTGTCGTCGTCGGATATGTGCATGTTCGACTTTGACTCCTTGAATGCCGGGCTACGCTTCCCGCTGCATCCTTTCATCCTTCAGATCCTCGGCTGGTTCTGCCTCGCGCCGACCCAATTCATGCCGAACACATGGCGTCACGTGAACGCTTTCTTGCTTCAGTGCTACAGAGCCTAAGTAGAGCCGGATCTAACGGTCTTCCGAAGAATGTATCGGATAAACAGGCAGCACAAGACGGAGTATCGGTACTACTTGGGGCCGAGGAAGGGTGTTAGGATTATAGAAAAACCCTGACTCAATTAAGGGTTGGAAAGAGAAGTATTTTATAATAAGGGGCGAGGCGATTCGGCATATTCCGACCCGGTGGAAAGTGGAGGTGCCAAAATTTGCGTGAGCCGACCCTGTATTATCTGAGGCCGAGGAGGAGGTGGCGAGGAAGATTATGGCACTTCCGCTGCTGAGTTGGAGGGAGTTGACGGAGGAGGTGTTGTTCGGGTCCGGCCTAAGCCCCATCGACCCGAGTATGCTCCTGGCATCTCATTTATTTTCGTTTTTCAAGTCTTTAGTTCGTCTTGCTGATTTGTTTTTTGTTGTCCGATGCAGAAGCGATGAAGATTGATTTCAACTCTATGATGGCTGATAGGTCCAAGTTGACCGGGGGCAGAAAGAGGAAGAGGGCGACCGAGGCTGCCTCGTCGACTCCGCAGCCCACTGTCGCTTCTACCACAACCCCGCCTCCTCCGGCTACCGAGGTGCCTTCGGAGGTGGTTGTTGCCGAGGAGGCCTCGATCCCTGTCGCCCCGACCGTGATTGAGGGGGCCTTTGACGTCAACGCGGCGCTGGCGCTCGAGGCTCCTCCGTTGACTAAGGCGGCCGAGGAAATCCTGAGCGAGCAGCACAAACAGTTGTTTGTGCCGAACTGGCGGGTGAGGAATCATGACGGATTCCTCGGCCACTTGCAGATGTCAGTGCAGGTCGTCAAGCACATGGCGACCCCGAAGGACAGAGCCGCGCTGAAGGCGGGGACAGTCGGCGACGACACCTATGAAGTCGCTCGGTCGCTGGTTTCGGTAAGTGTCTTCTTGCGAATTTCCCCAAGTTTGTTGTTCGGCTTGCACATTACTCTGATCGTTGTCTTTGTAGGCCACCTGCCACTTCGGCCACCTCCTCGAGACATTTGCCGCGCAGGAGAAGGAGCTGAGGGCCGCCAGCAACAAAGACAGGTCGGCAAAGGTTAGGGCGGTCAAGGAACTCGAGGCCGAGCAGAGGCGAGCCGAGGCCTTGGAAGTCCGGGTGGCCGACCTTGTTGCCGACCTGGAGAAAGCCAAGGGGCGCCTCGAGGCGGAGTCTGCCAAGGCCGCCAAGGCCGCCGAGGAGCTGGCTGCGGCGATGAAGTCCTTGGCCGAAGAGAAGGCAGAGAAGGAGGCCTTGGCGACGAAGATCAGGGCCGAGGTGGAGAAGGAGGCCGAGGCCGAGGCGAAGAAGCACATGTCCAAGAACATGGAGCTGTCTTATCAAAGGGCACTCGATCATGTCCAAGAACGGATCCCTGGCTTCGAGCGGGTCGGCTACCGACTGTGGCCAAGGTCGCCTTCAGGCGACGAGGAGGAGGAAGGCGAAGGCGACGAGGCCGAAGGTGAAGACGAGGAGGAGGAGACCGACCCACCTGTGGCAGGACGGCCAGCGGAGGGGAGGATCGAGGGGCCATCTGTCAATGCGCCCGTGGTCGAAGCTGCGACGCAGGTGGACCCCTGATCCCCTCGTTAAATTTTTTGTAGTTTTCGTTTTGTTTTTTCTTCCGAGCATTGTAATGCCTTTAGCGGACTGGCCACCGTTTTTTTGTCTAAGTGTTTGGTTCGGCAATATAGTACTTCAATGCTATCCCTTTCTCATTTCAGATTGCCGAGTAGACTCTTATCACCTCGGCTGATCGGCGCCGAGCCGAGTTGTTTAAGCGGTCTCAGGAGGATCGTCTCGAGGGTGAGGTTCACCTGATGAGGAGGATACTTTATAATGTAGAGAAGAGGAATAGTGAGCTGTTGGTCGAGCTGCATCATCTGCGGATAGTCGAGGCCGAACTATCCGCGAAAGAGGAAGAGTTGGCTCGGGTTTCGGCCGAACGAGACGACTTCGCAAGGAAGGTAGAGTAGTTGCAAAGGGTGACGGTCGACAAGAGCATCGAGGTGACCCACTTGCGGTGCATTATATCCGACAGCGCCGAGTATCCTGGTTCGGCAAAACTTCCTCGGTTTAAAGTAATAGTAAAGGATGACACGCTGAAGGATCGGATCGTCGAGCTGGAGGAAGAGGTTGCTCAGCTCAAGCCTCAGCCGGTGAGGGCTAACGTAGCACCTCGTGCACTCGCGAAGAGATCGAGCGAGGGATCACGTTTTATCAGGCCGCGAGCCGGACCCCCATCATAGGTAGGACAGCAGCCGACGCCCAAAGTGGGGTAGCGGTGTCTTCAAGTGGTGCTTCGGTTGGAGCGACTATGAGGGTCAGCGGCGAGGGGGCATCTCGGTTCGTCGGTCTGGAGACGAGCTCGGAGGCCAAGAAGCGCCGACCTAAAGTGTCGCTGAACCGGAGCGTCCCCCTTCCTCGGAGGCAGTGAACGGGTCGTGTCATGTCTTCGAACTTTGCAAACTTTGTCTTGTTGTAATCTTTTTGTAATTTTATCCAAGTCATTAATGAAATTGGAGTTGATTTATCCGAACTGTTTTCTGCTGTCTTCTTATTGTGCTATAATTGCGCTAGCTAGGGTAGGCTCAGAATGAACCGCGAGGCAAGTGTTTGCTTCGTCGAGCATCTTGGCCTTGAAACTCGCCCTTTCGCTGCGGTTCTAAATCTTCTTCGGCATGGGTCGGTTGCGCTTTCGTAGCTTGATGACCCGTGTGACATTTGCCGAAGGCTGGTTCTGGTCGTGTGTCGTCCGGTGGTAGGTGCTGAGCGAAGTGAAGCGATCAGAGCCGCTAGATGGTTGCACGAATCTTGAGGCGGGTCCAGTTCCCAAGAAAACGTTATCTTGTCGTTTTGCGGACACGTGGCTGAATTAGATCCGTTCATCACGCCCTAGCACATTTTCTGAGATGATCTGACGGTGGTTTTCGCCTCGGAAGGTTTTTTTGCCATATACGAGGGTCGTTACCTCGTCCGCTCGGCTCGACAGTCGTGGGGGCAGGTCGGAGTGGCCATCTAACCCCGGCCCGTTTGGGGACGAGCCGGTGAGGTAAAGTCGAGCCATAGGACCCCGACCATTGTTAGGTTAGTTTAAGGTTGTGGGAGCAATTCCGAATGGCGAGCTACTTCTAGCTCGCTTAGGAGCGAACTTGCGAAGTAGAGTCGAGCCAAGTGTTGGACTCCGAACCATTCAACGGCTGTGGGAGCAATTCCGAACGGCGATGTACCTCCGGCTCGGCCTTGGGCGAGCCGGGGAGGTAAAGTCGAGCCGAGTGCTGGACTCCGAACCATCGTTAGATTAGTTTAAGGTTGTGGGAGCAATTTCGAATGGCGAGCTACTTCTAGCTCGCTTAGGAGCGAACTTGCGAAGTAGAGTCGAGCCAAGTGTTGGACTCCGAACCATTCAACGGCTGCGGGAGCAATTTCAAACGGCGATCTACTCCTGGCTCGTCTATGGGCGAGCCGAGGAAGTAAAGTCGAGCCGAGTGCTGGACTCCGAACCATCGTGAGGTTAGTTTAAGGGTTGTGGGAGCAATTCCGAATGGTGAGCTACTTCTAGCTCGCTTAGGAGCGAACTTGCGAAGTAGAGTCGAGCCAAGTGTTGGACTCCGAACCATTCAACGGCTGTGGGAGCAATTCCGAACGGCGATGTACCTCCGGCTCGGCCTTGGGCGAGCCGGGGAGGTAAAGTCGAGCTGAGTGCTGGACTCCGAACCATCGTTAGATTAGTTTAAGGTTGTGGGAGCAATTCCGAATGGCGAGCTACTTCTAGCTCGCTTAGGAGCGAACTTGCGAAGTAGAGTCGAGCCAAGTGTTGGACTCCGAACCATTCAACGGCTGTGGGAGCAATTTCGAACGGCGATCTACTCCTGGCTCGTCTATGGGCGAGCCAAGGAAGTAAAGTCGATCCGAGTGCTGGACTCCGAACCATCGTGAGATTGAGAGATTGAGGAGTTTAAAACAGAGAGATGTAACAGTATCAAAAATACGAAAAACTTTATTTATTAATATCCAATGATCGGCTGCTTCTAAAGTTGCTAGCCGTTATTACAATGAAAAATAAAGGAAAAATCACTACTAGTAACAGGAAGGGAATGGTTCGACATCTCGAGTTACTTAGAGAGGCGTCGCTGCTCTCTCTTAGTATTTCAAGAGATGGTCGGCATTCCAAGTCCTGGGAATCTCCCTGCCTTCGAGATCTTCTAGCTTGTATGCACCGGGGTGGATCACTTTTGAGATCTTGTAGGGTCCCTCCCAATTCGGGGCCAGTTTGCTTTTCTGTCCGAGGAACGAGATAGCCAATTTTCGGAGGACTAGGTCCCCTTCTTTGAGGTCCGTTGGGCGGACTCTTTTGTTGTATGCTTGCTCAATCCTTCTCCGGTAGCTTTGTTGCCGTATGGCAGCTCTTTCTCGGATTTCGTCTATCAAGTCTAGACTTGCTCTGAGCTCTCTAGCATTCTGCTCTTCTTCAAAAGCTATCAAACGAGGAGAGGGTATTCCGACTTCTAGGGGAATGGTGGCCTCGGACCCGTAGGTGAGATTGAACGGACTCTCGCCTGTTGGGGTCCGCTTTGTGGTGCGGTATTTCCACAGCACGTTGGGCAGCTGATCAACCCACAAGCCCTTGGAACACTTGTCTAGTCTCTTCTTGATGCCTGAGAGGATCTGTCGGTTGGCATTTTCGGCCTGGCCATTTGCCTGAGGATGAGAGACGGAGGAGAAGCGGTGTTGTATAGCGAGGTCCTCACATAAGGCTCGAAAGGCAGCCCCAGTGAACTGTGTTCCATTATCTGTAACTATGACCCGGGGAACGCCGAATCGGTAGATCACATTTTTCCAGAAGAATTGAACGACCCTGTGTTCGGTGATTGTAGCCAGGGGCTCGGCCTCTATCCATTTCGAGAAATAGTCGACTGCCACGACTAGGAACTTTAACTGTCCGGGAGCTAGTGGAAACGGTCCTAGTAAATCCATCCCCCACATTGCGAAGGGGATCGAACTTGATAGGGAGGTGAGTGGTGCTTGTGCAAGGCGTCGGATGTCGGAATACTTCTGATAGGAGCTACATTGCCTGACGTGTCGTTCGGCATCCCGTAGGAGAGTGGGCCAGAAATACCCGTAGTTCAATACTTTGCGCGCCAGGGCTCTGGAGCCAGAATGGGCCCCGCCAATGCCCTCATGAAGTTCTTGCAGGGCGTAGTCGGCTTGCCCGGGGGAGAGGCACCTTAGGTAAGGCCGACCGTCTACCTGGGTGAAGGAGCGTTTATATAGGATGCCTTCGATTAATGTATAACGCTCGACTCGGGCTCTTATTCTTCGTGCTTCCTTCGGATCCTGGGGGAGGAGTCCGTCTCTTAGAAATTCGACGAGGGGTTTCATCCAATTGTCTTTGAGGAGGACAGGCAATGCTTCAACGGAGTCGAGTGCATCGTCCTCTATGCTCGGCTTCAGGAGGACTTCTATCAAAATAGTCTGTTCGAGGCCTTGAAGGGAAGAGGAGGCTAATTTGGATAGGGCATCGGCCTGAGCATTTTCTTCTCTGGGGATTCTTTGGATGAGGGCCTCTTCAAACAGTGCTATGAGACTTTTGACTTTAGCCAAGTATTTGACCATCCTGTCATCGCGGGCTTCATACTCGCCGAGGACCTGATTGACGACCAACTGAGAGTCGCTGAAGATCCGTAGGCATTGTGCCCCTACATTTCGGGCCATTCCAAGGCCGGCTATGAGCGCCTCGTATTCAGCTTCGTTGTTCGAGGCTTTGAAGTTTATACGGAGGGAGTATTGGAGGATAAAGTCATCTGGGCCTGCCAGGATGATCCTTGCCCCGCTTCCCTCGTTACAAGAGGACCCGTCGACGTAGACCGACCAGACGGGTGGTCCCTTCATTGTTTGGCTGGACTCGGGGATAGTAGTTTCAACTACGAATTCGGCTAGTGCCTGTGCCTTGATCGCGGTCCGAGGCTGATAAGTTATATCATGTTGGCTCAGCTCGATCGACCACTTCATAAGGCGACCGGAAGTCTCGGGCTTGTGAAGAACCTGTTTCAGCGGCTGGTCGGTAAGAACGACCACCGAATGGGACTGAAAGTAGGGGCGAAGCTTTCTCGCGGCCATTACCAGGGCATAGGCCATTTTCTCAATCTTCGGGTACCGGAGCTCGGCGTCCCGAAGCACCTTGCTGACATAGTAGATGGGCTTCTGAGCCCTTTCTTCTTCTCTGACTAAGACCGCACTAAGCGTCTGTTCGGAAGCTGCCAGGTAGAGGTAGAGCGGTTCGCCAGGTATTGGTTTGCTGAGAAGAGGTGGATTGATGAGGTAAGCTTTAAGCTGGTCGAAGGAGTCTTGTTGCTGCTGCCCCCACTCAAATCCTTTAGCCCCCCTGAGGGCTTTGAAGAACGGGAGGCACTTTTCCCCGAACTTTGACAGAAAACGCCCTATGGCGGCTAGGCGGCCAGTTAATCTCTGAACTTCTTTGACATTTCTTGGGGGACCATGTCCAATATGGCCTTGATCTTCTCCGGGTTTGCTTCTATTCCTCGTTGGCTAACCATGAAGCCGAGGAACTTCCCTGATGAGACGCCGAACGCACACTTGTTCGGGTTAAGTCTCATATTGTGCTTTCTCAGAACGTCAAATGCTTCATGGAGGTCGGTCACATGATCAATGCCTCGGATGCTCTTCACCAGCATGTCGTCAACATACACCTCCATGTTTCGGCCGATCTGAGCCTGGAAAACCTTGTTGACGAGGCGTTGGTATGTCGCCCCTGCATTCTTTAGGCCGAATGGCATGACTCTGTAGCAATAGAGGCCTTGGTCGGTCACAAAAGATGTCTTCGGGATATCCGGGGGGAACATTCTTATCTGATTGTAACCCGAGAAAGCATCCATGAAGCTGAGGAGCTCATGTCCCGAGGTTGCGTCAATCAGAGTGTCGATACTCGGCAGAGGGAATGGATCTTTGGGGCAGGCCTTGTCGAGGTCGGTGAAATCAATACAAATTCTCCACGTCCCATTGGACTTTTTCACCATCACCACATTCGACAACCACTCAGGATAGTTCACCTCCTGTATGAACCGGGCCTTCAAAAGTTTGTCCACCTCCTCTTTAATAGCGAGCTGGCGCTCGGGGGCGAACTTGCACCTCTTCTGCTGAACCGGTTAGGACCCCGGATCAACGCTCAGGCAGTGGACCAAGAGTTCTTCGGAGATACCGGGCATATCTGCTGCTGACCACGCGAAGAGGTCTTGATTGGTTCGGATGCATTTTACAATATCTGAGTATAGGGCGGACGGGAGGGTCTTGCTAACAAAGAACTTGTGGGTCAGCTCCTGCTCAGAGAAGAGTACCTCCTCCAATTCGTCCACTGGCTCGGAAGTCGGCCGAGCATCATCTTGGGGGAGTTCCAGTGTTTCTAAGGAGAGGACGGGTCCGAGGGTAGAGGACATATATGTAATATCCCGGACGGATATTACCGTATATAAATTGATATTTTATTATTATTTTATTATTATTTTGTTTTAATTCCAAAATTAAATTATTTTGGTGATTTTCACCCGGTTTGTTCATAGACAATATCTGTATCCAGATATCGGTCAGTATATATCCGTATTGTATCAAATTGATACCGTGATCTTCCGAACTAATAATAAAATTTATTTTATTATTATTTCCAAGATTTAATTATTTTTATGCGGATTATGCGAAGATTTTCCGGTATACGGACATATATGCGCACGTCCGAGTAGTATGTCGATTAGTGCATTATACGAATTGTGTGTTGTGTATTTTTGGACTAGGTGTTTATCTTGTTATAACAACCTAATTAGAGGGTTAGGGTTTGATTAGGAGGCTTAATCTAGGGTTTTTGTATGCATGAGAAGCCTAAGTAAAAACCCTTACTAGAAAACTTCTCCTCCACATCAACCTCCACCACATAACACCTCCCTCCACCTCACCCCTATTCTCCCTAAGGTATGGCCGGCCCATATAATAAGGAGGGGCCTTTTTGCACTTGTGTGCATGCACATTTGCACTTTCCCCCATTCTCTCCACCTATAAATACCCCTTCATTCTCCTCCTTCTCTCATTTTAGAAAACAAAAGAAAGAAAGAAAGAAAGAAAGAAAGGAAAAGAAAGAGAGAACAAAATAACTTGAGAGTTTTGTTTTGTAGGTTGATTAGAAGCTTTCTAAAAGCTAGGGGAAGGAGAAGGTTAACTAGCTAGTTCTTCCATCAAAAAAAAGAAATAAGGTGGGGGTTTCTTCACACTTGATTTCTTCCTTTGTTTGTCTCTTTGTTTGTTTGTTTGTTGTTTGTGTTTGACTTCTTCTTCTTCTCACCTTCTTGTTTTGTTTCTTTTTGGGAGTGTTGTCATGTTGTCATGTTGAAAGAAAAGGAAGGAAAGGTAGTAGTAGAAACTATTAGCTGGTAAAGATCATAGCTTTATTATTGTAGTTGTTGTTTGTATGATTTTGGACTAAAGAAACTTACATATTGCATATTGTTGAACAATACAACCATTGTTGGTTGTAGGACTTGATTGAACTAATGTAATAATCAAAAAGATCTTTTCTTTCTTTACTAAACACTAGTGGTAGAAATAATTAAAAAGATCTTCTTTTTGTTTAATCACTAGTTGTAACTTAATAAAAAGATCTTTCTTTTTATTTAACCACTAGTTGTAACTTAATAAAAAGATCTTTCTTTTTATTTAACCACTAGTTGTAACTTAATAAAAAGATCTTCCTTTTTGTTTAATCACTAGTTGTAACTTAATAAAAAGATCTTTCTTTTTATTTAACCACTAGTTGTAACTTAACAAAAAGATCTTCTTTTTATTTAATCACTAGTTGTAACTTAATAAAAAGATATTTCTTTTATTTTAATCACTAGTTGTAATTAATTAAAAAGATCTTTCTTTTCTTTACTAAACACTAGTTGTAGAAGTAATTAAAAAGATCTTTCTTTTATTTTAATCACTAGTTGTAATTAATTAAAAAGATCTTTCTTTTATTTTAAATCACTAGTTGTAATTAATTAAAAAGACCTTTTCTTTAGTAAAGTAAAGTAAAATAAAATAATCTTTTCTTTATCACTAGTAATAAATAAGGTTAGTAAGCAACTAAGTAGTAGTAGCTAAAATAATAAGTAGTAGTATGTGATAAAAGAAGTAGTAGTAGCATATAGGTAATTAGTAAAGTAGTAGTATGTTTATGCCCATAAAGTAGTAGTAGTAATAGATAGTTGTATGTGGTGATTTTGTTGTGAATGAAGTAGTAGTAGTAGTAAAATGTGGTAGGATTGCTTCTAAAAATATTTAGAAGCCATTCTCATGCTTAGTTGGTTGTAGGATTGCCTTTAAAAATATCCTACCATGTTTACCATGCTTGGTTAGTTGTAGCTTTGCTTCTAAAAATACTTAGAAGCCATATCCATGCTTAGTTAGTTGTAGGATTGCCTTTAAAAATATCCTACCATGTTTACCATGCTTAGTTAGTGGTAGCTTTGCTTCTAAAAATATTTAGAAGCCATTCCATGCTTAGTTAGTTGTAGGATTGCCTTTAAAAATATCCTACCATGTTTACCATGCTTGGTTAGTTGTAGCTTTGCTTCTAAAAATACTTAGAAGCCATATCCATGCTTAGTTAGTTGTAGGATTGCCTTTAAAAATATCCTACCATGTTTACCATGCTTAGTTAGTGGTAGCTTTGCTTCTAAAAATAATTAGAAGTCATATCCATGCTTAGTTAGTTGTAGGATTGCCTTTAAAAATATCCTACCATATTTACCATGCTTAGTTAGTGGTAGCTTTGCTTCTAAAAATAATTAGAAGCCATATCCATGCTTAGTTAGTTGTAGGATTGCCTTTAAAAATATCCTACCATGTTTACCATGCTTGGTTAGTTGTAGCTTTGCTTCTAAAAATACTTAGAAGCCATATCCATGCTTAGTTAGTTGTAGGATTGTCTTTAAAAATATCCTACCATGTTTACCATGCTTAGTTAGTGGTAGCTTTGCTTCTAAAAATAATTAGAAGCCATATCTATGCTAATTAGTTGTAGGATGTTTATTAAAATTATCCCATCATGCTTTATGTTTAGGAGGTTGTAGGACTTTTTCCTACCATGATTCTATGCTAATTAGTTGTAGGATGTTTATTAAAATCATCCCATCATGCTTTATGTTTAGGAGGTTGTAGGACTTTTTCCTACCATGATTCTATGCTTAATTAGTTGTAGGATGTTTATTAAAATTATCCCATCATGCTTTATGTTTAGGAGGTTGTAGGACTTTTTCCTACCATTATTCTATGCTAATTAGTTGTAGGATGTTTATTAAAATCGTCCCATCATGCTTTATGTTTAGGAGGTTGTAGGACTTTTTCCTACCATGATTCTATGCTTAATTAGTTGTAGGATGTTTATTAAAATTATCCCATCATGCTTTATGTTTAGGATGTTGTAGGACTCATTCAAAAAATACCTATCATGTTTAGTAACTCACTTATGCTAGAATTTTGTAGGATTCATTCCTAAAGTTTCCTATTATGTTTAGTGACTTAGTTATGCTTAGAATGTGTAGGATTCAATCCAAGAGTTTCCTACCATGTTTGGATAAATTTTATTGTCCCTAGAGTGTTGTAGGATCCATGATAAAATCATATACCATGCTAGTTTAATTGTTGGAAAGCGATATATCATGCTAGCTTAATTGTAAGTATTTTGCATATCATGTTAGTTTAAATTGTATGCAAATTGTATACCATGCTAGATAAATGGTAGAGAAGTGTATACTATGTTAGTGAATGACCATGATTCATGCTAAGTAAGTAGGGATCATGCAAATTATTGATCATATTAAGTTAAGGTTACCCATACTAGGATGTTCATGCTTAGGGTAAAGAAACTACCCATGGCTAGTTGTAGTGATTTATGTTGGATTCTATGCCATGCTAGAGTAATACATGATTAGAACATTGTAGGAGTAATGTTAGAATATCTACTATACCTTGGAATGATTGTATGTTATATTAGTTATCTATCCATGATTGTGTTATGGTGATTAGTCAAGATAAGTAGTAAGCTTTCATGCTCGCTTGACTATAGTAGACTCTATGTCTAGGTCGTAGTGATTTTTATGCTTAAGCTCGATGAAAACACAAGCATTAATCATATTCATACTTAGGAGTGTGATGGTGAGTAGTTCAATTTTGTAATTGGATTACTTTAGGAAGATGCCTACGAGTGTATGTCATGCCTAAGACATTATAGGTAGAAGTAGTAAGATCGGGAAGACCACTAGAGATAGTTAATTCGATAAAGGCGGTTATGTCGCCTTCGGATTCTTCCTTAGTAGAATACCGATCTTAGACTACTAGTAGATCCCTTTGTTGCTTCTAATAGTAGAAGATTAAGTTTGTTAGTAAGCACGTTTGGTTGCTTCTAGGATTGATTACCTGTATGGTTGTTTGCACACGGTCGTGCTCGTACGTGGCTCGACTGGCCCGTATGTAGCTGTGGGTCTCATACGTAGCTTAGTCGGCTCGTATGTAGGTTATTGTCTCGTACGCGGCCCGACCGGCCCGTGCGTAGCTGTTGGTCTCATACGCGGCTTATTTGGCTGGTATGTACGTGGTTATCTCCTACGAGGCCCGCCTGGCTCGTAGGTAGTTATTGTTTCATACGTAGCTTAGTTGGCTCGTATGTGGTTATTACTCGTGTATAGCTTATTAGCTAGTACACAGTTAGTTGTGCTATCTAGGGTGATGTTACCACCCTAAGGGCTATCGACCATCAAGACATATGTTTCTACCCTAAGGAACTGTGGAGGAGTCGCTCCTTGTGTACTGTCGAATCTTAACCAGGGTAGGTTGATCGAGGACCGGAGTATAGACAGAATCCAAGTCTAGGGTAGCGGCGTGCGTGTATATTCGCAACGGCCAAAGTCTTGGATCGATGAGCCACGAACCGGGTCCTGAAGGATTCTGGTAAATCTAGGTTGAGCAGCCCAGTAGAGTTGTCTTGCGAAGCCTAATTTAAGGCCTAGCATGTTGTGTTATAATATCGTCATCCCTAGGATTGTTCGAGTCAGGGACATCACTAGGATAGTGACTTATAAGGATCAGTTTACTTAAACCCTTTTGCCGGGAGAGAGGGGTCAGTTGTAGGGGGCCCCTTACACTAACTCATCCCTTGAGGCAGATCATAGGTGGTGTACTGGGTTGTACCTTCCCGTCAAAGGGATACGTACGGTGCCGTCTCACAAGTTGAGGACACGAGTTGCGTATCTCGCTCTGTTAATTCCTGAGGTACCGTGGCTAGGGGTGCCACAGGATGCATTGTGCAGTCCTGTGCTTGCGATACCCCAGATGGTGCCACAGGGTAGGCTTTGCGCTACCCTGCGCTTACGAAACCCTATAGTGTGATTTTTGGAATGACGCCCGATACATTGGGTTCGTCTAATTTGAGTGAGGTCCGGTTAGCCGGGTCGCGGTGGCGAACATAGACACCACGGGCGAAATGCAACAGTGGCACATGACCACATCTGCAGCCTCGCGAGTCACGTGTAGTTGTCAGGAACAGGTTGTGTGCAATTAGAATTCATAACGCGGGTTCAAATCCCTATATATGGAGAAACGGCTTGAGATGGAGTTGCATGTAGTATGGGCTGCATGTTGCTTTCGGAGACTTGCTGATATTAGAATAGGAGCATCCTAGTTCTATGTAAACATCGCATTAGAGTCTAGTCATAGCACTCACAAACACTTAAACTACACTAACACCATTGCTGTATTTTGTATATTGTTTGGAAGATTCGCTGCTATATGATCAGCCTTTAAGTGTCAGTGAATACTGACGTCCCCACTTCCATAGGTACTGGATCGCCGAAGTACAAAGGCGAGATTCAAGAGGACTCAAGGCAAGGAAAGCAAGGAGTCAGTATTAAGTTTAGTTCCGCTGCAAAATATGTATTGATTCTGTATTAGTTAAGAAGTACTCTGATGTAAGATGTGAATGTTGTAATACTTAGAAATGTAAAGGCAATATTGTAACTCCCTTGTAAAATATTACAATTGTACAGTATTCAGAATTGTAACACTTGCGTATTGAATAAAAAGTTTTAAATTCTCCTGTTTTTTCTGTTTATTGTGGCTAATTGAAGCAAAGATCTTGGCTTGTGTCTCGGTTTTCCAGTATCGGATATCGGGGCGCTACAATATAACACTTGCAGGCCTGCTCCTGATTGCCCCTTACTTCTCCTACTCCGGCCCGAGTGGGGAATTTCATTTTGAGATGGTAGGCAGAAGGGACGGCTTCGAGGGCAGCCAGACCGGGCCGACCCAAAATGACATTATAGGCTGCTGGGACATCTACGACCATGAAGTCCATCGACTCCGTTCGGGTAGTAGGAGTTTTGCCAGCGTTTACGTCGAGGATAATCACCCCTTCAGTAGACACTGGCACTCCTGTGAACCCGTGGAGCGTGTAACCGGCGGGCTTGAGTCTGTCCCGCGAGAGCTTTAGGCCTTTAAAAGCATCGAGGAAGAGGATGTTGACGGAGCTGCCGTTGTCTACTAAGATCCTCTCCACTTTGAAGTTGGCCATGTGGAGACTGATGACGAGTGCGTCACAATGAGGGGTGCGGACACCCTCAAGGTCTTCGTCAGAGAAAGTGACTGGCACTCCGAGGCCTTTGGGAGGAGGGGTGGTTCGGACTGAGTTGACCTCTCTTATAAATGCTTTCCGAGAGGAGTTCGAGGAGCCCCCCATTGGACCCCCATGGATGAGGTGGAGGACTCGCTCTTCCTCAAAGTCTGGCATCTCTTCTCGTTCCGGACGCTTGTTAGCCCCCCGAGCCTGGGGAGGAAGTTCGGCTCGGTCCTTTCTTACAAACTTCGTCTGCTGCCCCCTCTGGATAAGGGCTTCGATCTCGTTTTTCAGAGCACGGCAATCGTTGGTGTCATGCCCATGGTCCCGGTGATAACGGCACCATTTTTCTTTATCCCTCCTCTTGGCAGGGGTGTTCATCCTCGGAGCTGGGGGTAAGATCCCTTCCTTTTCGACTTCCATCAGAATAGTTGAGACGTTAGTGGTGAGGGGAGTGAACTTCTCGAATCTGGGGGAAGGTCGGTGCTGGGCGGCATTATCCTTCTGGAGCTACTTAGCCCCTTCTTCTTCTGTCCCTTTTCTCTTAAACCCGGAGGAAGACCCCTCCCAATTGGGTTGATGCTCGGCCTCTTCGGCCCGGATGTACTTTTTGCTGCGAAGGAGAAGGTCGGAAAAGTTCTGTGGTGGCTTCTTAGCGAGGGAGGAGCGGAGATTGGAATTGAGGACATTGGATTGAAATGCTGCTGCAGCGACCGACTGGTCGAGGGATGCTATGGATCTGGCTTCGGCCATGAACCTCTTCACGTAGTCTCTCAATTTTTCCCCATTCTTCTGGTGGAGGTGCAATAGGGAGATGCTGGTCTTCTCAGCCCTTCGGCTGCTTACGAAATGGGTGATGAAAAGGGTCTCGAACTGCTCGAAGGAGAATATTGAGGCAGGGGCAAGGCGTGAATACCATTCCCGAGCTGGGCCCTTGTGAGTTGCGGGGAAAGTTTTGCAGATGAGGGCGTCAGAAGCTTGATGGAGGAGCATCAAGGTTTTAAAGCTTTCGACGTGATCCACGGGATCGGTCTCCCCGGTGTAAATCTCGAATTGGGGAGGTTTGAAACCGAACGGCACAGGCGCATCCACTATGGTTCGGGAGAAAGGGGGCGGCTAGGACGTAAGGTCCTCCCCCTAAGCTCCTCTTCTCGGTCGATCTGGCCCAGGCACCTCTCTACTTCATGAAGACGGCGGTACATGGTGTCATCTCTCTGACAGTAACCAGCCGAGCCCCTAGACTCGTCTTCGTATGAGGGAGAGCGAGGGCTACAGCGATGGTAACTTCGGGAGCGGCGAGGACTTGGGGTATGCCGGGAGTTGCTGGGAGCAGGACGAGGAGATGGGGACCGTCGACGAGGGCTTCGGACCGGAGGAGGAGATGGGGCCTTCGGCTCGTTAGGGTTTTGACGGAGGTTGAGAGCCTGCAGGACGGTCGCTTGGAACTGCTGGAACTCGGCACGGGTGATTGGTGCCTCATTGTTCCTGGGCTGTTGCCGACCCGCGGGGGAGTGCCTTCTTCGGTAATGCTCGGGGGACTCTTTTCTCCCCCTGCGGATGGGGGACCTGTAGTACCGGTGGCGCGGAGACCGCTCGCCCGAATGATGTTGGCGGGAGGTTCCCTCTCGGGCCCGTTTTTCATCCAGATGGTGGCGGAGGTCATCATCTTTCTGGCAGTTGAGGGTGGTATTGTTGTGACCAGAGGCTCGGGGATGATGGGAGGCCATAGAGTCCGTGGAGGCATTGTGGATGGAGACGTGCTCTTGATGAAGAGGTTGCTTCTGAGGGTTAGGACCCTTTGGATGAGGCTGATCAGGAGGGGGAAGGTTCTGTTGGAGCGGGTCTTCCGCTGGAGGGGGAAGTTACCCTTGTGGTTGAGCGGGATTATGGGGGACTTCTTGCTGCTGATCAGGGTTGGGTCCTCGGTTGGACCCCCTTGACCTGACTTTCCGGGGTGGCATGGCTAGAGAAGATCTGTTCACCAGGAAGAGGAGAGATTTCTATTCGTTAGTTTCCCACAGACGGCGCCAATCTGTTGCCGCTAATTTCGGTGTGGGGGCAAACAGATAGTATTTGTGAGTTCTTGGAAAACCTGAATAGCAAACACCTAACCTGTTCCGCCGGAGTTTGACCGCTGACTCCCGCCGTTCACCTGCAAAGAAGTGCAAGACACCGGGGTTGATCCCGGCGACGCACCCTCCGACGCTCAAGTCAGTAACCAGAAATGATTATGAAAGAGCGTTTGACTAGCAAAAGATTGATTACCTCTTAATGGAGATGGGTGGGGGGTATTTATAGGCGTCCTAGGGAACAGATTAGGCATGTAATTCCTTGTGTATAGATAAAGAATGTCATCCCTAATCCCCAGTGAAAGGATAGATATGAATCAGGGCCGTTGATTAACATTAATCAGAAACCCTAATTCTATCCTGTCGGACCGGGTTTGTTGCGGGTTGAAACCCGCACCCAGTTGAGGTGGATCTATTCGCGGGTTATTGGATCTGTGAGATGGAGACCCAGTACCCGCTTCTGACCCGCTTGTGGGTGAAATTACCGTCTTACCCCCGAACTTCAGGATTCGTGCCCAATTTGGACGATCTCGATTAAACCCCTATTTTTAGCCGTATCACAAAATCTGTTGCCGCTAAATTTGGTGTGGGGGCAAATAGATAGTACTTGTGGATTCTTAGGGAAACTGAATAGTAAACCTGTATACCTGTTCCGTCGGGGCTTGACCGTCGCTCCCGCCGTACACCTGCAAAAAGTGCGAGACACCGGGGTTGTTCCCGGCGACGCACCCTCCGACGCTCAAGTCAGTAATCTGGAAGACTATGAGAGAGCGCAAAAACTGGTGAAAGATTAATTACCTCTTAATAGAGATGGGTAGGGGGTATTTATAGGAGTCTTAGGGAACAGATTAGGCATGTAATTCCTTGTGTATAGATAAGGAATGTCATCCCTAATCCCCAGTGAAAGGATAGATATGAATCAGGGCCGTTGATTAATATTAATCAGAAACCCTAATTCTATCCTGTCGGACCGGGTTTGTTGCGGGTTGAAACCCGCACCCAGTTGAGGTGGATCTATTCGCGGGTTATTGGATCTGTGAGGTGGAAACCCAGTACCCGCTTCTGACCCGCTTGTGGGTGAAATTACCGTCTTGCCCCCGAACTTCAGGATTCGTGCCCAATTTGGACGATCTCGATTAAATCCCTATTTTTAGCCGTATCACGAGCCCCCCACTCCTAAAGGCTGAGGGCAATCAATCTTTGAGGAGTAGTTTGACTGTTTTAGTGGCTAGTGGAGTTGAATCGGAGTCGGAATTGGTGTTTTCGAATCCCGAAGTGGGTGGTAAGGTAATTCCTTCTTCTTTTTTGAAGCCATATGGTATATTGAGTTTTTATCTATTTTTTCGGGCTATTTATTTGATTTTGCGATGTGTTAACTAATCGCTCGGAGGTCTTAGCCGTATATTCTAGGCAATAATTGTTTGTTCGGGGGCTCGAAAATATCCCTCCGAATTTTTAATTATTTTTTAGAATTTTTTGTTAATTTTCCCAAATTTTTAGCAATTTTTCGCAATTTTTAAATAAATAAAATGATTTAAATAAATAAAAATCGATTTTTAAATACCGATTTATGACGTGGCGTCATCTGGGCCTTTGATCAACGTGGAGCACGAATTTCTGAACGATCAGACGGTCCTTGTTCCTCGGCAGACTTTTTCGCCGTATACGAGGGTCGGCACTTCAGCACCTCGGCTCGAAGACTCAACTCCCCGGCTAGATGAGTCGGTGCCTCGGTTCGGAGGATCCGAGGGACGTGGCGTCATCTGGCCGTCCATCTCAGCGTGGATCCCCATAAAATGCTATCTTGTCGTTTAGTGGACGTGGCAGAATCTGGGCCGTCCATCACGACGAGCACGTTTTTTCACAAGATCCAACGGTTGATATGGGTCGGCGTGTTTTTTCGCCATATACGAGGGTCGGTACCTCGTCACCTCGGCTCGGCCTTACCCTCTATGAGGTGCATGGGTCGGCTCGGAGGATTGGTTCCTCGGCTCGGAGGATGGTTCGTCGGCTTGGTGGATTAGCACTTCGGCTTGGAAGGTCAGTGCCTCGGTTCGGAGGATCCGAGGGACGTGGCATCATCTGGGCCGTCCATCTCAGTGTGGATCCCCATAAAACGCTATCTTGTCGTTTAGTGGACGTGGCAGAATCTGGGCCGTCCATCATGACGAGCACGTTTTTTCACAAGATCCGACGGTTGATATGGGTCGGCGTGTTTTTTCGCCATATACGAGGGTCGGTACCTTGTCATCCCGGCTCGGCGCATCAGGGCTGTTTGGCCGAGGTGCTGAGTTGGCCGTTTTGAAAGAAATGTCTCTTAAGGGTTCCACCCTTCCGTGCCTAGTAGCTCGGCTGCTCGGCTGAGCTGTTCGGTAGCTCAGCTGGGCAAGCCGATGGCAGGCGGCTCGGAAGATACGCGTGGCCGGATCTGGGCTGTTCATCATGGCGCACATCACGAGGATGGGGTTCAGATCACGAGAAAACGTTATCTTGTCGTTTTGTGGGCATGGCGCAATCTGAACCGTCCATCAGATTCTGTCGCGGATTTTGGAGAGATCCGACGGTGACTTCGCCTCGGGATGATTTTTCTCCATATACGAGGGTCGGTACCTCGTCATCTCGGTTCGGCGCATCAGGGCTGTTTGGCCGAGGTGCTGAGTTGGTTGTTTCGAAGGAAATGTCTCTTGGGGGTTCCACCCTTCCGTGCCTAGTAGCTCGGCTGCTCGGCTGAGCTGTTCGGTAGCTCGGTTGGGCAAGCCGATAGCAGGCAGCTCGGAAGATACGCGTGGACGGATCTGGGCCGTTCATCATGGCGCGCATCACGAGGATGGGGTTCAGATCATGAGAAAACGTTATCTTGTCGTTTTGTGGGCGTGGCGCAATCTGAACCGTCCATCAGATTCTGTCGCGAATTTTGGAGAGATCCGACGGTGACTTCGCCTCGGGATGATTTTTCTCCATATACGAGGGTCGGTACCTCGTCATCTCGGCTCGGCGCATCAGGGTTATTTGGTCGAGGTGCTGAGTTGGCTGTTTTGAAGGAAATGTCTCTTGGGGGTTCCACCCTTCCGTGCCTAGTAGCTCGGCTGCTCGGCGAAGCTGTTCGGTAGCTCGGCTAGGCAAGCCGATGGCAGGCTGCTCGGAAGATACGCGTGGCCGGATCTGAGCCGTTCATCATGGCGTGCATCACGAGGATGGGGTTCAGATCACGAGAAAACGTTATCTTGTCGTTTTGTGGGCGTGGCGCAATCTGAACCGTCCATCAGATTCTGTCACGGATTTTGGAGAGATCCGACGGTGACTTCGCCACGGGATGATTTTTCTCCATATACGAGGGTCGGTACCTCGTCATCTCGGCTCGGCGCATCAGGGCTGTTTGGTCGAGGTGCTGAGTTGGCTGTTTTGAAGGAAATGTCTCTTGGGGGTTCCACCCTTCCGTGCCTAGTAGCTCGGCTGCTCGGCTGAGCTGTTCGGTAGCTCGGCTGGGCAAGCCGATGGCAGGCTGCTCGGAAGATACGCGTGGCCGGATCTGGGCCGTTCATCATGGCGCGCATCACGAGGATGGGGTTCAGATTACGAGAAAACGTTATCTTGTCGTTTTGTGGGCGTGGTGCAATCTGAACCGTCCATCAGATTCTGTCGCGGATTTTGGAGAGATCCGACGGTGACTTCGCCTCGGGATGATTTTTCTCCATATACGAGGGTCGGTACCTCGTCATCTCGGCTCGGCGCATCAGGGTTGTCTGGCCGAGGTGGTGATTTCATTGTTTTGAAGGGGCGCAGTAGCTCGGTTGGTCAGCCGGGCTGTTCGATAGCTTGGCTTGGCAGACCGGTGGCCGAGTCGTCGACTTAGTGATTTGAAGAGTTTTTTGCTTCTCGTAACGTCGCAACTTTCCGCTTGTTGCTTTGGCTTCTTAGTGGGCTTTTTACGTTTTCCAAGGAGGCCCAACATTTTAGGGGTTATAAGTTTTCACCCCCACTCCCAAGCTCATTTCTTACTCTTTACTCCCAAGACTTCACTTTTGTTTTCTAAGTTCTCTGCTAGCGGCGACTTTCGCTCCAAGGCGGTGCTGTTAGCTGTCGCGTGGGCCAGGCGATTTCCGGCGAGCGCATTCCGACCGTGAACGTCACTTCAAAGGTCAGTTTACTTAGTCTTAGCCTTTTTCTAGAGATGTCACGAGTGAACTTGGGGAGTGGGGCCTCGTCCTCGGGCGATGATGGTGCCGAGGAGAGGAGGAGGTCAGAGATCCGGAGAAAGGGTAAACAGGTTGCCGAACCGTCTGTAGCCAAGGCGAGGCAGGAGAAGAAGAAGAGGAGGGTGAAGACCCAATCCCCCGTGGTTGAGGTGGTCGTGCAAAACCTAAAGCAAGCTCCCAAGATGGGACGATATCCCTCTGTTCTGTCCGGGCATTCGGGTGTCAGGCAGTATGAGGGCGACCTTTTGGAGAAGGCGGTCTATGGAAAATCGAAAATCCTCGAAGAACCCAACCCGGCTCTTCCCACCGAGGCCGACGAGCTTATTTCTGTGCTGTCCGAGAAGGATCTTCTTCGGATCAGAAAGGGATTCGCCATCCCGCCGGAGTACAAGATGATGCTCCCCGGCCCCGGGATGCGAGCGAATTCCAAGTTGTCATCGTCGGACATGTGCATGTTCGACTTCGACTCCTTGAACGCCGGACTGTGCTTTCCGCTGCATCCTTTCATCCTCCAGATCCTCGACTGGTTCTGCCTCACGCCGACCCAATTCATGCCGAACACATGGCGTCACGTGAATGCTTTCTTGCTTCAGTGCCACAGAGCCGAAGTAGTGCCAGACTTGACAGTCTTCCGAGGCCTGTATCGGATAAACAGGCAGCACAAGACAGAGCATCGGTACTACTTGGGGCCGAGGAAGGGTGTTAGGATTATAGAAAACCCCGACTCAATTAAGGGTTGGAAAGAGAAGTATTTTATAATAAGGGGTGAGGCGATTCGGCATATTCCGACCCGGTGGAAAGTGGAGGTGCCGAAATTTGTGCGAGCCGACCCTGTATTGTCTGAGGCCGAGGAGGAGGTGGCGAGGAAGATAATGGCCCTTCCGCTGTTGAGTTGGAGGGAGTTGACGGAGGAGGTGTTGTTCGGGTCTGGCCTAAGCCCCATCGACCCGAGTATGCTCCTGACATCTCATTTATTTTCGTTTTTCAAGTCTTTAGTTCGTCTTGCTGATTTGTTTTTTGTTGCCCGATTCAGAAGTGATGAAGATTGATTTCAACTCTATGATGGCCGATAGGTCCAAGTTGGCCGGAGGCAGAAAGAGGAAGAGGGCGACCGAGGCTGCCTCGTCGACTCCGCAGCCTACTGTCGCTTCTACCACAACCCCGCCTCCTCCGGCTACCGAGGTGCCTTCGGAGGTGGTTGTTGCCGAGGAGGCCTCGATCCCTGTCGCCCCGACCGTGATTGAGGGGGCCTTTGACGTCAATGCGGCGCTGGCGCTCGAGGCTCCTCCGTTGACTAAGGCGGCCGAGGAAATCCTGACCGAGCAGCACAAACAGTTGTTTGTGCCGAACTGGCGGGTGAGGAATCATGACGGATTCCTCGGTAACTCGCAGATGTTAGTGCAGGTCGTCAAGTACTTGGCGACCCCGAAGGACAGAGCCGTGCTGAAGGCGGGGACAGTCGGCGACGACACCTATGAAGTCGCTCGGTCGCTCGTTTCGGTAAGTGTCTTCTTGCGAATTTCTCCAAGTTTGTTGTTTGGCTTGCGCATTACTCTGATCATTGTCTCTGTAGGCCACCTGCCACTTCGGCCACCTCCTCGAGACGTTTGCCGCGCAGGAGAAGGAGCTGAGGGCCACTAGCAACAAAGACAAGTCGGCAAAGGTTAGGGCGGTCAAGGAACTCGAGGCCGAGCAGAGGCGAGCCGAGGCCTTGGAAGTCCGGGTGGCTGACCTTGTTGCCGACCTGGAGAAAGCCAAGGGGCGCCTCGAGGCAGAGTCTGCCAAGGCCGCCAAGGCCGCCGAGGAGCTGGCTGCGGCGATGAAGTCCTTGGCCGAAGAGAAGGCAGAGAAGGAGGCCTTGGCGACGAAGATCAGGGCCGAGGTGGAGAAGGAGGCCGAGGCCGAGGCGAAGAAGCACATGTCCAAGAACATGGAGCTGTCTTATCAAAGGGCACTCGATCATGTCCAAGAACGGATCCCTGGCTTCGAGCGGGTCGGCTACCGACTGTGGCCATGGTCGCCTTCAGGCGACAAGGAGGAGGAAGGCGAAGGCGACGAGGCCGACGGTGAAGACAAGGAGGAGGAGACCGACCCACCTGTGGCGAACGGCCAGGTGGAGGGGAGGATCGAGGGGCCATCTGTCAATGCGCCTGTGGTCGAAGCAGTGACGCAGGTGGACCCCTGATCCCCTCGTTAAATTTTTTGTAGTTTTCGTTTTGTTTTTTCTTCCGAGCATTGTAATGCCTTTTGCGGACTGGTCACCGCTTTTAATGAATGAAAAATGTTTTGACTTCGAAATTTTGTCTAAGTGTTTGGTTCGGCAATATAGTACTTCAATGCTATCCCTTTCTCATTTCAGATTGCCGAGCAGACTTTTATCACCTCGGCTGATCGGCGCCGAGCCGAGTTGTTTAAGCGGTTTCGGGAGGATCGTCTCGAGAGTGAGGTTCACCTGACGAGGAGGATACTTTATAATGTAGAGAAGAGGAATAGTGAGCTGTTGGTCGAGCTGCATCATCTGCGGATAGTCGAGGCCGAACTATCCGCGAAGGAGGAAGAGTTGGCTCGGGTTTCGGCCGAACGAGACGACTTCGCAAGGAAGGTAGAGCAGTTGCAAAGGGTGATGGTCGACAAGAGCATCGAGGTGACCCACTTGCGGCGCATTATATCCGACAGCGGCGAGTATCCTGGTTCGGCAAAACTTCCTCGGTTTAAAGTAATAGTAAAGGATGACACGCTGAAGGATCGGATCGTCGAGCTGGAGGAAGAGGATGCTCGGCTCAAGCCTCAGCCGGTGAGGGCTAACGTCCGGAGCACCTCGTGCACTCGCGAAGAGATCGAGCGAGGGATCACGTTTTATCAGGCCGCGAGCCGGACCCCCATCATAGGTAGGACAGCAGCCGACGCCCAAAGTGGGGTAGCGGTGTCTTCAAGTGGTGCTTCGGTTGGAGCGACTGTGAGGGTCAGCGGCGAGGGGGCGTCTCGGTTCGTCGGTCTGGAGACGAGCTCGGAGGCCAAGAAGCGCCGACCCAAAGTGTCGCTGAACCGGAGCGTCCCTCTTCCTCGGAGGCAGTGAACGGGTCGTGTCATGTCTTCGGACTTTGCAAACTTTGTTATGTTGTAATCTTTTTGTAATTTTATCCAAGTCATTAATGAAATTGGAGTTGATTTATCCGAAATGTTTTCTGCTGTCTTCTTATTATGCTATAATTCCGCTAGCTAGGGTAGGCTCGGAATGAACCGCGAGGCAAGTGTTTGCTTCGTCGAGCATCTTGGCCTCGAAACTCGCCCTTTCGCTGCGGTTCTAAATCTTGTTCGGCGTGGGTCGGTTGCGCTTTCGTAGCTTGATGACCCGGGTGACTTTTGCCGAAGGCTGGTTCTGGTCGTGTGTCGTCCGGTGGTAGGTGCTGAGCGAAGTGAAGCGATCACAGCCGTTGAATGGTTCGGAGTCCAACACTTGGCTCGACTCTACTTCGCAAGTTCGCTCCTAAGCGAGCTAGAAGTAGCTCGCCATTCGGAATTGCTCCCACAACCTTAAACTAATCAAACGATGGTTCGAAGTCCAGCACTCGGCTCGACTTTACTTCCTCGGCTAGCCCATAGACGAGCCAGAAGTAGATCGTCGTTCGAAATTGCTCCCGCAACCATTGAATGGTTCGGAGTCCAACACTTGGCTCGATTCTACTTCGCAAGTTCGCTCCTAAGCGATCTAGGAGTATTTGTGGATTCTTCCTCGTATACGGCGAAAAAGTCTGCCGAGGAACAAGGACCGTCTGATCGTTCAGAAATTCGTTCTCCACGTTGATCAAAGGCCCAGATGACGCCACGTCATAAATCGGTATTTAAAAATCGATTTTTATTTATTTAAATCGTTTTATTTATTTAAAAATTGCGAAAAATTGCTAAAAATTCGGGAAAATTAGCAAAAAATTCTAGAAAATAATTAAAAATTCGGAGGGATATTTTCGAGCCCCTGAACAAACAATTATTGCCTAGAATATACGGCTAAGACCTCCGAGCGATTAGTTAACACATCGCAAAATCAAATAAATAGCCCGAAAAAATAGATAAAAACTCGATACACCATATGGCTTCAAAAAAGAAGAAGGAATTACCTTACCACCCACTTCGGGATTCGAAAACACCAATTCGGACTCCGATTCAACTCCACTAGCCACTAAAACAGTCAAACTACTCCTCAAAGACTGATTGCCCTCAGCCTTTAGGAGTGGGGGGCTCGTGATACGGCTAAAAATAGGGGTTTAATCGAGATCGTCCAAATTGGGCACGAATCCTGAAGTTCGGGGATAAGACGGTAATTTCACCCACAAGCGGGTCAGAAGCGGGTACTGGGTCTCCATCTCACAGATCCAATAACCCGCAAATAGATCCACCTCAACTGGGTGCGGGTTTCAACCCGCAACAAACCCGGTCCGACAGGATCGAATTAGGGTTTCTGATTAATGTTAATCAACGGCCCTGATTCATATCTATCCTTTCACTGGGGATTAGGGATTACATTCCTTATCTATACACAAGGAATTACATGCCTAATTTGTTCCCTAGGACGCCTATAAATACCCCCCACCCATCTCCATTAAGAGGTAATCAATCTTTTGCTAGTCAAACGCTCTTTCATAATCATTTCTGGTTACTGACTTGAGCGTCAGAGGGTGCGTCGCCGGGATCAACCCCGGTGTCTCGCACTTCTTTGCAGGTGAACGGCGGGAGTCAGCGGTCAAACTCCGGCGGAACAGGTTAGGTGTTTGCTATTCAGGTTTTCCAAGAACTCACAAATACTATCTGATTGCCCCCACACCGAAATTAGCGGCAACAACAAGCATGATATCTTTCTACAACTCAAGCATGAATACAATTCAAGCATGGGTTTCTTCTACAACAACTCAAGCATGGTATCTTTCTATAACTCAAGCATGAATTTCTTTCTACAACAACCTACAAAAACTCAAGCATGGTATACTTACTAAAATCAACTCAAGCATGGTATATGAATTCTTTTTGGAACTAGAACAAGTATGAATGGGTTTATGGGTTCCGTAAGCATGAAAGGGTTCTTTTTAATCTCGAATTACTATCCAACTCAAGTATGATATCATTTACTACATCTCAAGCATGAGGGATTTCTTTCTACAACAACTTAAGCATGGTATCTTTTACTACATCTCAAGCATGATGGGTTTCTTTCTACAACTACTTAAGCATGGTATCTTTTACTACATCTCAAGCATGATGAGTTTCTTTCTACAACAACTTACAACAACTCAAGCATGGTATACTTACTAAAATCAACTCAAGCATGGTATATGAATTCTTTTTGAAACTAGAACGAGTACGAATGGGTTCATGGGTTCCATAAGCATGAATAGGTTCATGGGTTTCATGAGCATGAATGGGTTTCCTTGCTACACAACTTAAGCATGGGTGGGTTCACAAGCATGAATAGGTTCTCTTTTTGACATAGAACACAAATATGGTAGGTTCATGGGTTCACATAAGCATGGATGGGTTCTTTGCTACAACTCAAGCATTGTAGGTTCTTTACTATGAACAACTAAATATCACAAGCATGAATGGGTTTCTAGCAACCTATAGAAGTTTAGAACATGCTACTAAAAGACTAAAAATAAATTATTACAAGACTACTTCTTTAGGAAATTACAAGTCCTATATATATATTACAAGGACTACATTTATTTTTCTACAAATTAGTACATATTACAACCCACTTTTTCTTCAATCCTACAAGTTCCTACATCCAAAAAGAGCAACTTTTTATGAACAAGGGTTCGTAAGAAATGATTTCTTAACGAAGTAGAGAACAACATACAACAAAAACTTATCATTAAAAAGCTAAATGGGTCTACAACCCCAAGAATGGGTAGTAAATATTCTTACTACACTAATCTTTATATGCACATAGCTATATTCCAAGCCATAGTTTTGAGTTCAACAAAACACCCATAAACAACAATAAACATACATGGTTAAAGAACATCCTTTATGTGTTTTATTTAAGTTCCACCACTTATCTATTTCATGGGATCCTTTTGATGCCTACAACCACCTTATGCTTAATACTTAGTCCAAGTCATTTTTAGAACATACATACAACAAAAGTGGACAAGAATCCACACAAATAAAAAGAGATAACTTCATCTTGATTTTCCAACGTTCTTATGCACAAATCTTAGTCCAATTAGTCCAAAGTAATCATCACAACAATACTAACCATACAAGGTCTCAAAAACCAACCTTTATGTGATTTTGTTGAGTCCTTTCAATCCATCTTTTTCATGGGATCATTTTGATTCCTACAAACATGCTTATACTTAGGAAATTAGTCCAAGTTATTTAGGAACATAAATACACAACAAAACATCATAAAGATGGGTTCTTTTTAACCTACAACCACTTATATGCTTAGAAAAATAGTCCAAGTTATTTAGAACATACACCTACAACATCCACCATCAAAAAGATGTGTTCTTTTTATCCTACAACAACCAACCATCAAAGATGGGTTCTTTACTCACATAGAGCAAACAATAACCCTAAAGATGGGTTCTTTTCTACATAAAAAAAAAAAAAAAAGAACAAACAAGCCTAAATTATTAGAAGTAGAGAATCCCCACCTTAGATCTCTTTGTAGGAAGAACTAGCTAGCTTTCCTTCTCTTTCCTCCTAGCTTTCTACTACAAAAACCTCCAATGAAGAACACACCTATGGAAAACCCCCAAATGAAGAACACTTAGGGTTTTTCCTCTCTTTCTTTTCTTCTCTCTTTTTTTTTCTTGTAAAATGAGGCAAAAGGTGAAAAGGAGGGGTATTTATAGGATGAAAAGAGGGTGGGAAGTGCAAAATACATCCACACAAGTGCACAAACCCCCTTGGGTTCATTTTGGCCGGCCTTCGAAGGATGAGGTGGAGGGGGTGAGGTGGAGGGGTGAGGTGGAGAAGAGTCTTCTAGTAGATGATACAATTTAAACCCTTATGTATCCCTAATTAATCTTAACCCTAGGTTTAAGCCTCCAAACAAATCCTAGCCCACCAAATTTGATTAATCATGACAAAAATAAGATATTTTTGTCCAAAACACATACTACATGGTTTGTACAAACGTACGAAATCAGTACAATACGCATACGTATGTATATATCTATATATCGATAATTTCCGTTTGTAAAACCACAAAATCCGTACAAAAATAATTTAATTATGAAAATAATAATCAAATAAATTTTATTATCATCACAGAAGATTCCAGTACCAATTTGATACAATACAGATGTATACAGACTGGTATATAGAGACAGATAATGTTTGTCAACAAAACCGGGTGATATCCACCAAAAATATTTCATTTTGGGAAATAGAAATAAAATAATAATTTTCAGTGTCTGTCGGGGATTTTCCAGACATTTTTCTCAAAATGCATTTATTAAGGATTTTGTACAAGTGCACAAAACTGATACAATACCTGTATATACTTACTAGTATATAGGTCCAGGTAACTTTTTATGAGTGAAACCAAGAAATTCCCATTAAAAATATTTTAATTTAAAAATAATAATCTATACAATATAATATCCGTCTGATATATTACAATCACACCTCACACCCCGATAATTCTGGAGAAGAAACCCACACCCTGCTTTCATCGGTACCTCATCACACAAATACCCCATGAGCGTTGCCCCGATCCTCGTAATTCTGAAGGAATATCTCCCACCGCGAGCCACATCCCCGATAATTTTTAAAATAACCTCCCACAGCGCTATCAAGGCCCTCGTACTCATGTTTGATCAAATCTCCCGTAATGCCTGTCCTTAAGTTTTAATTTTAAATCATCACAACCTAGAGCTAGCTTACCCTACCGGATTTAAATCAACATGAGAGAAAGTTTCTTTAAGATGTATTCAACTTTCTCATTATACACTTTCTTTAAGATGTATTCAACTTCTATAACTCATTCAATAATAATTTCTCCATTCGAAATTTCTTATAAACAATTTCTTAGTTAGCCATTCTTTAAATAGATCACTATTTTTAATACCAATCTTCTTTAAAAATCATCACTAGAACTTCTTTATTTCCATTTTAAAATTTGGCTTTATTTCATTATAAAACAACTCTTATTATCTTTAGTTTCATACCTCTTCTTTATTCAAATCTTGAATTCAGACCTAGGACAAGGCCCATCACTAATACATGGGTTAAAATTCATTTAACTCCACTCACTGTTAAATCTCATAAATCTTATTTTAATTTTATCTTTACATATATTTTACAATTTTATTTGTTTCCCCCGAATTAATAGTTCATAAAATATAACCACAAATCTCCAGAACTTTTTCTCACTAATTTTACTCATAATAAAAATAATTTAAGCATACATGTGCAAATAGTGACTCTTAGAAACAACATAAACATATACTTTTGATTTATTAACAGACAACCTCTTTTACACCACTAATCAAGATTGTATTTTTCTTTTTATCAATTTCATGAGAAGTTCTCATCATAAAATTTTCCATTGTTTTCACAACTTTCTTTGCATAAATTAACAACTTCGTGTATGAATTTATACACAATTTATTTAATCTTAACAAGATATACTAGTATGCACCCAACAACACTACAACAACTCAATCTAAAATTTCAATTTATTAACATGACAATTTTATAATAATCTTTCAACTAGCATGCATTTATTTAAATATAACTACTAAAAATCTAGTTATAAATACACCATGCAACATAACAAATTTGTAATCTAAAGGACACATGCCACATTTTCATTTCAATCATAAAACAAATAAACATGCACGCTACAACATCTAGAAAGCAAAAGAAATCACCCACCATATTTGAAGGAAAAAAATCGAAGAAAACTCCTAGGAAGTTGCTCCTAGCTCCAACAAGATGCTAGCCTCCTCCTCCTTGAAAAAAAATCGAAAGCCCCCCTCCAAGCAAGAAACGCGAGCTCCTCTTTATTTCTTTTCTCTCTTTCTGTCACGCTCCGATTCCCAAAAATACGGAATACGAGCACGTAACAAAAGCCCAGCGAATGATTATTATCATCCTTAAGCTGTTTCAAGAAATCATTACAACATGTCACAGTATAATCAGAGTCGGAAGCCAGGAAAAATCAACCACATGCACATATGAACCAAATACCAACAAAATACTTGAAATAAAATGTATTAACCTCAAATAATCATGATCTGAAAATACACAAATATTCCTGGGTCATATTGCCCAAATACCAGAAATAAATACAAGTAACAGATACAATGTTCAAAATGAGCAACAGGAATAAATATAGATAGCAAGGCTTCAGTCAACTAGAACTTCATCTCGCCAATACCTTCAGGAATCCTGTCCTCCAAAATCTGCAATTCATAGAATGCAGGAAAAAGGAAAAGAGAAAATATAGTACCCGTCAATGGCAAGTCCGGGTCATAAAATAGAATAGGATACAAGCACATGGACACTATCTAACCACAGGATATACTAATAGGTATAAATAACATATGTCAAGTGTCAGGTCAACAGGTATGTCAGGTAATCAGATAACAGATTTCATATTACAGGTATTCAGATTCAGATTCAGATTTCCATATATCAGATTCAGATTTCCATATATCAGATTCAGATTTCCATATATCAGATTCAGATTTAGACCTCCAAAACAGATTCAGAAACAGATTTAGATTTATGTAAGTCTTGTGTGATTACTATCTAGGTAGCACGACATGCATCCCAGTTTCTACTACATGGTTGCTACAACAAAACAGTTTCGCTTTAGATTTCGTAGGGGATATTATAGGGCAGTGTACTTAGGTATCAGTAACAGTAACAGGAACAGTTCGAACCTAATGGTCCGCCTCCGAGTACACCTTCCTATAGGGAAGTGTGCAGACAGGTAATCAGTAACAGTAACAGTTCGAACCTAGTGTTCCGCCTCCGAGTACACCTTCCTATAGGGAAGCATGTAGTCAGGTAATCAGTAACAGAACAGTTCGAACCCATTGGTCCGCCTCCAAGTACACGTTTCTATGCTTTCCCTCTACTAGATCTGTCCCATAAACCCCGGCTTGATTACTTTTAGTATTTATATTATCCACAGGCATGAGAGTGTGCTAAATAATGTCAAACTAACAGGTCATAATCAGGTTTAGTCTCAGGAATTAGATCAGCAAGTATAGGTGCAAAACATTCACAAACACGAGCAAACTAGCGTATGTTTATAAACAGGACAGCAAGACCAGTCTGTACATAAACAGTGATCCAAAGATCTACAGACTGGAAAATCATAATCCGTCAAAGGATCTGGAAACTAGACTTCCACACGCTTCTAACGGGTATAATAAATCTATATGCTATTTCACAACATCACGACTCAAAACACAATTCAACATAGTTTTCATGTACAGCCAGAAAACAGGGGAATGACTTAAACCACATGAAAACAGCATACAAAGTCATTAATTAAATCCACGAAAATTCTGGGGTAATCCCCTATATGTATAGTCTCAAAATATAAATTTTCATATTTTTCCAGAAAGTATAGATATGTTTTCGAAAATAGAAAGTAACACATAACACAGTTTTGATAGATCTGGAATTCTTCAACACTGCTGTACAAAATGGAACACATCTTGCAAACAGCGCATCAAAATCCACTTCCGCCAAAACGGAATGAAAGTAGATAAAATTACCCAACTTTCATATTTCACATGAAATATTCATACAGTAATTAGAAATAAGGTGAACACGGCATTCAACATACAATCACACGCAGTTTACAGCAAAAGCGATCTATAGAAAAGAATGTAAGGCATCACTCAAAACTCATCTTTTAATTACCACAAAAATCAGAGAACTACCTAACATCATGGTGAAATACTGGACAAAATCTTGTGGCATGAAATTAGGTCTAACTTGGATCTTGAAAATAAATTGGTGATAAAATCTACTCCGAATTGAATCTGGGAATTACCGGCATACAGTCACTAAAATAATCATAACTAATTCATAAGAACTCCAAACAGGGTGAAATCAGTGGGATTAGAAAATAGATTCAGTTATCTACAAATTTCTCAGAAATAGTCATGTTGAGATTCGAACTTTAATCCAGGTAAAAACAGCAATCAATCCAGTTAAATCCAAATTTCCAGATTTCTCAACTAAACTTCAAAACATCATAACTTCTACAAAAGTAATCCAAACTCTTCCAAATTCGAATCGCTGTATACCCAATGTCTAATTATCATAAAAGAGGGTAACTAACATGTCAAAATCTAGTATTTCTCATATGGGCGTTCAATCAAACATCGGTTACACAATATGTCACATACGCGATTAAAATCGCGTTAGGGTGAATCCTAAGGCATAACCCTATCAAAATTCATGTCCTAAGTCGTCAATGGCCTGTTTTGAACAATAGAGATGAAACCCACAATTAAAAATATGATCTTTGTCCGTCTCTAGTCTCAAACTATCCTATGTGTGAACTTTCTACTTGTATCAACCTAAGAAATTTAAGTACAAGTTACTTGCCTTGTTGATGAAGAACACGATGCTACGAAGCCTAACAATAAAAATCCACTTGCAAAAGTTCTTCCACGCGCGATATCAAGCGAACTCACGAATCGAATCTTGCCTACGATCGTCTTCTTGAAGCACGAACTCGAACGGACGATACCCTCTTCACCAAATCAGCGAAGAGATGAAGGAGGGGCTGTTCTGAGATGGTTGGGGGCTGTTTTGGGATGGTGGTCGGCCACAAGGAGGAAAGGGGAGTTGTATGGTTGATGGATTTGTATATATGGAGATTGAGAGGGATGAGATGGTCGGATATGGAGGCAAGGGGGGGAGAGAGAGGCTCGGTTTGGGAAGGGGGTTATGCAGGCCGGTTGTGGAGAGGAGAAAAGAAAGAAGAGGCCGGGTTGTATTTTTGGAGAGGGAGAGAGAAAATAATTAGGGTTAAGGTTTTGGGAGATTAGGGGTTATTTATATGGGTCAAATGTGGGTTAATGGGTAGTGGATATCAATATGAAACAATAGGTATACAATTGGGTAATGAATATTGGGTAGATTTCAAATGGGGATACAAAATGCAATGAATCCTATGGCTCCTAAAAATCTCCTTAAGGGCCAAAAAATCTTGAATTGGTCAAAACTCTTCTAAAAATCCACCATGACCCTAAAATAATATTTATACATGAACGGAATCTAGAAATTGAGGAAAAGAGCTCAAAATGTCGAAAAACGGCCAAACGGCGCACAAACAGCAAAAGGAGGTCAAAACTGCCAGAAAAATATTATAGAATAAAGATAATTAATTTATTGTTCTGAAAATACAATGGAAAATAATAATTCCCTAAAATGAAAAAAATACCCTCAAAAAAATACCAAAAGTGAAAAACAGGGGTTACAATCCTACCCACCTTACAACAAAATTTCGTCCTCGAAATTTGCATAGGCGGTACATAGGACAAGACAAAAACAAACTGGGGAAGGACAACAAAGTAGAGACAATACCAGAAAAGAAGGAAGTTGATATCAATAGATCAATGGCACGCAGAAAGAGAATGAACAGTATCAAAAGGAAATAATTAACACCAGATAACAAAGCAATAAAGGAGTAGTCAGAACTGAAATCAAAGAGAGAAAAGACAGGGAAGAATTGAATCAAATAATAAGTATACGGATGAGAACAAATGCAAGAGATAGGGGAATCCAAAACAATGCAAGAAAGAAGCAACAATATGATCCTGGGACCTGTGGGTTACGGGCCCACCACACTTCCGCTGCGCCACTCTGATGGTGATGTTCTAAGCCGCAGACATATCGTTGTAGACCACGCGACACCCAGCAACGATCCGAGCAGGAAGAAAAGAATGAGATAACAGAATACAATTGGGGTTGAGATGAGGGATTTAATTGAAATAATTAGGTCAAAACTAATAGGCATTAACAAAAATAATATTAAAAATACAAAAATCAACACATAATAAAATAATAATAACAAAAATAAAAATCATCATAAATATACTGGTAAAAATAAAAATAATAAAATATTAACAATACTGGTAAGGATAATAATACAAGCCAGAAAATAATTTGGGGTTCATCAATTTAGTGAAAGTAATTCAATATCAACATCAAAAAAAAAAAAAATAAATAGTAAGAAAAATACAATAATAGTAATAGTAATAGTAATAACAATGACAATAAGGAAAACAATAATAATAGTAGTAGTAGAAATTCTTTGATGTGGGTTCGCCTCATTTATATCCATCTGTAGTCTTGCATTCTCGACATCAAGTTGCAGGTTTGCCATCCCGACAACAGGTTGCAGCTTACCATCTGGATATTCGGCTGCACATTTTGCCTCACCGGTATCCAGTTGCAATTTGCCTCCATTGATGTCTAGTAGCATGTTTGCCATCTCGACATCAAGTTGCAACAAAACGATGAACGAAATGATGCGATCTTCCACACGTACTTAGATATTGATTGCTCAATTTAAGTATGAAGATACGTTTTGAAAATCTGTGATATTAAAATACACAATTATTCGAAATAATAAAAAAACTTTAGAAAAATAATTTCATAGAAGATCCAAAATATAATAATGAATAATCGAAATACACAAAATATTCGAAAATATATATAATATAAAGAAGATATAGGCAGGAGAAAAATGTATTTATGCCCAATAAAGAGTCAACAAAGGGGGACAACTACAAGAGATGAAGGAAAATAAGAATCAAAGAATTGAATATGAAAGAAGAGGAACGAAAGGTACAAGCAGAAATTGAAGAGAATATGGCCGGAAAGAAATAACTAGCACGATACTCAAAATGAGTCAACAATGAAGACGAATGAAGGAATCAAAGAAATATGGGTACGAAAAGAACGAAACTATACCCAATAAAGAATCAACAAATGAGAACAACTAAAACAAACGGAAGAAACAAGGAATCAAGGAAATCGAATAAGAAGGGATCAAATGAATGGAATAAGACTAGTACCCAGATCACTGTTGGTAATAATTCACTTATGCATGTATGGTTGGTGAAATGTTGCGCAGATCCCAGATCGAGCCAAGCTTGTCTAATATATTAGGCAACTAATACATTAGCCAAACCTGATGCTCTGATACCACAGAAAACCCTGTGACGCCCCGATTCCCAAAAATACGGAATACGAGCACATAACAAAAGCCCAGCGAATGATTATTATCATCCTTAAGCTGTTTCAAGAAATCATTACAACATGTCACAGTATAATCAGAGTCGGAAGCCAGGAAAAATCAACCACATGCACATATGAACCAAATACCAACAAAATACTTGAAATAAAATGTATTAACCTCAAATAATCATGATCTGAAAATACACAAATATTCCTGGGTCATATTGCCCAAATACCAGAAATAAATACAAGTAACAGATACAATGTTCAAAATGAGCAACAGGAAATAAATATAGATAGCAAGGCTTCAGTCAACTAGAACTTCATTTCGCCAATACCTTCAGGAATCCTGTCCTCCAAAATCTGCAATTCATAGAATGCAGGAAAAAGGAAAAGAGAAAATATAGTACCCGTCAATGGCAAGTCCGGGTCACAAAATAGAATAGGATACAAGCACATGGACACTATCTAACCACAGGATATACTAACAGGTATAAATAACATATGTCAAGTGTCAGGTCAACAGGTATGTCAGGTAATCAGATAACAGATTTCATATTACAGGTATTCAGATTCAGATTCAGATTTCCATATATCAGATTCAGATTTTCATATATCAGATTCAGATTTAGACCTCAGAAACAGATTCAGAAACAGATTTAGATTTATGTAAGTCTTGTGTGATTACTATCTAGGAAGCACGACATGCATCCCAGTTTTTACTACATGGTTGCTACAACAAAACAGTTTCGCTTTAGATTTCGCAGGGGATATTATAGGGCAGTGTACTTAGGTATCAGTAACAGTAACAGGAACAGTTCGAACCTAGTGGTCCGCCTCCGAGTACACCTACCTATAGGGAAGTGTGCAGTCAGGTAATCAGTAACAGTAACAGTTCGAACCTAGTGGTCCGCCTCCGAGTACACCTTCCTATAGGGAAGCATGTAGTCAGGTAATCAGTAACAGAACAGTTCGAACCCATTGGTCCGCCTCCAAGTACACGTTTCTATGGTTTCCCTCTACTAGATCTGTCCCATAAACCCCGGCATGATTACTTTTAGTATTTATATTATCCACAGGCATGAGAGTGTGTTAAATAATGTCAAACTAACAGGTCATAATCAGGTTTAGTCTCAGGGAATTAGATCAGCAAGTATAGGTGCAAAACATTCACAAACACGAGCAAACTAGCGTATGTTTATAAACAGGACAGCAAGACCAGTCTGTACATAAACAGTGATCCAAAGATCTACAGATAGGAAAATCATAATCCGTCAAAGGATCTGGAAACTAGACTTCCACACGCTTCTAACGGGTATAATAAATCTATATGCTATTTCACAACATCACGACTCAAAACACAATTCAACACAGTTTTCATGTACAGCCAGAAAACAGGGGAATGACTTAAACCACATGAAAACAGCATACAAAGTCATTAATTAAATCCACGAAAATTCTGGGGTAATCCCCTATACGTATAGTCTCAAAATATAAATTTTCATATTTTTCCAGAAAGTATAGATATGTTTTCAAAAATAGAAAGTAACACATAACACAGTTTTGATAGATCTGGAATTCTTCAACACTGCTGTACAAAATGGAACACATCTTCCAAACAGCGCATCAAAATCCACTTCCGCCAACACAGAATGAAAGTAGATAAAATTACCCAACTTTCATATTTCACATGAAATATTCATACAGTAATTAGAAATAAGGTGAACACGGCATTCAACATACAATCACACGCAGTTTACAGCAAAAGCGATCTATAGAAAAGAATGTAAGGCATCACTCAAAACTCATCTTTTAATTACAACAAAAATCAGAGAACTACCTAACATCATGTTGAAATACTGGACAAAATCTTGTGGCATGAAATTAGGTCTAACTTGGATCTTGAAAATAAATTGGTGATAAAATCTACTCCGAAATGAATCTGGGAATTACCGGCATACAGTCACTAAAATAATCATAACTAATTCATAAGAACTCCAAACAGGGTGAAATCAGTGGGATTAGAAAATAGATTCAGTTATCTACAAATTTCTCAGAAATAGTCATGTTGAGATTCGAACTTTAATCCAGGTAAAAACAGCAATCAATCCAGTTAAATCCAAATTTCCAGATTTCTCAACTAAACTTCAAAACATCATAACTTCTACAAAAGTAATCCAAACTCTTCCAAATTCGAATCGCTGTATACCCAATGTCTAATTATCATAAAAGAGGGTAACTAACATGTCAAAATCTAGTATTTCTCATATGGGCGTTCAATCAAACATCGGTTACACAATATGTCACATACGCGATTAAAATCGCGTTAGGGTGAATCCTAAGGCATAACCCTATCAAAATTCATGTCCTAAGTCGTCAATGGCCTGTTTTGAACAATAGAGATGAAACCCACAATTAAAAATATGATCTTTGTCCGTCTCTAGTCTCAAACTATCCTATGTGTGAACTTTCTACTTGTATCAACCTAAGAAATTTAAGTACAAGTTACTTGCCTTGTTGACGAAGAACACGATGCTACGAAGCCTAACAATAAAAATCCACGTGCAAAAGTTCTTCCACGCGCGATATCAAGCGAACTCACGAATCGAATCTTGCCTACGATCGTCTTCTTGAAGCACGAACTCGAACGGACGATACCCTCTTCACCAAATCAGCGAAGAGATGAAGGAGGGGCTGTTCTGAGATGGTTGGGGGCTGTTTTGGGATGGTGGTCGGCCACAAGGAGGAAAGGGGAGTTGTATGGTTGATGGATTTGTATATATGGAGATTGAGAGGGATGAGATGGTCGGATATGGAGGCAAGGGGGGGAGAGAGAGGCTCGGTTTGGGAAGGGGGTTATGCAGGCCGGTTGTGGAGAGGAGAAAAAAAAGAAGAGGCCGGGTTGTATTTTTGGAGAGGGAGAGAGAAAATAATTAGGGTTAAGGTTTTGGGAGATTAGGGGTTATTTATATGGGTCAAATGTGGGTTAATGGGTAGTGGATATCAATATGAAACAATAGGTATACAATTGGGTAATGGATATTAGGTAGATTTTAAATGGGGATACAAAATGTAATGAATCCTATGGCTCCTAAAAATCTCCTTAAGGGCCAAAAAATCTTAAATTGGTCAAAACTCTTCTAAAAATCCACCATGACCCTAAAATAATATTTATACATGAACGGAATCTAGAAATTGAGGAAAAGAGCTCAAAATGTCGAAAAACGGCCAAACCGCGCACAAACAGCAAAAGGAGGTCAAAACTGCCAGAAAAAATATTATAGAATAAAGATAATTAATTTATTGTTCTGAAAATACAATGGAAAATAATAATTCACTAAAATGAAAAAAATACCCTCAAAAAAATATCAAAAGTGAAAAACAGGGGTTACACTTTCTTTTCTTTTGATTTTTTCTGAAAAATACTCATACCATAGGAGGTATTTATAGGGCTAAATTGGTGAATGAAGAGACATCCACTATTAAAAATAAATTCCCACTCACAACCCACTACTACAAATGTCACGCTCCGCTTCCTAAAAGAGAATACGGACTACGAATACGTGACTAAACTCAGCGAATGATTTTCATCATCCACAAGTTGTTCAAGAATCTTTACAACATTTTACAAGAATAATCAGAGTCAGAAGTAAGAAAAGTCAACCAAGCATGCACATATGAACCAAAATACCAACAACAATACTTGAAATCAAAATATCATAATCTCAAATAATCCAGATCTGAATAAGTCAAATATCCTAGGTCACACTGCCCAAATACAAATAAATCCAAGTACAAAATACAATTGTTCAAAGCAAGCAACAAGAAATAATAATAGCAAAATCCAGCACTAATATCTTATCTTGCCTACACCATCTGGTACTTGTTCTCCAAAATTTGCAATTTAACAATTGCAGGAATAGGAAAAAGAAAACAAATTCCTGTAAATGCAAGTTATAGGCCGCTTGTAATGCAGGATACAAGTACATGGGAAAAACTAACTAATAACATGGAATAGGCATGATAACAAAACAGAATACTAGCATGGCAAGATAAACAAGTGCAAGTGGCATGTATCAAGTGTCAAGTGAACAAGTACAAGTAAATAAGTAACAAGTATCATGTGTCAAGTATCGAGTATCAAGAATCAAGTATCACGAAATCAAGTAACAAGTGTCAAGTAGTCAAGTAGCAAGTGTCAAGTTATCATGTTCAAGTCTTGCATTATTACTATCTAGGTAGCACTTCATGCATCCATACTTTTACTACATGGTTGCTATAGTCAACACAGTTTCGTTTTAGATTTTATAGTGGACCATAAAGGGTAGTGTACTCAGGGACAAGCCTCAAGAAATCAATTATCAAGTGTCAAGCCTCAAGTATCAAGTAAACAAGCCTCAAGAGTGAAGTATCAAGCCTCAAGTATCAAGTATCAAGCCAAGTGAAATATCAAGCCTCAAGTAGTGAAATATCAAGCCTCAAGTATAAAGTATCAAGCCAAGTGAAATATCAAACCTCAAGTAGTGAAATATCAAGCCTCAAGTAACAAGTATCAAGCCAAGTATCAATTATCAAGCCAAGTATCACATAGGATCAATAGATCATCTTCCGAGTACATGTTTCTGTATTTTCCACTATTAGATCTGTCCCTTTAACCTCAACTTGGTTAATTTATTATTAATATCAAACAAGCATGTATGTGTCACGAACAAGCCAAGAATATCATGATATGATCAAGTAACAAGTTCAAGTTGCAAGATAAACATGTATGGGTGAAAGATAACACACAAAAGGATAAAATAACCAAATTTCTAGTTCAGGACAGCAATACCATACTGCAGTAAAACTGAGATTCCCGTTGTTACAAAAATGAAAATTTAAACCCGTCAAAAGGTCCAGAAAATAGACTTCCGGCCGAATCCAGCGAACATATATAAGTCATATAGTATTTCACAAAAACATAACTCAAAACTGATTTGAATCCAGAAAACACGTTCAGCCAGAAATCAGAAGATTGTATTCAAGAATAGGAAAACAACTTGAAAACTCCTAAATTAAATCCACGAAAAATGTGGGATATTTCCCTATATGTATCATAACAGGAAAATCAAGTTTCATAATTTTCCAACAAAAATAGAGTAGTCAAGTAAAATCAGAAAACATGAAGATGTAGTAGTTTTGTAAATCTGAAATCACAAACACTACAGTACGAAAACAACAATATCTCACAAACTATAAATCGAAATCCAAATCCACCAAAAGGGTAATAAAATATATAGAGTATGCTAACTTTCATATTCAGAAAATAATTTGTAAACAGCAAGTAGAAACAGGTCGAAAATCAAATTCTTTACTGAACAGTAGTAAAATTCTGCATGTAAATCTTTATTTGCAAGCATGAAAAGCTTTGTAAAACTCCTCAAATAAATCCACCAAAATTCTGTGTAAACCCCAATCAAGTATAGAAGTACTGAGAAAAATTTCAGATCAAAATAATAATTTTAACACAAAAATAAAAATAGATTACTCTTCCGATTTCATAGAAAACAAATCTAGAAACCTTTCGACACTACTATTATAAAATCGACATAACTCGCAAACAAAAAATCGAAATTGAGATCCTTCACAAGGGTTAGAAAATAGATAGAATTCTTTACAAATTATGTTCACAAAATATTTTTAAATACTGACCTTAACAGGGTCTAACATACTGATCAAAACTGAGAAGCCAGCAAAACTGAAAATATCGTATATGCACAAAATCCACTAGTTCACATAGAACTCAAACAAATCATAACAAAACACGAAATAGAGTATACTAGATGTCCAACAACATGATACAGGGTATTCCACAAGTCCAAGACAAGTCTATCACGAATAGCACGAACAAGCACAAGATAACATATGAATAACATGCATACATACAACAAGAAGTGGTCAATCCTAGGTTATATCATGTCATGTATGTCGTGAGGCAACTAGGGTTAAATCATCACTATGGAGACAATATCAACACGGGAATTCACCCACAAATTGTCTCTAGAACCCGACTACATTACAAGCGGTATTTAGTACTTGTATTTGCAAAAGAATTTAGTATAAGTTACTTACCTGAGAGATGACGATGAAAACGATGCAAGGAACAAGAATAACGGGAACGGATCCTGGGACACGAACACAACGAACGGATCCCGAACCAATCACAAACAAGATAAAATTGAGATCACGAACACAATTGGACTGTTGAGATCGAAGATCAAGATCAAGATCAACAAGATCGGATGGTCTAGATCAAGGTGATGATGAAGTTGATGATGACCGTGATCGAACGGTCACGATCAAAATCAAGGGAACACGATGATGATCAAGAAGATTGGACGGCCAGAATTCAAAGATGATCCAACTCAAACAAATAGCAACCCAAACAATTGGCTGCACTGGCTCTGGTGATTACTGGCGGCGACCAAGGGGACAACCGACGGGATAGCGATGGGGCAGGCTACCGGCGTCGGAGCGGGGACCATAGTGCACTGCGGTGCACGGGGGGTTGGCCTGTCGACGGAGCACAGCATGCAATACTGCTGTTGCATCGGAAGGAGCACCGGTGGCTGGCTGAGTCGCCAGGCTGACGTCAGAGGTGAGCTGGCGGGGGTCTACAGTCGAGTAAGGTAGGGTACGCACAGGGGTGCGATGCTGCTACTGTGCAGTGCATCGGTATAGGGAAGACGACATAGGGGCTGTCGGAGGACGACAGGGACGTGCGACACAGCGATAGGAGGAGGGAGGCACTGCGGTTGCTACTTTTGTTGTCAGAGTTTGGCACCAGTGACAGTGCCGGCGAGGGGATATGCAAGAGGACGGGGGTGCTAGGCGGCGCTGCGACTTCGCAGCGTCGCGGCTGCATCGCGAGGCAGGAGGAGACGGGGACCACGGGGTCGCACGCTGCAGAGGGAAGAGAACGGGAGGAGAACCAGAAGAAGCACAGGGAGTAAGGGGAGTTGCGGGAGAGAGAGATGGGTAGGCGGCTAGGGTTATTGGGTGAAGGAAAAGAAATAGTAACATGTGTTTAAATAGGGTAGGGTTAAACGGGTACAGGGGATTGTTAATGGGTATAGGGTTTGTGGGTTGACGGGTGTGGGTAGAGTGAAGTAAGGTATAGGGTTAGTTAGGGGTTAAACGGGTTATGGGTTTGGAAATGTAGACAGGGTAGAGAAATGGGTTATGGGTAGTAAAGGATATTAATAATGGGTTAATGGGTTTATGTAAATGGGATTTAAAAATAGAATTTAATTGGGTTTATTAACAGGATAGTAATAGGTTTGGTAAAATATATAAATGGTTATGGGTTAAACAATATATGGGTTTGAGAAAATGAAATCCAATAAGGAAAAATGAGATAACCAATAAAAGAAAAATAACATTTTTAATAAAATGTAACTTGTATTACAGTATAGAATTAATTTGAAATAATTACGAATACAATTATTAAATAGAAGTGGATTTTTAATAATTAGTCAAAAATAACAATAATAACAATAATACTAATAACAACAATAAGAATAAGACAATGATAAAAATAATAATAGTAATAATAATAGAAACCCAGGTAATAATAACAATAATAAGATTTGTATTAAAATATAAAATCATAGAAAATAGTTACAAATACAATTATTGATCGAAAATATATTTTAATAGGATATCCAATAGAACAATATGACAAAAGAATTTGAAAACCAAAAAAATAATTTGCCAAAATTTTAAATTTAGAAAATACACAAAAATACGTTTTTGGGAAAACAGGGATTACAACAAACCCTGACCTCTTCCTCTCCTTGGCCGGCCAAACCTTTTAGTGCACACACGTGCACGCGCACCCTACGTGCACACAATTCTCTTTCTTTTAATTATTTGTTGTTAGTCCATTTGCGTGTGTTTGTTACATGCCAAGTGTGTACGATTAAAAAGTGTACATTTAAAGTGTAAAATAAAGTCATGGGTCTTTCTTTTAATTTATTTCTAGTGGGCTTTTAGATGGACTTTAGGCCTATGGGTTTTTAAGTAGCAAATAAATAATACAATTGTTGACAAATAATATGAGAATAAAAATATACATCTTTTTTGAAAAGTTTTAGACACTAAAATACATAAAATTTAACGTGCAATGCACGTGCAAAAATAATAAAATTTATTTTATTTTTTCTAGGATGTTACATTGAATGCTAGGATTGTATCCCAGAATTCTGAAATAAGGCGAACTACTTCCCGGAAACCAAAAAAATTGTCTTCCCCGAGTGGGGGGATTATGATAATGGTAAAAATCGCAACAAATTATGGTTGTACGATTCCAGCACATTCCTAACTGTCACGCCCCGCTTCCCAAAAATACGAAATACGAGTACGTAACAAAAGCCCAGCGAATGACTATAATCATCCTTAAGCTGTTTCGAGAAATCCTTGCAACACATTACAGGCAATATAGACATATATATCAGAGTTAACAGAGTCGGAAGCAGAAATGGAACCATCATGCAACATTGAATCAAACTCACCAACATAAATTACTTGAAATTAAATACCATGTTCTCAAATAAACAGAGTTTGGAAAACAGTTAATTCTCTTGGGTCACATCGCCCAAGTACAAAATAATAATCAAGTCTCAAGCACGAAAGTAATGCAAGTCTCACAATTACATATAATGTTCTAGCATGAAACAGAAATGATAATAATTATCCAAAAGCAACTACTACTGCAAATCTCCAGCATCATCGCGAACCTGTCTGCCATAATCTGCAATTCATAGAATACAGAAGAAGGGAAAGAGAAAACACAAGTATCTGTCAATGGCAAGTCCGGGTCACAAAATAGAGTAGGATACAAGCACATGGATTGGGATAACTAACTAGCACATGGTATAGGCATAAAGTCAACCTAATCAAACTAGCATGGTAAAAGTGTCAAGTGTCACGACAGAAATCAAGCATCCTATAAACATGCGTCTAGTGTCAAGTGTCATGTGGTCATGTATCATGTATCATATTCAGGTAATTCATGTCTCATATATCATGTCTCATATATCATGTAGTCAAGTGGGTGTCATGTCATGTATCATGTTCTTGTATTAAGTTCAAGTCTTGTGTGATTACTATCTAGGTAGCACGACATGCAACCCATCCAACATGGTTGCTACAGCACAACAGTTTCGCTTTAGATTTCGTAGGGGACCATGCGGGGCAGTATACTCAGGTACAAGCAAGTAATTAAGCTCCAAGCTCCATGTATCATGTAAACAAGCTCCAACTCCAAACACTCCAAATATCATGTAAACAAGATCCAACTCCAAAGAAACCACATGTCATGTAAACAAGTTCCAACCAAACCAGGTTCTTCCGAGTACACATTTCTGCACTATCCACTACTAGATCTGTCCCATATACCCCGGCTTGATTACTTTTAGGTATTAATGTCCAACAAGCATGTATACGTGTAAAATAGTGTCAAATAAGCATGGTATGATCAGGTACAAATTCAGGTTATCAAAACAGCGTGCATGGTTAATAAAGATCCACATATACGAGCAAAATATATAAGTTTCATAATCAGGATAGCAAGACTAGTCAGCACTAAATCAGTGATTTACAGAGCTACAAGCATGCAAATCTTGATCCATCAAAGGATCTGGAAAATAGACTTCCACACGCTTCTAATGAATATAATAAAGATATACACTAGTTCACAACATCACGGCTTAAAAGTCATTTCAACACAGATTTTCTGTACAGCCAGAAAACAGGGGAATGACTTCCAACACATAAAAACAGCAAGCATAGTCATCAAATAAACCCACAAAATTTCTGGGGTAATCCCCTATATATGCCTAGTCAAAATAATAATTTTTATAATTTTCCAGAAAGTATAGATATGATATCAAAAATGGAATACAACACAAGTCCTGGTTTTGATGGATCTGAAATTTCTCAACACTGCTGTACAAGATCGAACTTATCTTGCAAACAGCGCATCGAAATCCACTTCCGTCGAAACGAGATGAAAGTAGATACAATTACCCAACTTTCATATCTCACATGAAATATTCATACAGTAATTAGAACTAGGGTGAAAACAGCATTCAACATATAGCAACGCGCAGTTTACAGCAAAAGTGATACATAGAAAAGGATACGAATCATCACCCAAAACTCATCTTTAAAATACAACATAAATCTGGGAACTACCTAACATCATGGTGAAACATTGGACAAAATATTGTGACATGATATCATGTATAACTTGGATCTTGAAAATAAATAGATAATAAAATCTACCCCGTACTGAATCTAGAAACTACAGATACACAGTCACTAAAATAATCATAACTAATTCATACAAACTCCAAACGGGGTGAAACGAGTGGGGTTAGAATATAGATTCAGTCCTCTACAAATTACTCAGAAATAGCCATGTTGAGATTCGGACTCTAACCCAGGTATAAACAGCAATATATTCAGTACAACTCGAATTTTCAGATTTCACAACTAAACTTCAAAACGTCATAACTTTCTCAAAAATCATCCAAACTCTTCCAAATTCGAAACGCAGCCTACCCATTATCTAATTATCATATCTAAGGGTTTCTATCATGTCAAAATCTAATATTTCTCATATGGGTGTTCAAACATACATCGGGTATACAATATGTCGCATACGCGATCAAAATCGCGTTTGAGTGAATCCTAAGGCATAAACCTATCAAACTCCATGTCCTAAGTCATCTATGGCCTGTTTTGAATAATAGAGACGAAACTCACAAATAAAAACATGATCTTTGGCCGTCTCTAGTCTCAACTACCCTATTTGGTGAACTTTCTTCTTGTATCATACTAATGAAGTTAAGTACAAGTTACTTGCCTTGTTGTGACGACGATAGCGACGAATCCATGCCTAGCAAAGAAAACCCACGAGCAAGATGCCTTCTAACGCGATTTCGAACGAAACCCACGAACAAAACGCGCCAACGATGGATCTCTTTAACTCACGAACCAAAGTGGGAGATGCCCACAACTCAAAATAGCGAGGGGAGATGATTAGGTGCTGTTTTGGGATGGTTGGGTGCAGCCTTGGTGCTTGCCGGCCACAAGAAGGAGGAGAGACGAAGTATTAATGGTGTGAAGTAGTATAGAATAATGGATGGAAGGGTTTTTGGTGATCGGCCAAGGCAAGAGAGGAGAGGGGAGGTGTCGGCCTGGGGTTTTTGAAGGCAGGCCGAGGGTACCAGGGTAGGGGAGGCCGGTTGCAAGTAGGAGAGGGAGAGAGAAATAATATTAGGGTTAGGGATTATTTAGTGTTTAGGGGTATATCTAGGAGATCAAATGTGGGTTAATGGGTAGTGGATATCAGTAGGATTAAATGGGTGTACAATTGGGTAATGGATATTGGGTAGATTTAAAATGGGGATACAAGATGCAATGAACCCTATGGCTTCTAAAAATCTCCTTAAGGACCAAAAATCTCAAATTGACCAAAACTCCTCTAAAAGTCCACCATGACCCAAAAATAATATTTAAACATGAATGGGACCAAGAAAATGAGAAAAATATCTCAAAATGGCGAAAAACGGACGATCGGCGCACAAACAGCACACGGAGATCAAAATGCCTGGAAAAATAATATAAAATAAAAATAATTAAATATATTATTCCGAAAAATACAATGGAATATAATAATCCACAAAAGAAAAAAATATTCTCAAAAATACCAAAAAGTGAAAAACAGAGGTTACAATCTACAGGAAGATTAGCCATCATGGGTATCTTTAACATGTTCGGACCTTCTTCAGGCTCATCTTAAAGACATGTGCCGCTTTCAAGCCCATTATAAGTGACTAGGCCCACTAGGAGAGACACACATATCATGAGGGCTGTCAGTCAAATCTCTTATCCCTAGATTAGAGTCTTATCTCTTAAGGAGGAGAATCAACTGGAGATAAGAGATTCATATCAATCTAATGGATTCATATCAATCTCCTAAACTATTTATCAGGCCTATAAATACCCTTCCCCCTCCCCATTTAGATGTTAATGATTGAATTTGCAATTTCTCTCTCAAAGTCTCTTTCTCTCTTTGGTTCTGACTTGAGCGTCGAAGGGTCTGTCGATAAGGCCACCCCCGTGTGTTTCAAGCTTTTTGCAAGTCCATCGTCCGCGTCAGCAACCATCGAATTCAGATTAAGGTGTTCAATTAACGATCTAGATCTACTCTTAGGAGCGCTAGCTACATTTTACTACAATGATCAAAGGTTAGATCTTTAGTAGTTTTCTTCAAATATAAACTCACTACCTGTTTGCTCCCACACCAAAATAAGCAGCAACACCACCACCATTTCTAGTCATGTAATATTTTGAGTTACATATTATTAATGTAATGTGAACTAAGCTTCATCTTTTGTAGCGCACCTGATCCCCGTTACCGCACATCTGTGACGCAACCAGAATTTTTGCCTTCAAATGCAACTTAACATAGTAATAACACGGAAATTTAAAAACTTTTTATTGCCAAATAAGGTCATTATATCATCAATTACAACCAATATCTTGTTCTTGAACAAGAATACAAATTACATTAACTTGTTACATCTTATTACAAAATATTTACCAACTCCTCTAATGAAGCTATCAGTTGTCTTCCCGGAATGGTAATCGACTGATCACCGCCGAAACACCGCTGAGTGGTCAATCTGCTTCCCTGGGACATGCTCCTCGGCTTGAGTATTCTGCTGCGCGACTCTGGTATTTCTGCACCTGCTCGAAAGGTAGGACCAGTACCTAATCGGTGGGGAACGTCAGTAATTCTACTGACGCAATGCTAATAAGAAATAGCGGTCTCCAAACTGGCAACCAAAAACCATCTTGAATGGGAAAAAAAACGTGCATCCTGATTCCCTAGTGTTCGTGTATGCCATGATTTAACAACTAAATGCAGCAATCACATACCTTATTCTAATGCAAGCAAGACTTTGGGACTCTGGATCCGCATGCATCCCATACTACATACGTTCCAGAATCAAGCATGGCCTAATCTAATGCACAAAACAAGGAATGCATACGATGCACCTACTCTAATGCAATTCATTTGGGAACGTATGCATCCCATACTACATACTTCCCTAAAGTCAACTTCAATAGAAACGTATGCATCCCATACTACATACTTTCCAAAGAGTTTGCCTCTCCTGATTGTATGGTTCAATTCCTTGCAATGCATCCTACTCTTGTACTCAACCTATTCCAAATAGATATCCATTTTTGAGGAGGTTGCAGTCATTCGGTCTAGTCCTGTACTGTAGTGCCTAAAGTGGTGGTCGCATTTGCCACTTAGTACCCGTGCACGGACCTCACTTAAAAAGTCGTGTCAAACCTTCCGGTACAAAACTATGTACCCAATGACGTCAATGATTCATATATAACACAAAACCCACGTGCATAGGAACATAATGGCCTCGAGGGTCAAATCCCCCTATCCGATAGAAGCTCCTCTCCCGTTACTTACCCCGACTCTTTGGAAATTAACAGATTGAGATACGAGACCCGTGAACTCATAACCTGAGAACCAAATCTGTATCCCTACGACAGGAAAAGTACAATACCCGACTATGGTCTGCTAGTACTAATGCAATGTACATATCCCTAATACACCACTCTAATCCATGACTCACTCTAACCATTCAGGTGATATAATTAGTTCCTCCCATAATCTTGCCTATCGACTCACGGCCTCGGCGACACAATATCCTGCTCGCTACTTCCCCTAGCTTGGAATTCGTCCCTCACCATGGCCCGCGTTCATCCTTAGCCGGTATGAATTCAACTCGACGACACCAACTCGGACGTCTAATGCCTCGGCGGAAGTTCACAACTTAGGGTCGATAGACGTAGGGTATCACCCTACCCTTGTGACTAACCCGAGTCACAACAATCCTCCGCAGGAGTCAACACCAACAAGACCAGTAGATAGACACCATTCATCCCCAAACAATGTGTCATCAACTCTTAGGTACACAAGGGTAAAGGTTCTACCAGCACTTAGTCAAAAACCATGACTAAAATAACTACGGTGTTTCTGCCTGAAACATAAAAGGTGGTCATAACTCCAACAATACAACTCAAATTTGGATATTCAAGCCCAATATGTAAAGGTAAAGACCTAGGCTACAACTCTCTCGTTGATCATCACCTCAGATTCAGTCATCTAATCCCTCAAAATAGCCTCACAAGCCTTAGCCCGTATACTTCCTGTACACTGACTGTACCTTACTGATAGCCTAAAACCCTACTTGCTTATTGGAAAGATACCAATCCAGGTTCTGTGGATGTCCTCTACAACTTCCTAGTTGATCACCAATCCAAATTGTTTCATTTGATTACCCTAAGTCATTACTCTCCGGTATACAGAAACACACATAAGGCTCTACTCAAACAAAGCCTATAACTTAAAATCTGGTTTCTGTCTAATATTGCAAAAATCATAATTATTAATCTACTCAGAGTAATTTCTTCAAATAGGGCTTCTTGGAAATCTCTAGATGTTTACTACAAATTCCTAGTTGAACATTTCCTCAAATTCTGCTCTCACAGAGCCACAAAATAACCATCTTAACAGAGTTTCCATACTGACTGAGTTATGCACAGTACATGCTAAAATATTAATCATAAATCACATACTCATCATATGGTCATAAAATTTACATTACAGAAACTAGACATCATTATGAACAACATGCAAAAAGATTCATGTCCAAATTGCAAGTGATCAATGAGTTCTCTCTGTTACAAACATGCATAAAGATTCTGCTATTTTTCAGTTACTATCTTGACTACCTTTGATTAATTAATTTTGAACATGCATGAAACTTCATCCAAATAATTTCATGATTTTTTTCGTAGAGTCTAGATGCATGCATGATAACATGGTAAAAAATTTAGAGATAGATTATATGCTAATTAATTCTAAGAATTCCTACAAGTTCAGTTATTACAATAGACAGACACACTCTCTGCCTTACGACTTAGTCCTTAAAATTGATTTTATTAAAATATTAAAAATCATCTGAAAATTCTGAAATAAAGTAAGCATCTTCTAGACATATATAAGATAATCCTGTATAAATTTCATCATCAAATTCTAAGTATTTTGTTCTCTGGAAATTCTGGAACTAAGGCATGCAGATCATGGTTTCTGTTTCTAGTTTCAGATTCTAACAATCTACTCTTATACAACCATTCTCATATTACTACTACTCATCCATGCAAGAAATTAAACAAGAATGAATAAGAAAAAGTTTAGAGAACTCCTCACCACTACAAGAAAAACCCTTTTCTGCAATGCCAAATGTCGTTGCTAAAACTCGTTTGTCGTTGCGAAAAATATTTTTGGCAACGACATTTGTCGTTGCAAGGTCGTTGCGCGTCCGGGCGTCGCGAAAGATTTTGACTACGACTTGCTGTCATTGCCAAACATAGATTGTTTCGCAACGACATTGCTGTTGCAATATATTTTGTCGTTGCCATACCTAATTCCACCCGTGCTATGGTATAAAATCAATCGCAACAACCTTTGTCGTTGCCAAACATACTTCATATATTTGGCAACGACTCATGTCGTTGCTAAAGATACTTCATATAAAATCAATTGCAACAACCTTTGTCGTTGCCAAACATACTTCATATATTTGGCAACGACTCATGTCGTTGCTAAAGATATATTTTTCGCAATGAATGATTGCTGTTGCCTTACATTTTCTATTTTGGCAACGACTACTGTCGTTGACAAAGCTCGAATGTTTTGCAATTATTTTTATAATTGCTTTGCATTACTTGTATTTTTATAATTGGCAACGAGAATAATTGCATGTCTAAGTATCTCATAATCATTTCCATTGTGCATAATAAGCTTAACCATGTTTTCTAATATTCTCTTGACATCTAAACATTGCAACAAAATTGGATGCAAGATTGAAAGAACTGAATCAACTTAGAACAAAAGAACATTTTGGGATGAATATTCTCAGAAAATACAAGTAGCAAAAAATTGGGATTGATGTTGGAAAGTTAATAACCTAAACCAATAGCTAACTCATATAAGATATAACTAAATCATACACTGTCAAAATATGATACAAAAATATATGCTCCCGGACCAATGGCTTCATTCCCTAATTCTCCAAATACAGTTCCTTCTCGTGGTACCTACATATTTGAAATAATGATTAGTCCAGCAGTATACAGTGAAACTATGAAAGATTGCCAAAACTATTGGAACCTGTATGCACAAAACAATACAGCATAATAGTGCCACTAAAATTAATAGTACCTTGATCATTCGAGGAATTTCATGCACCTCTATTTGTAAGTTGTGCCAACAATTCTTGTTTCATTGCATCCATTGCATGCTGCATATCTTCCTTTTGTTGTTCAATTTGTCTTGTTGTTCTTTCTTGAGTTTCTTGCAACTCCTTTATCATTTTCTGCTGCTCTTCAATCTTCTTTTGTTGCTCATTGATCAAGTTTTGTTGCTCAAGTTGCTGTCTTCCTTTACAATAACCTTTTAATGCAGTTCCCTTGCCACGAAAATACCCTGATCTAGGCTTCAAAACATCTAGAAGGATCTCCTCTTGAGTCATTGAATCACCATGTGCAGCAACTGCTACTTTAAGTTGCTCCTAATTAAATAACAATAACAAAAAATAAAATTTACCATGAAGCATCTTACAAAAATATCTTACAAAAATATCGCTAAAATATTCTCTTCATTTATTTAACCTTTATTATGTACCATGAGACTTGCTTTCCAGGAATTATGCATAAGAAATAAATATTACTGTAAATTTTCCTACCCCAAATATGTATCTGTACCCCCAGTATCTGTACCCCCAGTTACTAGTATACATTTTCTTCTCAACAAGACAGATGCTAATACTTGAGCGTTTTTCTTGACCTGTTGAATATAAGCTTTGTATTCAAAAGTAGACACTTGTTTGAAGGCTACAACCAAACATTATTATCCTTACTTTCCAACTTTCTTGTGATACCGGAGTATTTCCCTCATTTACTATTATCAAAGTTGGGAAATTCCAATTTTCGTTTTAACCTTTACGATATCTATGAACGTATCAAGTGAAGTACAGATGGCTCAATAAAATGAGAATATTCTGTGCGTATTTTAATTTGGGCAGTGAAACTCCAAGTGAATTTTAGTAAAAAGGTGTATGGTAAGGAATATTGTAACTACAAAATTGATCAATTATGGATTTTTTGTGAAAGTTTTCCTAACTCAAAATATATAACAAGATCTTATTGATATTATGCTATATTTTGTTGCATTAGGTAACTTTGCTACAATTTTTTAATGATCATAATCTCCAACTTTCTTTAGATTTTCGTCTTCTCTTGTCCATTAGCTATACTTTTACTTTGGGTTCTCTTTAATTTAGTTTATTGTGGCTCTATGGTTTTATTTTGTGTATTTTTAAAAATATGTAGCCCAAGTACCTGGAACTACTCAGGACCACCTCCAGATATTCAATATTGAGTTGAAGGCCAAGATTAAATCTCATCAGATGCCAGAACAGGTAGTGTTTCTGATTGAATGTTTATGGTGTGATTGGCTGGTGGCATCCTTCTTTGATCTTATGTTTCTAGTTTACTGACCTCATTTCTTTTCAACTTTCAAATGTATACAGGTGGTTTTTTGGAAATGGATCAGCCCAAAGATGCTCGGGTTGGTCACTCAAGCCTCAGTATACCATTGGTCAATAGAAGGTAATCATTCGTGTGTGTTTTGTAGCACGTTAGGTTGATATCTTTAAATTTTGCGATGCATATTAAATTGCTATTTTGAATGCAGGTGATTCGGAGCCTACAAAGATGTTTGATAGAACTGCTAATTTGGCAAATAATTAGATCATTAACTACTGGTGTGATCCATCTGAAAAATGGCTAGTTCTGATTGGAATTGCTTCCTGTCCACCTGAGGTTAGCTAATTTATTCTCTGTATGATAGTTCTAAATTATCATTAGGTCTACTTTACTGCATTGTTTAATAAATGCTTTTAGAACACAAAAAGGTTCTAGTAGAACATGGTAATGCTTATTAACATATCTCCTAATACTCTAATATTTGTTTATATAGACAAATTTAAACATGCTGCATTCACAGACAATGTATATAATTTCTGAAAGTGTTTGTATTGAATTGAAGACTGGTGTGAATTTTAATAATTGTGATTGGGTGAAGATATAGAAGAAAACCAAAACTGTAGAAGAAAACCAAATATAAACACAAATCTACTAATATTAAAAACAGATTTTGTTATACATGTGCAATAAAGCAAGTTCATGGTAATAAATTAAAATGTAAATAAATTCATAGTAGTTTTACTGTAATTTATCCTGTTACTAATATTTTTTTATATTTTCCATTTTTTTTCAAGAATATTTAAAAAGAATTATGAATTTATGAAACAGGAATCCTGCAGTAGTACTCACTACTCAGGCTGAATCCGAAATCAACAACCTTAACATCCACATGATCTGACCTAATCTATATTGTAATTCTGTCTCTTGACCCTCACCACTGTTTGATTTCTCTTTATTTAATGTATTGAAAAATTTCCAATTTACCAAATATGTGTGTATTTCAATTTCTAACTTATTACATAGCTCGCAAATAGTATTCTGTACTATTCATTTCGTATTAAGAGTATGTTTATCTGGAACACACTCCAAAGTATATGTTGATTACGTTACTCCACAAATGTCACTATAATGAAACTTTTTTAAAGTATGGGTCAACTTTGCAGAGTGTTTGTTGATTTGCTCTATCTAATATACAAGCAAGTTTAGCACTCAAAAGGTAATTTTTTTGGACAGAACCTTTTGGTTGAAATTTTCCGGTATCATCATTTTTTGCTCATCTGTTTTAATGGATTGTTTGATTGTTCTGAAGCCATTTACTTGTAATGCATTCATAAATTTTTCTAAACATCCTTATTTTCCTGACTGCAGATGGCAGAATATAGGATATCAATTTATGGAAGGAAACAGAGTGAATGGGATCAGCTAGCTAGTTGGATTGTCAATAATGATTTATATACTGAGAATGTTGTTTGGCTGATACAGGTACAATTTGGGTCATTTTTCATAGGTTTTGTCAAAAGCTACAGTTTTGGTTTTCTTCTATATATGTGTGTTTATATATGGCATCTTGTGTTCAAGCATTATGATGTAATTGATTAAAATTATTAAAATTATTAAAATTCACCCAATTAAAATTATTAAAATTTAAACATGCTGCATTCACAGACAATGTATATAATTTCTGAAAGTATTTGTATTGAATTGAAGACTGATGTGAATTTTAACATACAGGCCATTATATATATTACCATACAGGCCATTATATTCACATGTATCTTCAGTTATGTTCTCCAGTAAATGTAATATCTATTAGATTCTTCAATTTGATAAATTATTTCACATAGACTGCTCTGAGCTCATGATGCTCTGAGGTGAAACTTTCCTCCAGAAAGCAAAAAAATCTTTTATGTCCATCAATCAATGAAGGCAATGTACACTACCATATAAATAAAGGCATAGAACAAAATTTATAACGTACATGTATCTTCTTAGATTGACCATCGTCAGCCCACTGAAGTTTGCCTTGGTCATTTTTTCTTGTGTGCTCCTCAAGCCAAATCACATCAGCATCTGGCTTCACTCCATTATTTTGTTGTTCCTAATAATGCGTAAAGACATGTATGCCATTATTTATCAATTTCTTCCAAAAATGTGTGAAGATGAAAAAATATCAAATTTATAATATTTACCAGTATTGTTTCAAATTCAGCATATGACACGTTCCCGATTGTATGCTTTGTCCTTTTCTCAGAAAGACGATTTTTTGAATTTCTTTCACTCATCGCCTACAATTCTAATGCATAAGATAGAAGTATAAATAAGATATAAATGATAATCTGTTGGTCTGGGTATCACCTTGAATTCTGCTGAGTCAAATCGTTGTACACAATGTTCCCACTGCTCTTGTGATAAATCAGGAGGACGATTTCTTAAGCGTTCTTCAATAGTTTGTCCACATTCCTCACTCTTATAATATCTATACAATCGAGATTTCCATTGTCTATAAAGTCGTTGCATGGTATCAATCGCAAAGGCTTGCATCTTGATGTAAGAACTACCTTCCTTAATCTCAAACTTTCCCTACAATAGGAAAAAAAACAGAAAGTATTGTAGAAATCTAAACAAAAGACAAGTTAGCAATTAAAAAAATATTTAAGAAAATTTACCTCTATTTCCTTCCACATCACATCACCAACTGCTCCAAAAGCGTCTTTCCAATTGTTTACATTTAATGGAGCCCTTGTCCTCACCACATGACCACATTCATTCACCAAATGTCGAGCATTGTCACCAATTGCTCGATCAATGTCATCCGGAATGTAAATTTTCAGCTTGGATTTCTGTCCTTTGATTTTCATGTCAATCACATGACTTTTATATTTTCCCTTCTCCCTCTTTTGCTTTTTTAACTTACTTGTGGCTAATGACAAATAAAGCTTAATATTAACATATTTAGATTTATATACGATGCATAAGAAATGTGTAGATTCACAAGAAAAAGGTATTTGTTTTCACCTTCCCCATTTTGAGTAGCGTCTGTGTTATTGGCTGAATGTGCAGAACCACGATTTTCTATTACTTGGTCATCTCGCCGTCGGTTTCTTCTATTTTCACCAGTTTCTTGTTCATCCCTTCTCGTGGTAGGATCCATAACATCTGCTCCTTCTAGGGTCATGTTTAGCCTTTCAACTAAGTTGTTTTTTCTTTTCCTTGTAACTAACAGATCTGCTATGTGTAATAAGTTTTAAACAATAGGAGTAAGTTATTGTCAAATTAAGTGGCAATTTCAACAATAGATAATTAGTTGTTTAGAAATTACCTTTACTCTCAGGTGAAATGAATCCCTCTGATTCATTTGCTACCACTTGATTTCCACTCAAATTCATATCCACATTATGGTTCTGAGTGTGCTCAATTTGATTCAAGGACTCCACCTCATTATGACTTGCTAAATTATGACTTTGTTCATTTTGCAGCTGGTTTGAAGAGCCTGCATAGCGCCTGGATATGTTAGGATTGCCTTCGTTTTGAACTTGATTTAAGATCTAGAGTCTCCGAGATCGAGCAGCCATAGTTTGATGACCTCCATGCCCTGTTTCATTTATGAAGCGGCCATATTATACTTAAAGTTCACTTGAGCTACAAAACAATCAAACCAAAATCATGTAATAACTCATACCTTTTCCATACTTATTGCGATTGCCCACATTCTTTCCTCCCCCTCTTCCAACCATTCTTTCCCTGTATGTTCCCAACTTCAACATAAGCCACTAGGAAACATTAGTTGTTATAGTCTAAAGAAAATATATATTTCATGTTTGAAACAAGCAAATAAGAAGAGATGTTATAGTCTTCATTCTCTCATGCAAAATAATAAAAGGCTACAATACTATTTATTCCACACAAATGTCACAAGTATGACAAGGTAATGGCAACTCACTAAAGCATATATCACAAAAAACATAAATAAACGGTAGGAAAGCAAATGATTTTTATTCATCCTTCTGCTGAGTCATAATCCATCAATTCCTCTTCACTTGTACCATCAGAAACTTCAATATCACCATCATTGATATAGATATCATCTTTTCCATTCTCCTCAATCGCCTTTCTAACTAATTTTACAACACTAGGTTCCCTTTCGACCATACAAGAACCTGTCGCTAAAGAGTCCACCAGAAAGTCCTCATTTGAATGTGTGAAATTATGGCAATTGACATCTGCATCTGCATCGACTTGCTGGTATGCATCCACATCTATTATATCATCATCATCATCATCTTTGCTTGGCATATTATAAAGATCTCTAGGCTGAGTCTTTATGACAAACTTCCAATCCTCATGTTTCGGATCTTGTATATAAAACACTTGCTCAACTTGGGATTCTAACACATACACTTCATCTATCTTTAAGGATGCCCTCTTATTCACACTTATCAAGCCATGATCATCCACCTTATATCCTCTACCAAGGTGTTGTACATCAAACCAGGCACATTTAAACACATATGTGTGATTCCCACCAGGATAAGACAATTCAATCACATCCCTCAACACACCATAGTATTCCTTATCTGAAATATCATCCCCTCGCACCATGACTCCACTATTCTGAGTTTTTCTATTCTCACACCTATCATTAGTATGAAACCGAAAACCATTTACAATATATCCTGCATAACGCCTCACAGCTCTAGAAGGAAAACAAACTAAATTATATATGTCTGCATCAACTTTCCTTTCTTCATGAAGTTTGCGCACCTATTAAGGAATATAAATAAGATGGACATTTCATTAACATAACTAGAAATCAGATTAAAGTACTTTAAGCCATCAAACATACATGCTGATGTATCCATCTAGAGAACTCCAATTTATGTCTTCGCTCGACATTTCTAGGATTCTCTTTCTCCAACTCTAACTTGTGCTCACTAAAAATTAATTATAACATAATATAAATAGTTAGATGCATTATGAAGTCAATTGAATACAAAGAAAGCATAAAGAATGGAGTTCAAATGACTCTTCCTAAACTTACTTAAAAAATTCTATAAGCTCATCACAATTTAGGAGGATGTACAAATGGATTTGTTCACTCTCTTCGAAGTTGAGATGTAATGGAACCCCTTGTCCTAAAGGACGACCGATGGGTCTAAATACATCTAGATTACTTCTCAAAGTGCCTTCATTCTCATCATCATCATTTTTCCCTTTACGATTAAATTTTGTTTCAACGTCATTCATATATCTTGAGCAAAATGTTAGACACTCATCTGCAAGATAACCTTCTGCAATGCAACCCTCTGGTTGTGCTCTATTTCGAATGTATCTCTTTAATGTCCGAAGATACCTGATGTCATAAGAAAGTTGATTAAAAATAATTAGGAAAAAGAGTGCATATATCTAAGTTTCTAAAAAAATCAAGAAGTGTCATACCTCTCAATCGGGTACATCCATCAATATCGAACAGGGCCTGCTATCTTTGCCTCAGTAGCTAAGTGAACCACTAAATGCACCATTACATCAAAAAATGCAAGTGGGAAAACCATCTCTAGCTTGCACAATGTGTAAGGTATTTGTGCCTCAAGGTCATTAAGTTGCTCCATAGTTATGTTCTTTGAGCAGAGATTTCGGAAAAAAGAACTCAACTCAACTAAAGGCTTATATACATTATTTGGCAAAAAGCCCCGAGTTGCAAGGGGGAGAAGTTGCTCAATAAAGACATGATGGTCATGACTCTTCATAAACGAGATTTTTTTCCCACTATCCTTTACACAACGGGATATGTTTGACAAGTATCCATCAGGAGACTTAATTCCTGCAAACAGCTCACATATTGCAGCTTTAGCATTTGAATTCAAAGCATAAGAGGCTACAGGAATGCGTACTTTGTCTCCGTCCAAACTCGGGTGGAGCTCATCCCGAATGCCCATATTCATCAAATCAATTCGAGCCTTAATTGTGTCTTTTGTCTTACCTTTAATATTCATCAAAGTACCCAAGATGTTATCAGACACATTTTTTTCAATATGCATGACATCCAAATTATGTCGTATTTTAAGTTTTCTCCGATAAGGAAGTTCAAAAAAAATGTTTTTCTTGTGGAAACCATACCAACTGTTTGAGGCATCCCATTTTCTTTTTTGTCCAGCAACCTTGCCAAATTTCTCTTGATTAAATTGATTATAACAATCTAATACTTCATCCCCAGTTAAAGGAATAGGTGCAGACCCTCTTTCCTTTGTATTATCAAATGACTTGCCATCATTTCTCCATTTATGATTATGAGGCACCCAACGATGATGACTTAAGTAACAACCTTTATTCAATAGTGAAGTGCGCCTAGTATCCTTATGGCAATCAGGACAAGCATAATGACCTTTAGTTGACCAACCCGACAAGTCAGCATAGGCAGGAAAGTCACTAATAGTCCATAAGAGCATCGCACGCATAACAAAATTTTGCTTCGAATAAGCATCATATGTTTCAACCCCAATCTCCCACAACTCCTTTAACTCTTCAATTAGGGGTTGCAAATATACATCTATGTTTTTTCTGGGGCTTGTGGGTCCAGGTATGAGCAAAGATAGGAGGAAAGATTGTGGTTTCATGCATATCCAAGGAGGCAAATTGTAAGGAATGAGAACAACAGGCCAAATACTATGTTGTGAATTCTCAAATGGCTGAAACCCATCACAAGCTAATCCAAATCTAACATTCTGTGCATCTCTTACAAATGAAGTATACTCCTCATCAAAGGATTTCCAAGTGGGAGAATCAGAAGGATGCCTCATAAACTCATCGTCTACCTGCTCCTCCTTATGCCACCTCATATCTTTTGCTGTCTTCCTAGACATATATAATCTCTGCAGCCTAGATGTTATTGGAAAGTATCTCAACACCTTATGAGGTACTTTAGTACCTTTAGAAGGACCTTTGTCAATATTCTTGTACCTAGGTAAATCACAGGTTGGACACCTATCCAACTGCACATTTTCTTTCATATAAAGAATACAATCATTTTCACAAGCATCAATCTTCACACACTCAAGACCCAAATCAGATATCAATTTCTTTGCCTCGTAATAGGAATTAGGAAGTGTAATCCTTAGAGCTTGACGTTGTAATTTGGGCAAACTATCAAAAGAGCTATCACTCCAATTATTTAAAACCTTTAATTGCAGCAATTTCACAATATAAGACAACTTCGACATTGTAGTGCCATCAGTTGTAAGTGGCTCTTCATATTCTTTCAAGAGGCGGTAAAACAATGCAGCTTCTCCTCTAGGTTCTTCATTGGACTCATCGTCATTCTCATCACCCCCACCAAAAAGCATACCTGGTACCCCACAAGCATCTTCTAACATATTGATTTCATTATCACCACTTTCAGTCTCATCATCATCATTTCCAGGAAGATTAGTGTTGCTGCTACTAGAATGGTTTACTTTTTCACCATGAAGATCCCATGTAGTGTAATTCTCATACATTCCCGACTTCAATAAATCAAATCTCACATCACACCTTCTTTTAAAGACTAAATTACGACAATTATTGTAAGGACATCTAACGGTGGCAGCATCAACACCCTCAAAGATATTAGAAAATGCAAAGTTCAAGAAATCATCAACACCCTCTCTATACTCGGACAATGAATGATCATTTATTTTCATCCATTCCTTATTGAAAGCCATTCCCTAAAATGCAGTTTCAACTAAGTTAATAAAAATTGCAACATACTTCATATAGCACCATACATATAATTTACCTAAACATAAGAACATGTGCAGTATCATAAATACTACAATGATATTATAGTAATTAATAGAGTCCAAATAATAGCCAACTAAATTCAATTATTTTAAACACCATTTTATGTTTATGGTGAGACTAATTTATGAATACAGAAATAGTGTCTGTTATAAAAAAAATTGAGTAATAAGAGTGTTTTACCTAAACCCTTTGTGCTCTTTCAAGTTTTAATTCATCACATGATGTTCTGGCTTATTGTTGCATCAATGAATTCAACATAGGAAATCAATCACTAGAAATTTAATGTTTGCTTACAATAGTTTCTCTCATTTTTTTCAATAAGAGAGACAACAACACAAACACTGCATGCTATCCCTACTTCTAAAACCACATGACTATGACATATTAACAAGGAGCTTAGCTATAGAGCGAAGCAGCTATTTCAATTGCAGACTTGAGATCAGCAGCAGCATTAACTTCGCATAGTATAAGAAAACCTTTGACATCTGCTAGTTTTGAATTTTTACTGCTAACCTTTATCAAAGAGGTTGGGATATAATAATGGAGTGAAGGGAACGATCCAACATTGCAATCTACTGAGTCAATTGCCATATTCATTAACAGGGAACAAGACGGAACTAAATGCTGGCTAAATAAGAAGTCTCATTTAGGCATGACAAACATCTAATTTTCATGGTTGAAGGAGATGACAAAACAGATTATGTTTCTCATTATCCTTTAATTTTGAAATGTAAAGTTCCTATTGAATAAAAGACTAGCAAGTGGTATTTGGAGTGGAAAGTGAGAATCTAATAGAATCTCAATTCAAAACGTGGCCTTGCCAAAAACAACAAAACATCAAAACAACCAAATTAACTAACTTCAAACACCCCACATGAATTATACGAAAAAGCAACATAAGGAAATTTATTTTTGTACAATTATCAATCAACAAGAAACTTCATTATTGTTTATAATATGAAACAAAGAAGAGATGCAATATTTGCCTAAACCAACTAGAAAACAAAACTACATGCATAATAATATTAAGATGAGTTTAAAAGTTTCGAAGAACACGCAACGTGTTTTTAACACCATCATCACAGCTTGGGCCGAGCAAAAGGGGGGGAGCCTCATAAACCCTAGAAATCAAGAGAAGCTTACCTTGCGATTGCGGTGGCGGGATGTGGTAGCGGCTAGGGCGGGATGTGGTGGCGGTTGTGGCGGCTAGGGCGGGATGTGGTGGCGGCTGTGGCGACTAGGGCGGGATGTGGTGGCGGCGGGAATTAGGAAAGATACGATCGATATTTGGTGTGGTGGGTTTGGGGAATTAGGAACGGCCAGGGTTTGCGGAATTATAGGAACGGCCAGGGTTTGGGGAATTTGATAATATATTAAGTTAAAATTTTTTATATATATATTTTTGGCAACAATACTGTTGTTGCAATAGATATAAGGAAATATACGCAACGACATTTATCGTTTCCAATTTACACGCAATCTGGCGCAACGACATTTATCGTTTCCAATTTACACACAATCTGGCGGGGATGTGCAAAGGCCCGGAAAAATTTTATTTTATTTTTAGCAACGACTTTCGCGTTGCCGTAACTAATGTTCACAACGACTAAACAGTCGTTGCCAAAACCTCGTTGCGAAAAAGGGTTTTTCTTGTAGTGCACCCTTAGTTGGCTTGAGAAGATGGGGTGTGACTTGAGCTTCTCCTCCAAAATCCTACTCCAAGCTTGAGAACACTTCTCCTTATAGCTCATGTCTTTCTTTCCTTCTCCTTTCTTTTTCTTTTCGGAAATTCCAGAGCTCAAGAGGTGGAAAAGGAGGGGTTTTATCAAGAGAGGAGTGAGGGAAAGAGGGGGGAAAGGGGGCCGGCCAAATAGGGTAGGGAGTAGGGGTGAGGTGGCAACGTGGTTTTGCCAAAACCCTAGTCTAGCTCATAGTATTTGAGACATGGCTTGGGCTAAAATTTTTTGGTCTTGATCAAGCTCTAAATGAGAGATGAGAGGTTAGATTTGAGTTCATGAAAAGAACATCCATTGTAGCATCATACAATTGCATATTTGCATACGTACCGCACTCAAAACTATTGCATGTACTAGTATCGGTCCTCATTCTCGTGCATCATCAAGTACGTAACCACCCGCATGAACCGCCCCGCAAACATAAATGCACTCCATCATTCATACACATATAATCAAAACAACCACTGCAATATATACATACATACAGACAATATCTATATACAAAAGTATTATATTATCCAGGGTATTACATTATATGTCAATTTCATTAAGTGTAATGTGAACTAAGGTATTCATCTCCATCTGACTATGCTAAATAACTTATGTAGTACACCACACTAATATAGTATAATTTTTCTATAGAACCCTCCAACCCATATCCTCCTTCCAATCTGAAACCTTCACCAAAGGATTAAAACAGACCCAAAACATAAGAGGAGAGAGAGAGGTTTGGGAGGGGGGATTGACGGTAAAACACTAATACCTGATTGTATAGAAGTGGACCTGGGTTTAGAGGACCCTTCGAAATTCATGGATTTCTCAGTTTGCAAACTTGCGACAAAAGAGAGAGACGCGAACGAGAGCAAGCTTGAACTGATTTATTCAGATTTATGTCAAAATTAAGGGACTAGGGTTGAGAATTTGGGGTGTTGGGTTTCAATTTAGGGGTGTAGGGTTTCCGATTTGGGGGTGTCAAGTTTTTGAATTGGAGATTTAGGGTTTCCGATTTAGAGAATCAGACATGAATTTGGGATTTGGGATTTGGGATTTGGGATAGATAATTTCCAAATTCAAACTAAAGAGTGATTAAGTGAGAATGAGAATAGAGAGAGTGGACAGAGAAGGGAGTTATTACCAGGTGTTTATATGGGGGCAATCTGGTCTTTTCACAACCTAAATTAGGATTTTTTGGAAGGGTTGACTGCAAAAATGAGTACATGGTGTTTATTGCATTGACTCATAGATCATGGGGTTTTACTACATTGATTGTATAGATCATGGGCATTTTCTGCAATTACCCTTACTTTGATTATACTATATCTTAAGCTAACTGGACTACCCCCACTCACCTTTCGAAGTTTTGAAATAGAGAAAGGAGAGCCAAAGTAGATACTAACACGTGATAACCCCATGTACTTAATTTACATAAAATTAAAACAACAAATACAAAAAAAAACCCCATCTTCTACTTCTCATCCCACTTCTAGCTACCCAAAAAAAACCCTCAACTTCTTTCAAATCTCGCTTACCCCCCCCCCCCCCTCCCGGTCGTCTCCTCTGGTAAACTCCGGACCCAGTTTCAGCTACCTGATGCCACTTTCGACACCTCGCCACTTCCGATGCAACCCCAACCCCACCGTATCCTCCCCTCAACTTCAGCCCAAATTTTTGTGGTGAGTAAAAAATCGGTGAGTAAGGATTCGTTGGATTTTTTGGGGATGAAAGATTTCTTTTTTTTAATATCATCTCTCATTTCTTTATTGGATTTATATGGACAAGAACTATCACCATATTATACACTTCTCCATTCTCAATTTACTAATTCTCTTAGTTTGTAACTTGAACTTTAGACTCTTTGTTATGACTCAATCATACTTTTGAAACCCCCCTTCTTAGATAGGACCTTCATTTTCTCAATGGTTGAAGTTATTTTGACATATGCGAGGGACTATTGCAACATGCATGTTTTCTTATCAGTGATATTAGGGAACTCTCCTATACAAGAATCTGGGTTGTGTAACACATGATTTATTTGAACCGCATTCATGTCGATGTACTTCAGACTCATATTCAAGCTATAAACGCATGTAAATTTTAGAGTCATGTGAGCAAAAAACGTATAGACAAATGAATTTTATCCGCTTAAAGTTTGCACTTATATTATCATACAGTTTACACACTCTTCTCTACATGCAAGTGAGATTTGTTCTCTTACATCTTTACTTATTAGTTATCACTAAATGTTGTTATAATTTGATGAATGTAATTTCCATTATTTTTTATTTCTTCTTCCTTCAAGCACTTTTTTACTTATTATGGCATATGTTGTTTATAAATTAGAAAATCACAATATACTTAAGACATTGTACTTATTGTGACAAAATAATTTCTTCATGAGATGATCAAGTCCGACTATAAAGCAATAATTTTATCTACATGCAATTCTTACAGGAAAGCTGAACCGGTGCTGTGTTCTTCCATCATATACATGAAGAAAATGCTAAGCGTATAGCTTTATTTTGGAAAATATGGTTGTTTAATGGGTAAGAAGATCACTTTTATATATGGTATCTCTATGTTCCTTCATAGTTTAGTACCTTAATTCTATGTTCCTTCATAGTTTAGTACCTTAATTCTCTTATTACTCATATAGAATATTAAGTCTTTTTGTTCTATGGTTGTAACTCCTGTTCCTGCAAATACGTATTTTCTGTGTATTTTCGGTATTTCGATTTTTGTAAATTATTTTTCCGCTTTCAAATTTATTTTGTTAAAATGCATTGTTGGATCTTCTATTAAAGTCTAATTTTAATCAAAGATTTTATTTGTAACTTGTTTTCAGTGATTTTCATATTGTAATACGAATCTTATTATTAATATTATTATTATGACTTTGATACATATTATGATTATTATTATTGTTACTATCATTATTATTGTTTCTGTTATTATCATTATTGTTAGTATTATTAGGATTAACTATTATTATTGTTGTTGTTGTTTCTTGATTGTTTATTAAAAAGTTAATTCTATTCATTAATCGTATTTGCAGTTATTTTCAAATCATATAATCCTATTTTTACATATGACCTTGTTATTGTTATTGTTATTATTATTATAATTATTACTATAAAATTCTATTGTATTTGTTAGTATTTGAGTATTAACTCAATGTATACTATTTGATTCATTGTACTATTTATTACCAATTATTATAATTGATTTAATTATTTACTTAACCTAGATCCTAATTATGTTCCCTATTGGACTTAAACCCTTTAACTGATCTATAACCCAATACCCTTATAGCCCATTATCTTATTGGAAATCAACCTACTTACCCACCCGTTTACCCCCTTAACCCTAATTCATCTCCTATTTAATCCCCTCCTTAACCCTAACCCTAATCACTATCTTAACATAATCACCTTTTGTAATCCAGCCGCCAACTTCATCCCCTACCTCCCGACTCATCTCTCTCTCCCGTCTCCATACGTCGACCCCCGATCACCCCTTCCGACCTCCACCGTCCTGTTGTCCCCGTCCAGTCGCTCGACCACCTCCCTGCTTCGAACCCATCAGCGATTCTCATACCCAACCCATCCTTCGGGAACACCATGCTAGCAACCTTCGTGGCCACTCGACGTTGCCATCGCTTGCCTCCGACCTCGACTGTCTGCCTCCCTCACCACAGTCGCGACCACCCATGGCTGCCCTGTCCTCGTCACCCCGGTCATCTCCTCGACCCGATGTCCTCATCGCCATCTCCGCTCAACTCCTCGACCACCATGCACCTCCAACCACATGTTGCCATTCACCGCCTACCCCTTGGCGCCGCTCAACCTCCGCTCCCTGTCATCCTCCATTACCAAGCCACCATCCCGAAGCCACCGTCGACTGCACCCCATATCATCCCCTCCTCTGTTTCTCCCAGAGAATAGAGCACGCAGTCGAGCCCCCTCGATGCTGTTGCCGTCTCCTCGCCGCACCACCACTGTCCCTGCCGCTGTCAGTACCAAAGCCTATTAGTGTTGCTGTTTGATCAAGTGATTCTTGATCCATCATCCTAAGTTGTCACACACACTACATGAAAATAAACTAGATCTAGCTAGACTCTTGATGAATGTATATATGTTCTTTGTGACCTATGATAAGTTGTGTATTTGTTGCATGCTTTATGTATTAGATGTGTTATCTCGTTGTAAACTTGTTATTACTCGTGCCATGTTGATTTGAATATTTAATATATCATGTCTTGCATTATATTTTAATTTGTATCTATTATAGATAAGTTGTTTGATAAAATGCATGAAAGAATTTCGTTTTGCTGCATCCCTATTTTGATTCAATGTTTTAGACCCTGTTAAGGTCCGTAAATAAATTTTTTTTTGAATATGATTCGTAGACTTCGATTTCTATTTACCTTCGACGGATCTCAATTTCGATTTTTAATGTGTGAGTTCTCGTTGTTTTACTACAGCTGTGTCGTAATTTCCAGATTCTGAATTATGAGATCGTTACACGATCTATTATTTTAAGACTGATGTTAAAAATAAAATTTGGACTTCATATTTTTCTGGATATGTCTAGACATGACTGGGATCAACCCCTACTTTTTTTAGATTTGTTTAATGACTTCATAGCTTATTTCATGCTTGTGAAACTAATTATATAATTGTCAAACTGCATGCTGTTTAGTGAAGAACTCTATTTTCAACCTGATTCCATTCACTTTTGATTTAAACTTTGTGAATATGAAATACAGTCTGGCATGTCTATTTTACAAACCTTTTGACGGATTTGAATTCCGAGTTATATTTTGTAATTTATCGCTGTTTTAGTACTGCTGTGTCTAAGATTTCAGATTCTTAAATTTCCAACATGAATCTGTAATGAATTTTTATGAAATTTTATATGCTGATACTAGACATGCTAGGGAACCTTACAGATTTTTCTTAGATTTAATTAGTGTGTTTTTATACCATTTTCACGCTTATAAGTAAAACTTTGTGATTTCTGGCTAAAACATTCAGATCTGTATAAAATGCTATTTTGAGCCATATTTCTGTAGTTGTTATATGACTTGTGTACATGCGTTGGATTCGACTGAGATTTAAGTTTTAAGATTTTCTGACGGATCTAGATTTGTATTCCTGTGGCAACGAGAATCTCAGATTTGGTGTAGTAGTGTCCTGCTGTCCAGAATTGAAAGTCTCGTTGTCCTAGTCTATATTATGAGTTGTTTGTCACCCGACCTGAACCTGTCTCTTATTCTTTCCATGCTTTATTGCCCTGTTTGTGCACGTACATGCCTAATTTGATAATAATAACATGTAAAGCAGGCCTGAATCTGTCTCTTATGTCACTTGATCTTAGTAGTGGACAATATAGGTAAGTGTACTCAAAAGGGGGCCGTGTTTTCCATTACTCAGGATTTTGTGATTACACGATTCATGCATATTATTACTACCTGATTATATGATGCCATGATTCGTGATTACATGATTCATGCCTGTTATTACTACCTGATTATTAGATGTCATGATTCGTGATTTCAAGATTCATGCCTGTTACTTACTATATGATTATATGATGCCATGATTTCATGACTACATGATTCATGCCTATTCTTGATTACATGATGCCGCAATATCAAGATTACGTGATTCGTTCCTGTTGCTTGTTGCATGATGCCTGAGTACACAGCCCTATGAAAACCCACCACTAGATCTAAACGTAACTAGCATGTACGTAGCAACCATGTGGTAAAATTTGGGACGCATGAAGTGCTACCTAGATAAGATTAAATACAAAAATTGAGAATAACATGATCACTTACACGTTCTTGTTACCTGTACATGCCACCTGACACCTATTACTTGTTTACCTGCATGCATGCTACTTGACAACTGTTACACGATACATGCACCCTGTTGCCTCACCATGTTACTTGATTCTGTTCCTTGGTTTTAGAGTTAGTTGCTTTATTTTGTCGTCACATACCTTCCATGCTTAGTTCAGTACTTGCTTCTTGCTGTTACTCTGTATTTTCTTATCTGTTTCCGTACTTGTTGCCTACACTACATGCAGTCCGTAACATGTACTAACAGGACGTTTTTTTTCCTGTTCTCTTTTCCTGCAAATTGTTAAATTTGCAAATTTTGGTGACCAGCTGCCTGAAGGAGTAAGTGACCAAGTGTCATAGGCTTGGCTAGAGTTCCTGCTTGAATTATTATTTCCTGTCTTGAATAAATTTGTATTTATTGCTACTTGGATCTTGTATTGGGCATTTTGTCTCAAAACATATAACTTGTTGTTTCCAGATCTGGTTTATTTGAGATTAAGTATTCTTGTTTTCAAGTAATTCTATTGGTTATATTAATTTATTCATACAAGCGTGGTTGATTATTTCCTGTCCATTATTGTTTATTCCTGTGTATTGTTGTAAAGATCCTTATAGCTCATGAATGGTGAAAACCATTCGCTGGACTTTTGTTGTGTATCCGTATTCAGTATTCCTTTTTGGAAAGCGGGGCGTGATAGGATTTTAGTGGTATCACAGCCCAGATTTGGCTGATGTATTAGTTTGACAAATACGTTAGACAAGTTTGGCTCGATCAAGGATCAGCTCAACAGTACACAGACCATGCAGTAACATGAACAAATGATAATCAACTTGATCTAGATACTAGTCTTGTTCCGTTTATTTTATCCCTCCTTATTCGATTCTTTGATTCCATGCTTCTTTCATCTCTTGCAATTGTCCTCATTGTTGATTCCTTATTGGGCATAGTTTCATTCTTTTCATACCCATGTTCTTTTGATTCTGGTGTCATCCATTCTTTTCTTTCTGCTTAGTTGGACGATTGGCATCACTTGATCTGCTACGTTATGTCAGCGACTTGGATCATCACGAGGAAAGGAAGTGTCATCTTTTGTTCCGAGATGTGCATGTAGTGTCCCAGGGATCTCAGGATGTGTTCAGAATCTAAAGTTGCCTGGAGTTCGAACTTCACGCTAGAGAGATGTCGTTTGGACTTGTCAAGGATGTGGTGAGCCATGAATCAGATTGTTGGAGCTACTGGATTCTATTGGCAGAGCCTTCCCAATCAGAGTGGTGTAGCGGAAGCGTGTAGGGCGCATAACCCATAGGTCCCAGGATTCCCTTGTTGCTTCTCCTTCTTTGTATTGTTTGCTTCCCTCTATCCCTTGCATTCATCCCCATCCGTTGACTCATCATTTGATTCAATTCTCCCCTGTCCTTTCTCTCTTTGATTTCAGTTTTACTTACTCCCTATCATGCTTTGTTGTCTTGTTGTTATCTTGTGTTGTTTCTTTCCTTTTGATACTGTTTATTCTCTTTCATGCATTCTATTTGACATCATTATTATCCACTTCCTTCCTTTTCTCGTATTGCCACTACTTTGTTCACTTCCCTTTAATTCTCTGTTTTGTTACCCGCCATACGTTTATTTTCGCCTTGTCCAATGTACCGCCTAAGCAAATTTCGAGGACGAAATTTAGTTATAAGGTGGGTAGGATTGTAACCCCTGTTCCTGCAAAGACGTATTTTCTGTGTATTTTTGGTATTTCAATTTCTGTAAATTATTTTTCTGCTTTCAAATTCTTTTGGTTAAAATATATTGTTGGATCCTCTATTAAAGTCTATTTTTAATCAATGATTTTATTTGCAACTAGTTTCCAATGATTTTCATATTATAATACGAATCTTATTATTAATATTATTATTATGACCTTGATACATATTATGATTATTATTATTGTTTCTATTATTATTATTGTTTTGTTATTATCATTATTATTATTATTATTATTATTAACTTTTATTATTATTATTATTGTTTCTTGATTGTTTATTAAAAATTTAATTCTATTCGTTAATCGTATTTGCAGTTATTTTCAAATAGTTTTCATATAATCCAATTTTTACTTATGACCTTGTTATTGTTATTGTTATCATTATTATCATTATTACTATAAAATTCAATTGTATTTGTTAGTGTTTGAGTATTAACTCAATGTATACTATTTAATTCATTGTACTATTGTATTACTAATTATTATAATTGATTTAATTATTTACTTAACCTAGATCCTAATTGTTTTCCCTATTGGAGTTAAACCCTTTAACTGATCTATAACCCAGTACCCTATAGCCCATTATCTTATTGGATATCAACCCGTTTACCCAATAACCCGTTTACCCCCTTAACCCTAATTCATTCCTATTTAATCCCCTCCTTAACCCTGACCCTAATCACTATCTTAACTTAATCACCTTTTCTAATCTAGCCGCCAACTTCATCTCCTACCTCCCGACTCCTCTCTCTTTCTCTCCTGTCTGCACAAGTCGACCCCCCGATCACCCCCTCCGACCTCCACCGTCCTGTGGTCCCCGTCCTGTCGCTCGAACACCTCCCTACTTCGAACTCATCAGCGGTTCTCATCCCCAACCCATCCTCCGCGAACACCACGCTAGCAACCTCCGTGGCATCCCGACGCTACCACCACTGGCCACCGACCTCGACTGTCTGCCTCCCTCACCACAGTCACGACCACTCATCGCTGCCCCCTGTCCTCGTCACCCCCGGTCGTCTCCTTGACCCAATGTCCTCATCGACATCTCCACTCAACTCCTCGACCACCATGCACCTCCAACCACCTGTTGCCATTCATCACCTACCCATTGGCGCCGCTCGACCTCCGCTCCCCGTCATCCTCCATTGCCACGCCACCATCCCGAAGCCACTATCGACTGCACCCTTATCGTCCCCTCCTCTGTTTCTCCCCAAAAACAGAGCACCCAGTCGAGCCCCCTCGACGCTACCGCCGTCCCCTCGCCGCACCACCACTGTCCCTGCCATTATCAGAGCCGAAGCCCATTGGTGTTGCTGTTTGATCAAGAGATTCTTGATCATTTGAATCCGGGCCGTTCGATCTCCCCTTGATCATCACGATAATGATGATCATCAAGCTTCCTTTAATCGCAGTCGTTCGATCGATCGATCTTGATCATCATCATCTTCTTTATCATTAGGGAGATCTGGACCGTCTGATTTGCACCTAATCATTTGGATCATCAAGATCTGATCAGATCTGAGACGTCGATCTCCTTGATCTTGATCATGATCATTGAATCTGAGCCGTCCAACCTCTAAATCTTCATCGTCATCAAGATTAGTGCTGATCTGTCTAATCATTGTTTGATCATCAACATCTAGATCCATGCCTGATCGTGATCATCTCATCAAGATTCGCTCGGTTCTCTATCGTCGCCGTGCGTCGGGATCCATTTCCCGTTATTCTTCCATTCGATTCATTGTCTACACCATAAGGTAAGTAACTTGTATAATTTTTATTTGTATACAAGTACAAAATACCGCATGTAGTCTTGTTCTATTTTTGTGTTAGTTCTCATGAAGATCTCTTGATAAATCTTGATTTCATTCGTTGATCCATTTGTAGTCCTGATCCATTATCCTAAGTTGTCACACACACTACATGAAAATAAACTAGATCTAGCTAGGCTCTTAATGCATGTATATATGTTCTTCGTGACCTATGATATGTTGTGTATTTGTTGCATGCTTGTTGTATTAGATGTGTTATCTCATGGTAGACTTGTTATTACCTGTGCCATGTTGATTTGAATACTTAATATATCATGTCTTGCATTATAATTTAATTTGGATCTATTATAGATAAGTTGTTTGATAAAATGCATGAAAGAATTTCGTTTTGCTGCTGCCCAGTTTTGATTCAGCGTTTTAGACCCTGTTAAGGTCAGCAAAATAAATTATTTTTTGAATATGATTTGTAGGCCTCGATGTTTATTTTCCAGAACTTTTGACGGATCTCTATTTCGATTTTAATTGTGTGAGTTATCGCTGTTTTACTGCAGCTATGTCGTAATTTCTAGATTCTAAATTATGAGATCGTTACACGACCTACTATTCTAATACTGATGTTAAAAGTAAAATATGGACTTCATATTTGTCCGGGTATGTCTAGACATGACTGGATCAAACCCTAACTTTTGTAGATGTAACGCCCCGATTTCCATACACTGGAAAACCGTGACATAAGCAAGAATCTTTTCCTTAAATTAGCCACAATACTCAGAAAAATAGGAAAATTTAAAACTTTTTATTCAACACAATGTATTAAAACTTTTTAATACATTACATCAGTGTTACAATAATGCCATACAAGACCAAGTGTTATAAACTTTAAATAAAAATTACCTTAGACTACAATGAATAATATATAACACCTGGTACTTTCACTTGGATGCTTCTCAACATAAATAAGTTTACAATTGAAACAATGGTAACCAACAAATATAACAATTGAAACAAAATCAACACTTTGCTTCTCTTGCCTTGAGTCCTCCTAAATCCTATACCTATAATTTTGCAGTCCAGTACCTATTGAAGTGGGGACGTCAGTACATATAATGACGCTTTAAGGCTGATGACTAGCAGCGATTCTCAACTTTAAACAAACAGATTGATGAAAAGAGAAAAGTGTATATATAATTGATGTTTCAGTGTATGCTATGACTTAGACTCTAATTCAATATTAACTAATGCCATGATGCACTTATTCTAATACAAGCAAGACTCTGAAATTGTATGCAGCCCATACTACATTCGTCCATATCAAGCCGTTGCTTCACATATAGGGATTTGAACCCGTGCCACGAATTCTACTCTTGTACTCAACCTGTTTCTGAAGATACAACGTGACTGATGAGGTTGCATTGAAATGGTCTAATTCTGCCATTCGCAGTCATATAGTGGTGTCTCCATTTGCCACTACTGCCTGGCGTACCGGACCTCACACAAAAATCTTACGAACCTTCGTAGTTAACTACAATACAGGTTAGCTCGAAGCATCCCCTGTGGCTCCTTAGCTTATAGACCGTAGTCTATGGCCTGTTCGCCTTTCCTGATATAGAACATGACGGAGTTCCGGGCATCCATCCCCTAGCTTCGACAGGAAATTTACATACGAGATACAGATCCCGTGCTCCCAACTCATGAGAAGGCACAGACTGTATCCCTTTGACAGGAAGGTTACAACCAATAACACCACCTAGTGTTGGCCTATAGAACAGGTCGGATCATAAGGTATCACCCTTAATACCAACTCTTTCCCTTCAGCAAAATGATAATAAATAAAGGTTAAGTAGTAATAGCTATAAGTTACTATCCTAACGATGTCGCTAACCCTTAACAATCCGAGGGATGACAACAGTACTAACATGACATACTAGGTCTTAAGTTAGACTTCGCGAGATAACTCTACTAGGTGCTCAACCTAGACTTACCACAATCCCTAAGGATCCTATTCATACCCTATCGATCCAAGACCCTGGCAATACGAACGTATTCGTATGCTGCTATCCTGAACTTGGATTCCGTCTACACTCCTGGCCCGCGATCAACCTACACCGGTTAAGATCTGACGGTGCACGAGAGGTGGCTCGTCCATAGTTCATGAAGAGTAGAGTAAATACACGTCTTCATGGTCGATGGCTCCTAGGGCAATGATATCAGCATAGACGAGCACAATAACTACGTACTAGCTAATAAGCTACATATGAGCAAAACAACTTACATACGAGTCGACTAGCTACGTATGAGCCAAACGAATTACATACGAGCCAACTGGCTATGTATGCCACAAATGAATTATATAGAAGCAACCATAAAAGTCTTCTAACAACCTAGAAGCAATATAACATGCTACGAGCAAAACTTGATTTTTTATTCATAAAAGCAACATAAAAGTATTCTAACACCCTAGAAGCAATTAAACATGCTATTTTTATCGGAATTCAACAAAATTAAACTTTCTAGAAAGGTGAGAACATCTACTACAACTCTCTAGTTGACAACCTTCTCAAATTCAGTCAATAAGAGGTAGAAAAACCTCGAACAACCTAAACACCGAGCTTCAACCAAAAAGGCCAGCTGCTGTGACTTTGTCAAGGTCATAACTCCTACCCCGCTTATCAGAATCTGATAAAATAGGACATTTTGGAAAGGTAAGAACCGCTACTACAACTCTCTAGTTGACAACCTTCTTAGATTCTGTCAGTAAGAGGTACAAAAACTTCAAACAATCTAAACAGCAAAGCTTCAGCCAAAAGGCTAGCTGCTGTGACTTGTAAAGGTGATAACTCCTACTCCGCTTATCGGAATCTAACAAAATTGGGCTTTTTACAAAGTTGAGAACCTCTACTAGAACTCTCTGGTTGACAACCTTCTCATATTCAGTCAATAAGAGGTACAAAAACTTCGAACAACCTAAACAGAGAGCTTCATTCAAAAGGCTAGCTGCTGTGACTTGTAAAGGTCATAACTCCTACTCCGCTTATCGGAATCTAGCAAAATAGGACATTTTGGAAAGATGATATCCTATACTAAATCTTTCTAGTTGACCACTTTTTCAGATTCCTTACAGAGCTCAAAATCCAGTTCTTTGAACACATTTTAAGGTCAACAAAAAGGACAGCAAAAAGCTGAAACTTGTAAAGCTCATAACTTTTGCAATACTTGTCGGAATCTAACAAAATTGGATATTTTGGAAAGCTCAAAACATCTACCACAACTTCCTAGTTAACAACTTTCTCAGATTCCGTATGGAACTCAAAATCAATCTCTTTAATTCAAAGAACAACAAAGACAGCAAAAGGCTGAAACTTGTAAAGCTCATAACTTTTGCTAGTCGGAATCTAACAAAATTGGACTTTGTGGAAAGCTTATAACATCTACTACAACTTACTAGTTAACAACATTCTCAGATTCTATATGGAACTCAAAATCCAGCTCTTTAATTCAAAGAACAATAAAGACGACAAAAGGCTGAAACTTGTAAAGCTCATAACTTTTGTTATACTTCTCAGAATCTAACAAAATTGGACTTTTTGGAAAGCTCAAAACATCTACTACAACTTCCTTGTTAACAACTTTCTCAGATTCCATATAGAACTCAAAATCCAGCGCTTTAATTCAAAGAACAACAAAGCTGGCAAAAGGCTGAAACTTGTAAAACTCATAACTTTTGCTATACTTGTCATAATCTAACAAAATTGGACTTTTTTGAAAGCTCAGAACTTCTACTACAACTTTCGAGTTAACAACTTTCTCAGATTCCGTATGGAACTCAAAATCCAGCTTTTTAATTCAAAGAACAACAAAGACAGCAAAAGGATGAAACTTGTAAAGCTCATAACCTTTGCTATACTTGTCAGAATCTAACAAAATTGGACTTTTTGGAAAGTTCGGAACATCTACTAAAACTTCCTAGTTAAAAACTTTCTCAGATTCCGTGTGGAACTCAAAACCCAGCTCTTTAATTCAAAGAACAACAAAGACAAAAAAGGCTGAAACTCGTAAAGATCATAACTTTTGCTATGCCTGTTGGAATCTAACAAAATTAGACTTTTTGGAAAGCTCAAAAAATCTACTACAACTTTCTATTTAACAACTTTCTCGGATTCCATATGGAACTCAAAATCCAGCTCTTTGAATACAATTCAAAGAGCAATAAAGACAGCAAAATGCTGAAACTTGTAAAGCTCGCAACTTTTTCTATACTTGTTGAAATCTAACAAAATTATACTTTTAGGGAAGGTGGGAACATGTAATACAACTCTCTATTTGACAACTTTCTCAGATTCCTTATGGAACTCAAAATCCAGCTCTTTGAATACAATACAAAGTGCAACAAGGACATCAAAATGCTGAAACTTGTAAAGCTCACAACTTTTGCTATACTTGTCAGAATCTAACAAAATTGGGCTTTTTGGAAAGGAAAAACATCTAATACAACTTTCTAGTTGACCACTTTTTCAGATTCCTTATAGAGCCCAAATCCAGCTTTTTGAACACATTTTAATAACAACAAAAAGGACAGAAAAATGCTGAAACTTGTAAAGCTCACAACTTTTGCTATACTTGTCGGAATCTAACAAAATTGGACTTTTGGAAAGGGGAAAGCATCTAATACAACTTTCTAGTTGATCACTTTCTCAGATTCCTTATGGAACTCAAAATCCAGTCCCTTGAACAGATGTAAAAATCAACAAAATAACAGTTTTAGCTTAAAGCTCGCTGTTTTTGGGGGAACATTTATTTAACCTATTAAATTAACCTAGAAAAATATAAAATATTTAGAGCATGGTAGTAAAACATATAATAACCTCTCAAATTAATTTGGAGTCAAATCCAACTTCTAATTAATTCTAACCATAAAAACTACAAGATTGACTCTTTAGTGTTTTATTTTGTGTTCTACCACTTCAATCCTTGCATGCCAATTATTCTAGTCCATCCATTCTCATATGCACATGGTTTTAGTCCAAGTTCTTTAACATACAAGCAATTAAAACAACAAAACAATAACAATGAGTTAAGAAACCCCCACCCAAAAACGGTTGGAAGAACTAGCTAGCTTCTTCCCCTCCTTGCTCCTTGTTCTTACTCCTCTTCACGAAAACCTCATAAATGAACCCACTCTTTCTTTTGATTTTTACTCTCTTTCTTTTCTTTTCTTCTCAATTTATTTCTAAGTAAAACAAGTAAAGAAGGAGAATGAGATGAGATTGAGAAACACAAGTGAAAATCGGCTTTTTCCCTTTGAGGTTGGCCGGCCAAAGGGGTGTGTGTGGGGGGGGGGGGGGGGGGAGGGAGTGGTTATAGGATAGGGAGAGATGGAATTGTTGGTGAGAAGAAGCCATGTGTTCTTCTCATTTGTGACTCAACAATTTTAAGATATATTTGCAAATAAATAATGCAATCACACTCTAATCCAATCCCTACCCTCCATTTGATCATGATGGATAAAAAATAAGAGACATATTCCCAAAATCACATACTACATGATTTCGTACAAACGTACGAAATCGATACGGTACTTATACGTACATAAATTTATATATACAAATAATTTTTATTAGTTTAAATGAATAATCTCTACCAAAAATATTTTAATTTAGAAATAATAATAAAAGTAATTTTATTACCAGTTCGAAAGATTCCAGTACCAATTTGATACAAATGGGGTTAAATCGGAACCGTTCAAAGGGAGCACGAATCTCAAAGTCCCAGGGGGCAAGACGATAATTTCACCTACAAACGGGTCCGAATCGGGCACCAGGTCCCTCTTCTTGGACCCGCTAACCCATGAGCGGATCTGTTCAGCTAGAAATGGGTCTCAACCCTTTAGGGGCCAGCTCAACAGGATTGGAGGAAATCCTGGCTGGCCCTGATCTGGAGTAGGTGGTTATAACCACCCTTATCCTGCCACACTGGAAAGTAGGGATTCACTCTTATCCTAAAGGAGATCCCCATGGTGACTATAAAAACCTCCCTACTTCATACTGTAAAAGGTGATCACTCTTTGTGCACTTGAGCTCTTTCTTATTACTTTTTCTGGAATTGACAAGAGTATCGGAGGGTTCGTCGTCGGGATCCATCCCAGTGTTTCGAACGTTTGTGCAAGTATGCGGGAGCACTAAGGAGTCAACTTGTCAACAAGGAAACAGGGAGATCAATCCTGTTCGAGTTCCTCACGAACCTAAAAATTCTGTCTATTGCCCCCACACCGAATCCAGCAGCAACATATTGGCGCCGTTTGTGGGAAAACACTCGACAAGCAACCCCACCTTCCTCCTTTAGCCAAAGCTACTCCCAGCCATGCCTTCCAAGAGGAAACCCGCAAACTCCAACCGAAGAACAACCTCTCTCTCATCTTCCTCCTCCTCCTCCTCCTCCTCCGGAGGATCTTCCTTCCCCCGTCCCGCAGACCTTGCAGCTCGAGCAGCAGGCTCCCCGTCTATTCTGCAGCCTATAAGGCCGCAGGCATACGTGGGGGAGCCCTCTAGGCATAGCCACCACAAGCAGCCCGTACATCAGGTTCGGGTGTCCATCCACAACTCCTCAACGGATTCTATGGCCTCCCATAGTTCTCCCACACCAAAGGATCTGTAGGACGTGCTCAATAATCGGCAGACCGAGCCAGGGCTCGATCTTCGGACCCATCTTGAGGAGAGGCGGACCCTCGACAGGAGCACCCGAGGGATCGGTCACCACGCCGGTCAGACTGCAGGGGGACCAACTCTGTAACACCCCAAATTTCAAAACACAACTGAATTCGAAGTTCCACAGGATCTTTACACTTCTTTTGTACAATTTTACAAGGAAATTGAAATATTTCTTACATCAGAGTTACATTATACCTTCACATTATTACAGTGGAAGCAATTTTACAGTAATTACATGAAATAACATTTAAATCAATCTTTGAGCAGCATGTATACTTCAATTTGTCAAGCATCTTTACCCTGCATGTAAAACTGTGGGCACGTCAGTTCATTCACTGACGAAATATCATACACGGCCATCCTCTCTACGCCGGAAACAGTATAACGATTCTCAACACTTAACAAACCACAATGTTGATCACAAACAAAGCTACAAGGGACTATCCTATAGATGTCGTGTTGTGCGGTGAGCTTAGTCCTTAATGCAGTTATTATGTTACATGACACTAATGCGCACTTGTTCAGAGTCTATGCAGCCCATACTACATAGGTCCGATGGTAAGTCCTTAATCGTTCTTCATCTTGTAGGGTTCAATCCCTCGCCATGACTTAATCTACTATTGTAACTATGGTAAGTATCCTAGACGTTCCATGACCTACGAACTCATGTCTAGGCACCCTAGAGGGAATCCCAACGCACTGACACATGACTCATCATGCAGGCATCCTGTGGTAATTCAGCTCCTACCATAGACATTACACCACCCACTCTCACCAAACACCCCACGAGCATCGCCACCGGGACGGTACTATTGAGCAGTATCCACATCCTATCATGACGCATCATGGGACATCCTGTGAATACTCTCAAGCTACCAATCCAATGGCCCTCATACTCAATGTTTTTCTCTTACTTTCGTCACATCTCCACTATGTATCTAATCCTTAGTTTAATTGAATCATGAACAAAATCAATCCCTTAGGATTAGCACTCACACTATACCGGTCTTATTCATTCATTCCACATGACCCAAATCTTGGTCTTTTCATTTTGAATTTTGTCTCAACATTTTTTCTATTGCCGGTATAAGGCTTAGCTACACCCTAGTTCTTAATTTTTAACTCTTAATTACAACATCATGTTTTCATACTCATAAGAGTCTTTTTCATGTTTAAGCATAATTCTCATTTCATACTCATAGTATTCATGTATTCATATTCATAATGCTCTTCATAACTCATCATGTCATCTAATTTCAAATTTTCAAGTAAAAATCATGCGTAAATAATTAAAAATGCAATTCTTCTAACATGGCACATTCACTAGTTCACATTTCCACTACTTTCACAATTCACAATCTCCCTTAGTTTCACAATTCACACCTTTCAAATTTCTCATTACAAAAATCTCATTTAAATTTCTTAAAACAATCCATTCAGTTTTCTTTTAAAAAGGTTAAGTTAATAATTAAAATAAGTTCCTTCTTGCAAAAAGATGTCTCAAATTCTCATTTATACTAGGCCATAGGTCATAGAAATTACCTCACAAAATACAGATATTATTTGAAACTTCAGGGCAGTCGTCTGTTAAAACATGGCCAGTTGGCTATTCCGCGAAGATTTAAAATTTCGAAAATAAGATGATCAGGGTAGTCGACTGTTATACTATGACCGGTCGACTGTTCCGCAAAGATTAAAAACTCGAAAATAAAATGATCAAGGCAGTCGACTGTTATACTATGATTGGTCGACTGTTCCGCAAAGATTAAAAACTCAAAAATAAAATGTTCAGAGTAGTCGACTTTTATACTATGATCGGTCGACTGTTCCGCAAAGATTAAAAACTCGAAAATAAAATGAACAGGGCAGTCGACTGTTATACTGTGATCGGTCGACTGTTCTGCAAAGATTTAAAAACTCGAAAGTAAAATGATCAGGGCAGTCGACTAGTTCAATCTAATCGGTTGACTGATGCTGCTAGGTTTTCGAATTCCCGAAATATTTTTAGTTCTTTTTCTCCTATTTTTGAGTCAAAACTCTCCAGATTTTAATGTATTTACAAATACAGTAAACTAGTATTTTTAAATTCATTATTTACCAATAACACATGCTCTTTTGATCTCAAATGTCCATAATTTCGACGTTGAGAACACTTTACATTTCTACATAATTTATAAATCTAGCTTCCCAGAATTCACTTTAAGTCTCTATTTAATACTTTATCAACCCATTACCATGATTAAAGCACTAGGTCTTGTTCTCTACAATTGGATTGTTTTAATTCAAACAATCAATTCTACAAGATCCATTTAGTTAATTTGAGTCCCATATGTACAAATTCGTCTCACATAGCATAGTTCATGGACATAAAGCACGATGATAAGACAGATTCTAGCATTTCAATTTCACATCTTTATTCATTAGCAATCATCTTAAAAGTCAATCTTTAAGCTACTATTTTACCTCTAATCAACCATACATGAGACTATAATTTATCAATTTCTTCTCAACTATTTTAGCAAACATCCCTAGCATGGCCTCTACATTTAGAAGTATTGAGAAACACCCACCTATAGTTGAAGAAACGAATGAAAACTCCTAGAATGCAAGAAAATAGCCTTCTCCTCCTAGAACGGATTGCAAATTGTCTCCTCCTCCTTGTGCTTGCTAGGAACCCGAGCTCTTCCCTTCTTCTTATCGATTTGGCCGGCCTCCAAAGGTGCACACACACACACACAACTCTTAATCTTTTGAACTCACTAACTTACAATCTTTTACTCTCTAATATATATCTTTCTCTTATAATGAAAAACAGGTGCAATAATAACTAATGAAAGGGGAGTATTTATACAAAATTTTAATGGAATTAAAGGGCTAGGATTAAATCAGGTGGTAAAGGATCAAGGGCTTAGATGAAATAGGGAGTTGCAATAACTTCCCATGATGCAAATAACCACCTCTCCACCTCATCCACTCTCCTTCTCTCTTGATTCCATCCGGCCTCAATCCAAGGGTGTGTTTTTCACACTCTTGTGCATGCACGTGTTACCCTAGTGTCCCGCACTCACAAGTTGTACATGCTAATTAATTAATTTTCTATTATTTGAGTCTACACTACAAGTTAGACTAAAATAATTATTAATTAAATTATATGGGCTCACTAATGGGCCAAGAGACTATCGGCTCTACTAATTTAATTAATTAATTAACTAATGTGGGCTAAAAAGGGACAAATTAAGCTTAGGACTAAATTAGGCTTCTAAGAAAATAAATGGGGATTACTAATTCATGAAATATTTTAGAGAAATGCATGCATAATTTTTTTTTCATGCGCAACACGTAAAAAGAAAAATGAAACAATTCCAAATATAAATAGGATTTGAAAACCAAGGGTGTTACAGCACTCCCTCCTTAGAATAGTTCCATCCTCGGAACTACACTTAAAGGGTGAGAAAAACAAGATACAGCCAGAAGATACGAAAGAAAAGAAAGAAGATACAAATCAAACAAAGAGCTCAGGATGATCCTTCATGATCCTTTCCTCAGATTCCCAAGTAGCCTCTTCAACCAACTGGTTTCTCCAGACTACTTTGACCATCGGTATCGTCTTGTTCCTCAAGACTTTCTCCCGACGATCGACAATCTCAACTGGAAGCTCAATGTAATTCAGATCCAACTGCAAACCCTCCGGCACTTCGGGCAAATGATGACTCGGATCTGGAATGTAACCTCTCAGCATAGACACATGGAAGACATTGTGCACCTGAGACATCTTTTCCGGTAACTCGAGCCGGTAAGCAGTTTTCCCGATCCTTTTCAATATCTTATACGGGCCTATGAACCTTGGGGCTAACTTTCCACTCTTGCCAAAGCAAATCACGCCTTTACTGGGTGATACCTTCAGAAAGACAAAGTCACTAACCTCAAACTCAAGGTCCCTTCTCCGTTTGTCAGCATAGCTCTTCTGCCTACTCTGAGCATCTACCAACCTTTTCCTGATCAGATCATTCTTTTCAGAGGTCTGCTGCACAATCTCAGACCCGAACATCTATCGTTCCCCCACTTCAAACCAACAAACAGGTGTTCTGTATCTCCTGCCATACAGACCTTCGTACGGCGCCATCCTAATACTAGTCTGAAAACTGTTGTTGTAGGCGAACTCCACCAGAGCTAAATGCCTTTCCCAACTGCTTCCAAAGTCTAGTACACAACACCGAAGCATGTCCTCGAGAATACGATTGACTCTCTCGATTTGCCCATCGGTCTGAGGGTAAAAAGCAGTGCTGAAATCCATCTTGGTACCCAAAGCTGTCTGAAGACTCCTCCAGAATGCGAAGTAAACTGCGCATCTCGATCAGACACAATGGTTAATGGAACACAATGAAGCCTGACGATCTCACCAACATATAGCTCGGCCAACTTGTCTATCGAAGCAGTGAGTTTCATTGCCAAGAAGTGAGCGGACTTGGTCAGTCGATCGACTATGACCCAAATCACATCATTGCCCTTGGAACTCTTGGGCAAGCCCGCGATGAATTCCATACTGATGTTATCCCACTTCCATTCCGGAATAGGTAACGGTTGCAATAGACCTCCGGGTTTCTGATTCTCGGTCTTGACTTGTTGACAAATCTCACACCTCGACACAAATTCAGCCACATCCCGCTTCAAACCTGACCACCAAAAGTGTTGCTTAATGTCCTTATACATCTTGGTACTCTCAGGATGTATAGACAAAAGAGTAGCATGTGCCTCCTGAAGAATACTTTCTTTCAAGTCCGACTGATCCAGAACACACAGCCTCTCTCCAAACCCCAACACTTCATTCCTGATCTGGAACTCTGACAACTTGCCAGCACTCACCTTCTCCTTCATCTTCTGAATCTCTGCATCTTCCTTCTGACTTGTGATAATCCTTTCATTCAGCATTGGTTGAAGCCTCAACTGGGCTAAAGATGATCCCAAGTCTTACAGAACAACTTCAATACCAGCTCGATCCAACTCCTCTGCAAGCTACCTCTGAGTTGTAATCAAACTAGCTAGACTGCTCTTACGGCTAAGTGCATCAGCAACAAAATTAGCCTTCCCAGGATGGTACTTAATCTCCAGACGAATGTCCTCAAGCACCTCCAGCCATCTCCTTTGCCTCAGATTTAGATCTTTCTGTTGATAGATGTACTTCAAGCTCTTATGGTCCGTGTACATGTTCAGCTTCTCACCATACACGTAATGCCTCCATTGCTTCAAGGCGAAGATAATCGCAGCCAACTCCAGATCATGAGTCGGATAATTTTTCTCATGCGGTCTTAGTTGCCTAGACCCATAAGCGATCACTTTCCCCTCTTGCATTAAGACACAACCAAGCCCACGATGTGAAGCATCGCTGTAGACATCATATTCAACACCTTCTCTAGGCAAAGCTAAAATGGGTGCAATAGTTAGCCTTGCTTTCAACTCCCGAAAGCTTGCCTCGCACTGCTCGGTCCATTTGAAGTTCACACCCTTCTTGGTTAGACCAGTGAGCGACATGGCTATCTGACAATAGCCCTGGATAAATCTTCTATAATATCCAATTAGCCCAAGAAAACTCCTGATTTCCTTCACTGTAGTAGGCCTTGCCCAATCCTTCACCGCCTCTATCTTCTGTGGATCAGTTGCCACTCCCTCCTTAGAAATGATGTGACCCAGGAATGCCACTTCAGATTTCTAGAAATCGCACTTGGACAACTTGGCATACAACTCATGCTCCTGAAGCTTCCTCAAAACTGATGCCAGATGCTCCGTGTGCTCCTCCTCCGACTTGGAGTACACAAGAATGTCGTCGATAAATACCATGACGAAAGAATCAATAAACGGCCTTAGAACTCTGTTCATCATATCCATGAAAATTGCAGGTGCATTCGTCACTCCAAACGGCATAACTAAGAATTCATAATGCCCGTGTCGAGTTCTGAACGTAGTCTTATGCACATCTTCAGTCTTCACTCGAACCTGATGATATCCTGATCGAAGATCTATTTTAGAGAAAACAACGGCTCCTTGTAGACGATCGAACAGGTCATCGATCCGGGCAGTGACCTTATTCAGCTCTCGGTAATCGATGCACATCCTCATCGAACCATCCTTCTTCTTTACCAAAAGCACCGGCGCTCCCCAAGGTGACGCACTCGGTTGAATAAAGCCTTTCTTCAACAGTTCCTCAATCTGCCATTTGATCTCATCCTGCTCCACAGGTGCCATCCTATACGGTGCCTTAGAAATAGGTGCACTCCATGGCTGAATAGTGATGTTGAACTCTGCATCACGATACGGGGGTAACCCAGGCAAATCTTCCATGAATACCGTCGGATAATCCCGAACTACTGGTATTTGCTGCACCTCTGCAGGAATCTCCTTCTTCTTGCTGATAGCAGCAACCAAGCCTGAACATCTCCTCTTCCCTTCGAAAGTGACTTCAAGTCCACCTGGAGCCTTCATTGTTACTGTCTTGGTCTTGCACTCGATGCTTGCACTGTACACCGACATCCAATCAATGCCAATGATAACATCGACTCCCAAGACATTCAGCTCGATCAGGTCAATTCTGAAAATTCGATCTCCAATATCGATCTCGCAGTCAACATAGTATCGATCAGTGGTTAAAGTCTCCCATGACGGAGTAGTTACTGCTAAAACCTTGCCTAGAAATATCTTTGGTTCAACTCCCAGAACATTAGCAAATTTAGGTGACACAAAAGTATGAGAGAACCCAGTTTCGAACAAAACAACAGCTTTCTTTCCATTCAAAATATGTTCTCCTGTTACATAACACACACTCGTTACTTAACAGTGTACTAATTAATGGGAAAAGAGACAACAGAGGAAGAAATGAACACTCCTAAATGGCCTCACTTGTACCAGTGATGACGTGATCCACCTGGATCAGCGTCAGCTTCAGTCAAAGCAAATACTTGCCCTGCTGGGACGGCTTCCTCCCGGCCTGCTGAGTTGGTCCATTGTGGATGACATCCTGTAACTTGGGGCAATGAGACTTGTAGTGGCCTGTCTTTCCACAGTTGAAACAAGTCACAGGAGGTCTCACCCAAGTATTTCCGGGTCTTCCTGCCACCTGAACAGCGTTCACACCCATAGGCTTGGACCTTTGAGCCGGTGGATGTCCACTGGCATTGCCAGCAACTGTAGGTATCTTCCCCACATTCCAATTGTTCCTTCTATTCTAAACAGCATGGAACTGCTCCATGTCCGCCTCCATGGCTGCCGCTCGTTTGACAAGCTGACCAGCTTGTCATACCTCCTGATACCGAGGGGTATCATCCTGGATCTCAGACTTGGCCTCAACCCATGCTAAAATTTTCGAGCCTTCTTCGCCTCGTCCATCACCAATTTAGGAGCATATCTCGAGAGCTGATTGAACCTTGTCTCATACTCCCTAGCTGACATGCCGCCCTGCTGTAGCGCCAGAAACTCCATGGCCTTCTTCTCCTGGACGTCTGATGGAAAATAATGACTGCGGAACTCCTCCAAGAATTCCTCCCAGCCAAGCACAATATTTCCTATCGTTCGCTTCACCGACTGCCACCACACAGCCGCATCCTTCTCGAACTGCAGCGCCGCCAACTTCACTTTACTGCCTTCTAGAGTCTCCAAGACTTCGAAGATAGTCTCTACCTGTCGGATCCAATTGCCAGCCGCGTCAGGGTCTGACTTCCCCTTAAATATCAGTGGTTTCATCCTCTTGAATGATTCCACGAGTTTGATTGCTTCGGGTACTGGATTCGCAGGTACCCTTCCCTGATTTTGATTCATGGCAATGGCATTGAGTGTCTGATAGACCCTCACTAGTTCCATTTCCAAGTCTAGACCTTCACCATTTCGAGCTCCTCTTCTAGCCATATTCTGATGCAAAACATCCATTAAATTCGAAGTATAGAACATGAACTTTAAATCAACTCTTCATTTCATTGAATTTCAAACTTTATACATTCGAATTTAAAACATTTCTGACATCAAATGAAAGTAGTAAGAAGACATAACAGTCTAGCTCCTACGGTTCCTCTTGGCTTCTCGAAGCTCTTCCCGTAGTTCCTCCACTTCCTCCTTTAGTACATCGTACATGTTTTTCCTCTTTTCGAGTTCCCAAACACAATGACTGAGAATTGCAATATTGTCCTTGTGCTTCGCCAACTGAGTCTCCAGTAGCCCGACTCTCTCCCGTTGAGTCTCTACCTGCCTCTAAAGAGACACAATGAGACTACTCAAAACTGGTTCTTCCTCGTTAGAGGAGTCATCAGATGAATCCAGAGGTGGACTGATCTCTCAAGACTCAGGTCATTCCTCTTCCACTTCTTCAAGATCTTCCTCGTCGGAATCAGCTTGCTCGGGATAGTAATCCTCCTCAACGATGTGCCAGTCGTCATCTCCAGCTGGGTCAAAGTGGTCCGCCATCTTAAAGAAAGGGGAGAAGAAGCATAAATCATAGAGCAACACATATGTAAGTGACTTACATTTAAATATCTAGACTCAACACACATTCTAATGCCTACTTCTAGGGTGTCGTTCCTTATAAATTTGTACTACTTAGAAGCGTGGCTCTGATACCACTCTGTAACACCCCAAATTCCAAAACACAACTGAATTCGAAGTTCCACAGGATCTTTACACTTCTTTCATACAATTTTACAAGGAAATTGAAATATTTCTTACATCAGAGTTACATTATACCTTTACATTATTACAACGAAAGCAATTTTACAGTAATTACATGAAACAACATTTAAATCAATCTTTGAGCAGCATGTATACTTCAATTTTTCAAGCATCTTTACCCTGCATGTAAAGCTGTGGGCGCGTCAGTTCATTCACTGACGAAATATTATACACGGCCATCCTCTCTATGCCGGAAAAAGTATAATGATTCTCAACACTTAACAAACCACAAACTTGATCACAAACAAAGCTACACGGGACAATCCTATAGATGTTGTGTTGTGCGGTGCGTTTAGTCCTTAATGCAGTTATTATGTTACATGATACTAATGCGCACTTATTCAGAGTCTATGCAGCCCATACTACATAGGTCCGAGGGCAAGCCCTTAACCATTCTTCATCTTGTAGGGTTCAATCCCTTGCCATGACTTAATCTACTACTGTAACTACGGTAAGTATCCTAGATGTTCTATGACCTGCGAACTCATGTCTAGGCATCCTGGAGGGAATCCCAACGCACTGACACATGACTCATCATGCAGGCATCCTGTGGTCATTCAGCTCCTACCATAGACATGACACCACCCGTAGTCACCAAATACCCCACGAGCGTCGCCACCGGAACGGTACTGTGGAGCAGTATCCACTCCCTATCATGACGCAACATGGGACATCCTGTGAATACTCTCACGCCGCCAATCCAATGGCCCTCATACTCATTGTTTTTCTCTTAGTTTAATTGAATCATGAACAAAATCAATCCCTTAGGGTTAGCACTCCCACTATACCGGACTTATTCATTCATTCCACATGACCCAAATCTTAGTCTTTTCATTTCAAATTTCGTCTCAACATTTTTTCTATTGCCGGTATAAGGCTTAGCTACACCCTAATTCTTAATTTTTAACTCATAATTACAACATCGAGTTTTCATACTCATAATAGTCTTTTTCATGTTTAATCATAATTCACATTTCATACTCATAGTATTCATGTATTCATATTCATAATGCTCTTCATAACTCATCATGTCATCTAATTTCAATTTTTCAAGTAAAATATCATGCATAAATAATTAAAAATGTAATTCTTCTAACATGGCACATTCACCAGTTCACATTTTCACTACTTTCATAATTTACAATCTCTCTTTGTTTCACAATTAACACCTTTCAAATTTTTCATTACCAAAATCTCATTTAAATTTCTTAAAACAATTCGTTCAGTTTTCTTTTAAAAAGTTTAAGTTAATAATTAAAATAAGTTCCTTCTTGCAAAAAGCAGTCTCAAATTCTCATTTATACTAGGCCACAGGTCATAGAAATTATCTCACAAAATACATATATTATTTGAAATGTCAGGGCAGTCGACTGTTAAAACATGGCCAGTCGGTTGTTCCGTGAAGAATTAAAATTCCAAAAATAAGATGATCAGGGCAGTTGACTGTTATACGATGATCGGTCGACTGTCCCACAAAGATTAAAAACTCAAAAATAAAATGATTAGGGAGTCGACTATTATACTATGATCGGTCGACTGTTCCGCAAACATTAAAAACTGGAAAATAAAATGATCAGGGCAGCCGACTGTTATACTATGATCGGTCAACTGTTCTGCAAAAATTAAAAACTCGAAAATAAAATGATCATGGCAGTCGACTGTTATACTGTGATCAGTCGACTGTTCTGCAAAGATTTAAAAACTCGAAAGTAAAATGATCAGGGCAGTCGACTGGTTCAATCTAATCGGTCGACGGATGCTGCTAGGTTTTCAAATTGTCGAAATATTTTTAGTTCTTTTTCTCCTCTTTTTGAGTCAAAACTCTCCAGATTTTAATGTATATACAAATACAGTAAACTAGTATTTTTAAATTCATTATTTACCAATAACACATGCACTTTTGATCTCATATGTCCATAATTTCGACATTGAGAACACTTTACATTTCTACATAATTTATAAATCTAGCTTCCCAAAATTCACTTTATGTCTCTATTTAATACTTTATCAACCGATTACCATGATTAAAGCACTAGGTCTTGTTCTCTACAATTGGATTGTCCTATTTCAAACAATTAATTCTACAAGATGCATTTAGTCAATTTGAGTCCCATAAGTACAAATTTGTCTCACATAGCAGAGTTCATGGACATAAAGCACGATGATAAGATAGATCCTAGCATTTCAATTTCACATCTTTATTCATTAACAATCATCTTAATAGTCAATCTTTAAGCTACTATTTTACCTCTAATCAACCATACATGAGACTACAATTTATCGATTTCTTCTCAACTATTTTAGTAAACATCCCTAGCATAGCATCTACCTTTAGAAGTATTGAGAAACACCCACCTATAGTTGAAGAAACGAATGAAAACTCCTATAATGCAAGAAAGTAGCCTTCTTCTCCTAGAACGGATTGCAAATTGTCTCCTGAACCCGAGCTCTTCCCTTCTTCTTATCTATTTGGCCGGCCTCCAAAGGTGCACACATACACACACAACTCTCAATCTTTGAACTCACCAACTTACAATCTTTTACTCTCTAATATATATCTTTCACTTATAATGAAAAACAGGTGCAAGAATAACTAATGAAAGGGGAGTATTTATACAAAATTTTAGTGGAATTAAAGGGCTAGGATTAAATCAAGTGGTTTAGGATCAAGGGCTTAGATGAAATAGAGAGTTGCTATAACTTCCCATGATGCAAATAACCACCTCTCCACCTCATCCACTCCCCCTCTCTCTTGATTCCATCTGGCCTCAATCTGAGGGTGTGTTTTGCACACTCTTGTGCATGCACGTGTTACCCTAGTGTCCCCCACTCACAAGTTGTACATGCTAATTAATTAATTGTCTATTATTTGAGTCTACAATACAAGTTAGACTAAAATAAAGATTAATTAAATTACATGGGCTCGCTAATGGGCCAAGAGACTATGGGCTCTAATAATTTAATTAATTAATTAAATAATGTGGGCTAAAAAGGGACAAATTAAGCTTAGAACTAAATTAGGCTTCTAAGAAAATAAATGGGGATTACTAATTCAGGAAATATTTAGAGAAATGCATGCATAATTTTTTTTACGTGCACAACACGTAAAAAGAAAAACCAAAGAATTCCAAATATAGATAAGATTTGGAAATCCAGGGTGTTACAAACTCTCCCCAGAGGCAGAGGGATTCACCCCCGCATCACCCAAGATGAAGCCGTTTCCCTGCTGGTCGTCCTGCAGCTCGAGCCCTCGCGAGCAAGAGGCTCCCGTCACAAGGGCGAAGTTTCAGCAATTTAAGGAGACGGTCCTTCTGGCGCTCCACGCCGCCCCCAATAATGGCCCACGGGCTCCCAGCCCTCGGCCAGCTCCTCGTCATCCTCGTCGCTCCCGAAGTTCTAGGCCGGTTCCGAGCCATTACCACCGCTCCCGAAGTCCCAAGCCAGCTCCGAGCCATCACCGCCCTTCTCCCGATCACCACCGTCGCTCCCGTAGTCTGCATCCTACTCCGTGTCACCCCCGCCGTTCGGTCAGTCCACCACCTACTCTGAGCCATCGTCGTCGCAACCCCAGCCCTCCTCGACATGAAGACGAGTCCCGGGGCTCAGCAAGGAAGACCGAAGGGAGGACTTGGTCTACCGCCGTCTCAATGAGATGGAGATGTGTCTCGGCCAGCTCGATCGAGACGAAGAGCCACAGGAGAGGGACCTCCATCCAAGCAGGCCCCCATTCTCCTGCGCCATCATGGAGGCCCCAGTTCCCGACAACTTCAAGCCTCCACACTTGGAGACCTACACCGGGGAGTCAAACCCCGTGGATCACATTGAGAGTTTCAAAACTCTAATGATGATCCATCATGCATCCGATGGCCTCCTCTGCAAGACCTTCCTAGCCACATCAAGGGGTCGGCTCGGGAGTGGCATTCTCAACTTGCACCGATGTTTATATTCTCCTTCGACCACTTCGAGGGTCTCTTTCTCACGCACTTCGTGAGCAATCACCGCACAGAGAAGACGAGCGCCTCCCTACTGTTCCTCAGACAAAAGAAGGGCGAACGACTGAGGGACTATGTTAAGCGTTTCACTACTGAGGCCAGATCCATCACCTCCTTGGAAGCCTCGGTGGCCACTATCGCCTTCCAGTCCAACGTCCTCAATGCAGATCTCAGGGCTTCCCTCGCCAAAAAGTCCCCTCGGGACGTCTCAGAGCTCCAACTTCGGAGTGAGAAGTACATCCGAGAGGAAGAAGCTGTCCACCGCCCCACCTTTGAGGCGTCGACTTCTCGGAATAAGCAGAAGGGTGCAGAAGAAAAGGGAGCTAAGAAGCTCCTGAAGGATAATGGGGATCAGCAGCATCCTCTCCCCCGCTTCGAGAAAATCACTCCGCTTAACGCGAGTGTATCCGCATCCTAATGGAGATTGGGAACGAAGGTTTCCTGCTGCCACCTCCGAAGATGAACACCCCCGGGAAGAAGAGAAACCGAGAGAAGTGGTGTCGTTTCCACCGGGACCACAGGCACGACACTGATGATTTTTGGGCCATGAAGGATGAAATCGAGGCCCTCATGTAGAGAGGGCAGCTCATGCGGTTTGTGAGAAGGGACCGAGCCGATCCACCGCCACCGCCGCCGCCGCCCAGAGGGGCTAACAGGCGAACTGAGCAGCGCACAGAGGCTTCGGAGGCCGAAGTAGAGGGCATCTTGCACTTGATACACGGAGGCCCAATGGGAGGAGATTCTAACTCCTCCCGAAAAGCCTTCGTTAGGGAAGTCAATTCCGTACAGAGTCATCCTCCCCCCAAGGGCCTAGGAGTCCCAGTGATGTTCTCCGATAGGGACCTGGAGGGCATCCGCACACCCCACTGTGATGCCCTCATCATCAATCTTCGAATGGTGAACTTCGACGTTCGTCAAATCTTGGTGGATAACGACAGCTCCGTCAACATCCTTTTCTTGGAGGCTTTCAAAGGCCTCCAGCAGTTGAGGGATCAGCTCAAGCCCGTAGGCTACATACAGTCTTCACGGGTTCACTGGGGTCCCGATTGGTAACTCGCACAGAGTCAATGGACTTCATGGTGGTCGACGTCAAGGCTGCCTATAATGTTACCCTGGGTAGACCTGGTTTGGCCATGCTTCAAGCCATCCCTTCAGCCTACCACATGAATTTGAAGTTCCCCACGCCCTCAGGAGTGGGAGAAGTGAGGGGGAGACAAGAACCGGCTCAGAAGTGCTATATGACCTCGATGGGGGGTCCATTTCTTCCTTTGGAAGCACTCGAACATCTCCATGAAGGCAGTCAAACTATCTCCGAGCCCATGGATGAATTAGAGGAAGTGGCCTTATCTGAAGAAGACACCACTAAGACATTCCGCGTCAGCAAGGCTGTCTCCCCCTCCATTAAGCAAGATATCTCCCGGTGCATACGGGAGAGCCGCGACCTCTTTGCCTGGACTGCAGCCGATATGCCCGGATCTCAGAGGAGCTCTCAATGCACCGTCTAAGCATCACTCCTGGGGTCAAGCCTATCCAGTAGAAGAGGCAGAAGTTCACACCCGAGCGGCAATAGGCGATCAAAGAGGAGGTCGAGAAACTCCTCAATGCCTGATTTATCCAGGAGGTAAACTACCCTGAGTGGCTCTCCAATGTGGTGATGGTCAAGAAAGCCAATGGGAGCTCGAGGGTATGCTTTGACTTCACCGATCTCAATAAGGCATGTCCAAAGGACCCTTTTCCCCTTCTCAGCATCAATGCCCTGATCGATGCGCCTCTGGGCACGAGCACCTCAGTTTCCTGGGGTTTATGGTCAGCCAGAGAGGGATAGAGGCCAACCCCAAAAATATCCAGGACATTCTCAAAATGGCCCCCCTCCAATGTCAGAGACGTACAGAGGCTCATGAGGCACCTCGCCGCGATCGAGTGATTCCTCTCCAAGTTCGGGGAAAAGTGTCTCCCCCTTTTCAAAGCCCTCTAGGGGCTAAATGCTTCGAATGGGGACAGCACCAGCATGAGTCCTTCGATAAGCTAAAGGAGTATTTAGCTAACCCCCCGCTTCTGAGCAAGCTCACACCCGGGGAGGTCCTCTACCTCTATCTTGCAGCTTCGGAACAAACGCTCAGTGCGGTCCTTGTAGGGGAAGAGGATGGGGTGCATAAGCCCATCTATTACGTGAGTAAAGTGCTCAAGGACGCAGAACTCCGTTTCCCGAAACTTGAGAACATGGCCCTCGCCCTGGTCATGGCAGCCCGGAAACTCCGCCCCTACTTCCAATCTCATTCAGTGGTCTTCCTTACCAACCAGCCACTGAAACAAGTTCTTCATAAGCCCGAGACTTCCGAGCAGCTCATGAAGTGGTCTATCGAGCTGAGTCAGCATGACTTCAGCTACCTGCCCAGGACGGCAATAAAGGCCCAAGCTCTGGCCAAATTCATCATGGAGAACACCATCCCTAACTCATGCGAGTCATCTGCCGACCGCTTTGTTTGGACTATTTATGTAGATGGGTCCTCTTGCACCGATGGAAGCGGGGCTGGCGTCATCCTGACTGGCCCCGGTGCTTTCGTCCTCCAATACACCCTCCACCTCAACTTCCCGGTATCAAACAATGAGGAAGAGTATGAGGCCCTCATAGCGGGGCTCTGCATGTCTCGCAAAGCAGGCGCCGAGCGCATAAGGATCTTCAGCGACTCCCAGTTAGTGGTTAACCAGATGTCCGGAGAATATAAGGCGAGGGACGGCAGCATTGCCAGGTACTTGGCAAAGGTGAGGGTGCTTCTAGCTCTATTCGAAGATGTTCCACTCCAGTGGGTTCCCCGAAAGGAAAATGCGCAAGCGGATGCCCTCTCTAAGCTCGCCTCCTCGTCTCTCCAGGGTCTAGAATGGACCGTCTTGATAGAGGTCCTTCTCAAACCAAGCATTGACGAAGACGACTCAGAGCCAATGGAAGCCTAACTCCTAACACTTGGGGAAAACTGGAAGAAGCCCCTCCTTGAGTACCTCTGAGATGGAGTCCTTCCCGAAGATCTGAAAGAAGCAATGAGGATTAGGACACGAGCAGAGAGGTACACACTCCTGGATGGGGTCATGTACAAATGCTCCTACACCCAGATCGGAGGTCGGCCCTATCTGAGGTGCCTCTCCCCGGAGGAAGTGCTATACGCCTTGAAGGAGGCCCATGATGGTCTATGTGGCGCGCACTTGAGAGCGAGATCCCTCGCTCGGAAAACTCTTGAACTATGGTTACTTCTGGCCCACACTGCTAAGTGACTCCGAGGAGTACGTCTGCCAGTGCGATTCCTGCCAAAAATTCGCCCCAATCCGTCGCCTGCCCCAAGCACAACTCTCTTCCTTGGTGAGTCCAATTCCCTTCGCAATGTGGAGAATGGATTTGCTCGGACCCTTCCCTCCAGTGCCAGGCCAACTAAAGTTCCTAGTAATAGCGATAGACTACTTCTCGAAATGGATCAAAGCCGAACCTCTCTCGACAATCACCGAGCACAAGGTCCAGAAGTTCTTTTGGAAGAACATCTTCTGTCGGTTCGGGGTACATCGCATCCTCGTGACCGACAACAAAACTCAGTTCACGGGAGCGACATTTCGCAACTTTTGCACCGACCTTGACATTCAGCAGCGGTTGTCTTCGGTAGCGCACCCCCAGTCCAAAGGCCAAGCAGAGAACGCAAACCGACAAATCATCTCTATCTTGAAGAAGAGGCTTGACAAGTCCACTAAAGGGCTATGGGTCGAACAACTCCCCAATGTGCTTTTGAACTATCGCACCAGCAAAAGAACTCCAACGGGAGAGTCCCCTTTCAACCTCACGTACGGATCCAAAACTCTTATCCCTTTGGAGGTGGGCCTGCCTTCACCTCGACTCATAGCTTACAGTAAAGCGCAGAACGCGAACCAGCTTCGCAACTGCCTAGACCTCATTGACAAGGTCCGCGAGAAAGCCGCAATTCGGCAAGAGACCTACCGCTGTAGGATCACTCAGACTTACAATAAGAGGGTACGACCGACCAACCTAAAAGAGGGAGACCTAGTGCTCAGAAAGTTGTCGATATCAGATCCAAGCAAGAGAGGCAAGTTGGCACCCAATTGGGAAGGACCGTTCAAGGTCTCAAGAGTTATTTGTCTAGGTGCGTATCAACTCGAAGACCTGGGGGGCAGGAAGATACCAAGGACATGGAACGCGGAGCACTTGATGAAGTACCAAGAGGGTGTCTAAACACCGCTCCAAGCAACTTCATTAAGCGCGCTCCAGAAAACATGTCTAAATTTCTTACTTGTATTTTCTCTTTATTAAAGTGTAGAGGCGGCTCGTAACTTAGAAGCGGCTGCCCAGTTGTTCTCAATAAAAAGAAATCTTTCCCCGTAAGTTCTCTAGTAGTCCAACTTTACTTCTCAAGTTTCCTATTCTTGAATAGTCTAATACTACTTAGCAAAGTTCTCTATTCTTGGGTAGTCTAACTCTACGTACAAAAAAAAATCGCTTCAAAACAACATGCTTGGAGTCCAACACATGGTTCAACACCGCTTCAACTACTTGCTTCAAAGCGAGTAAAGAGCGTATCACCATTCAGAATTGCTCCTACAGCTGTTGACACTTTCAAAATGACATGCTTGGAGTCCAACACTTGGTTCGACTTCGCTTCAACTACTTGCTTCTAAGCGAGTAAATAGCGGATCACCATTCGGAATTGCTCCTACACTTGTTGATAATTTCAAAACAACATGCTTGGAGTCCAACACTTGGTTCGACTCCGCCTCAACTACTTGCTTCTAAGCGAGTAAAGAGCATATCACCATTCGGAAGTGCTCCTACAGCTGTTGATACTTTTAAAATGACATGTTCAGAGTCTCACACTTGATTCGATTCCACTTCAACTACTTTCTTATAAGAAAGTAGGAAGTAATTCACCATTCGGAATTGCTCCCACAACTGTCGATAGTTACAAATACCAGCAAAGCACACAAGTCACAAAATAAGTATTCTTTCATTAAGGTTTGGGGAACAAGTCTAATTACAATACCAACTACTCATCTTTACAATGAGATACAAAACTTGTAAAACCAAAAGTACAAGACTACAGAGAGCTACTTAAATGCCTCTTAGGAATGGGGATACTTCGGTTGAGAGACACCCGAGGGCGACGAATGCTGTACTGCCGACACCTTCCCTCGGCGCTCGTCTCTAGGCCGGCGAGCTGAGAGGCATCGTCCGCACCCGTTCTAACAGTGGCCCCGACAGATGCCCCGACAGACGAAACAGTAACCCCACTTTGTGAATCGCCTAGGCTCCGCTGTGTAAGGGGCTGGCGGTGTGCGATCTCATAAAAAGTTATCCCTCTATCACACTCCTCCCGAGTGCAGGAAGTTGATCTGACATTACTTCACTCGAGTTGTGGCTGAAGACGAGTGTCCTCTGCCTTGAGTTCGACAATCTGCTTTTTTAGCACGTCGTCCTTCATGGTTACCTTCAGACGAGGCAGTCCCACTGAACTTGAACCTCGAGAGCTGTTGGCAATTGTCCGCCGAAGATGAGCGACCTCCATACTCTTGTCGATAGTCACCTTCTTCAGCTCGTCTCTCTCTGCTGTCACCTTAGTCAGAGAATGACGAAGTCGCCTAAGTCTCAAACCGAGGTTGACGGCCATCGACGAGCCCTCATCATCGCCTTTGGGGGTCATCTCCCTGAGCCTCTCTTCTAGCTACCTGATTTTGAGGTCTCGACGGCCTAAGACCAACCTCAGGTGATTCTGCTCGCATTTCGCTTTACGAAGCTCCCACTCTACTTTGCGAAGCCGCTCTCGGCTCCTAGCAAGGCACAACTTTGTCACCCCTAGCCCGGCCTCGGGACGAGCCTCCTCGGCCACTCGAGGCACTTTAGTCAGCAGCGTCACATCGAAAATCTGAAAAGGCCAAGTCAAACTACAATGAACACTTAGCCAAAAAACTTCAAGCAGGTTGCAGTAAACACTTAGCCAAAAGCTTCAAGCCAATCGATGTGAACACTTTGCCGAATTTCAAGCAAATTGTTGTGGACACTTAGCCAAAATTTCAAAAGTCTTTCATTTCATTGAAGTTCGGAAAGATACATGCGGTGGCCAGTCCACGATTAGGCAATACATTACTGATCTAAAAAAAAAACTTAGATTCAAGGCTCGACCTCTTTGCCGTGGCGGCTCATCGCTGCAGGATCAGACTTCTCCGGAGCGGCGACGATCGCTAAGGGCGTCACCTCGGAGCCAGGCTCGCTGCTGACGACCTCGACTTTGGCCTCCCCATTGTCGTCCCCTTTCTCGTCCTCATCTGACTCTTCGTCGAAGCCCGGGACATGGTCGGGGAAGAGGCGCCACCAGGAGTAGTCGACCTCGGGGAAGCATTCGGTCACTTTCTCGATGGCGCGGGCGTAAGTCTTAGCCATGTTGACCTCTAAGAACCCTTGGGCCTTCTCCATGGTCGCCACCTCGGCCTCTTTCGCGGCAGCAACCTTAGCAGCTTCGACAGCTTCTTCCTGCTGCTTCGCCGCCGACTCCTTCAGTCTTAGAAGATCGACCTCCAGCTTCTTCACGAGGCCGTTGAGGTACTCCATCCTCGTCGTCTTCCCGTCCGCCTCGACCTTCAGCTTTTCGAGCTCGTTGGCGATCCGAGCTTTCTCTGCCCGAGCCCTATCCACCTCCTTCTCAGGTCCTTCTCGAGTTTAGTTATCTTCTCCATAAGATGACCGAAGTGACATGTTATCTGTGGAAGGAAAAAGAGTTAGCATGAAAACCGAGAGAATACAAGTATGCAACTAGCAAAACTGCACTACTTACCGACACTGCCGCTCGAGTGATCTCGAGGGCGTTGTCCCCAACTCCGCCGGCTTCCCTAGCAACGCAATCCTTCGACGTCACCAGATGCTTGACGGCCTGCATGCTCGATGCTGAGTCACCGAGGAACCCATCGAGCTTCCGGACCTGCCAGTCCGGGACAAAAATCTTCTTATGTTCCTCGGTCAGGAACACTTCGACCTCGACCGTCAGCGGAGCCGTCTCCATCCCCAAAGCAGCCGACATTGGGTACTCACCTGCCTCAGTTGAGGCCGAAGCAACTACCGTCGTCGTCACCCTTGGGGTCACAGTGGCCGACGCCGATGCTTCTTCGACGGCACTGGCAACCGTCTTCAGCTTCGGGGAAGTCACCTTCGTGGCAACCCTCTTCCGCTTCCTCGGAGCCTTTCTGCCGAGTGCCGCCCTCTGAGCCAACACGGCTTCGTAGTCCATAGTTCCTACGACAGAAGAAAATGTGATTAAACGCAAGTAAAAACTGAACAGGAAAAGAAAAACAAAAGGGGAAAACCGCATACTAGGGTCTATGCAGCTGAGTCCCTTCCCTCGTAGAGCACCTCCTCTGTCAGGTCCCTCTAATTGAACTTCGGTCAGTCGAGGAGAACCTGGACCATTTCTTCTTCGTTAGGATAAAGCACCGGCAGATCCTTCACCCTCATTGTCACTTCTTCGACCCAATCCGAAGGGATGCACCACGGTTCACGGCACCGGATGATGAAGTACTTATCTCTCCAATGCTTTATTGGATCGGGACAGCTGATGAGCCAAGCACTGTGCCTCAGAGCTAGGTAGAACCTGAACTCCGACTTCTGCTGCTGGTGAAGCCGGTATAGTGTCCGAAGCACCCTTAGGTCCGGCTCGATCTCTGCCGCATGACAATGGAGGATGAACCCATTTGTCACCCTCCACCCATTCGACATGAGCTGAATGGGGCTGATCCCAAACCACCGCAAAACTTGGATGGCGAAGGGGTGGAGCGGAAGTCGCGCCTCTGCAATAAAGGCGTCGACTAGCCAGAAGCACATATCCACCGGCATCGGTGAATTGGCTCTCACTCCAGGACCGGGTAGCATTAGTTCAAACTCCTTGGGGATCTGAAAACACCCCCGAATCGTTGCTAGGTCTGCCTCATTGAGGATGGAGATGGGGTCGTCGACTTCCGAGGTCTCCCTTGCGGCGTTCTCCTCGAAGCTCTGCCCCCCTCCGTAAACTATTCGTACGGCGTGTTCCTCTAAAAGTTCCCGAACCCTATGGAGTCCAGTAAAAATGCACGGCAGTCTCCCAAACTCCCCCATCCTGCTCGGGCTATCCACTATGGTCTCTACGACCACCGAAGAACGTGCTTCGATGCCCTTGCCCTTGTCGACAAGAGGAACCTGGCTCGGAGACGGCTCATCGCCAGTGGGGGGAGGGCTCCAAACTTACAGGAAGGCTAGACATTTGCTAAAAAATAAACTAAGTGTTGAGTTACCTTGAAGTGACTGCTGCGGTCAGAAAGATCCCCGAAAATGGCCAATTGTCGCCTGAAGCTCCCGTTAGTACAAACTGGTCGCCTGAGTGAAAAGTCAAGAAATGAACAAGTGAAAGGGGGGTGAAGATTTATAGGAGCCACACGCAAATCCAGACTAATGGGCCTCAAAAACTCAAGAGGCAAGCCCATTTACCACAAAACGACAAGAAACTCAACAGTCACTTGACTGGTCAACGTGCCACATGTCTCTAGCTCGATGTCGCGATCGTCAGCAGGCTACGCGCATTCCTTAGACTTCGGCTCACCTCGCCGAGCATTCTTGCCACTGATGCCCAAACGTGAGAAAAACATCTCACTTGGACTTCGGCGCGCCTCGCCGAGCATTCTTGCCACCGACGCGCAAATGTGAGAAAAATATCCCACTCAGACTTCGGCTAGCCTCACTCAGACTTCGGCATGCCTCACTTGGACTTCGGCACACCTCGCCGAGTGTTCTTGCCAGCGATGTCCAAACGTGAGAAAAACATCTCACTTGGACTTCGGCACGTCTCACTGAGCGTTCTTGCCACCGATGCTCAAACGTGAGAAAAGCATCTCACTTGGACTTCGGCGTGCCTCGCCGAGCATTCTTGCCACCGATGCCTAAACTTGAGAAAAACATCTCACTTGGACTTCGGCGTGCCTCGCCGTGCGTTCTTGCCACCAACGTGCAAACATGAGAAAAATATCTCACTCAGACTTCGGTACGCCTCACTTGGACTTCGACACGCTTTGCCGAGCGTTCCTGCCACCGACGCCCAAATGTGAGAAAAAAATCTCACTTGGACTTCAGCGCGCCTTGCCGAGCGTTCTTGCTACCAATGCCCAAACGTGAGAAAAACTTCTCACTTGGACTTTGGCGCACCTCGCCGAGCGTTTTTGCCACCAACGCACAAATGTGAGAAATATATCTCTCTCAGACTTCGGTACACCTCACTCAGACTTCGGCATGCCTCACTTGGACTTCAGCACGCCTCACCGAGCGTTCTTGCCACCGATGCTCAAACATGAGAAAAATGTCTCATTTGGACTTCGGCAAGCCTCACCGAACCCCTTTTGACACATGTCGCCATCTCGAAGCACCGCTGGACCTCGGCAAAGGACTCCGAACCCACATCGACTTCGGCCTCCTTTCTGACATGTATCAGCTCACTGAGATGTCTGGCAGGGGTCGGCAACCATCGCCGAGAGTTCTTGCTACCGATCCTCAAACAAGGGAAACTAATCCTTCATACAACTAGAGCCATCGGATCACTCCGAAATTCGCGCGACAACCTGATTGACGTCTCAGGTTGATCCACGTCAGCAAGCGTTGATCCACCATTCGATCATCTAGATTTTCGTGCCAAAAGCTGATGGATGGTTGAGATTTCGCTACGTTATAATTGGGTAATTAAAATTATCTTTTATTTATTAATTCAAATTATTTATTCAAAAAATTGCGAAAAATTGATTAAAAATACGAGAAAAATAATTAAAAATTCTAGAAAATAATTATAAATTCAGGAGAACATATTTGAGCCCCTGGATAAATAATTATTGGTTAGAATGATTAATTAATGCTCTCGGAGAGCAAATCATCGTTTTGCAAAATTGAATAAATGGTTCGAAAAAATAATATAAAATTGTAAAAAATCACCAAAAAACCAGAAGGGCCTGAGAGCAAACTTGGGCACGCTACCATCTCAGAAAAGCATCATCGCCCTTCATACGAGATTCCATTACCCTTTGAGAACTCCGATAAAGCCTTATACACCATTAAAATAACAAAACTACTCCCCAAAGGCCGTAACACACAGTCTTTGGGAGTGTGGGGCTCGTGATATGGCCAAAAATGGGGTTAAATCAGAACCGTTCAAAGGGGGCATGAATCTCAAAGTCCAAGGGGCAAGACGATAATTTTTGCTACAAACGGGTCCGAATCGGGAATCGGGTCCCTCCTCTTGGACCCGCTAACCCATGAACATATCTATTCAGCTAGAAACGGGTCTCAACCCATTAGGGGCCAGCTCAACAGGATTGGAGAAAATCCTGGCTCGCTCTGATCTTGAGGAGGTGGTTATAACCACCCCTATCCTGCCACACCGGGAAGTAGGGATTCAATCTTATCCTGAAGGAGATCTCCATGGCGACTATAAAACCCCCCTACTTCATACTGTAAATGGTGATTACTCTTTGTGCACTTGAGCTCCTTCTTCTTACTTTTTCTGGTATTGACAATTGCGTCGGAGGGTTCATCGCCGGGATCCATCCCGATATTTCGAACGTTTGTCCAGGTATGCAGGAGCACTAAGGAGTCAATTTGTCAACAAGGAAACCAGGAGGTCCAGCCTGTTCGAGTTCCTCACGAACCTACAAATTCTATCTATTGCCCCCACATCGAATCCAACGGCAACAGACTGGTATATATATATATATATATATATATATATATATATATATATATATATATATATATATAATGTTTATTAACTAAACCGGGTAATATCCACAAAATATATTTCAATTCTAAAATAATAATTTTTAATTACATCCCGAGATTTTACAGACATTTTCTCAAAACGCATTTACAGGATTTTGTGTAAGTGCATAAAACCGATACAATACATATATATAATTACTTGTATATATATACAGACAACCTTTTATTAGTAAAACCAAGTCATTTCCATAAAAATATCCTAATTTTAAAAAGTAATTATTATAAAAACTTAATATCCAACCTGGATATTATAGTAGATTTGTTTAATGACTTTCATAACTTATTTTATGCTTGTGAAACTAATCATATAATTGTTAAACTGCATGTTGTTAAGTGAATAACTCTATTTTCAACCGGATTTCAGTCACTTTTGATTTAAACTTTGTGAATGTAAAATATAGCTTGGTATTTGTATTTTACAACCTTTTTAACGGATTTGAATTCAGAGTTATATTTTGTGATTTATCGCTGTTTTGTTACTGCTGTGTCTAAGATTTCAGATTCATAAATTTACTGCATCATTTTGTTTTTCAAATCAAATTAACTATGCTATCTGTAATGGAATTTTATGAAATTTTATATGCTGATACTAGACATGCTAGGGAATCTTCCAGATTTTTCTTAGATTTAATTAGTGTGTTCTTATACCATTTTCATGCTTGTAAGTAAAATTTTGCAATTTCTGGTTGAACACGAATTCTGTATAAAACACTATTTTGTGCTCTGTTTCTGTCGTTGTTATATACACAAGTCATATAACAACTACAGAAACATGGCTCAAAACAGCGTTTTATACAGAATTCATGTTCGGCCAGAAATCGCAAAGTTTTACTTACAAATATCAAAATGGTATAAAAACACACTAATTAAATCTAAGAAAAATTTGGAAGGTTCCCTAGCATGTGTAGTATCAGCATATAAAATTTCATAAAATTCCATTGCAGATAGCATAGTTAATTTAATTTGGTAAACTGAATGATGCAGTAAATTTATGAATCTGAAATCTTAGTCACAGGAGTACCAAAACAGCGACAAATCACAAAATACAACTCGGAATTGAAATCCATCAAAAGGGTTGTAAAATAGACATATCAGGCTATATTTCATATTCATAAAGTTTAAATCAAAAGTGACTAGGATCAGGTTGAAAATAGTGTTCTTCACTGAACAGCATGCAGTTTGACAATTATATGATTAGTTTCACAAGAATGAAATAAGTTATGGAAGTCATTGAACAAATCTACAAAAATTAGGGTTTGATCAAGTCATGTTTAGACATTCCCAGAGAAATATGAAGTCCAAATTTTACTTTTAGAAAATTACGGTATGTTTATTTAAGAATATATCTGAAATTCCTCAATTAAGGTTAATTATTATTAGAAAAATATGTAATCACGTGCAATTCTTAACTGTGCACGGGTTACGATGCAAAATACCTATATGCTATTTTGCGGGGTATTACAACTGTGAGAACCGCTTAAGACACTCACGTAACGATCCAGGCAGCGTTCTCATGGTGGGTCAGTCTAGTACATTATTACTATAATATGTACCCATGTGAAGACTTGATATCTCATATCCATAAGCCGTGAGAATGGTCATCAGCTTACGTACAAACTAGTCTCTATGTATTATGATTTTTTCAATTCACAATAATACTTGACTAGGGACATTTAAGAATAGTGTATGGATTTTAGTTAAAAGGATCTCACAATCAAGTCATGCACATGATATCTCATGGCATTGAACTTACTATTTTAAAGACTTTATTATCTTCATTTAATTCACAACAAATAAAATGACTCAATAGGAAATAAATGGCACAATTCAATGTAAACTAGTAATGTCAATACACAACTAGCCTCTAGGGCATACACCAACAGAAATCCAGTCAAATGCCTTCGCCGAGAAGGCAAAGACATTAGAGGAGCCCAACCCCAGTCAGTCGGTGGGCTCCCAAGAACAACAGGAAAAAGGAGGTACCTATCACTTAAGCTGAGTTCCGTGTGTAGCGCTCCAAGCCCCGCTCAGCTGTGCACGCTACAACACGTATGCACACGCAAAAATAAATTATAACAACGGCCCACCACAGGCTTGCCTCACAAAAAAGGTGCTATAGTTTTCAGGAACCCCTTGATCACGGGCAACACTATTTATACACACACTACTCCAAGTTTCTAGTCGATGTGGGACTAATCACCCATATCACCACACACCCCAAAGCACGTGCATGTGTAATGAACGTACACACACACACAAATTACACAACACCCCTCCTTCACTCCTCACGTGGCATGCACACCCCCATGCCACACACACATCCGGGCCCACTCCAATGCACCCCACCCATCTCATACCATGGCCAAATACCCCATGCAACCAACCCATAGAACTCTCTATATGCCCAACTACCACCTTCTATATATATATATATATACTCTTAAGTACGTGGTGTTACACAACCCCCCTTAAGAACTCAGCGTCTGCTCAGATGTCATTCTTAACGCCCCGAGCTCCGCTCAGCTGTGCACGCGACTACACGTATGAACATGCGAAAAATAAATTCTAACAACGGCCCACCAAAGGCTTGCCTCATAAAAGGTGTCATGACTTTTCGGTACCCCTTGATCTTAGGCAACAATTATATGTACACAAACAATCTTAACTCACATTCCATGTGGGTCTAAGTCACCACCACCTACCACAAACATCATGGCCCCATAGTAAACAATTCATTCTTTCTATAGGCTCCAACCACACACTATCACAACTATAGGCCACATATGTATATACATACCATATATATACATACTCCTCAAGTACGGGGTATTACACCGTGACTTCAAACACCAAGTCCTTAAATCCCACAGAGTTTCCCCAGCTGAGACTGTCAAATATGCGGTCACCATCCTAGAGATTTGCAATAAGAAGAATCTCGTTGATCGACCCGATCTGAAGGACGGAAAGAATTGGTTCTTCGTCGCCTCCAGGAGATGGAAGACCACCTTGCTCAAATCAGTCAAGAAAAGGATCGCCAGAGCAGAGGGTACCACCCCAGCCAACCCCCTTTCTCCATATCGGTTCTTGAAGGCCCCGTTTCAGAGAACTTCATTCCCCAATCATCGAGCCTTACAACGGAGAATCTGATCCAGCGAGCCACATCGAGAGTAGCCTCTGACGCGCTCCTATGAAGAACATTCTCAACAACCTTAAAGGGGTACTCTCGCCTTTCTCCAAGATCCATCTTCTCCTTCAATAAACTAAAGGATCTCTCTATCTTCTTCACCCATTTCATCAGCAGTTGCAATGCTGAGAGGATGGGCTGCTCAACTTGAAACGAAGTAACGAAGAGTCTTTCAAGAACTGTGTTCAACGCTTCACAGCTGAGTCCTCATCCATCCCTTTCCTACAGTCTATAGTAGAGGTCTCTACTTTCAGACACAATGTCTACCACCTCGACCTTAATGAATCACTCGCAAAGAATCCTCCTCGGGACATCTTCGAACTCCTGCTAAGGAGTGAGAATTACATCCGGAATGAAGAGGTCATCCATACACAAGTCCTAGGGGTGTCTTCATTTGGAAATAAACGGAAAAGCACCATTGATGTGTGACCCAAGAAGATCAAGAAGGATGGTTTTGGTAAACGTCGCCCTCTTCCTGCTCCTCGCTTCAAAAAATTCACTCTCCTCAATGCTTGCATATCAACAGTCCATTTAGAAATTCAACGGGATGGATTGCTCTGTCCCCTCCTAGGATGAACACTCATGGCAAGATAGGAGCTTATGGTGTCAATTTTATAGAAACCATAGCCACAACACCGACGACTGTCTAGCACTCAAAGACAAAATTGGAGCTATAATCCAGCTAGGGATTTCCTCCAGCTAGGGGAGCGAACAAGAGCATAGAGTGAGATTCCGAGCACCAAGAATCGGAACCCATGGCAATCTTCCACTCAATTCACAGAGGACCCGTGCGCAGGGAGTTTAATTCTTCCTAGAAGGCATACGTCCGAGAAGTAAACTCTGTGCAAAACTCCCCCCCTCTGCAAAGAGCTTAGGATTTCCAATAACTTTCTCTGTATAAGACATGGAAGACATCCAAATTCCTCGTTGTGAACCGCTAGTAATCAGCCTCTGAATGGTGAATCATGAAGTGCACTACTTCTTCATAGACAATAGTAGCTCAGTGAATATCCTCGTCGTCGATGCTTTCGAATGCCAAAAGCTCTCCAAGGACCATCTTAAACCAGCCGAGTTGTAACGCCCCGATTTTCATATACTGGAAACCGAGACACGAGCCAAGACCTTTCCTTCAATAAGTCACAAAACACAGAAAACAGGAAAATTTAAAACTTTTTATTAACTCAATATTACAGGCCGAGTGTTCCCATCAATACACTGGATTACATCAGAGTATACATGAATAGTTATTACAGCGGAAATTAAAACTTGACGTTGACTCCTCACTTTCCTTGCCTTGAGTCCTCCTGAATCTCGCACCTGTATTTTTGCGGTCCATCACCTATGGAAGTGGGGACGTCAGTATTCACTGACGCTTAAAGGCTGATCATATAGCAGCGGATCTCCAAAACAATATATACAAACATAGTAAAGTATGTCGGTGTAGTTTAAGTGTTCGTGAGTGCAAGAATCCAACAAATGTCAATCAAACTGGAATGCCAATGCACTGTCAACTAAACTAGATCACTAATGTACTGTCGACTAAACGAGAACACTAATGCACTGTTGACTAAACTAGAACACTAATGCACTGTTGACTAAGCTAGGGTACTAATGCCATGTCAACTAATACTAGGATGCTCTTATTCTAATATCAGCAAGTCTCCGAAAGCAACATGCAGCCCATACTACATGCGACTCCATCTCAAGCCGTTTCTCCATACATAGGGATTGAACCCGCGTTATGAATTCTAATTGCACACAACCTGTTCCTGACAACTACACGTGACTCGCGAGGCTGCAGATGTGGTCATGTGCCACTGTTGCATTTCGCCCGTGGTGTCTATGTTCGCCACCGCGACCCGGCTAACCGGACCTCACTCAAATTAGACGATCCCAACGTATCGGGCGTCATTCCAAAAAAATCACACTATAGGGTTTCGCAAGCGCAGGGCAGTGCGAAACCTACCCTGTGGCACCCTCTGGGGTATCGCAAGCGCAGGACTGCACAATGCATCCTGTGGCACCCCTAGCCACGGTACTTCAGGAATTAACAGCGCGAGATACGCAACCCGTGTCCTCAACTTGTGAGACGGCACCGTACGTATCCCTTTGACGGGAAGGTACAACCCAGTACACCACCTAAGATCGGCCCTAAAGAAAGGTTTGGTCGTACGGTGCACCCTACTACCAACTCCCCTTCTTTCGGGCAAAAGGTTAAGGGATGATTTTATAAGTCACTATCCTAATGAGGTTATTATTTTTATGCAACCTTGCATAGTTTCCAATCATGGTCCAACTCATGGTCCCTCGATCCAAGACTCTAATAATAATATTTCTCTCACTCATTCCTACCCCTAACTTGGATTCTACCAACACTCTCGGCCCACGGTCAACCTACATTGGTTAAGATCCGTCGACGCCCGAGGTGAGATCTATCCATTTTACTCTAAGGGGGTAGGATGTGGTCTTGATGGTCGATGACCCTTAGGGTACTTGAAGACCCTAAACTAGCTTTTTCTCAAGCTACAACTACTAGCACTTCTCAACCCTTATTGCTATGAATGAAGGGTGCTCATATGCTTTGGTTCCATACTAACACTAACTACAACAAGGTAGTTATTCCTACAATTTCCACATGGCTCTTTCTTATTGCTTATCCTACGGCAATTCGATCATGGTATGCAATTGCAAGCATCAACCTACCACCACTAAAACATGGTATATATGACATAACCGTCAACTTATAACACTCTTGATTGTGGATGTGTTTTAGCATGCATTTGTAGCGATCCCAAGCATGGATACATATATAACTAGTATGAACACATAGCATTCTCAAGCATGTATACACATCACTAGTATGAACATACAACATTCTCAAGCATGTGTATATACTTCTACATCATCCCTAAAATATGGTAAGTAATTTTACATCAATCCAACAATCATTCTAAGCATATATATCATTCCTAATATGATAGATATTTTTAGAATAAATCCTACAACATGTAAAGCATGAATATGGCTTCTAATATTTTTAGAAGTGATCCTACAACAAGTAGAGCATGAATATGACTTCTAATATTTTTAGAAGTGATCCTACAACATGTAAAGCATAAACATGGCTTCTAATTATTTTTAGAAGTAATCCTACAACAATGGAAGCATAAACATGGCTTCTAAATATTTTTAGGAATGAGCCTACAACATGTAAAGCATAAACATGGCTTCTAATTATTTTTAGAAGTAATTCTACAACAATGGAAGCATAAACATGGCTTCTAAATATTTTTAGGAATGAGCCTACAACATGTAAAGCATAAACATGGCTTCTAATTATTTTTAGAAGTAATCCTACAACAATGGAAGCATAAACATGGCTTCTAAATATTTTTAGAAGTAATCCTACAACAATGGAAGCATAAACATGGCTTCTAAATATTTTTAGGAATGAGCCTACAACATGTAAAGCATAAACATGACTTCTAATTATTTTTAGAAGTAATCCTGCAACAATGGAAGCATAAACATGGCTTCTAAATATTTTTAGAAGTAATCCTACAACAATTGAAGCATAAACATGGCTTCTAAATATTTTTAGGAATGAGCCTACAACATGTAAAGCATAAACATGGCTTCTAACTATTTTTAGAAGTAATCCTACAATAATGGAAGCATAAACATGGCTTCTAAATATTTTTAGAAGTAATCCTACAACATGTGTATCATGAATCTCATCCTTACGTATGATATAATATATCTACTCCTTTAATGGAAACATACATCTACTATTACTACTTTTAATGAAACATACATCTACTATTGCTACTTAGTAGAAGCATACATATCTACTACTACTACAACTTTATTAGAAACATGCATATCTACTACTACAACAACTTTATTATAAACATGCATATCTACTACTACTACTATAAGTATCAACTAAAATTTATCATAAACATCTACAATTAACTTACCACATAAGTTTCTTATTAGTGGGCATAAAAGAAATCTTTTTAATCTTTTTACAACTAGTGCTTAGAAAAGAAAAGATCTTTTTATTTAGTTATTCTACAACTAGTGATTTAGTTAGTTTCTTTCTTTTTCATACTTAAAGATTAAAACTAAACAATAATACAACAAAATAAGAACACTTTATTTTAGGTTTAATCCACATATGTTCTCTTTTAATTCAAGGTTCAACATTGGTCCTACAACCTTACATGGTTGTAAACAATCAATCCATATGCCTTATGTATGGTTCATAATCAAGTTCTACAACCTTACATGGTTGTATGTACAAACTTATATGCATGTGTTAATTTAGTCCAAGTAGTTAACAACTTCAAAATGAGATAACTCATACAATCATACTACTACAAAGTAACCATACCAAAAGAAAAATAAACAAGAGGGTAAGAAGAAGAAGAACATCAAAACCATCATTCAAATAAACAAACAAACAAACAAACAAACATACAAACCATGAGAAACCCCCACCTTGTTTCTTTCTTGATGGAAGACTAGATTACTTTCCTTCTTTCTCCTAGGACTTCTAGCAACCCTACAAGTAAAACTCTCAAGTTAGAACACTCATTCTTTTCCTTACTCTTTTTTTTCTTGATGTTTCTAAAGTAAGATTATGGAGAAGGAAGGGGGTATTTATAGGAGGAAAGGAGGGTTGATATTGAAAAAGTGTACACACAAAAGTGCACTTGGGCCCTCCCCTAAATTGGGGCCGGCCTCAACTAGGGAAGAAGGGAGAGATGTGGGGGAGGTGTTATGTGGGGGGAAGGTTGATGTGGAGGAAGAAATTTTCTAGAAGAAATCCTAATCTCTCATGTCTTGTAACCCTAGGTTTAACTAACAATTAATTCCTAATTAAAAGATAACTCAATTGTGAAAGGAAAAATATAAAAATAAACAAGTAGTCGGATGTTAATAAAATAATATTATTAATAGTCGATCGGGATATTACACGAGTACACCCTCCATAGGTTCTATGGGCCCCAGTCCAAATATAAAGAATGGTTGCCCTTGAACTACGGGAAATGCCTTGACTACCCGAATAGAGGCAATGGACTTTACTGTCATCAATGTGAAGTTCGCCTACTACGTCATCGTCGGCCACCCAGGCCTGGCAGCCCTTCACGCTATATCCTTCGCTGTCCACATGAAGATGAAGTTCTCTACAGCAACTGGAGCGGGAGAAGTGAAGGGGAGCCAAGAAATAGTATGTGCATGTTACACAACCACAATGGGTGCTCGCCCTTCCCCCTTAATGTCATAGAACTCAGTTAAGAGAGGAGTCTTGACTTCGAGCCCGTAGATGAACTAGAAGAGAGCTCGTTCTCCCAAGAAGAGCATGTTAGATTTCAAGGTCAATTATAGAGTAAATACGCAGCGGAATTAAATATAAAAATTGAAACCCGGCCATGGATCTATGTGAAAACCATAAAACGTGTTAAGAGTTTTACCTCAACGATGAATCTGCTATCTGCATAGTATGCCAATCATGAGCACTGCAATATTGTGGTGCCTCTATGGTATCCACACAAACGGATCAAATTGGGCTCTCCCTCATGCCGTGGTGCTAGCTGCAGGACGGGGATGTTCCTCACAACCTCTCTATCTCTCACTTTCTGTAGTGGCTAAGGTTTACTCTTCATCATACTACACATAGATACATATCATATGTATATGTGTGTGTGTGTGTGTATGTGTGTGTGTGTGTGTGTGCAGCAAACCCTAAGTGAGTAGTGAGATGTGTGGGCCTTCTAATTTGGGTTGGCCCAATTAATGTAATTAATTGTCCAACCAATTTTAGGAGCCCAAGTCTTACTTGGATTCCGAATTAAATTCATCCAATGAATTTAAATCCCAATTTCGATATAGTCTAAGTGTGTGACCCTATAAGTTCCCATTACGTTGATATTAATACTAAAATCCTATTTTAATGTTATAAACAATTAGCGGTATATAGCAATACATCACTGCTACTTAAGTAACGGGACTGTCAGTGATTTGACATAACCTATCCGTGACCAATGTCTTTTTTGAGGTTAAAGGTGGAATAATGCCACCCTGTTTCATTAATAAGAGGTTAATGAAACAACCCCAGTGTACCGGGAGAACACAAAAGTACAATGCAGGAAAAAAAGAACATAAAAGTACAATGCAGGAAATAGAAACATAATCCCCAACAAACCCTGGGGATGGGACTAACTACCCATACATCAAACAACCCAAAAGTACAGTAGGTCGGTACAGAACACAAAGTAGTAGAGATTCTGACGCGACTGGTGAAGCCAGCCCCTCACTCCAATGTCGGACCAAACTCTACCTCCTCATCGTCAAACTCCTCCACCGGGAATACTCTGGCTATCCTTCCTCTCGCCTCTGTGGCCACAGCTGTTGCCCAAAAAGAAATAAGATGCATGATATGAGTAAGGTTACCAGAAATACTATTACATGAAGCACGAAAATAAAAATTATTTCTGTCTAGCCATAACACCCATGTTGTTGCCTGCAATTGCGATTTACCACGCATCCTTCAGTTTCTTGGCAAATTGAGACAAATTTGGGGCCAATCCACAAATCCTTATATTCGCAGGGGTTGTCACATGTTCCTAAGGCTCAGAGTATCTCCACCATAGTTGCCTTACTCCTTGGGCAGTGAATAAAAAGGTGATTCAGATTTTCCGCATGCATGTTGCAGAATCCACAGTTGGTCGCAATCTGGGGTTGTCTTTTGGCAAGGTTCTCTCTAGTGAGGATTGCATTATAGGGCACTAGCTAGAGGAATACTCTGACTTTAAGGGGGGTTTTTGCCTTCCATAATACCTACGCCTAGCTGGGTCTGCATCCTCAATAGTGAATTCGATGATACAGGAATCTGACCGTGAAAGCTCCCTTGGACTCGAGCCCCCAACGCATCTGATCTGGGCCTTGGGCGCACCTCGCACCGGTCCGTGTGATGTGTTCTTGCAAGTCAAGAAATTGCTGACGTAGTGCTGGAGAGAGCATTCCTCGGAACGACGGCTTCCAACCTCCCCTTTTCCAACTCTCGGCTACAGAAATATTCGGTCGACTCGCCTTCTCATACAGCTCTGGGAAGGTTTCCTTCAGGGTATGAGAACCACACCTACCTGTCCTACCAGAATCTGGTGGACCGTCCGTTACCGATAGTCGGCGTAACTGCTGAACTGAACGGTCCGCTTGCCTTGGTGATTCCTTTCCAGAATCGCGAAACTTTAGTCCCTACTCGGAAGCCTAAGCTTCTCGTGCCTTTTCCCCGGAGATAAGGTTGAATGAAATCCTGCCATCCTTCCCCGCTATTGTGGAATACCTTCCACCACCATTTCCCTAGAAGGGTGAGGTTCATATCTCTAAGGTCGATGATGCCTAGCCCTCTATGCTTCTTCTTCATGCAAGCTATACTCTATTTAATCAGGTGGTAACCTCCCTTATTCGAATCTGCCCCTTTCCATAGGAATCTTTTTCGAATCCGGTCAATCCTCTGTATGACCCATTTAGGAAGCTCAAAAAACGACATGTAGTAGATTGGCAGATTAGACAATACTAAGTTGATGAGGACCACTCTGCCCCCGAGTGACAGTGATTTTCCTTTCCACCCCGACAGCCTGTCCTGCACCCTGTCTATGATAGGCAGCCAATCCGCTTTAGTGAGTTTCCCTGGCCTAAGTGGGAGCCCTAGGTATTTGATTGGGAACCCATCCGCAATACAGTTTAGTATGGTGGCATGTTCCCGTGTTTCTTCATCGGATAGGGTGATTGGGATCAGCGCACTGTTGTGGAAATTTATCCTGAGACCTGACCAGGCCTCAAAACAGTAGAGGGTCCCTTTAAAGCAGACCGTTTTTGGCTTGGTCCCATTACAAAAAAGTAGGGTGTCATCTGCGTACTGAAGGATCATGCACCCTTGATTACACGCGCTATTGGCTACCGACGTAGTCCACCCTTTTCTCTGACAATTCTCTAGCATACTCCTCAGCACATCCGCTACGATAGTAAATAAGAGTGGTGATAGCAGGTCCCCTTGTCGCAGTCCCTTCCTGCAGGGGAACGGCGGCCCTGGCCGCCCATTCACCGAAATTGCCATTTTGCTAGTGTGTAAGCACTGTCTGATCCAGCTTATCCACTTATTCCCGAATCCCCTTCCTCTGAGAGCTTCCAGCAAGCACTCCCAATTGACGGAGTCATACGCTTTCTCAAAGTCCAGTTTTAGGAGGAAGTTCTTAGAGTTGCTCGTGTGGCAGCGGTGGATAACTTGCTCAGCGGTGGCCACACAGTCTATAATACTTTTGCCCTTGATGAAACCCGTTTGAGATTTGCTGATTAGGCTGTCCATTATACTACCCAGGCGGATGGCTAAGACCTTTGTGATTATCTTAGCCGAATAGTTTATGAGGCTGATCGGTTTAATATCTCCCACCCTCGTCGACTCCTCTCGTTTGGGAATCAGGACGACTTCCGCAAAGTTGAACATGCCCAATCTGAGATTGTTGTTAAAAAAGTCTACCATCAATGACATAAAGTCCCCTTTAATTTCTTCCAGAAAACTTGGAAGAACATCATTGGGAAGCCGTCTGGCCCTGGTGACTTGTCTGCTCCCATTTGACTGATGGCCTTTTTTACCTCCTCTTCCGAGAAAGGAGCTTCCAGGGTGGATAAAGTTTGCGAAGAATCGATCTGGTATGTCTGCCAGTAATCATTCCTAAGTGGGACCCTGAAGTCATTCTTCTTCCCCAATAGGTCCTTGTAGTAGACTTGAAGGGTTGTGGAAATCACTTGTTCATCTTGCACTGTCCCCGAGTTTGTCTCTAATGACAGAATAAGATTGGACCTGCATCTTGTGCTGGCCACTCGGTGGAAGTAGGCCATATTCGCGTCCCCCTCTTTGAGCCACGAAATCCTTGACCTTTGCTGCCATTTGATTTCTTCCAGCTTATAGAGATTGGCGATGTTCTATCGGAGCAGGAGAAGTCGGTTTCTTTCATCTTGTGACAGGACTCTCATTTCTTCCAACCTTTCTAGTTCATCAATTCCTTCCAGGAAAGAGTCTTTTGCACACCAGATGGTCGAGAACCTTGATCAATTCCATTTACGCAGACACTTCTTTAATCTGCGTATTTTTTCACACCATCGGCCTGTAGCATCCGTGCCAGTCACTGGGAGTGCCCAGTTTTCCATCACCAAGTGGTGAAACCCCTGAATATCTAGCCAGACCTTCTCAAATCTAAATTTCCTAGACCTTTGGGCTCCCTGTATCCCGGTGTCAAGAAGGATCAGGGTATGATCTGATGTGGGTCTAGGGATCGATCTAGCAGTTGCTAGTGGGAACTTAGCCTCCCACTCCAATGATACTAATATTCTGTCCAGTTTGGCCATGATCGGAGCAGACTGCATGTTAGACCATGTAAATAGTCTATCATTAATTGGGATATCTATCAGCTCAAGGTCCGTGATCACCCTATTGAACTCTTCTCTGTGCCTGTCGCTGGAACCTCTTCCCTTGTGCTCGAAAGAAAATATGGTAATATTGAAGCCCCCTCCGACAATCCAGGCCGCTGGCCATCGGAGTCGAATACTGACCAGCTCTTGCCAGAAGGCATCATGCTCTGAGGCCACATTCAGGCCATAAACGACAGTGATAGTTTGCATCCACTTATCACATCGTCGTTCCACCTGGGTAGTTGGGGAGAATGTTCCACTGTACACCTCGGAACAAGTGAACAGGTCCGGGTTGAAACCAATAGCAATTCCCCCCGAGGCTCCCTCAGCCGGGCGTAGTACCCTTTCCTTGATTTTGTTCCCCCTATCCTCTTGTGTTTGGCCATGTGCACAAGTTTGGTCTCCTGTAACCCAACCACTTCTGCCTAGGATTTATTGATGACGTCTCTAACCATATTTCTTTTCCCTCTATCCCCCATCCGTGACCAATGTCACCATGTAGTCTAGTCCTTTTGTCCAGATATCTTAATTAACCACAAGGCATAGAGCGTGTCACCCTTGTATAGTTCAATCTTTGGTTTTTTGATGTCCAAGTAGAGTTACTAAAACAAATAAAATCGATATCTCATATTGACTCATTTGAGCACGGCCATACATTTTTGCAGTCTCACCGAATCAAGAGGCCCGTAGATATTTCTCCTGTTTATAAGAGGGACAAATTCTACCTAAGTCACTCACATCTCTCCGCATGATTTGTAGTATGTCCAATAGTCGACATTATAATCACCTTATTACAGGCGACGTTTGACAGTATTAAAAAATATAACTTCTTAAGTAGGGAACCGTTGACTTCAAGTCAAAGGACCACGTTCACGATGGTCACTGTGAGAACCGCTTATGATACTCACGTAATGATCCATGTAGCATTCTCATGGTTGGTCAGTCAGTCTATGTACATGACTTGTGAGATATTCTAATATGTACCCTTGTGAAGACTTGATATCTGATATCCATAACCTGTCAGATTTGGTCATCAGTCTACGTACATACTAGTCCATATGTATTATTGTTGTCCTAATTCACAATAATACTTGACTAGGGACATTTAAGAATAGCGTTCTGATTTCAACGAACAGGATCTCACAATCAAGTCCTGCACTTGATGTTCTATGGTATCGAACTTACTATTCTAAGGACTTTATTATGTTCATTTAAAAACAATAAACAACACAAAAAATAAAATACCTCATATATGAAATAAATGTCATGATACAATGTAAACTAGTAATTAAGATCAATACACAACTAGCATCTATGGCATACACCAACAAAGTAGGCCAGGTGTTTTCCAGTAAGCAAAACTCTCCCACTCCGAGTCAAAGAGCAACTTTCCAGTTGCATTAGGGAGAACCGAGACTTATTTACTTGGACCGCCGCCGACATGCCCAACAACTTAGAAGACTTGATTACACACCACCTCAGTGTTAATCCAGGAGTCAATCTAGTCCAGTAAAAGTGCTGCAAGTTCCTTTTTGACAGACAACAGGCTGTCAAGGAAGATCAAAAAACTTCTAGTCACCTGTTCCATTCAAGAAGTTAGCCATCCTGAGTGGCTGGGTAACGTAGTCATGCTGAAGAAGGCAAATGGAAAGTGGAGGATTTATATTGACTTCACCGATCTCAACAAAGCATGTCAAAATGACCCATTCCCTCTTCCAAGCATTGATAAGTTGATTGATACCACAATCGGACACGAGTTCCTCAGCTTGATGGATGCCTTCTCATGATACAATCAAATCTGAATGTTCCCTCCCGATATCCTGAAGACATCCTTAATTGCTGACCAAGGCTTCTATTTGTAATATCGCCAAATTAATTAATAATTATTTTGGTATATGAAAGTATTGCATTATGTTGCAACCATAGTTTACTAATAAAATTGTATTTGCATATACGTTAAAAGTAATTGCATATATATTATTGCATGTATATTATTATAAACCACACTACCATATATACATATGGATGGATTATTGGATAATAATCCTTCACATCTCTCTACTCTCCACACACACAACCTAACCCCCACCTAACCCTAACCCCACCCTCCTAACCCGACCCTAGGCGGCCAAACCCTAACCTAACCCTATTCTCCTTCTATAAATATGAATGTGAAAGAAAACCCTAGCTCATTTTCAAAACCTAGTTCATTTTCATGAAACCATATCTCATTTTTTCTCATTCCTACCACTTCTAACCATCTCCTATCTTCTTTAAACTACTCCTATACACTCCCCCACTTCTCTAGTTTCCGAAATTATTGATCAGAGAGCCAAGCAGGGAGAGCAAGAAGCTAGGAGGAGAACAACTCAAAGAAAAGAGAAGCAAAGGAATTATCTAGTCGGTGGTCGCTTCAACATTATGATTTGTTTAAAAAAGTTATAGTGTATTCTTATAATGTTATGAACGACATGAATTGGTGTGGCGTTGCTATTGTATGATTAGTTTTGTAGCGCCCCGAATTTCCAATAAATAAAAATAGAAATAAGGGGCACAATTCCTAGCATCAACTTCAATTGCAATTATAAACATAGTACAAAATACATGAAAAATTAAAACTTTCTATTACATCAACTATATAAAACACAGCGGAATTCAAACACTTTAGATTACAATTCTTTACAACATAATGAATTACAATTTTCAGTTAACTCCAAGCTCTTTCTTAATTCAACTTTATCCATAACTGTAAACCTGCAAAAATCTAATGAAAAGTGGGCACGTCAGTTAAATGCAACTGGCGTCAACTATAGTAATAGCGATACTTTCCATCCTCACAATCACAAACAATATTAATTTATACATGACAATAATAATAATAGAACATGAATAACATGACAATAATAGATGGAACATAAAACAACAATAAATGGAGCATAAAACATCAGGTGAAGCTAGGCTAAGTGTCAAGTGGAAGAAAAACAGAAAACCAGCATGCATAAATGTAACCCATGTTTTTGCAAATACCTATTTTTTGTATTTAAAATTTTTGTAAATTATTTTTTTATCGCTTTCAAAATTCTTTTGTCAAAATGTCTTGTTGATCTCTTATTAAAATCAATTTTTGATCAATAATTTTATTTGAATACCAACTCTATATATATACCCTGTTATTTTCCTTTCCCTGTTCACCTTTAACCCTCAGCCTCTCATCCCTTCTCATCGTCTTCAACCTTTTTTCCGACCTCCTGCTCCCCGTCCCGTTGTCAGCCAGCAGCCCAGTGCCCTCGCCATGCACTCTCCCTCTCAGTCCATCCCCTCCTTTCTCCTCCTCCCGGCGCTTCATCAGCCAGTTCAGCCCCTCGCCACCTGAATCATTCGTGACCCCCCTGTCACACAGCCGCCGACGTACGCCCTCCTCCTGCACCAGCGCCATCTTCAACCATCCTCCTCTCCTCGACTCCACCTTCCCTCCCGCTCTATCTCTCCCTCCGTCCCCTGTGCGCTACGCCGAACGCCAGCATCCCGCGTGGTAGCCCTGGTTCTCCCTCCTTGCTGTGCTCCTCCTGTGTCGCCTGCCAGCATGACACACTGGTCCCCTACTCCTCTCCCACAGTCAGCAATGACTGCAGCATCTCACCTGCAGCCGCAGTCTCTCCGATGCTGCGACAACCCCAGCTCCGATGCACCCTCCTATCACGGTTTCCTTTAGGGGTCACCCTCGCGTGCTTCTCTGCCATCACTTCTTACCACATTCCCTTATCGTCCTTAGTCATCCCCGTCTCCCCTGCTTCCTGTTGGGCCGCTAGCAGCACGATGCCTCAGCCGACTACAGCACTCCTGTGGCACACTTGTAGCAAGCCACGACAGCCCCAGCAATGCAGCACAGCCAGTGCAGTGACCCCCGGTGCTGCCACCTCCCGAGCGCTGCACCACTACTATGAACCTTGTTGCCATCGCACGTCGCCTACCACCTGTCGCCTGGGTCCCGCACCAGGCCGAGTTCACAGTCGCTGAACATTTCCCCCTTGCTCTATTTGTGATGGTTTGAATTTGGTCATCCGATCTTGTTGATCTTGATCTTGATCTTTGATCTGATCTGTTCGATCTGATCGGATCATGATCATCATCGCTCTTGGATCTAGCTGTTAGATCTCTTGATCTTGATCATCTTGATCATCCTCTTGATCATCGAGATCCGTGCTTGTGTTCGTGATTGCAATTGTGATCGTATGATCGTATTTGGTTCGTTCGTTCGTTGAGTTCGTGCCCTGGGAATCCATTCCCGTTATTCTTGTTCTTGCTTTGTTCCCGTCGTCTTCTCTCAGGCAAGTAACTTGTATTCTTTTCTTTGTGTAATATAAGTACTAAATACCTCTTGTAGTGTAGTTGTGTTCTAGAAACAATTCTTGTGCAAAACCACTGTTATATCTTGTCTCTATTGTGTTGACCCGCCCATCATTGCCTCATTACACACATGACATGAAATAACTTAGGGATGACCACTTCTTGATGTGTATATGCATGTTGTTCGTATGATATCGTGTGCATGGTTGTGTTCGTTGTAGTATAACTTGTTGTAGACTTGCTAAATATCCTATACCATATTTCTTGGACACCTAGTACACCATATTTCACGTTTGTTATGATTTGGATGATTTCCATATGAACTAGTTGATTTTATGCTTGTAGGAGATTTCTGTTTTTGTCGTTATCCCTTTTTATCCAGTATTTCAGACCATATTAAGGTCAGTATATGAAAACTATTTGTGAATATGAATTATAGAGAATTCTGTCTGCTTTCCATATTTTTTGACAGATCTCAGTTTTGTTTAATGAGTTGCGAGTTATTACTATTTTACTACATATGTGTTTAAAATTCCAGATCCAGTTTTTTATGAATTCTGTATGACTATTTATTTTTCTACTGATGTTAAAGATAATATTTTGATCCAATATTTTGCTGGTTATAACTAGACTTGATTAGGATTAACCCCTAATTTTGTGAATTTAATTGATAACTTTTATACACTATTCTATACTTGCAAACAACTACTTTACTGGCAGAATTTTCATACTGTTTAGTAAAGAAACATAATTTCGACCTGATTCTGTTTGCTTTCCATAAAAGCATTGTGAATAAGAATTATAGCCTACTGTATCTATTTTATCACCTTTTTAACGGATCTGGATTTCGATTTATATTTTGTGTGATATTGCTGTTTAAGTACTGCGGCGTTTATGAATCCAGATTTACAAAACTACTGTATCTTGTTGTTTTCTGATTTTACTTGACTATTCTATTCATGTTGGAAAATTATGAAACTTTATTTTCTATTACTAAACACCCTAGGGAATACCCCAGATTTTTCTTGGGTTTAATCAGTAAGTTTTGATGGTGTTTTCTTGTGTATAAATACAAACTTCTGATTTCTGGATGAACATGTTTGCTGGATACAATTATGTTTTGAGCCTTGTTTTTGTAAAATACCATATGAATTATATATATTTTCTGGATTCGACCGATAGTTTATTTTCTAGTTTTTCTGACGGATCCAGATTTGCATGTTTGTGGCAATGGAAATCCCAGATTTAGTGCAGTATTGTCTTGCTGTCCTGAACTAAAAACTTTGTTGTCCTACACTTTTATGTGTTGTCTTTCGCCTGGACATGTTGTCTTCCCACCTGAACCTATTACTTGTTCATGAAATTTTATTCTTGTGTTGTTTTGTGCACATATATGCCTATTTGATAATAATAATAAATAACCAAGCTGGGGTTAAGGGAAATATCTAGTAGTGGACAATATAGGAGCCTGTACTCGGAAGGGAACTCGAGTTTCACGTATGACATGTTTACATGTTTACCGACAAAGTTACCGATCAAGTTTACCGACCAAGTTACCGATCAAGTTTACCAACCAAGTTACCAACCAAGTTACCGATCAAGTTTACCGACCAAGTTACCGCTCAAGTTTACCGACCAAGTTTTGTGATCCTACGAATACCCGAGTACATGACCTATAGAATCTCCTATGAAATCTAAAACGTAACATGTTTGAATGTAGCAACCATGTGGTAAATAGATGGGACGCATGAAGTGCTACTTAGATAGTAATAAATAAAAGACTTGACATGACATGCTTACCTGTTACTTTATACCTCATACATGATTACCTGTACATGCTACTTGACAATAGTTACATGTTTACCTGCTTGCATGATACCTGTTACCTGTTACATGTTATATACACATGTTATTTCTTGATTCTATTCATGATTGTAGAGCCCCGGATATCCGTTACCGGACATCCGTGACACTCACCAGAATCTTTGCCTTCAAATGTATCTCAACACAGTAATAATACGGAAATTTAAAAACTTTTTATTGCCAAATAAAGTCATTACATCATTGATTACAACCGATACCTTGTTCTTGGACAAGGAGTACAAAATACATCTACTTATTACAACTTATTACAAAAATTCACAGACTCCACTTGTAAAGCTATGAGCTGCTTCCCGGAATGGTAGTCGACTGATTACTTCCAAAATTCACTGAATGGCCCATCGGCTCCACTGGGACTTACTCCTCGGCTTGAGGCTTCTGCTGCGCGACTCTGATATCTCTACACCTGCTCGAAAGGTAGAACCGATACCTAAAAGGTTGGGAATGTCAGTACTTCGACTGACGCAAAGCTGATGATAACAGCGATCCTCTAAAATTCAATCACAACCAATAATTTATGCAAAAAAGAAAAGTGATGTGTCAAAACAATGGTTTAATGGATTCGAGTTCTAGTGCACCATTATCTAAAAGGTTGGGCGCAAAGCTGATGATAACAGCCTCTAAAATTCAATCACAACCAATAATTTATGCAAAAGAAAAAAGTGATGTGTCAAAACAAGGGTTTAATGGATTCGAGTTCTAGTGCAGTGATATGCCATGACCCTATGACTAGATGCAACAATTCACATGCCTGATTATAATTCAAGAAAGACATTGGAGCACGAATGCATCCCATACTACATACGCCCCCAAATCTAGCTGTCTTTCTCCACAATTCAGGGATTCGAACTCTCGTCATGCATCCTACTCTTGTACTCAACCGGTTCCCAATAGATTGTCCGTCATCCAAGGAGGTTGCAGTTGGTTGGTCTAGTTCTGCCACTATAGTGCCTAAGTGGTGGTCGTGTCGGCAACTTGGTACCCGCGTACGGACCTCTTCAGAAAGCTGTGTTGAATCTGGTCGCAAGACTGTATGATTCCCATGTCCACCCCTAACCCGGGTTATGGTCTGATGCATGCGTGTTCACCCCTGATCAGGTTATGAACTTATATATATATAAACAACAAAACCCACGTCCACAGGAACGGTTTGCTCTCGGATAGAACTTAAACTCTATCAAAATTTAAAAACTCACACTCTCAGAAAATGGTGTAATAAGAACTAAATCACTTTGAAAAACAGAGAAGTTATCTTTGCAAATTCGAAGAAACAATCATTCAAGATATAGAAATATTCACTGCAAACAGGGTTCGACGATCGACTGGCAACTACAGTTGTAAAAGTTGCGACCGATCGACAGCACTGAATTAAAATCCACAATTTTAAACCCTAGCAGTCGACTAGCAGTTACTACAGGAAATACTGTAGTCGACTCCTAGCACAAAAAGATGATGACAGCCTAGCATGACAGGCGACTGCACCCACGCATTCAAATGAACTACGGTTGACTACTAGACGCACTGCGGTCGGCCGCGCAGTCGACTGGCGCACAGTCTGCAATAGCAATGAACATTGCAGTTTCTCTCAAAAAATTATACATATTTAAAAACTTTGAATACACAATTCCAAACAATGAAACCTGTGATAAAGCAAGTACATATTTGGCAAAAAACAACTCAACTTACGCATCAAATCAAATCCTCACAGATTTCACAAAAATCCATTTTTTGAAGTTATAAAAGCATCCACAATGGTAATTCTCAAATATGAGAATATGGCAATGTAACATATAGCAAACGACAAGCTTTGCTGCAGTCGTTATTTGCTATAATTTGATGAACAAATATTAAAAAAGGAGGTCGGACGAAACAACATGTTTCGTCTTTTTTTTTGTACATAACATTTAAGTTAGTTAAGTAATAATTAGATATTAAAAAAGGTAAATTAAATAAATTAAAAATTAAAATATATACTAAGTTATCGAATTAATACACTAACCTAAGATTAACTAATTAATACACTAACCTAATTAATACAAAGTGGCTGGACGGGACATGTTGTCCCATCCAAGCCAATTTTGGCTTCAAACGGGACAACATGTCCCATTTGACGATTTGTCGATTTTTTTTTTCTATTTAGACGGTACAACATAAACCGTCTGATCATAAAAAAAATAAAAATAAATAAAAATACAAAAAAGTGTCAGACGAAACAACTTGTTTCGTCCGATCCAATTAAAAAAAAAACAAAGGGACGAAACATGTTCCGTTCCGTCCCCAATATTTTGAGAATCGCCAGTTCGTTTCTGAAATTTCAGAAGCGACTGTAGCGATTTTGCCAAAATATGGCAAAAATAGCGAATGACAGCAAACTCTCAATTCTCAAAATATTGGAATTTGGCAAAAATGAGAAACGACTGTAGATGCTCTAACGAGAACAAGAATATTTTAAAGAAACTTTTCACATAATTACTTGAAAACCACAAAACGTAGTCAAGATCTCTTCTCATACAGAATATAAAACTTAAACATGTTGAAAACAGAGATTTTATCTTGAAATACACCTTTGTTAGTCAAAATATCTCAATCCACCCGACTCAACAACAAGTTCTTTTATTTCTCACTTAATTCAAATCTAAAACATTACTACTCCTCATCTTCAACCCCAGAACAGTGAATACATAGGGGGAAAACAGCAACTAATGGTTCTTTGATCAATCATGTTCATGTATGCAATCACAATTCAATTTGCATCTTATATAATATGTACATGGTATGAATCCACAAATCAAGAAATTCTCACACAAGCAAAGTTTAGATTTATACTAATAAGATGATAACTCCTACAAGTCTCATACACATTTAATATCAATTCAGACATGATTATTCAAGCATGGCATAAGAAAGTGAATATCTTTGTGTATCTTATACATCAACTATTGAAGCATGGAAAATTACTCATAACTTCATATTTCTTCATGAATGATTTTGATTAGTTATTCATTCATTAAAATCTATATTCACAAATCATATTTCATAATCATGCAACTTCTAATCATGCATTATGCTTGAACAAATTTACAATCATATAGCAAAGAAGAGGTAAGAAAGCATCACCCACCTCAAAGAAGACTAAATTGAAGAACAATAGTAATAGTAAAGAAAAGCTCTTTCCTTCTGCTTGCAAAAGTCCAAGATCCAAGCTTTAACTCCAAAAATTATGAGGAAAAATAAATTTTGGGTTTCACAATAGAGAATAGCGGCTACTGCCCCTAATATTGGCCGAGATTTGGTCCTCTAAGGTCTCACAAAGTTTACAAAAATACTCAAGAAAATTATTTATTTACATATATGGATTCTTCCAATTATTAGTTAACCAAATCAATTTAAAATTAAATTAAATTAAATCCCCTTACTGTCCTGATTTGGCCGACCAACATGCATAGCCCGGAAAACCGAAATCTAGAGTTTTTACTCCAAGTGGCAATTTTTGCGTAAAAGTCCTACATTTTTTAATATTTGCAAATATGTTATAAATTATTCATAAAAGTCCAGAAAATTTATAATTAATACCCACTAATAAATATTAGATTTTCTAAGTAGATTTTCTGACATATTTGAGCCTGTTCTGCACGTGCAAAAAGATAAATTTCAGAAAAATATTTATTAAATCACAAAAATTCATTTTAAATCATTTATTAAATTAAAAAAATAGTTTAAATTCTATGGTGTAACATTACTCCCTCCTTAGAATAGTTCTGTCCTCTGAACTATCGCTAATAAGGACAAAATCAATTACACGCAAAAGAAAGAAATTACATAAAAAGTTCGGGAAAGTCCTTCATACGATCCTCCGGCTCCCAAGTGGCTTCCTCGAACAACTGGATCCTCTACAATACCTTGAACAAAGGTATAACTTTATTCCTCAATACCTTCTCTCGACGGTCAACAATCTCCACAGGCTGTTCCATGTAACTCAAGTTCAGCTGCAATCCCGCAGGCACTTCCATCAACTGGTGATTCTGATCTGGTAGATACTTCCTCAACATTGACACATAGAACACATCATGCACTTGTTTCAATTCTTTGTTCATTTCCAACTTATACGCCATCTTACCAATCCGCCTCCATATCCTATACAGCCCAATGTACCTTGACGCTAGCTTGCCTCCTCTCCCAAATTTGATCACTCCCTTCGTCGGAGACACCTTGAGAAACACTGCATCTCCAACCTCAAACTCCAAGTCTCTCCGCCGAGTATCTGCATAACCCTATGCCGACTCTGAGCTTTGACCAATCTCTTCCGAATTAGTTCGATCTTCTCCGATGTTTGCTGCAGAATCTCAGGCCCAAACATCTGCCTCTCCCCAACTTCATACCAACAAACAGGTGTTCTGCACTTCCTCTCGTACAATGCTTCATAAGGTGTCATACCGAAATCTACATGGTAACTGTTGTTGTAAGAAAATTCAACCAATGCCAAGTATCTTTCCCAACTGCCACCAAAATCCCTGACACATGACCTCAGCACATCCTCCAATAATCAATTCACCCACTCTATTTGACCATCGGTTTGTGGATGAAAAGCAGTACTGAAGTCAGTTCTGGTACCCAAAGCTTCCTGCAAACTCTTCCAGATCTCGATGTGAACCTTGCATCCTTGTTGGAGACAATAGACTCGGGAACTCCATGAAGTCTCACAATCTCCACAATATACAACTCTGCTAGCTTCTCCAAAGACCATGTATTCTTCAAGGATAAGAAGTCAGCTGACTTGGTCAAACGATCCACAATGACTCAAATCGAGTCGTTGCCCTTCGAACTCCTAGGTAAACCAGTGCTGAAATCCATACTGATATTTTCGTACTTCCATTCCGGTATAGGCAACGGCCGCAACAAGCCTCCAGGTTTCTGATTTTCGTCCTTGACTTGATGACAAGTCAAACACCTTGCGACAAAATCTACCACATCCCTCTTCACTCCTGGCAACTAAAAGTGCTGCTTGATGTCCTTATACATCTTCGTACTTCCAGGATGTACTGACAATAAGGTACTGTGTACTTCCTGTAAGATGCACTCCCTCAAATCTGCATTCTTCGGCATACACAACCTCTTACCCATCCATAGAATCCCATCTTGGACACGGAATTCTGATAACTTGACATCGGAAATCTGCTGCAACATCCTCTGAATTACTGAATCTGACTTCTAGCCTTCATAATCTGTTCCCTCAATATAGGCTGAATCCTCAACTGTGCCAATGAAGCTCCCAATCCTTGCAAAACAACCTTGATACCTGTCTGATCTAACTCTGCTGCCAACTCCTTCCCATGATGGAACTACGATGATTCCCAGGACTACGGATTGGTGTGCGTATCGATCATAAAAGATTAACAGATTAAATACGTGATCTAACCCTTTATAGCGGAATCTAGGGTTCAAGAATTATACCTGCGATGAGAAGAAGACGATAGTTTCTAGCAACCTCGAGCTGTCAGCGACCCCAAGATCTTCTGCACGTATTCCTTCCTCGGGTTGGACGTCGTGTGGGCGACGATCTCCCAACCTTTCTTCTCCTTGGCTGACCTCTCTTTCTCTCCTTACGTGAGTCACGAATTTAGAGAAAAAATCTTATATCTCAGATGATCAATGACGGCCAGAGAATAGAGGATATATATAAGGCTACGGTAGGGACCATGAGGAGAAATTAGGGTTAGGTCTCCTAACGAATCTGGGTATCCCGTGTTCAGCCCGAACACACAACCCAGGCCCATTAACAATAGCTCGGTCCACTAAGGATCTATTGTTGCACTACCTTCCTAATCCCAAATTATATTTATGGGCTCCTTTTATTATATGCTCGTTCAACTCCCCATGTTAAGATATCGAATGTCTGTCGATCAAATTAAGTTACTGACAACTATATTGATCAACATCTTTTATCCTTAAGTAGTACCACTCAACTTTATTTGTCATGTCGGATGTAATCCACCTGCAGGGTTTACATGACAAATCCTTATGAGCTCCTTAAGGGGATATCATCAACCCGACGTATCGGGACATGGATTCCTTTTACAATCAACAGCCCATTATACATACAATGCTATTACCCAATTCATAGAGGTTGTTGATCCATAATTAATCTCACTCTTTTATGAGTCAAAGTAATGCACACTGCATATACATGTCTGTTATTATATCTGGATTAAGAGCATAAGCATCCATAATAACAGATGTGTTTGTTCTCTTTTGTAGTCAGTATAAAGTGAACAACCTCAAGTGGTCCTGTTCAATACACACAAAGTGTACTAGTGTAAACCTATAGTCAAGATAGACTAATACCAGATTACACTACAACCTTTCCAATGGATTGTCCAAGTCTGTCTAGGTTGTGAACTATTTATATATTCCATATGGAACTGATAATATGATCTTCTGTGTGTCACCTCACACCATATTATCAACCTTATAGAATATCAGACACTTGCATTAATATTATAATAAACACAATATGCAAACATATGCCCATATGATTCACATTCAAAAAAAATAAGAAAATAAAGTTAATACAAAAGTGATGCTTTCAGTATATAACCCTAACATCCAAGTCGTGATCAAACACGACAGGCAGCTCTTCCGACTAAGCCCATCGGCCACTACATTCGCCTTGTCCAGATGATACTTGATCTCAGGATGAATGTCTTCCAACACCTCCAACCACCTTCTCTGCCGAAGATTCAGATCCTTCTGCTGATATAACTATACTTCAAGCTTTTGTGATCAGTATACATATTGACATTTTCTCTATATACATAATGTCTCCACTATTTCAAGCCAAAAATGATAGCTGCAAGCTCCAAATCGTGCGTCGGATAGTTCTTCTCTTGAGGACACAACTGCCTCGAAACATAAGCAATAACCTTCCCCTCTTGCATCAAGACGCAACCCAAACCTCTGAGCGACACATCACTGTAGACCTCATACTCCTTCCCAGCTTGACGCAAAGCTAGAATAGGTATTGTTGCCAACTTCTCCTTCAATTCCAGAAAACTCGCCTCACGATTATCAGTCCAAGTGAAGTTCACATCCTTCCAAGTCAAACCTGTTAACAGAACTGCAATCTGTGCATTGCCCTGAATGAATCGCATGTAGTACCCAGCCAAACCCAAGAAACTCCTAACCTCTTTCACAGTTGTCGGTCTAGGCAAACTCTTCACTGCTTCAACCTTCTGCGGATTTGTGGCCAGTCCCTCATTCGAAAGGATATGACCAAGGAAAGCTACCTCTGACTTCCAAAATTCACACTTAGATAGCTTGGCATACAAGTCATGGTCTTGCAACTTCTTCAACACCTCTGTTAAGTGCTCAGCAAGCTCATCCTCTGACTTCGAATAAACCAATATATCATTAATGAATACCACTACGAAGGAATCAATGAACATCTGCAAAATCCAATTTATCATATCCATAAATACTGCTGGCACATTCGTGACCCCAAATGGCATCACCAAAAACTCATAAAGCCCATGTCGAGTTCTGAAAGTTGTTTTACTTACATCTTCCTCCTTAACTCATACCTGATGATATCCTGACTACAGATCAATCTTCGAAAATACTACTGCTCCCTGAAGCCTATCAAACAACTTGTTCAATTCCTGGCATATCCTCATTGACCCATCGTTCTTCTTTACTAGCAAAACTGGCACACCCCATGGTGAATCACTAGACCTTATGAACCCCTTACTCAACAATTCTTCAACTTGCTTCTTAACCTCATCCTGCTCTATAGGTGTTATCCTGTACAGAGCCTTAGATATTGGAGCACTTTCTGGCTGAACATTGATGCGGAACTCAACATCTCGCTGCAGCGGTAAGTCCAGTAGATCTTCCAAGAACACAGTAGGAAAATCTCTGACAACTGGTAACTCCTTGACCCCTTCTGGAATCATCAACTTCGATATAGCTGCAACCATCTTCAAGTTCCCTTGGATAGTTACTGTGGATCGTCCCGGTGCCTTCACTATGACTTCTTTATTCTTGCATTCAATTTTAGCGTCATAAATTGCCATCCAATCAATGCTCACGATCACATCTACCCCTAAAACTTGTAGTTCGATGAGATCGATTCCAAAAAGCCTTCCACCAATCTCGATATCACAACTCTCGTAATATCGATCACCAATCAATTCCTCTCCTGATGGTGTTGCCATTGACAAGACTCTGCCCGGAAAAACCTTAGGTTCCGCACCTAAAACTTTAGCAAAATTGGGCGAAAAAAAATGTATGCGAAGATCCAGTATCAAATAAAACATTTGCTTTTATTCCATTAATCAAAACATATCCTGTTACATGAAGAATGATACTCAAAACTCCATTTTATTCTTAAACAAAGTCTTATTTAATACATTCAATAATAGAATTAAAAATTCTTACATACCCTGGATCATATCTTCTGAGTTACCCGCATCCTCCTATCAATGCGAACACTTGTCTTTGCCTCTGAAATTTGCCCCCATTCGCACCACCCTTCTTAAGATGCAGACAAAAAGGCTTGGTATGACCCTCTCGCCCACACAGGAAACAAGTTGGACTCCTTGCTGGCTTTGTACAATCTGCCCTATAGTGACCTGCCTCTCCACAGTTATAGCAAGTCACTCCTTTAATTGCGATTGCCTTCTGCTCGGGTCTACCAAATCTACCTTCTTCTCCGGAAACCTCTTCACACTCTGGTTTTCTACTGCTGGCCTTTTGTTCTTGTTCCAGGTTTGCTGCTTCTTCTGGAACTGATCCATGTCCTCTTCGGTCATGGCTGCCCTCCTGACAAGTTTATCGAACCTTCTGATCCCCTACGGTATCATTCGGGACCTTAGATTCGGCCTCAAGCCTTGCTCAAATTTTCTGGCCTTCTTCACTTCATCAACAACCAGCTCCACTGCATACCTCGATAGCTGCGTGAACATAGTCTCATACTCACGCACAGTTATATTGCCCTGTTGCAGGTTCAGAAATTCTATTACTTTCTTCTCCTAAATGTCCAAGGGGAAATAGTGATCCCTGAACTCTCCAAGAAAAACTTCCTAAGTCACCTGCTCATCCCCAAAAGTTCTCTTCACTGACTGCCACCAAACACTGGCGTCCTTTTCCAACTGCATCATCGCCAATTTCACCTTGCTGGCCTCGGGGTTTCCAAGACCTTAAAAACCATCTCCATCTGCCTGTTCCAGTCATCAGCTTCATTTGGGATTTTCTTGCCCTTCAATGACTGGTGGCTTCATCCGCTTGAAAGACTCCACTTGCTTGATCGGGTCTGCATTAATAGGTACAGGCCTTGCCCCCTGATTTCGAGTCGCACTTGCATAAATAAATGCATTCAGAGTCCGATACACCCTGGTAATCTTCGTCTTCAAATCATGTCTGGCCCCTTGGGAACCTTCAGCCCCATCATCATTCCCACCATTCCTGCTCCTGGGTCCTGCCATTTGACTGAATACTGCAAAACACGTGAAAATGTTAGAGCACCAAAACATAAATCTTATTCATACCAACTGCCTACTGCATAAGTCTATTCATTCCCCAAACCATTTCTTTTGTTTTTGTTTCATGTTGTAATACTCACACTCTAATGTCTATACCTAGGTACTCACGCTCTAGTGTCCACACATAGGTTCATTCCATCTACCTTGTTTAACATTACAATTGAAGCTTTCTCTGATACCAACTCTATGGTGCCCCGAATTTCCAATAAATAAAATTAGAAATAAGTGACACAATTCCCAGCATCAACTTCAATTGCAATTATAAACATAGTACAAAACATGTGGAAAATTAAAACTTTTTATTACATCAACTCTTTACAACACAACAGAATTCAAACACTTTAGATTACAATTCTTTATAACATGATGAATTACAATTTTCAGTTAACTCCAAGCTTTTTCTTAATTACAACATGATGAATCACAATTCTAATCGAAATCTCATCAAATTCATAAAACATCAAATTTTCATCAAACTTCCTTCAAAACAAAGGACTATGTGTATGTCTGTATATGTGGGTATGTAAATCAGTAAAAGCTTCAAAAAATCACTGTGTGTAAGGAATATATTGATCAGTTCAAACTCAGCATCAGTACAAATCAAGATCCAATCGAAAACATCACAAAAACCCAAATTTCAATTTCGGTTGTGTACTTCCATACCCGAAAAATCAAACCTGTTCAACCTTCAAAACTTGATCTTTTGATTCGTAAAAACCTCTTGGTAACTTGTTATACACATATACAACTAATTAGATTAGTTTACCCCTTGATTACTAGCATCTACAACCCATTTTCATCGAGTTATTCCTTATCCAAACATCAAACAGTATATACATGTATAATCAACAGTAAAGTATTCATCATTATTCAAATTTGTGCATCTCCATCATATAATATCGATGTATATACAGTCAAACAACAAGAATAATAAAGAAACAACATACACAATATAGGTTATTTAACATTCTAAATCATCTATATAGGGATTCTATTCATAACATTCATAAAAAGTCTACTTTTAATCATCCATCCATCCATCAATATATTCATTATATCATCATAAAATCATCTAATATGCATTTTACTAGACAAATCATCACATACAACATGCATAGAACAATAAGAAAACAAACATATGTTACTCACTTCAATGAAGAATCAACTGAAATAATAAAGAATAAGAAAAAGCCCCTCCTTTCGCAAAAATCTAAGATCTTCGCTTCGAAACTCCAAGAAAACCAATAATAAAAATAGTCTTTTGTTTTGCAGAGAGGGGGGACGGCTGTAGCAGCCCTAATATAAGCCGAAATCTAGTTTCTAGGGTTTTGAGAAAATTTTGCAAATTATCTCTGTAGAGTATATTTTTACATATATAAATCTTTATACTAGGAAATTAGATTAAACCATTCAATTGAGATTTAAAATCAAAGATAACCACCCAGATTTGGCCGGCACTAGTTTCAAACCCATAAAAACAAATTTTGTAATTTTGGCGTCCAAGTGGCAATTTTGAAAAAAAAAAAAACCCTTCTTTAACAATTTTGCAATATAAACCAAATCTATTGGAATAAAAATTGAAATATTTACCTCTAAGTTGTCTAGACATCATGCTCAACTCATAAAACCGAAATTTTAGAGTTTTTACTCCGAGTGGTAATTTTGCACAAAAGCCCTCTTTTTGTAATATTTGCAAATATGGCAAATAACTATCAGGAAAAATCAAGAAAATTCATAAATAGTACCAACTAATAAATATTAGGTTTCTCCAAATTATTTTCGGACTATAAACTTCCCAAGAAAATATTTGCACGTGTTTTGCACGTGCAAAAAGATAAATTTCATAAAAATATTTATTAAATCACCAAAAACCACTTTAATTCATTTATTAATCTCAAAAATTTATTAAAAATATAGGGTGTTACAGCCTCGACCCCTGGTAATCCCAAAGATTCATTCCACACCGTCCGTGATCACACCCAGGAAATTCCTGAGACTATCTTCCACCGTTCGGTCAGCACATGTTTGCTCTTATTTCATTACAACTCCAACTAGTGTCTATCCTTAGGTTTAATATTATTAGTTAAGTCACGATTCCATCTAGAGTTAGTGTACCCTGCCGGACTTAACTCAACTAAATTAAAAATGAGGCCCCACTGGCCAAAATATCCACAAAGTCTCAACCGCCGGCATGTTAGGGTCCTGCTCAACCTCAAGAGTCTCAAAACTCAAAAACATCATCTTAACATTTGGTATCTCATAAATCCAAATAAGTCAACTCACAGCGAGGTTTTCCTCAAATCCAATAGTCAATAAAATCAAATACTTCGAAAGTGCAACTGTATAATTTGTCAAAACTGAAACAAAGTGCGAACAAAACTGAGTTCTTATACTCTCAAAACAGCGTAGAATAAATCCAATATAATACCTTTGGAAATCAAGAAATTTTCACTTTCTAAACCCACAAAAAATAGAACTTAAACTCCATCAAAACTTAAGAAATCACACTCTCTGAAAATGGTGTAATCTGAACTAAATCACTTTGAAAAACAGAGAAGTTATCATTGCAAATTCGAAGAAACAATCGTTCAAGATATAGAAAGATTCACAGCAATTAGGGCTCGATGGTCGACTGACAACTACAGTTGTAAAAGTTGAAGTCGACCGACAGCACTCATTTAAAATCCACAATTTTAAACCCTAGCAGTCGACTGACAGTTACAGTAGAAAATACTGCAGTCGACTGCTAGCACAAAAAGATGGCGACAGCCTAGCATGACAGTCGACTGCACCAGCGCATTCAAATGAACTAGGTTGACCGTCAGACGCACTGCGGTCGGCCGCGCTGTCTGTGACAACCATGAACATTGCAGTTTCTCTCAAAAACTGATACATATTTAAAAACTTTGAATACATAACTCCAAACAATGAAACTTGTGATAAAGCAAGTGCATCTTTGGCAAAAACAACTCAACTTACGCATCAAATCAAATCCTCACAAATTTCACAAAAATCTAATTTTTGATGTTATAACAAGAACAAGAAGGTTTTAAAGAAACTTCTCACATAAATACTTCAAAACCACAAAATGCAGTCAAGATTTCTTCTCATACAGAATATAAAACTTAAACATCTTTAAAACTGAGATTTTATCTTGAAATACACCTTTGTTGGTCAAAATATCTCAATCCACCCTACTCAACATCAAGCTCTATTATTTCTCACCTAATTCAAATCCAAAACAATATTAAACCCCTCATCTTCAACCCCAAAACAATGAATACATAGGGGGAAAACAACAACTAATGGTTCTTTGTTCAATCATGTGCATGTATGAAATCACAATTCAATTTGCATCTTATATATATACATGATATGAATCCACAAATCAAATAATTCACACACAAGTAATGTTTAGATTTATACTAATTAGATGATAACACGTACAAGTCTTATACACATTTAATATTAATTTAGACACGATTATTCAAGCATGGCATAAGAAAGTGAATATCTTTGTGTATCTTATACATCAACTATTTAAGCATGGAAAATTACTCATAACTTCATATTTCTTCATGAAAGATGTTGATTAGTTATTCATTCATTAAAATCTATATTCTTACATCATATTTTATAATCAAGCAACTTCTAATCATGCATTATGCTTGAACAAATTTATAATCATATAGCAAACAAGAGGTAAGAAAGCATTATCCACCTCAAAGAAGACTAAATTGAAGAACAATAGTAGTAGGAAAGAAAAGCCCCTTCCTTCTCATTGCAAAAGTTCAAGATCCAAGCTTTAATTCCAGAAAAAATAAATTTTTTGTTTCCCAACAGTGAATAGTGGTTGTTGCCCCTAATATTGGCTAGGATTTAGTCCTCTGTGGTTTCACAATGTTTTCAAAATACTCCTCAAGAAAATTATTTATTTACATATATGGATTCTTCCAATTATTAGTTAAAAAAATCAATTTAAAATAAAATTAAAATAAAACCCCTTACTCTCCTAGTATTTTCGACCAATATACACAGCCCAGAAAATTGAAATATGGAGTTTTTATTCAAAGTGGAAATTTTGCATAAAAGTCCTTGATTTTTTAGTATTTGCAAATAAGTCATAAATTATTTATAAAAATCCAGAAAATTTATAATTAATACCCACTAATAAATACTAGATTTTCCAAATAGATTTTTTGACTTTGTGTTTCCCAAGAAAAATATTTGTGCTTATTTTGCATGTGCAAAAAAATAAATTCCAGAAAAATGTTTATTAAATCACGAAAATTCATTTTAAATCCTTTATTAAATTGAAAATATTATTTAAAATTCTAGGGTGTTACAGGTTTTGATTTCATGTTAAATCATGTTAGAAAAAGCCTAGTAACATAATTTAAAAGGCTGTATGAAATTGTAGGTTGATCTGGAAATTATAACTTGAACAATATTAGAAGTTTCTTGATCTAGAAATGATAACTTGAACAATATTAGAAGTTTCGGGCTGAATTTTTTATGGTAGTAACATATGTGTATTAGGCATATTTCCACAAAATTTCAATTTTTTATGATTTAAATATATTTTTTAATTAAGTACAAACTTGATTGATGGCTAAAAGAGAAACTATAATTGATGTATATTCTGTTTTGGTTTTCTTGAGCTTATATCTCACTGTTCACATGGATTAATTAACTAAAATTTATTTATGTGATTCTACTATGTGTGCAAAGCTTTCATGTTAAATGTCATGATTTTTGGACAATAATAGATATGGTAAAAAGATAGTAATCATAGATTGATTTTGTAGTAAAACATAGTTGGCTGAAAATCTGTCTTGTTTACGGACCCACTTCTAGTAACCATAACATTGTGAATAAGAGATAGAATGATCTGAAATTTAGGCTTGTACTATTTTTTATGTGTGTGAAGTTCTTATGTTCCAAATTTTGTGGAATTTAGATATCATTTGACCTTTTAAAATGATTTTTATCTCAACATTGGTTGATAGTAGTTCTATTGAGAAGGTTTTTGCATGCATGTTAAACAAAGATTCTTTCGATCACTTAAATAATATAATTTGAAGGATGCTTCCACTAAGGCATTGTAGATGACACTTAGACCTTTCTGGAATGACTAAAATCTTAATATTCTAAGTAGCATGCAATTTATTATGATTTTTACAGTAAATAGTACTTTGTATTGAATTTCCAAAGTTATTGTTTTTGCTGATATGCATGCTAATATGAAATAGAACTTGCGAACAGAAATTAAACTTGCTATTTAATAGCTTCGGAACTTATTATCATTGTGTGGATTGAGTTGTGCTACTTGTATTCTCATTTTAAGTTGTAGAGTAGCTATTTTTGTGACTCACAGTAGCAATTGAGAGTTGCTCACTATTTTAGGGTATAACTAGATATGCAAATTATATGTATAATGTTGGTTGTTGGGGTTAGTTTTATGCCCAACAAGTGTTGTTATTTTTCTATCTACATTATGTAGAAGCTTGGGGTTCACTCGGTATGATCTCCATGTAAATGAGATCGGGAAGAACCCTATATTGACATTTTTGCCTTGACTATGCTTTTTGTTTGAAATTTGTATTAGTGTTAGTACCCTTGGACATGATAGTGTCCTAGAGTTAAATCGAGAGTCATTGGATGTATGCTGGAGGGTACTCCACTCTACATTGGAAGTACACTGGAGGGTATCAGGGTACTTCACTCCCCATTGGATGTACGCCGGAGGGTATCAGGGTACTCCACTCCGCATTGGGAATATGCTGGAGGGTATCAAGGTACTTCACTCCCCATTGGAAGTACGTCGAAGGGTATCAGGGTACTTCACTCCGCATTGAAAGTACGTCAGAGGGTATCAGGGTACTTTACTCTCCATTGGATGTATGCCGGAGGGTATCAGGGTACTCCATTCTGCATTAGAAGTACACAAGAGGGTATCAAGGTACTCCACTCCCCATTGGATGTAGGCCAAAGGGTATCAGAGTAATCCACTCCACATTGAAAGTATGCCGAAGGGTACCAGGGTACTCCACGCCCCCATTGGATGTATGTCGGAGGGTATCAGGGTACTCCACTGGGAGTTCCGTAGGAACACGTTCATATTCGTAACAACATTGACTAACTATAGAGGCGAAGTTAGACCGAACATCTGTAGACTCTGCCAGTCACTAGATAAATGTCAGAAGCAGACACAAGTACAAGAGTAGGCTGCATGGCGCATAATCGAATCCTATCATCTGAAGATCATGAACTCAATTTGGGGAGTATGTAGTATGGGATGCATACGTTTCCAAATCAAGTGTACATTAGAGTAGGAGCATCATATGCATTTGTGTTTGTACATTAGACTCTAGGTCATAGCATACATCGACACTTGGTTTGATTCACATTTTTTCTTTGCATCAATATTTGGTTGTTGAGGTTTTAAGGTCACTAGCTTCATCAGTATTGCGTTAGTTGCATTCAACTGACGTGCCCATAGATTTTCAGTTGCAGGATTACCAGATCAGCGGAGCATCACGTGGTGCATCCTAGTGAAGTATTATTCTGTGGAGCTTTCAGTAGAGATTCCTGATTATTGTACAGTGTGAACTATCGATGTGAATTTATGACGAAATTCTTATGTTGAACAATTTCGTGCAATTTGATAACATCTGTGGCAATAAATTTTTTTCATTTTCTGTGATTTTGAGTGTGCATTTGAAGTAAAGATCCTGCAATGTGTCACGAGCTCCAGCATATGGAATTCGGGGCGCTACACTATTTCAATCGAGCCATGTCCTTCGGGTGAACAATGCTTGGGCTACTTACCTGTGCCGAGTGAACAAAGTCTTTAAGGGACAAATCGTGCATAACATGAAGGTCTACGTAGACGATATACTTGTGAAGAGCCTTGATGTGGTCAATTTATACAAGATTTTTATTACTCTTTTATGTATTTAAATTGCAAGTTCTCGTTTATTTCTTTAATATCTATCTTCTTTCAACTTATTTTTATTTATTTGATTGATTTTGAAGGAATGAGATGGATAAGTGCAAAAGTTTGGCATTTTGGCAAAATTAAAGAAGAAAACATGGATAAAGATTTTAGAATTCAAGTTGATTTTATGTGAATATTTCTGGAGAATTCAAGCTCAAATGCACGTTTTTACAAACTGGCTATTTGAAGAACAAATAAAAAATATTATGGTCAATTGGAGGTGGATTGAAATTTTGTAATTTAAAGAAATAAAAAAAAAAGAATAAAGCAAGTTCGGATTGGTTTGAAGTGGATTTGATAAGGGTTAGTTGGTTGATTAATTTAAAATCAAAAAATTAATCTTAATCTTGGTATTTTAATTAATTAATTAATTAATTAATCTATCCTAATTCTATTTAACTAATGATATTTTAAAGCCTACTTTTCTCTATATATAAATGTAACAACCTGGATTTGCATATGAATATATGTATGATTTGTTAAGCACTAAAATGCCATTTTATTTTTATTTTATTTTTTCATTTTTGAAGCTATTAGTATGGAATTAACTCATAAGCTTCAACTAGACCCGATTAAATCCGAGTTGACCTTAGTTTAACTGCACACTTGTAGGTTACCATGGCATATAACAAAAAAAAAAAAAGTTGTGCACATGGACAAGGGCATGGCCGGCCAAGTTCGAGGGAAAAGGAGGGAAAGAGAATTAGGCCATTCCCCAAATTCCACTCTCACCAATCCAAGAGAGATGCTCCCTCTTTCCCATGCCCCAAATCCGGCCACACTCCCCCCCCCCCATGCTCTCTTTTGTCTTTTGAAATCTCTCCCACTTCTACTTCTCATTTTCCATCTTCTACAACCTCCACAGTTAAGAGAAAGAGAAAAAGAAAGAGACAAAGAGAGACTTGCTACTGATTTGGAAGGAGAGAAGCCAAGGAGAAGAAGAGAAGCCAAGGAGGAGGAACCAAGGAGCAAGAAGGCTAATCAAGGAGGTAGGAGCTTGTAGGATCTCTTTTTCCATCAAACTCATCAAGGTGGGTGATTCTAATCTCTTTGTTTGTTTTTATTGTTAAATGGTGGTTGTAGTGACTGAAAATGACATGCATGCTCTTTAATGAACTTAAATAACTCGTTTTGTGCTAAGAAACCCAAAATAGAAAACTTGTTAAAAAGCTGAATTTTTACTGTCAGTCCGTAGCTCATAACATGAAAACTGCTGGTTGGATTAACTTTAAATTTTTATGTGTTGTTCACTCATGTGTCGTGCACCTTCAGTAAAGTTTCCAAATTTTTATGATTTTTTCTGCTATTAAAATAAAATACAAACTTGCATGCTGGTCAGAATAAAAAGAAACAGTTTTTTGTTGTTACTGTTGTGAGAAGAATGACATGTATCTTACCGCATGCTTGTGGGGATGATCTCAAATTTTATTATCTCATTTTTAACTGTATCTAAGACCTATGTGTCAAATTTCATGAGATTTGGACCACTATAGCTATGTTAATAAAATCATGCAAACTCAGCTAGTTACTTTAGTAAATAGAACTGCTGCTGTTATTGCTCTGTTTTTGGTGTTATTAAAAGAGACATAATTAAAAACCTACTTGGTAGAATCACTTGACTTTTGGAAGTGTTGTCACGTCATGTGTCAGGAGCTAGAATCTAAAATTTAATAATGTTCTGACACTGTTTACTATTTTAATCTGATTTTACCCCATGACTATGTTATTATGATGTGCTGTTCTGAGAATCTGTACACTTGTTAAAGATGGGACCATAAGAGCTTGTAAACAACCTTATATGAAGAAACTTGAAACTAGGAAGTTATAGTAGACACATATACCTTTCTGGAATGACTGAGAAATCATGATTTGGATAAGCGTGCGATTTTATATGATTTATTCAAGTGGCGATAGAAACAGAGTGAATCTTAGAGCTTACTGTTTTGCACCATGTTCATTGAAATGAGTTTGAACTTGTATCTTGTTGGCTAAGAGCTGTTGTTTGAGGTCAAGACTCATGTTATAGATGTTTACTTGGGTTAGGACTTAAATTATATAAAGTTCCTTGCTAAGGGTAGCTTATAGTTGCTTGTAGAGCCAAATATAGACAACGTTATTCATTGTTTTGAAGTAGAGATTGTATTGGATATTGGGGTAGTGTGGTTGACCATTTTGGTATGAAATCCATTCCCAAAGTGTGCTTCTGTCTACCTTTAGTAAAAGCATGAGAGCGCCCGATCGCGATTTTTAAAAGAATCGGGACCGGGAGCTACCCCGTTTTGGCATAAATGCCAAATGTGCGCTTGCTATTTGGAAATGTAAATTGTCAATTTTAGGGCTCTTAAAACTCCTATTTGGGTATTCATAGGTTAGGACTTACTCCTAGTGTGTTGTACCATGTTGGGGTACGTTGGATTGAGTATTGAGACTCTAGGACTAAGTCTTGTTGACAAACCTAGACGGGTAGAATAAGACCCGTGTCGCATTGAACGTGTTGGAGGAGATGACTCGTGCGCTGATGCACTCGCCGTGCATGGATGGAGCTACAACTTGTTGAGGACCATGGAGCGTGAAGGTTAGCGGGAACGATGTGTTGGTCGGACCGAGGTTGCAATCGATCTCCAAGCGTAGATGACGGTTGCGGCAATCGACGAGTCCTAGTGTGGGATCGGTTAAGATCCATTAATGATAAAAGGGTAACTAATTAGAAAGAATCTACAAGTAGAACTTAACAAGTTGTTCATAGCAAGCCAAGTTGATTACCAAGTTAGGGATTAGATATGGTAGATAGATCGCCTAACGAAGGGAATGGTAATATGAGATAGCTCGCCTAGAGGTCCATACTTCTAATAAGAAAATGAAAGAGAATTAGAGTTTGGCTAGAGTGATGGATTCAAATAATCAGTTGATAAAAGAGATACTAGTAATCGTGTAATTAGCCTTACCTTTTGTCTTGGAGTGGGGTAGCATGGATACTTTGGTAGGACTAGATCGAGTCTTAGAATGTAAGGACAGGCACTAGTGAGGGTGTTCGCCTGTCACGGGGACGCATGGCGCCATCACGCCTGGCCAAATCCTAGGTTCGTTTAATGCAGACTGCCCTGTAACGGAGTCGGGGAGACTCTGTTGGGGCTCCGCTATTTTGGCAGGAATGCCTTTATGTCCGTAACAACCTTTGAGGAGGTTTGGAGTTTGACGTGGTCTCGACTGCAAGTTCTGCTCTAGTGTAAGGACGAGTGTAGCGGAGTTGGGAAAACCTTATATCCGTCAGGTCTTTTGTTGATCAATGCGGGCAGGAGGTTTAGGAAAGGACCCTACAGAGCGAGACTCTACGGAAAAGGCTCTAAGTCTTCTAGCGGGGAGCCCTGGTGCCCGTATATCAGGTTTTGGTGAGTTCCGGAGAGATGTAGATACAACAACATACCATGGTTACAGTCGTGAAGGAGTAAGCCTGCGACTAGGATCCCGAGCATAGTGGATAAAACACGAGGATTAGACACCTCTAATGACAGCAATGACGGAGTAAGCCCGATGACAGTAGCCTCACCATCACTAGAATCAGAAACACGAGAGAACACAATAGTAGGATGCATAGCAGGGGATTGAGCCTCATCATACTGAAGAACGTCGTTTGGTTGGGGGATGTGTAGTATGGGATGCATATCTTTCAACCAAGCGTGCATTATCTTTAGAAGAATGTGTGCATAATGTGCATTAGATTAGGTCATGGCATACACCGACACTTGTTTGACATCACAATTTTCTTCGCATCAAATATTATTTGTGGTTGTTGAGCTTGGAATCGTTATATTATACCGTAGAGAGGATAACCGAATATAGCATTTTTGTCAGTTGTATTCAACTGACGTGCCTACAGTTATCAGTGCAAGATTGCCGACTTGGGATCGTAGAAAAGCTCTAACAGGGAAAAGCATCCAAGTGAAAGTTACTGTTCAAATTTTATTGTACACTCTTGTTGTAACAATTAATTGTAATTGTTGAAATCATTGGAAATTGTAATAACAATTTGATGTAATAAAAGCTTTCAATTTCCTGTGATTTTTGTTATGTTGTGACTCATTTGAAGAAACAACCTGGAGTGTGTCACGAGTTCCTATGTTAGGAATTCGGGTCGCTACAATAAATAATCTCAGATCCATGAGAAGGGGCATGCTGAGGAAGGAAAAAGCAGTAGTGCACATTTCCTGAGGAAGGAAAAAAAAGGAAAAATAGGAAGAGAAGATCCCGACACTTAATTTTCAGAGAAATCACGGATTCAATTTTGGCTTCAAACAACAACTAGTTCTTTCTTCTCTATTTTGGCTTCAAACAACAACTACTTCTTTCTTCTCTCTTCTATTTCTTATTGTTATTATGCACTCCAATAAGATATTTATTAGTTACAAAATTATCATGAACTAATTTTATTTTTTAGGGCTTTGATGTAGCCTAGTCTTGAGCACACAATTTGAATTCCATGTGATTTTATTATTCTATTTTTCCATGGTTGTGTATTTAATTTTTGTTATTAATGCGAGCAATTGTTTAGCCAACTATTGTATGATTTAATGAATCATAGGGGATGCCGAGAAACAACTTGTGATTTAGAATTATACAATTAAACATCATTGATTGAGCAAAATTAGAGATAATTTACCGCGATTAATGTGACCAAAGAAAAATCCCATTGAACTTAATTAATCTTCAAATAATTAAATTTGCATTAGTTGGGGATATGTTTAGTGTTATTCGAGAGAAAACATTGAATAATTAAGGAATTTTTGTCTACAACTTGAAAAAATAGAGTTTTTAGTTTCATGGAATTATGAATTGTGTGAGATTAACTAGGTGAAGTCAAAAGCCCTATAATTAGTTTTTCTATTCATAAACCTTAAAATTTTAGATTTTTTTTTATTAGTTTAATTTTTTTTTAGTTTAGTTTAATTTAGTTGCTATTTTTATCTATTTTTCGATTCTCCAAATAGTAGTTAATCTAGTAAATTTTGGTACTCAATATATTAATTAGTCCTTGTGAGTTCGACACTCTTTTCATTTAAATTATATTACTTGTGATTTTGTGCGCTTACAAATTATTCCATAAAGTTTTTGGCACCGCTACTGGGAACTAATTAATCTTTTACTGATATTGATAATTGCTAGATTGTTACTAATTTGGATTTTTTCTTATTATTATTCTTTTTTTATTTAGAAAGATAGGTTCGATTAGTTTTTTTTATTTAATAGATATATTTCAGGACATAGGTATCACCATAGCGAACGAGGGTAATAGAGAAGAAAATAAGGCATTTAGAGACTATGTTATACTCCCGGTAAATGGAGCAACATCAAGCATAAAGAGGCCAACTATACAAGTTAACAATTTTGAGATTAAACCGGTGATAATTAAAATGATTCAACAGATTGTTTAGTTTGGTGGACTGTCGCACGAGGATCATAATGTTCACATTGCAAACTTTCTGAAAATTTGCGACACTTTCAAGCGCAATGACATTACCACATTCACTCAATTTGATAATGAGTCTTTGTATGATGTGTGGGAGAGGTATAAAGATTTATTGAGAAAGTGTCCTCATCATGAACTTTCGAAATTGTTGCAAGTCCAAACATTCTATAATGATTTGGGAATTACAAATCGATCTATGGTAGATGCAACAGTTGGAGGAGCTCTTATGAGCAAAACTCATGAAGCGGCATATGATTTTTTAGAGGAAATGACGTCTAACAATTACCAATTGTCTTCAGAGAGAGCAATGCCTAGAAAAGCAGCATCAGTTTTTCAGCTTGATCCTATTACCACATTTGCTGCACAAATTGCTACTTTATCTAAACAACTAGGTAATATAAATGTCAATGCTATTCAAACTAATATTATTTGTGATCACTGTGCAGGAAATCACTTAAGTATTAATTGCTAAGTGGGAAACTCATTTGCTCAACCACATTCCGATCAAGCAAATTATGTGTTGAACTTCCAACATCAAAACAATCCTCATTCGAACAAGTATAATATAGGATGGAGAAACCAACCTATTTTTTCTTGGAACAACAATCAATGAGCAATTAGACCACCACAAAGTTTTCCACAACAAGAAAAGAAGCCAACACTTGAGGATATGTTCATGCAATACATGCACAAGACAGATATGGCAATACATAATATTACAGCTTCAATTCACAACCATGAGGCTCAGATTGATCAGCTTGCAAATATTCTTACAAACTAAACATCAGGAACAATACCCAGTAACACAGTGACCAACGCCAATGAGCATGTCAAAGCAATAACACTGAGAAGTGAGAGAACAATTGAACAGCCACAAGCACAAACTACCGAACAAAAATGTGGTTGAAAAGCAAGATGAGTTTGAGCAAATTTAGGAGGAACAAAAGCAGCTGCTGGCCAACAACCATCTTGAGAAATTTAAGAAGATTAAAATAGATACAAACCCCGCAGATTCCAGGAATTTTAATTTTGAAACTTACTGTAATTCACCTTATGATCCACATATTCCATTTCCGCAAATACTTAAAAAGAATATGCTTGATAATCAATTCTCTATATTTTTTATTTTTTTTAATAAATTGCATATTAATATTTCTCTTACTGATGCTTTGAAACATATGCCTAATTATGCTAAAATTTTAAGGATATTTTATCAAACATGCGGAAGTTAGAGGAGCAAGAGATAGTGATGTTAACTGAAGACAGTAGTGCAGTTTTACAAAAAATGTTGTCTCCTAAACTGAAAGATCTAGGGAGTTTTATAATTCCTTGAACTGTTGAAAATTCTTATTTTGATAAAGCTTTATGTGATTTATGGGCAAATATTAATCTCATGCCTTTAACGGTTTTCATGAAACTTGGTCCTGGAGAAACAAAATGCACTACAATTTCTTTGCAATTAGCAGACATATCTAAGTACCCAAGAGGAACAATTGAAGATATTTTAGTAAAGGTAGACAAGTTTATTTTTCCAGCTGATTTCATAGTGCTTGACATGGAGGAAGATGAACAAATTATGTTGATTTGGGGGCGACCTTTCAAGCTATGGGGAGAGATTTGATTGATGTCCAACAAGGAAAACTAATATTGGAGGTTGAGGAAACACAAGTAACGTTTGAAGTCATTAAATCCATGGACTTTCCTGCCAAAGATCATTCGTGTTTTCAAGTTAATGAAACTGATTTTGATTGTAGGCAAGACTTTAGCGCCCCGAATTCCTAATACTAGAACTTGGAACAAAATCCATAATCTTACTTCAAATGAATCCAAACATAGAAAAATCGTAGGAAATTAAAATTTTTATTACATCAAAATGTTATTACTATGTCTAGGATTACAAAATTTATAATAATTTATTACATCATGAGTGTACAATAAAATTGGATAGAAAACTTCCACTTGGATGCTTCCCGACTTGAGTTTTCCCCGTGCTCCCTAGGATCAAGTAGTCCTGCAAACTCACCAACTATATGCACATCAGTTGAATGCAACTGACGCAATGTTGATAAAACCAGCGAATCCAAAACTTGAACAACCAAGATATTGATGCAAGGAAAAATGTGATGTCAAGGCATGTGTTTGTTTACACCATGGCCTAATCTAATGCAAACTGAAATGCACACGATGCTCTTACTCTAATGCATGCCGTATTGGGAAGATATGCATCCCATACTACACATTCCCCTACCAACTGATGTTATTCAGATGATAGGGTTCGGTCCCCCTCCATGCATCGTACTCTTTTGCTCTCTCCTATCTCTGAAACTCTAATGATGATGTGGTTGTAGTTGTACGGTTCACTCCATCTTGGCAGTCAGTAGTGGTGTCTATACCCCGTTCATTTTCCACTATGCCCGGTGTTGCAGTCAGACAGCATACTTCCACCACTACAGTCAAACAATGATGTTGTAGTAATTTCGCCTTCCCAGACCTCATCAAAAGCTGTTGTACGGACATAAAAGGCACTCTACGGTAGCCCCGTTCACCGAAGACATTAGAGTTTACTCATCAAGTCTTCTCTAAGTCCCCTGCTTGCATTGAGCAACACAGAACATGGTGGAATCTTGGGGTTTCTCCTAATCCCCACTTTACTCGTCCTTACACTAGATCAGAACTTGCAGTTGAGATGACACCACCACTCCGATCCTTATCAAAAGTTGTTACAGACATAAAGGCACTCCACGGTACCTCCGTTCACCGAAGATACTAGAGTTTTACTCACCGAGTCTTCTCTAAGACTCCTGCCCGCATTAAACAAATTTAGGACTTGGGTCGGCGTGACGATGCCTTGTGTCCCTCTGACAGGTGAGCACACAAACAATTACTCGATCTAGTCCTAAGTACTACCATGCACAGACCAATAGTCAAATTAAACCTAAGGCAATAGCTAACGACTACGGTTAGATCATGTACTTACTAGATCAATGTTAATATCTGGTTTACCCAATTCTAATGACTCCAGTTAAGGTCCACAATTTTCACATTAATTTATCAATGAATTACTAGTACATCTTTAGGTGATCTAGGTCTACTTGATTAATCAACTAGTTAGGTGATCTATCTATTAGTTTCATAACCTAACTTATTAGACACAAAATTGATTTATCAAGAACAACTAGCTAAGTTCTATTTTCAATAGGAGGACTTTCATCAGTAGCAGCAGGCGTGTTAGGTTCCTTTTTATTTAACCTAATTTATCCTTTTAAAACTTATCCCAATTCCACAATAAGGCTCATCTTGGCCCTCAAATCCAGCCCCAGAGTTTGCCCGCCTCGGCCCACACTTGGTCCAACCATACAACGAACCGACGCCAACAATTTCCGCCACCGCCATCTACGCTTGGAGATCAATTGCAACCTTGGCCTGACCAAACACGTTGCTCCCGCTAACCTTCACGCTCCACTGTCATCAACAAGTGGTAGCACCAAACAAAACTATGGAATCCTTCCATGGACGGCGAGCACGTCGGCGCATGAGTCATCTCCTCCAACACGTTCTATGTGACTCGGGTTCTTAATATAATTGTCTACTTATACCATCAAGACTTAATCCTAGAGTCTCAAAAACTCAACCAAAGTGACCCAACAAGAGTACATTACTCTAGGATAAACTCTACAACATGAAAACCCAAAAGAGTGCTAAAAAGCTCTAAAAATAGAAAAATTCATTTCCAAACAGCAAGCATACAATTGGCAATTATACCAAAATAGGGTCTTGCCCGGTCCCGTTTCATAAAAAAATGATATCGAGCATACCCTAAGCTTCTAGTCAAGGTAGATAGCAAGTCCACACAATTTGGGGATGAATCTCATTCCCAAAAATGTTACGCATCATACATAATCCCTTATCACAACCTCTACTTCATAACATTGTACAAGTATGCCTATTTTGTAGTTCTACAAGCATATATGAGCTACTTATAATATGAAACTTAGATAATGTAAGTATTAACTCATTCCCACATCTATAACATGCTTTATTAGCCACAAAATAGCAATTCTAAGCTCAATATATGAGTTCTAATCAAGTTCATGAACATGGCATCAAAACAGTAAACTTACAGGATCTACATGCATCTATTGCATATTGTGAAAACCTTCATAAATCATCTTTAACTGAGAATCTTAAGTTCTTAGACATTCCATAAATCTCCACATGTCTACTACAACTTTCTGGTTACAAGTTTTCTTCATATTATGTTTTTTAAGTGGTCAAAAGAGTCATTGTTTATCATGCATGCGGAAATTTCCAGAACAGAGCAACAACTATGCAGTGCTGACATAAAAATACTTTTAAAATATTAAATGATATTTTCATGAAATTTGGAACTTAAGCTCTTTATAAATGATAATAACACATATCTAAATTTCAAGTGAATCTTTGATATGACTCTTTATCAAGATATGACTTTGAAAAGTAACTAAAAACAGAACAATTTACATTCAACACTGTCTTTCTTTTCAGAACAGTTAGTTGTTTTGGATTTTATTTACGTAGAAAATGTGGTCCAAAAATTATGAAATTTAACATGCATGGTCTAAACACAGACTAGTAGAACATACTAAAATTTAAGAAACATATCTTAAGTAGTTAAAGAGTTATAAGATTTTGAACAATTGTTAAATCTAATTTCTACACAGGCAGTCGCCAAGTTCGTATTTAATTAAAATAGCAAATAAATTCCAAAAAATATTAAAATTGGTGGAAAGATTCTTAACATGCATATCTTACTGGCATAAAATTTTGAAGTTGAAATTCCTAGTATTGTTCAAGTTATGGTATCCATACTAGCATGCATTCACAGGTTCAGCAATTTATAGGGTTTCACTAAATTTCTACTAATAGCATGCAACGAATTTTTATCATTAATTCACAACTCCATGACCTACTCATGCTGACAAGAGTCACGCCAAGATTTCACCACAAGAATATTAACAAATCAAAAGTTTTCGAGACACCCACCTTGTGGTTTGATGAATTTACAACTCCGAGATCCTAGCTTGCCTTTGGCCCTTCTTGCTCTTAGTTCTTCTTCTCCTTGGTCCTTCTTGGATCATCCTTGCCCTCAAAACAACAGAAAATGCCTAGAAAAAGGTTACTAGAAATGTAGGAGGAGTTTACTTGAAAGTAGGAGAATGAGAAATGGGTTTAGCTTGAAATGAGATGAGATAAATAAAGTGAGAGGGAGAGAGATGAGAGACCGGGATTCCAAATGGGATGCATCGGGGAAGAGTGGAGGTGGAGGTTTAGTTCAAGAAAGTGCGAAGAGCTTGGGAACTCATGCACACTCAAGTGCACCATGTATCTCCCCAAGAAACCCTAGATTCCCAACTCAAAATCTATTCTTTTTCCCTCCAAAAATCTGGCCAGCCAACCCACTGCATGCACATCAATTTTTATTTTATATTTTTGTTCATGTGTCGTGACACGTACAGGTGTTCACATGACACAGTAGGTCCAAATTAAGGTTTGGGTCCTTAGTGAGTTCATTTGTGGACTCAACGAACCATTAAATTGGCCCTAAGTAATTAATTAAGCACTCCATGTCCTAAAAGAATTTTATTTATGGAATCATAATGTTTTTACAAAAATCTTTGGGTTGTTACATCACTCCTTCCTTAGTATAGTTCTGTCCCCAGAACTATGCTGAATGGGGAGATAAACCAGAGTTACACCAATAACTCAGGAAATGCCTTCCGCATTCTGCTCTTCGACTCCCACGTCGCCTCCTCGACGAACTGATTTCTCCAGAGGACCTTGACCATCAGAATGATTTTGCTCCGCAATACTCTTTCCTGGCGATCTAGTATCTTCACCGACCGTTCCTTGTATGAGTGATCCAGCTGCAAGTCTTCTGGAATCTTGGGCAGTTGATGACTCGGGTCTGGCACGTATTTTCTTCGCATGGAGACGTGGAAAACATCATGCACCTGAGCTAACTCAGTGGGTAGTTCCAATCTGTATGCTGCCTTACTGATCCTTCTTAAAATTCGGTAACGTCCAATGAATCTCGGGGCCAGCATGCTGCCCCTTCCAAATCTGACTACGCCTTTGGTCGGCGAGACCTTTAAGAATACTGAGTCCTACCTCGAATTCTAGCTCTATGTGGCGGGTGTTGGCATAGCTCTTCTGTATGCTCTGCGCGATCTGTAGCCTCTTTTTGATCAATTCAGTCTTCTCTGAGGTTTGCTGCACAATTTCTGGTCCAAACATCTGCTTCTCGCCCACATCATACAAACATACGAGCATCTTACACTTCCACTCGTATAGTGCTTCGAATGGAGCCATCCTGATACTAGCCTAGTAACTATTGTTGTAAGCAAATTCCATCAGTGCTAAGTACTTCTCCCAGCTCCCTCCGAAGTCCAAGATGCATGCTCACAACATATCCTCCAAAATTCTGTTCACTCTTTCAGTTTATCCATCGGTCTGTGGGTGGAATTATAACCCCTGTGACTCATTTTTGCATTTTTATTTGTATTTAATTAAATTTCTGGTTATTTTGTTTTATTTCTGATTGTATTTCTTTTCATTCCTTTTGATTGTGTGTTGTTGTTCTTCTTGTGATTCATTTCTCTTTGATTCAACCTTTATATCCACATTCGTTTCATTTACAAATTTGTTATTGATCTTGTTTATTGCTTAAACCTATTTCATGGCCTATTTATCTATTATTGGACTCTTTTCTTCCTATTGGATATTACCGAGTTAACCAAAACCCATATTGATTCTATATAATCCCCTAATTGTACCCTAACCTAATTACCAAAACCCTAATTATTCTCTCTCTCTCTCTCCTCTAGCCGTCATCTGCCCTACCCCTACCACCGACTCCCATTCACTCTCTTCCCCTTCCTTGCTATCGTCGTCTATCCCCGACCTCGTTGACCCCCCTCACATAGACCACCCATCTACCTCACGACCTCCCGTGCTCCCTCATTGTCGTTGTCTTCCCGCTGTGTCGAGCCCCGCTCGAGGGTCGCGATCCCCTAGCCCAGCGCCGCTCCGATCCCCCGCTATCGTCATCTTCCCTGTGTTACTGTGCCGCCATCAAAGCCCAACAACCCGGCCCTTGTGTCGTCCACCCTTGCTGTTGTCGCTATTTGGTTGTGCACGTGTGAGAACATACACAAAACGTGTTTTTCGGTTGGTGTTGGATCTCGCTCCTTGTTTGTGCGTTCTCTTGTTCGTTTGTGTTCATTGTTCGAGATCCATTCCCGTTATTCTGTCGCCTTCGTCATCGTCAATTTCAGGCAAGTAGCTTGTATTTATTCTTTTTGTCATACAAGTTAAATACCGTCAGTAGTCTCGCATGAAATTGTTAACACCTCATGATGACCATATATTGTTAGTTGATCTGTTCCTTCATCTCTTGATTATGAGTAGTTCATCGTAGCTTTCACACGTTGCATGAAAACAATTTAGATTAGATGAACATCTTGATTGTATGTTGTTTGTAACATATCAAATGTTGTATTAACTGTATATGAATGCTTCAGTAGATGTAATCTCTTATCATAGATTTTTTATTCACATGTCATGCTGATTTGAGTTGTCTATATACCATGCTTTGTATGTCATCTTAGTATGGATCGTGTGCAATTAAACTATTCGATAAAATGCATAAAGAACTTTTGTTTTGCTGCTGCCCTTTTTTTGTACAGTAATTTCGACCAAGTTAACATCCGTAAAATAAATTTTTGAACATGATTTGTAGGCTTCGTTTTCTAGTTTTCAGAACATTCAACGGATTTGAATTCCGTTTTCAATGCATGAGTTATTGCTATTTTACTGCAGTCATATCGTATATTCCAAATTCTGAACTATATGTATTCTGTATGAAATATTATTTTGAAACTGATATTAAAAGTAGAATTTGAACTCTATATTTTGCTGAGTATGTTTAGACATGACTGGGAGCAATCTCTAATTTTTTTTGGAATTAATTAATGATCTTGTATCTCATTTCATACTTACAAAACCAATCAATACATTTCCAAACTACATGCTGTTAAGTAAAGAATTATGTTTTCAACCTGATTATGTTCATTTTTGATGAAAACCTTGTGAATATGAACTGTAGCCTGATTTGTCTATTTTAATACCCTTTTGACGGATCTGAATTTCGAATTGTATTTTATGAGTTGTCTCTGTTTTGGTATTACTGTCGCTGAACTTTTAGAATTGAGATGTTGGTGCATTACTCTGTTTCCCAATTTTATTGACTATACCATCTGTAATATAAATTCATGATATATTATATTTTTAGACTGGATATGTTAGAAAATCTTCCAGATTTTTATCAGATTTAATTATGACGTTTTCAAATCCTTTTCATGCTTATAAACAAGATTTTGTATTTTCTAGCTGAACATAAGTTATGTATTAAATGCTGTTTTAAGCCCTGAATCTGTGGCTGATGTGTGACTTGTTATATGCGCATGATTCGGCAGAGAGTCTAGTTTCCAGATTTTTTGACGGATCTAGATTTTCAGTTCTGTGGCAACGGGAATCTCCGATTTGGTGCAGTAGTGTCTTGCTGTCCAGAATTGAAAGTTTTGTTGTTTTGAGTGTTATAGGTTGCTTTTTTCACCCGTTTGTATTTCCTATTCAACTTAGACTTGTACTTTGTTATTTCCATGTCGTTATCCCTGTTGTGTTTGTTCACATCTGCTTAATAATAATGAAAACTAATCAAGCCGGAGTTTTAAGGGAAAGATCTGGTAGTGGATAATATAGAAATGCATAATCAGAAGGGAACTCGTTCCCCACTGTTTACTGTGGTACCCACTGTTTATCTCTGGATGCATGAGGGCATGATCCATGACACTATTTGTTATTACTGTTACTGTTACTATTTATCTGAATATACTGCCCTATAGGTTCCACTACGAAATCTTAAAACGAAACTGTTTGATGTAGCAACCATGTGGTATAATTTGGGACGCATGAAGTGCTACCTAGAAGCAATGAGAACTAGACATAAGAATAATTGTTTCACTGTCACATCCTGTTAATGTTACTGTTGATTCCACTGTTACTGTTGACTTCACTGTTACTGTTATTACTATACTCTTTGTTATTATCATTCTATATCTGTTATCCGTAGACTGTCACCTTTGTTGTTTATCTCCATGTCAGTACTTCTGTTTTATTTTACTTTTTCCTTTCCTTTCTTGCTTGTACTGCTTGCGGCCCGGAACTTGCATGTAACGGGCATTATGTTTTCCTGTCTTCCTTTTCCCTATAATTTCTATATCAGGAGGTCTGGGTGATCGCTTACCTACTGGAGTTGATGAGCAAAAGTTTTGTGCTGCGCATTGGAAAATTTTCTTAGATGTTTTGTTTTGAACTGTTTTATTCATGTATTGTATTGAGACTTGTATTGGGGCTTGTAGTCCCAGGATATTGTTTTGCTTTAGATCTTGTATTTGTTTGGAATATTCATTATTGTTGCGTATAAATACCGTTGAGTTATAATTTTTTATGCATTTCTGGTTGCGTATAATGTTATATTTACTGTTGTGACGAGTCAAGTAGATCCTTACAGCTTATGGATGGTGAAAACTATCCGCTGGGCTTAGTCGCGTACTGTATTCCACATTTCTTTTGGGAAGCGGGGGGTAACAAGGTTTTGAGTGGTATCAGAGCCTCAGGTTTAGCAAATGTATTAGTTTGACTAATACATTAGACATGCTTGACTCGATCAGGATTTACTTAACTACCAATCAGCCATGCATTCCATAAAAAAATATTAATCAACTTGATCCGAAATGTTAATTATTTTGGGTTTTGTGCAGACTATGGCTCGTGGAAATGCTTCGTCTTCTCGCTCGCAAGAAGACATTCCTGAGTTGGCAGCTATAACTCAGGTGCTCTAGCAGATTGCTCAGACGCAGCAGGAGCAAAGTGAACTTGTTAAGGCCGCATTGGAGGCCCGGAATGCTATTCCGACCCCCGTTGTGCCTGCCCAAGTAGTTTTGCCCTCTCGTCCGGCTACCATTACGGATTTCATGAGGTTGCACCCTGATATGTTCGCTAGTACTTAGACGCCACTTGAGGCTGAGCAGTGGCTGATACGGACGAAGAGTTTGCTACAGGCAGCTAGGGTCGTTGATGACTACCGTGTGGATGTGGTATGCATCTAGTTGGTGGATTTGGCCCACATCTAGTGGAGGGCATAATTCGATAGGCTAGAGCGGCCTATTGCTTGGGCCACTTTCGCTCAGAGCTTCCTGGAGAATTCTTCCCCTGCATCACCCGAGTAGAAATGGAGCATCAGTTTCTTGCCCTAAAGCAGGTTGGTTGGTTGGTTGTCTGGTTGATTTATTAGTGCCATGTTTTGAGATTTTGTTACATATTATATATGTAGTATTGTAACACCAAGTTTTTCTTGGGACAGGCCTAGGTCCGTGGACAAGTACGCCGCGGAGTTCACCAGGCTTAGCCGCATCGCTACCACCTTGGTGACGAATGAGGAGGATCATGCTGGGAGGTTCCTTTTGGGTCTTGATTAGGGTATTCAACTGCACTTGGCCGCCCATCATCTCCGTATCTATGCGGATGCCTCGGAGGCAGCTCGAGCGACGGAGCAGACTCGAGCTCGGGAGACCCCTTCTCAGCGGGTTGTGTAGTACCCCGCTGCTGTTGTTGCTAGGCCTACTGAAGATCCAATCAGGAGGCCAGCTTCGATCCTTACCATCAGGACAGCTCCATACCATCCTGCTCCTCCACGGAGGGATATTGTTTGCGACTTTTGCCAGACCCCTGGGCATTTGCACAAGGATTGCTGGAAGGCCTACCGCCGGTGTCTCGGTTGTGGTGCTGCTGACCACTTGGTTCGAGATTGTCCTCGAAGGAGGCACGATTAGGACGCAGTCGCGCCAGTCTGTAGTCAAGTCAGACCGCCACTTCCCCCGCAGTGTCAAATCATCAGTCAGAGGACCGCTGCTCGAGGGAGAGGTCAGGCTTTCAACTTGACAACGGAGGAAGCTGAGATCGCGAAAGAAGTTGTTGCAGGTATTCTTTTGTGTTTTCTTTTGTTGTTCTGTTATTTGTTCCTTGTTTTCTTTATTTCTTTTGCATCTTTCCTTTCATGTTGCATTTCTTGCACCATTTTTCATATTCCTTGGTTATCTTTCATCTGTTCATCTGTTCATCTTTTCCCTTGTTTTGACTCTATCTTAGGTGTTATCCTTGTTCATTCCTTTCCTGCTCGTGTTCTTTTTTATTCTGAGGCAACCCATTCCTTCGTCTCCTCCCGCTTTGTTGTTCAACATCAGTTGAAGTGTAGTGTGATTCCACTAGCTTGGAACATCACCATAGGTGGCGGTGTTGTCTTCCATTCACAGGAGTGCAAGCAGAGTCCCGTGGTGATTGGAAGTGTTGATTTCATGGGAGACCTTATTGTCATCGACAGTTCAGGGTATAATGTGAATCTCGGCACGGATTGGTTGGGTGAGATCCACGCTATCATTGCTTTTCGAGCAAAGAAGGTTGTTTTCAAGATGCTAGGCCTTGCGGAGTTTGAGTTCCATGCTGGGGAGTTACCCTTCGGGCAAGGTCAGGAAGTAGTTTCGAAGCAGTTTTTGCAATGGAGTTGCACTCAGGCTGTGAGGCTGCGCCTCTTGTAGTGCAGGAATTTTTGGATGTGTTTCCAGAGGAGTTGCCTGGACTACCCCCGAATAGGAAAGTGGAATTCGGTATTGAGGTTCAGCCAGGTACTGCGCAAATATTGAAAAGTTCCTACCGGTTGGCACCAGTTGAGCTAGCAGAGCTGAAGGTGCAGATCTAAGGATCGCTGGATTTGGGTTTTATCAGGCCCAGTGTGTCCCCGTGGGGCGCTCCTGTCTTGTTTGTCAGCAAGAAGGATGGGAGTCATCGTCTGTGCGTGGATTACCGTGGGCTGAACAGTGTTACAGTGAAGAACTAGTATCCTCTACCGAGGATCGATAATTTGTTTGATCAGTTGGGTAGAGCGGCTGTCTTTTCGAAGTTGGACCCTCGCTCTGGTTATCATCAAGTGAAGGTGAAGGCCGCTGATGTGAAGAAGATTGCGTTCAGGACCAGATACGGGCACTGTGAGTTCCTAGTGATGCCTTTCGGAGTCACGAATGCGCCAGAAGTATTCATGAGTCTAATTAATAGAGTTTTCTCTCCATTTCTGGATAGATTCGTGGTGGTCTTCATAGATGACATTCTGGTGTATTCTCGGAATCGGAAGTATCATGCTGATCATCTGAGGTTGGTTCTGCAGACCTTGAGGAAGAACCAGCTCTATGAGAAACTCAGCAAGTGTGAGTTCTAGCTTGATCGAGTTACCTTCTTGGGGAACATTATCTCAGGCGATAGTTGGAGTTGATGGCTGACTATGACATTAGTTTGCAATACCATCCTGGTAGAGTGAACTTGGTGCCAAATGCTTTGAGTAGGAGACCAGTCGCCATGTTCCTAACTCAGCAAAGAGAGCTTGTTGAGCAGATGAAGAGGTTGGATTTAGATGTGATATTGCCACGTTCTGATCGGAGTTGCAAGATGCTTCAGTTGCAGTCGTCTCTTGTTGAGCAGATTAAAGAGGCTCAGGCAAGTGATGAGCAATTGCAAGGGTTCAAAGCCGAAGTTGATATAACACCCTGAATTCCAAATAAGACTGAATTCGAAGTTCCACAGGATCTTTACACTTCAATTCGTACAATTTTACGAGGAATTTAAAAATTTTATACAGCAATGATTACTTCATCAGAGGAATTATAAATTACAACATGTTACATGAATTAAACAATAACTTGAACATTTCTTTAAGCATCATTCATTCTTTAGTCTTGTCAATCACTTTATCCTACATAGTAGCTGTAGTCACGTCAATTGCATACAACTGACGCTAGGATATAATACATCAATTTCTCTTACTTAGAAAGTACAAACTTGTCACAAACAAAGTTAAGGGGGGACTATCCAATTGATGTCATGTGTGATTGTGCACTTAGTCCTTAATGCAGTTATTTATATTAGATGACACAAATGCGCACTTGTTCGGATTCTATGCATCCCATACTACATATGTCCAAGGGCAAGCCCTTAATCGTTTTTCATCTTGTAGGGTTGATTCCCTCACCATGAGCTAAACTACTATGGTAACTATGGTAAGTATCCTAGGTGTTCTATGAGTTACGAGACCATGTCAAGACATCCTGGAGAGAATCCCACGCACTGACATGACGCATCATGCAGGCATCCTATGGACAATTCTCCTCCGCCATGGAACGATGGCACTACGTAGTCACCGAGCACCCCACAAGCGTCGCCGACGGTACGATATCCTGGAGAAGTATCCACGTCCTGATATGATGCATCATGTGGACATCCTGTGAACACTCACACCGTAGATCCGAGGCCCTCATACTTATGTTTTTCTCTTACTTTTATCACATCTCCACTATGTGTCTAATCCTTAGTTAACTGAATCATGAATAAAAATCAATACTCTAGAATTAGTGTTACCTCTACATTGGTCTTAAATATCAATCATGACCCAATCTTGGTCTTTATTTATCACATTTCCCTTTCAAAATTTTATTCATGCCGATGTGAGTACTTAGCTAAAACTCTAGTCTCAATTCTCTTTCCATGTACATTAAAATGAGAGTATTCATATTCACAAATTTCATATTTCATCATGTTCTTTTACTTTATTTTCCATGCACATTTGTTATAGTTTCAAACAACAATCTCTTAACTAGTCTTACTCACTTTTCCATACCAAACATCTCATTTAAGAACTCTATAATGGGTTTCTCTATACTCAAAAATATTTGTTGTCATTAATCACAAAAAAAATCATATTTTCAGAAACTTATTAATCTCTTTTTTTCTCAAAATTTTCTTCTAATTCTCATTATAATAAGTCAAAAGTGTGGTAGAAAAATTTCCATGAAGTCTAGGTATTTTTCTATGATTTCTAATAATTTTTCTCAATTTTTATATTCCTCAAAAATCTCAAAATAATTCAAAATAAATATATAAAACAATCAATTATTACAAAAAAAATTGGCCAAGGCCGGATTCAAACCCAGTCAAACCGCCCCGCCCACGAACAGTGACGGTCTTAAGTAGCACCCGAGAACCAAAAGTCCAGGCGGCTAGCTGTTTTACACAGAACTTAAATTATACTTAAGTTTTGGGTTTTGGGTTTTAGTAAAAAACAATTTTTAGAAAAAAGAAGTCTCTTGAGAGACTCAAACCTAAGACCACTGCTCTACAGAGCTAAAGTAACGTCCCCAAATCGCACCCATTGACAAATAGGTCTGAGTGACTAACCCATATAGGAAATCGAATAAAAAGTTTTTGTGTCAGACTGTACTGTTTCTAGTTATTTTTTGTAAACTCGATTTTTCTTACCTTATTTGCACTTATAAAATCTAGATCTTTTCCTGATTGTTATTTTTTTTGTAAAACAGTAATTTATACTTTCTTAGATTATATAAAACACATTTTTAAACACATAATAAACTATTTTTCTTTAGTTCATTGAAAAAGTAGATTATAAATACATTTTCGACATAGACATATTTCGTTTTAGAATAATCTTTCATCAACAAAATCCCCTTTCATTCATAATGTGTTCATACAATTTTTTCGTTCTTTAACCAAGATCAAGCTCTTTAAATTAATCCTACTTTTACAAAATTACTCTTTTTCTTATGTTTCGAGAGGCAACATTGGTGATAATCTAGTGACTACAATATTACTCGTAAATGGCAATTATAAACACACTTTTTACCACAATTAACTTATTTCATAATCCATGATTTACTAGTTTGCATTCTATAAATTATCTGTAAGCACAATTTTCCACATATTGTATTCTACAATTCATTCATAAGCAAATTTTTCATAAAATCGTAATTTACCAATTCTAGCATGCAAATATACTAACAAACCATCATAACACATCTTCATTGATACATTTTAATTCATTTGACTAACTTTTCATGTAGATCCGTTAGAGTTCTTTTCTTATTAGTCTCTTTAATAAGCAGAGAGCAATCTTTCTTATTTCTAACATAATCACAATTTCACATCCTAGCATGATATCTATGTTACAAGTTTTGAGAAATTGCCCACCTTATTGAAGAAACAATTTGGAAAACTCCTAGGAAACTCCTTGAACGCACGAACGGTTCCCTTCTCCTCCTAGATTGTGCCACGAAAATGAGCCTTCTCCTCCTTGATTGATGAAACCTAAGCTCCTTCCTTGATCCTCTTGATGTAGGCCGGCCTCCACTAGTACAAGAACACACCATACAATCTCTCTATCTTTTTTTTTCTCCTACAACTCTCAATCTTTTAATCACAATTTGTTTCTTTCTTTTCCTTTCTCTTATGAATATTACTAGTGCAATGCATGAAGAAGATGTTGGGGGGGGGGGGGGGGGGGGGGGGGGTTGTATTTATACACTTTTCAAACTCAATTGGAGGAGTAGACATGCATCTAGATGAGTTTAGATGAGAGGCTAGGATGAATTAGGGAGTTAGAACAACTACTCATGACCACATAATTACTCACCACTCACTCTCCCCCTCTCCCACTCCATGCACAAATTCGACCACCCCTTATCTCATTCAAAACACGTGCTTGTGCAATGCACGTGTCACACAATGCAGACCTAGCTACCAAATGTTCTTGTGTTAATAACTAATTTGTTACAAAAACAAGTCTACCCTACAAGTTGTCTCTTCTAAATTAGAATAAACTAATGGGCTAAGAGTCCATAGGCTCCTAATTTATTTAATTTATTTAATTTATTTAATTAGTGTGGGCTATAATTAAACAATTAGGCCTTTAAGAATTAATAATAGATACTAATAGGCTTTAATTAAAAAGAAAAGAAATAAAATACTTGTTCCTGACATAAAAATAAATAAATTTTGAAGGGTAAATGTACATAAATTTGCACGTGCAAAGCACGTGAAATCGATCAAAACTCATATTTAATTATAAATGAAAATTCGGGATGTTGCAACACTCCCTCCTTAGAATAGTTCTGTCCACGGAACTTACGCTTGAAGAGTGAGAAAACAAAACATAAGAGAAGAAAGACAGAAAAAAAAAACAATACAATCAAACAAAGAGCTCAGGATTATCCTTCAAAATCCTCTCCTCGGATTCCCAAGTAGCCTCTTCAACCAACTCGTTTTTCTAGACTATTTTGACCATCAGTATCGTCTTGTTCCTTAAGAATTTCTCCCGACGATCGATGATCTCAACTGGTAGCTCAATGTAGCTCAGATCTAACTGCAAACCCTCCTGCACTTCGAGCAAATGGTGACTTGGATCTGGAATGTAATCTCTCCGCATAGACACATGGAATACATTGTGCACCTGAGACAACTCTTCCGGTAACTCCAATCGGTAAGCAGTTTTCCCAATCCTCTTCAATATCTTATATGGGCCTATGAACCTTGGGGCTAACTTCCCACCTTTGCCAAAACGAATCACACCTTTACTAGGTGATACCTTCAGAAAGACAAAGTCACCTTCCTCGAACTCAAGGTCCCTTCTCCGGTTGTCTACATAACTCCTCTTCCTAATCTGAGCATCCACCAAACTCTTCCAGACAAAAACAATCTTTTTAGAGGTCTCCTGTACGATCTCGGGCCCAAACAACTGCTGCTCCCCAACTTCAAACCACCAGACAGGTGTTCTGCACTTCCTGCCATATGGAGCTTCATACGGTGCCATCCCGATACTAGTCTGAAAACTGTTGTTGTAGGCAAACTCCACCAGAGCTAGATGCCTCTCCCAACTACCTCCAAAATCTAGAATGCAATACCGAAGCATATCCTCGAGAACTCGGTTGACTCTCTCAATCTGACCATCAGTCTGAGGATGGAAGGCAGTGCTGAACTCCGTCTTAGTACCCAAAGCTGCCTGAAGACTCCTCTAGAAATGCGAAGTAAACCGTGCATCTCAATCAGACATAATGGTCAACGGAACACCATGAAGCCTGAAGATCTCCCCAACATACAGCTCGGCTAACTTGTCCATAGACGAAGTGAGTTTCATTGCCAAGAAGTGAGCTGACTTGGTTAGTCGATCGACTATGATCCAAATTGCATCATTACCCTTCGGACTCTTGGGCAAACCTGTAATGAAATCCATGCTAATGTTACCATACTTCCACTCCGGAATGGGTAACGGTTTCAATAAACCTTCGGGTTTCTAATTCTCGGCTTTCACCTATTGAAAAATCTCACACTTTGCCACGAACTCAGCCACATCCCGCTCCAAACCTTACCACCAGAAATGTTGCTTGATGTTCTTATACATCGTGGTGCTCCGATGATGTACCGACAAAAGAGTAGCATGTGCCTACTGAAGAATACTCTTCTTCAAATATGATTGATCTAGAACACATAGCCTCTCTCCAAACCACAACACTTCATCCCTAATCTGAAACTCTAACAACCTGCCAGCACCAACCTGCTCCTTCATCTTCTGAATCTCTGTATCTTCCTTCTGACTTGCCATAATCCTTTCATTCAGCATAGGCTGAAGCCTCAACTGAGCCAAAGATGCTCCCAAACCTTGCACAACAACCACAATACCAGCCCGATCCAACTCCTTAGCAAGATGCCTCTGGGTCGTGATCAAACTATCCAGATGCTTTTTACGGCTAATTGCATCAGCAACAACATTAGCCTTCCTCGGATGGTACTTAATCTCAGGACGAATGTCCTTAAGTACGTACAGCCATCTCCGTTGCATCAGATTCAGGTCCTTCTGCTGATAAATGTACTTCAAGCTTCTATGGTCCGTGTACATGTTTAATTTCTCACCGTACACGTAATGTCTCCATTGCTTCAAGGCGATGATAATCAAAGCCAACGCCAGATCATAAGTCGGATAATTCTTCTCATGTGGTCTTAGTTGCCTAGACCTAAAAGTCATTATTTTTCCCTCTTGCATCAAGACACAACCAAGCCCACGAAGTGAAGTATCGCTGTACACATCATACTCAATACCTAGTCTAGGCAAAACAGAAATGGGAGGAGTAGTCAGCTTCTCTTTTAACTCCTAAAAGCTTGTCTCGCACTACTCAGTCCACTTGAAATTCACATTCTTCTTGGTCAGACCAGTGAGCGGCACAGCTATCTGAGCATATCCTTGAATAAACCTCCTGTAGTATCCAGTTAGTCCAAGAAAACTTCTGATTTCCTTCACTGTAGTAGGCCTTGCACAATCCTTCACCGCCTCTATCTTCTAAGGATCAGTTGCCACTCCCTCCTTAGAAAGGATATGACCCAGGAATGCCACTTCAGGTTTTCAAAAATCGCACTTGAATAACTTAGCATACAACTCATGCTCTTGAAGCTTCCTCAGAACCTCAGCCAGATGCTCAGTGTGCTCCTCTTCCAATTTGGAGTACACCAGAATATCGTCGATAAACACCACGACAAAAGAATCAATAAAAGGCCTCAGAACCCTGTTCATCATGTCCATAAAGATTGCAGGTGCATTCGTCACTCCAAATGGCATAACTAAGAAATCGTAATGCCCATGTCGAGTTCTGAATGCAGTCTTATGCACATCTTCAATCTTCACTCAAACCTGATGATACCCTATCGAAGGTCTATTTTAGAGAAAATAGCTGCTCCTTGTAGATGGTCGAACAGGTCGTCAATTCAGGGAATTGGATATTTATTCTGAACAGTGACCTTATTCAACTCCCGGTAATCGATGCACATCCTCATCGACCCATCCTTCTTCTTTACCAACAGCACCCGTGCTCCACAAGGTGATGCACTCGGCTGAATAAAGACTTTTCGCAAAAGTTCCTCAATCTGCCGTTTAATCTCATCCTGCTCCACAGGTGCCATCCTATACGGTGCCTTAGCTGAATGTGATGCTGAACTATACATCACGATGCGGAGGTAACCCGAGCAAATCTTCAAAGAACACGGTCGGGTAATCCCGAACCACTGGAATCTACTGCACCTCCACAGGAACCTTCTTCTTGCTGATAGCTGCCACCAAATCTGAACATCTCTTCTTCCCCTGGAAAGTGACTTCAGGACCCCTTGGAGCATTCACTGTTACTTCCTTGGTCTTTCACTCGATGTTCGCACTGTACACCGACATCCAATCAATATCAATGATAACATCGACCCCCAGGATATTTAGCTCGATCAGATCAATCCCAAAAATTCTATCTCTAATCTCGATCTCGCAGTCCGCGTAGCACCGATCAGTGGTTAAAGTCTCCCTTAATGGAGTAGCTACTTTGAAGACCTTGTCTAGAACAATCTTCAGTTCGACTCCCAAGACTTTAGCAAATTTAGGAGATACAAAAGTATGAGAGGATCCAGTATCGAACAGAACAACAGCTTTCTTTCCATTTAATAGAAGATCTCCTGTTACATAACACATTCACTTTACATAATAGTTCTTAATAAATAAATAGGAAAAAAGAACAACAAAAACTTCTCATCTGCCCCTGTACCAGTAATGATGTGATCCACTTCATCAGCATCAGCTTTAGTTAAGGCAAAAACTCACCCCTGCTAGTACGCCCTCTTCCCAACCTGTTGCGGTGGTCCATTTCGGCCGACATTTCGCAACTTTGGGCAGTGAGATTTGTAGTGGCCCACCTCTCTACAATTGAAACAGGTCACGGGAGACTTCACCCTACTGTTTCCAGGTCTTCCAGCCACATTGATAGCATTCGCTCTCATAGGTTTGAACCTTTCAGCTGGCGGCTGGCCTCTGACATTCCCAGAAACTGCAGGCCTCTTCCCAGCATTCCAATTGTTCCTACGGTTCTGGACGACATGAAATTGCTCCATATCCGCCTTAGTAGCTGCCGATCTCTTGACTAACTTGTCAAACCTCCTGATACAAAGGGTTATCATCCATGATCTCAGACTCGGCCCCAATCCGTGCTCGAACTTCTGAGCCTTCTTCGCCTCGTCCATCAAAAGTTCGGGTACATACCTCGAAAGTTGAGTAAACATTTTCTCATACTCCCTGACAGACATGTCTCCCTGCTGCAGTGCCAGGAACTCCATTGCTTTCTTCTCTTGGACATCATATGGAAAATAATTACCGCAGAACTCCTCCAAGAATTCCTCCCAGCCGACAACACCATTTCTCATAGTCCGCTTCATCGACTGCCACCACACAGCCGCATCCTTCTCAAGCTGCAATGTAGCCAGCTTCACCTTGCTAACTTCTGGAGTTTCCAAGACTTCAAATCTAGTCTCGACTTGCCGAATCCAATTGTCAGTTGCATCTGGAACTGACTTTCCTTCAAACACTGGTGGCTTCATCCTCTTGAATGACTCCACGAGTTTGATCACCTTAGGGACTAGATTTGCAGGCATTCCCCAATGGTTTTGGTTCATGGCTACGGCGTTGAGGGTCTGATAAGCTCTAGCCAACTCCGTTTCCATGTCGAGTCCACAACTGGGTCCTTCTCCATTCCTTTATCTTCTTCCAGCCATACTCTGATTCAAAAGATCCATTAAATTCGGTGTAGAAAACATGAATTTAAACCAACTTTATTCATTTCATTGAATTCAAACTTTGTACATTCAAATTTAAACCATCGTCTGACATTAAGCAAAGCATTGAGAAGATACAACATTCTAATTCCTACGGTTCCTCTTGGCTTACCTAAGCTCTTGTCGTAGTTCTGCCACTTCTTCCTTCAGTACATCATACATGTTATTTCTCTTCTCGAATTCCCAAACACGATGACTAGGGTTGCAATATTCTCCTTGCACTTTGCATACAGTGCCTGCAATAGCTCTTCTCTCGCCCTCTGAGTCTCCACTTGACTCTGAAGAGACACAATGAGACCTTCCGGAACTGGCTCTTCCTCGTCGGATGAAATGTCTGATGAGTCCAGAGGTGGAGTGATCTCTCGAGACTCGGGCCATTCTCCTTCATACTCCTGGGGATCTTCTTCGTCAGAATCTCCTTTTCCAGGGTAGTAGTCCTCTTCGAATATGTGCCAATCATCCTCGCCTGTTGGGTCATGGTGGTTCGCCATCTTGGGGAAGGGAGAAGAAGAAGCATCAACTATAGAGCAACACAAATATAAGTAGCTTACATTTAAATGTCTATACCCAACTCACACTCTAATGTCCACTTTAGGGTGTCGTTCCTTATAAATTTGTACTACTTAGAAGAGTGGATCAGATACCACTCTGTAACATCCCGAATTCCAAATAAGACTGAATTGAAAGTTCTAAGGATATTTACACTTAACTTCGTACAATTTTACAATGAATTTAAATTTTTAATACAACAATGATTACATCAATGCAACGGAACTATAAATTACAACATGTTACATGAATTAAACAATAAATTGAACATTTATTTAAGCAGCATTCATTCTTTAGTCTTGTCAATCACTTTATCCTGCATAGAAACTGTAGGCACGTCAGTTGCATACAACTGACACTAGGATATAATACATCAATTTCTCTTAGTTAGAAAGCACACGCTTGTCACAAACAAAGCTAAGGGGGACTATCCTATTGATGTCGTGTGTGATTGTGCACTTAGTCCTTAATACAGTTATTTATATTAGATGATACTAATTCGCACTTGTTCGGATTCTATGCATCCCATACTACATAGGTCCGAGGGCAAGCCCTTAATCGTTCTTCATCTTGTAGGTTTGATTCTCTCGCCATGAGCTAAACTACTACGGTAACTACGGTAAGTATCCTAGGGTTTTATAAGTTACGAGCCCATGCCCAGACATCCTGGAGAGAATCCCACGCACTGACATGATGCATCGTGCAGGCATCCTATGGACAATTCACCTCTGCCATGGAATGATGGCACTATGTAGTCACCGAGCACCCCACAAGCGTCGCTGACAGTAGGATATTCTGGAGAAGTATCTACGTCCTGACATGACGCATCATGTGGACATCCTGTGAACAATCTCACACCGTAGATCTGAGGCCCTCATACTTATGTTTTTCTCTTACTTTCATCATATCTCCACTATGGTCTAATATTTAGATAATTGAATCATGAGTAAAAACCAATACTCTAGAATTAGTGTTACCTCTTTATCGGTCTTAAACATCAATCATGACCCAATCTTTGTCTTTATCTGTCACATTTCTCCTTCAAAATTTCATTCATGCCGTGTGAGGACTTAGCTAAAACTCTAGTCTCAATTCTCTTTTCATGTACATTAAAATGAGAGTATTCATATTCACAAATTTCATATTTCATCATGTACTTTTACTTTATTTTCCATGCACATTTTGTATAGTTTCAAACAACAATCTCTTAACTAGTCTTACTCAATTTTCCATATCAAACATCTCATTGTAGAACTCTATAAAGGGTTTCTCTATACTCAAAAATATTTGTTGTCTTTAACCACAAAAAAAATCATATTTTAAGAAACTTATTAATCTCTTTTTTTTTCTCAAAATTTGCTTCTAATTCTCATTATAACAAGTCAAAAATATGGTAGAAAAATTTCCATGAAGTCTAGGTATTTTTCTAAGATTTCTAATAATTTTTCTCAATTTTTATATTCCTCAAAATACTCAAAAGAATTCAAAATAAATAAATAAATAAATAAATAACCAAATTTTACAAAAAAAATTGGCCAAGGCCGGATTCGAACCCAGTCAAACCGCCTCGCCCATGAATAGTGACGATCTTAAGTCGCACCCAAGAACCAAAAAGTCCAAGGAGGCTAGCTGTTTTATACAGAACTTAAATTATACTTAAGTTTTAGGTTTTGGGTTTGAGTAAAAATCAATTTTTAGAAAAACAAAGTCTCTTAAGAGACTCAAACCCAAGACCACTGCTCCACTGACCTACACTAACGTCCCCAAATCGCACCCACTGACCAGTAGGTCTGAGTGACTAACCCGTATAGGAAATCGATTAAAAGGTTTTTGTGTCAGACTATGCTGTTTCTAGTTCTTTTTAGTAAACTCGAATTTTTTCACCTTATTTGCACTTATAAAATCTATTCTTTTCCTAATTGTTATTTTTTTTGTAAAACAGTAACTTATACTTTCTTAGATTATATAAAACTCATTTTTAAACACATAATAAACTATTTTTCTTTAGTTCATTGGAAAAGTAGATTATAAATACAATTTCGACATAGACATATTTCTTTCTAGAATAATCTTTCATCAACAAAATCCCTTTCATTCATAATGAGTTCATATAACTTTTTTCGTTCTTTAACCAAGATCAAGCTCTTTAAATTAATCCTATTTTTAGAAAATTACTCTTTTTTCTTATGTTTCGAGAGGCAACATTGGTGATAATCTAGTGACTACAATATTACTCATAAATGGCAATTACAAACACACTTTTTACCACAATTAACTTATTTCATAATCCATGGTTTACTAGTTTGTATTCTATAAATTATCCATAAGCACAATTTTCCACATATTATATTCTACAATTCATTCATAAAGAGTTTTTTTATAAAATCATAATTCATCAATTCTAGCATGCACTTATACTAACAAACCATCATAACACATCTTCATTGATACATTCTAATTAATTTTACTAACTTTTCATGTAGATCCGTTAGAGTTGTTTTCTTATTAGTCTCTTTAACAAGCATAGAGCAATCTTTCTTACTTATTTCTAATATAATCACAATTTCACATCCTAGAATGATATCTATATTGGAAGTTTTGAGAAATTGTCCACCTTATGGAAGAAATAATTTGAAAAACTCCTAGGAAGCTCCTTGAACGCATGAACGGTTCCCTTCTCCTTCTAGATTGTGCAACGAAAATGAGCCTTCTCCTCCTTGATTGATGAAACCCGAGCTCCTTTCTTGCTCCTCTTTATGTAGGCCAGCCTCCACTAGTGCAAGAACACACCACACAATCTCTCATTATTTTTTTTTCTCACACAAACAATTTGTTTCTTTCTTTTCCTTTCTCTTATGAATATTACTAGTGCAATCCATGAAGAAGATGAGGGGGGGTATTTATAGACTTTTCAAACTCAAATAGAGGGTGGAGATGCATTTAGATGAGTTTAGATGAGAAGCTAGGATGCATTAGGGAGTTAGAACAACTACCCATGACCACATAACTACTCACCACTCACTCTCCCTCTCTCCCACTCCATGCACAAATCCGGCCACCCTTATCTCATTCAATACACATGCTTGTGCAATGCACGTGTCACACAATGCACACCTAGCTACCAAATGTTCATGTGTTAATAACTAATTTGTTACAAAAACAAGTCTACCCTACAAGTTGTCTCATTTAAATGAGAATAAACTAATGGGCTAAGAATCCATGGGCTCTTAATTTATTTAATTTATTTAATTAGTGTGGGCCAGAATTAAACAATTAGGCCTTTAAGAATTAACAAAAGATACTAATAGGCTTTAACTAAAAAGAGAAGAAATAAAATACTTGTTCATGATATAAAAATAAATATTTTTTTAAGGGTAAATGTACATAAATTTGCACGTGCAAAACACATGAAATCGAAAAAAAAAACTCATATTTAATTATAAATGAAAATTCCGGATGTTACAATTGAAGCGGGTACGAGGACCAATATGATTGTTCACTCAAATGGATCTCTTCGTTTTGGGTTGAGGTTGTGTGTTCCGAAGGGTGAGGTTCGTCAGAAGTTGCTTGAGGAAGCACACCAATCATCGTACTCTTTTCATCCTGGTGGTACGAAGATGTAACGGGACTTGAAGCTTCATTTTTGGTGGCATGTTATGAAGAGGGTCGTAGCGAGATTTGTGCCACAGTGCTTGATCTACCAGCAGGTGAAGGCAGAGCATCAGAGGACCGTCGGATTTCTTTAGCCTCTTCCCATTCTGGAGTGGAAGTGGGAGTATATCACCATGGATTTTGTGATCGCTTTGCCGAGGTTTCCTAAGCGTCACAATGCTCTTTGGGTGATTGTGGACAGGTTGACCAAGAGTGCTCACTTCGTTCCCTTTAAGAGTTGGACAGTCTACTGAGAGCCTAGCTGAGAAGTACATGCAAGAGATCGTCAGACTTCATGGGGTTCCAATCAGTATTGTATTCGACAGGGATATGAGGTTCAGGTCGCAATTTTGGGAGAGTCTTTAGAGTAGTCTGAGGATTAAGTTGAAGTACAGTACTGCTTTTCACCCTCATACAGATGGACAGACAGAGAGAACCAGCCAGACTCTACAGGATAGGTTCAAGTTCCTGTGTGCTGCAATTTGGAGGTTCTTGGGAGGATCACCTGCATCTTGTAGAGTTCTCATACAATAACAGTTTTCAGGCCAGTCTTACAGCTGCTCCGTTCGAGGCACTATATGGTCGTAAGTGCAGGTTACCAGTGTGTTGGGATGACATTGGCGAGACGAAGTTGTTGGTCCCAGAATTGATCACCAGTACGGTGGATGCAGTAAGTCAGATCAGGAAGCATCTTCAAGCCACACAAAATAGATAGAAGAGATGGGCTGATGTTCTTCGGAGAGCCTTGGAGTTTGAGGTGGGAGACCATGTTTTTCTTAAGGTATCGCTGTGATGAGGTGTCATTCGTTTTGGTAGCGGAGGCAAGTTGAGCCCTAGGTTCATCGGACCGTTTCACATCGTGGAGCGAGTAGGAAAGGTGGCCTATCGTTTTGCATTGCCACCAGCTTTATCTAGAGTACACGATGTCTTCCATGTCTTGCAACTGAGGAAGTATATTCGTGATGAGAGCCATGTGATTGACTACTCGGAGATATCTGTGAGGCCAGATCTGTCTTGTCAAATTCCGCCAGTTGCTATTTTAGACCGGCGGGAGAAGGTTTTGATGAACAAGGTGATCAAGTTTGTTCGAGTTTCTTGGAATCCTCACTCGCCAGGTGACTAGACTTGGGAGCTAGAGGAGGATATCCAACGGAGGTTTCCTCATTTATTTGGGTAGCACTTGTTTTATTGTTTCGTTTTTTTATTGTTGTTTTCTTTTCTTCTGGGGTTATCCTATGTACTTCTCGTTGAATTTCGAGGACAAAATTCTTCTTGTTTGGTGGGTAGAATTTGTAACCCATGTGACTCATTTTTGTATTTTTAGTTGTATTTAATTAAACTTTTGGTTATTTTTTTATTTCTGATTGTATTTGTTTTCGTTCCTTTTGATTGTGTGTTGTTGTTCTCCTTGTGATTCATTTATGTTTGATTCAGCCTTATATTCTCATTCGTTTGATCTACAAATTTGTTCTTGATCTTGTTTATTGTTTAAACTTATTTCATGGCCTATTGTTCTGTTAATGGACTCTTTCCTTCCTATTGGATACTACCGAGTTAACCCAAACCCATATTGACTCTATATAGTCCCCTAATTGTACCCTAACCCTAATTACCAGAACCCTATTTATTCTCTCTCTCTCGCTCTCTCTCTCTCTCTCTCTCTCTCTCTCTCCTCTAGTCGTCATCTGCCCTCCCCCTACCACTGACTCCTGATCTCTCTTTTCCCTTTCCAAGCGGTCGTTGTCTATCCCCGACCTCGCTGACCCCCCTCACAGCGACCACCCATCTTCCTCACGTTCCCCTATGCTCCCTCACTGCCATCGTCTTCCCGCTGTGTCAAGCCCCGCTCGAGCATCGCGATCCCCACTATCGTCGTCTTTCTGTGTTGTTATGCAGTCGTCAAAGCCCAATAGCCCCACCCTTGTGTCGTCCACCATTGTTGTTGTCGCTGTTTGGTTGTGTGCGTGTGAGCACATACACAACACGTGTTTTTTTGGTTTGTGTTGGATCTCACTCCTTGTTCGTTTGTGTTCGTTATTCGGGATCCGTTACCGTTATTTTGTCTTCTTTGTCGTCGTCGTTTTTAGGCAAGTAGCTTGTTTGTATTCTTTTTGTCAGACAAGTTAAATACCGTAAGTAGTCTCGCATGAAATTGTAAGTACCCTCATGATTTCAATATTTTGTTAGTTGATCCGTTCCTTCATCTCTTGATCATGAGTAGTTCACCGTAGTTGTCACACGTTGCATGAAAACAAATTAGATTAGATGAACATCTTGATTGTATGTTGTTTGTGACATATCAAATGTTGGAGTAACTTTATATGAATGCTTTGGTAGATGTAATCTCTTATCATAGATTGTTTATTCACAAGAAATGCTAATTCGTGTTGCCTATATACCATGCTTTGTATGCTATCTTAGTTTGGATCGTGTACAATTTAACTATTCGATAAAATGCATAAAAAAACTTTTGTTTTACTGTTGCCCAATTTTTGTACAGTAATTTTGACCCTGTTAACATCAGTAAAATAAATAAATTTGTGAACATTATTTGTAGGCTTTGTTTTCTAGTTTTCATAACTTTCGACGGATCTGAATTCTGATTTTCGATGCATGAGTTATTGCTGTTTTACTACAGTCATATCGTATATTCCAGATTGTGAACTATATGTAGTCTGTATGAAATATTATTTTGAAACTGATATTAAAAGTATAATTTGAATTCCATATTTTTCTTAGTATGTTTAGACATGACTGGGAGCAATCCTTAACTTTGTTGAAATTAATTAATGACATTTGTATCTCATTTCATACATATAAAACCAATCTGTACATTTCCAAACAACATGCTGTTTAGTAAAGAATTATGTTTTCAACCTGATTATGTTCATTTTTGATGACCTTGTGAATATGAACTGTAGCATGATTTGTCTATTTTACCACCCTTTTAACGAATCTGGATTTCGAATTGTATTTTATGAGTTATCTCTATTTTGGTACTGCTATGGCTGAACACTCAGAATTGAGATTTTGTTGCATTACTCTGTTTCCCAATTTTATTGACTATACTATCTGTAATATAAATTCATGATATTTTATAAATTGAGACTATATATGTTAGGAAATCTTCCAGATTTTTCTCAGATTTAATTATGATGTTTTCAAATCCTTTTCATGCTTATAAATAAGATTTTGCATTTTCTGGCTAAACATAAGTTTTGTATTAAACGCTGTTTTCAACCCTATTTTTGTGGATAATGTGTGACTTGCATATATGCGCTAGATTTGGCAAAGAGTCTAGTTTCCAGATTTCTTAACATATCTAGATTTCAGTTCTGTGACAACGGGAATCTAAGATTTTGTGCAGTAGTGTCTTGCTGTCCAGAACTGAAAGTTTCGTTGTTTTGACTGTTATAGGTTGTTTTTGTCACCCGTTGGTGTTTTCTATTCATCTTAGACTTGTCCTATTTTATTTCCATGTTGTTAGCCCTGTTGTGTTCGTTCACATCTGTTTAATAATAATGAAAACTAATCATTTCGGAGTTTTAAGGGAAAAATCTAGTAGTGGACAATATATAAATGCGTATTCAAAAGGGAACTTGTTTCGAGTGTTTACTGTGGTACCCACTGTTTATCTCTGGATGCAAGAGGGCATAATCCATGACATTGTTTGTTATTACTTTTACTATTACTATTTTTCTAAATATACTTCCCTATAGATTCCACTACGAAATCTTAAAACGAAATTGTTTGATGTAGCAACCATGTGGTATAATTTGGGACGCATGAAGTGCTACCTAGATGGTGATGAACATTAGACATAAGAATAACTGCTTTCACTGTCACATCCTGTTACTGTTACTGTTGATTCCACTGTTACTGTTGACTTCACTATTACTGTTATTACTACAATTTTTACTGTTATCATGCTATCTCTGTTATCCGTAAACTGTCACCTTTGTTGCTTATCTCCATGTCAGTACTTCTGTTTTATTTTAGTTTTCCCTTTCCTTTCTTGCTTGTACTGCTTGCGGCCCAGGACCTGCATCTAATGGGCATTATGTTTTCCTATCTTCCTTTTTCCCTATAATTGCTATATGAGCAAGTTTTGGTGATCGCTTGCCTACTGGAGTTGGTGAGCAAAGGTTTTGAGCTTCGCATTCGAAAATTTGCTTAGATGTTTTGTTTTGAACTATTTTATTCATGTACTGTAATGAGACTTGTATTTGGGCTTATAGTCTCAGGATATTGTTTTGTTTCAGATCTCGTATTTGTTTGGAATATTCATTATTTCTGCGAAAAAATACTGTTGAGTTATAATTGTTTATGCATGCCTGGTTGAGTATATTGTTATATTTACTGTTGTGACGAGTCAAGTAGATCCGTACAGCGTATGGATGGTGAAAACTATCCGTTGGGCTTAGTCGCGTATCGTATTCTGTATTTCTTTTGGGAAGCGGTGCGTGATAGGAATGCTGTACTGAAATCTGTTCTTGTTCCCAATGCTGCATGTAGACTCTTCCAAAACCATAAGGTGAATCTTGCATCTCTATCAGAAAATATTGATACTGGCACTCCGTGTAGCCTTACAATCTCCTGGATGTAGACTTCCACTGACCTTTTCAAAGACCAAGTTGTTTTCACCGGTAGAAAATGTGCTGATTTCGTCAATCTATCCACAAGGACCCAAACTGAATCATTCCCACTGTGACTCCGGGGTAAACCTGTGACGAAATCCATACTAATGTTCTTTCACTTCCATTTCGGAATGGGCAATGGCTGTAGCAATCCCTCGAGTTTCTGATTCTCTGCCTTTACCTTCTGACAAGTGAGACATCTGACCACAAACTCTGCTATATCTTGCTTTATTTTGGCCCACCAATAGAACTATTTCACTTCTCGATACATGTTTGTGCTTTCTAGGTGAACTGTGAGTAAGGTGATGTGTGCTTCCTTCATGATTTTCCCTCTTAGATCATCCACCTTTGGCACACACAACCGATCTGCAAACCACAACACTTCCTCTTTAACACTGAACTTGGGAAGTTTTCCTACGTTCACTTGCTCCTTGAGAGCTTGGATCTCCGCATCACCTTCCTGGCAATTATTTACTCGGTCCTTCAGACTTGGTTGGAGCTCTAGTCGACCTAACATAGCACCCAATCCTTGATAAATCACTTCGATATTAGATCTCCTTATTTCTTCATCCAGCTCCTTCCTAGTCGCTATCAGCATAGCAACACTCCTCTTTCTGCTGAGAGCATCTACCACCACGTTGGCCTTTCCTAGATGGTACAAAATTCCCGGCATGATATCTTCCAAAACTTCCAACCATCGCCTCTGCCTCAAATTTAAGTCCTTCTGTTGATAGATATACTTTAAGCTCATGTGGTCTGTGTACATCTCCACCTTCGCTCCGTAGATATAATGTCGCAATATCTTCAAGGCAAAAAATATAGCAGCCAATTCCAAATCATGTGTGGGATAGTTCTTCTCATGTGGTCGGAGTTGTCTTGATCTGTAGGCAATAACTTTCCCTTCTTGCATTAGAACATATACAAAACCCAAGTGAGATGCATCGTTGTAGATCATGTACCCTTTATCTGGTTGAGGTAAGACCAAAATCGGTGCAAATATCAATCGGTTCTTCAACTCCTGGAAGCTCCTATCACACTTCTCAGTCCACTCGAAGTTCTTGTTCTTCTTGGGCATAGCTGTGAGTGGCACCGCTATCTTAGCATAATCCTGAATGAATTTCCTATACTACCCAGTCAAGACCCAAAAAAGCTCCTTACTTCCTTCACTGTCCTTGGTTGAGGCCAATCCTTCACCGCCTTGATCTTTTGCGGGTCAGTTGTCATTCCCTCCTTAGAAAGGACATGCCATTCCCTTAAATCCATGAAGATTGCTGGAGCGTTGGTCACCCAAATGGAATCACCAAGAACTCATGGTGTCCATGCCGAATTTTGAATGCAGTCTTCGGTACATCTTCCTTGTAACGCCCCAAATTTTTTTTTTGACTCCAAACTCAATTCCTTCAATTTCTATGTTACTTTAAACATAAACTAAGAAAGTTATATTTCAGGAAAAATTTTGACAGAGTTTTCCCTGTAAATTTTGCCCCAAAACACAGATAGCTTACGGAATTCTGCTCAAAATTCCGTAGCTCACAACACATACAATCATTTCACGGGCTCCCCAGGTCAAAATGAGCAGAAACATACAGGCAATATAATATAATGCTCTGGGGGCCAAACTCATAATGGATTATCAAATAACAAATAAAAACTATAAATTTCTTTGAAAAACAAGGTAAAAATTTAGAAAAATCTCTGTAAAACCTACCACAGAGCCTGGTACTCCACAACGAGATGGGTACGGGTCACAAACATACCATACTACCTCACACTATACTCCTCATCGTCATTTACATACGCATACATCCATAATACAATTTAAATCATAAATTCAACTATTCATAAAGCTAATTAGTACAAAAATTTTAAATTAAAACTTCACCCTACAATCTGCGCCTCACCTCTGCACTGATGAGAACCTGTAACAGTAGGGAATCTAGGGTCGTCCTCGGACTCCCCTAACCCCCCAAACACTAAGGGGTTAGCCATTTCTGGTGTGAGTATAATTCACTAATCTAATAAATAAATCAAACTATATAAATGAAACAAATTAAACTTACAATTATAAAGGTAAAAAGATTCAACCTGAATCCGAACATTAAAGCATCAAGAATATGCCTTTATATCAAATACTTGACAAATCTGCATCCGTCCCCATATACTTATCCTTAACTTCACACCCTTCGCTAAACACATCATATTAATAGATAACTGAGTATATATATAAATAAATATATATATATATATATATATATATATATATATATATATATATATATATATATAAATACAACTCCTTCAGTTCACACTCAATCACATAGCAACATATTAATTTCACACTCCATTACGTTTCATTTGGACTCTCCAACGCTAATACTCTATCTTTTCACAATTTCCATCACCTCCTATTTTCTTTATTTACATAAATAGTCACATAGGGTCACTACCTCCTTTTCTTCATACGATTCAACCACGTATTTCATTTACCATTTATTTTCATTTATACACACAACTCATATTCTTTCCTATTTATCTCATAATCTTACTTCACCTTCATTCCACTACAAATCATCTTATACATTTTCATCGCATATCCTCATGTGCATTCATTTTAATCACATAACCTCCCCCACGCTTAATCTCATAATAACACATTCACCCCACATGCCATCACATTATAATTCACCCTTTACTTTCTTTCCATTCCAATCTCATCATATCGCTTATTTTCACCCTCATCTTTACTTTTATTTCCAACTCACAATACAACTAGCATATCAATAACTCACTCATTCATCCTGAAAATTGTGCCTAGGCAGGTAGTTCCCCCTATTTCCTCCGAAATAGCAGGCGGGTAGTTCCTAGTCAAAATTTCAAGGCACACCACTTATAACACAGCACACTTTCTTTAATAACCATTTTCATTACCAACCTCATAATACAGGTATTGGTCTTATTGTATTATATCACGTATCACATCATAAACATAAGCATCTCTTCTCATAATATCATATTAATTCATGTCTTATAACACAAAACATAACATCTCAATACACCTGGCACTTTACTCGCATTTCATCACATCATTAACATACCACTTATAGCACAAATGCCTTTGACTTCACTTTCATTCTTATCACAATATACTCCATATCCCAAACATAGTTTGGGCAATCACATACCAAACCCCAAAGCCGATAGCTTGGGTAATACTCACCGCACCCCAAACACACAGTCTGAGTAATATCACATCACATCTCAAGCCAAATGCAAATATATATACATATATATCTCCCGTAGTATATTCACATCTCCCATAATATAAATAATCTCCGAAATATATGTCATATCATCAATATCTTTATATACACATTCTTTCAATACACATATACACCTTTATATTTACTCCTTTTCAGTGCCCACACAACTGACCTACTCGTACAACACAGGGATCTCTGTGCCTCCCATCCCGTACATTTCAATCCCGCTAACCCACCACATCACCCAGATCCAGGTGTCCTAAGCATCTACCATTTGTGGGCTGGATTGAAAGTACGGTTGTGCGCTTGTCCAACCAAGACTAAAGCCAAAAGGCTAGTCAAAAGTAAAATATAACACGCGGATCGATGCTCACACAGAGTCTTACACGTCCGAGGCTACGTCTTCCTCCTAGCCCTATACCAGTGAGGGAAACTCCTGATCCCCAAACATAGTTTGGGGCAATATATAACTCCTGATCCTCAAATATAAAATTTAGGGGCAATATAAATATAACTCCTGTTCCCGGGTGTATCCCGAGCCTGTGGGGTCTAGCCCAAACCCCGAGAGATTGTGCGGCACTGCAATATTTCATTCTCCTTTATATACATATATATATCTCCTTTATTATATACTCCTTCACAATATAACTCCTGTTCCCCAAATATAAAATTTGGGGCAATATTAATATATATATATAACTCCTGTTCCCCAAATATAATTTGGGGCAATATGTAACTCCTTTAATATAACACCTTTATAAAATATCTCCGTATATATATTCAGTTATAATATATCTCCTTTATAATAAAACTCCATATACATATATCTCCCCTTTATAATATAACTCCATATATAAATATATCTCCTGTATAACATAACTCCTTTATAATATATCACTGTATATCTCATTTACAGTATAGCTCCTTTATAAAATAACTCATTTACACTATAACTCCTTTATACTCTAATTTCACCGATATAACATAACAAAAAATCATATAAACTCCATGAAATTCATAAACATATACAAGCCATTAATCTCACTGATATCATATAAAATTTTCATTTCCCACCCACACGTCACACACACACCATATCAATTTCGCATCACTCAATCACATAACATTTTCCAATTTATCACCCACATAACACACCTAGTACACATACACCACATCATTCACTTCATCTTGATATCGCATCACAATATCACATCATACACACCATACTTTCCATCTTATCACATTAGTCATAAGATCACACATCACACATATCTCTGATCATTGCAAACCCGAAGCATATAACTATTTATCTACAAACATCAACACACTTCCATACATATACATGCTAATTTCTTACACCTCATTATTTACTCCGTATCATACGTATAAATTTTTCTATTCAATGCACCTTACACATCACACACGACAACCTTAATTTAAAATTTGCATGGCACCTTAGATACATTAAATAAAAACAATCATACTCACATAGCATCCCGCGAGGACTCGAAGCACCCTGCCATGCATCCGAAATCGCTAACATCACCTATTATCAAATTTCAACACCATTAAGGCTCAAATCATCCAAATCAATCTCAGAAAATAATAACACTATTTCTAATATCACTCAGGCATTTTATCGAACGTCTGGGATGCACACGTGTATTGCACGTAATAATCTAATGTCTAAGGGATTTTTATTCCCCAAACAATTACTAGAACCATTCCCAATTTATTCTAATTGCTAAACTACAATTTCTACTACCATGCGGAAGATAATTTATATATATAAAATTCTTACTAGAACCATTCCCAATTCATTCTAATGGCTAAACTACAATTTCCAAACCCAAAACCCTAATTTTTAGTAACTTGCAAAATCCCCAATAATTTGCTAATCTCTTGCCTTTACAATGCCCAACACCTCCTAATCTCCCTATCACCATAATCCTACTCAATAGAAATTGAAAACATTTAATTTTATACAATAAGATAAAATAGGGTTTACCTTTCCAACATCCTTTCGAAAATCCGATGCTACCACGTTGTAGAGAACCCTTCAATTAGTATACCCCTCAGTTTAATTCGAAAACGATGGAGAGAAATGGTGGATTCGGGCGGGGGAAGTATTTGCCGATTTGGGTTTGGCGGGTTCGAGAGGGAAAGAACCGAAAGAGCGAAGAGGACGAAGTATACTCCATCAAAATTGAGCTTCGAGCTTGAAATTGATGATAGTATTTATTTTATTAGGTATCTTATTACTAATCAAGCAATATGTGGGATCTAACCTAGAATTTTTATATACATACATTATATAAAGCTTTTCAACTCAATTTTTTGACAAAATGACTCATTTCGGTTTCTGTACATCCAAAATGACTTTTAAACTTGCATTAGCTTATAAATATCATTTAAATTCGTGGTGCAATGTTTCAAAATTTATGAGAACTTATTCATACTTCTATTGCATATAATGTTTTGGCTATTTTTTATAAAAAACCCTAAACTGTTGCACATTCTTTATAAAACTCCCTCAACTATATATATATATATATATATATATATATATATATATATATATATATACCAATTAAGTCATTATAATTGAGGGAAAAATTTGCAAATGCTCCGAGTTGTGAGACTAAATTTCAAATACCCATCAATTAATATACTAAATTATAGAAAAGCCCAATTAAGTCATTCTAGTCTGGGGACTAAATTCCAAATACTTTGATTTGGAGGACTAAATTGCATATATATGTTAATTAAGGGACTAAATTTTATAAAACTCTTTATGTTAAAGAAGGGGCATTTTCGTCCAAAAAAATAGAGTAACTTGAGAAACTAGTGGTGTGAGGTTTATAAAAAGAAAAAAAATAGTTGAGGTAGGTTTATAAAGAATGAACGATAGTTGACGGAGGTTTTCTTAAATTTCGCATAATTTTTTTCAAGTATCAGAGTATCTCGTTTTTACTAGTTGAAAGTAACACAGAGTCATATCTTGCAAATCATGATTCATAATTCAGTTCTACAAGCCGAATGAGCTCACAAATGTTGTTTCTTAACTTTGGGCAAAGCTTCGTACTTTTGGAATTCATTTGTTATGATTTCAGTTATTTCACTATCTTATTTAGTGTATTCAAAACTTCACAAGTAGCAGTTTTTCCGAGGCTATAACTTCTTGCATATTCATCCAAATGATATCGGTAAAATTGATTCTATCAGCCATGTACCCATATACAATCTTACCAAGTTTTATAATAGTTGTAATTTTATTTTTATATATAATGTTTTCTTGAATAAGGACAATTGATCACAAAACTGTTTTTTTACTCTACATTTCAGGCTTGATTTTCTTAGAAAGGTCAACCTAGGGTCAACCCAATCAAATTGCAGGTTTTTGTTAGGTCGACCCCAGGTCATCCCTGCGTGATATATCTCCTTTGAAAAACAAGGGAGGTCAAGCTTACGTAGACCTAGAGTTGACCCATACTTTCCTTTTGTGCTTGTTTCTCTCATTGGTTTAGAGTTGAATTTTTTTTATAGCTTTTCCTTATCAAGTCCAACTCGAATTTGACCATTTTAAATGACCAAAATATCCCTCTAATATCTAGAAAAAGAGTTCTTACAAGCTTATAATGGTATAAACATATATGTGATGAAATTTGAGTTTTTTAGTTTGATTTTCTCCTCCTACTTTGTTACATAAGATACTCCTTCTATACATTTTTGTAATGAGATTTTACTCCTAAAAGCATTCATACTTTCGTCTTTTACTCTCAAATTTCTAGATCTTAAATTACATGACTTTGCTTGATTAGCTTAGAACCTTCAAGTTGTGATCATTCTTATTGTCTTTTGAGTAAGCTTTATTTTATTCTCCTCTTGTTTGAGATACACCAATATTTGTATTTGAGTGTTTTGGGTGATTAAGTACTTGTGAGGATATCTTGTGTGGTTGAGGTGAAAATCCTACCAGGGTGTTGGAGGTAGCAGTCCACTTGAGAGAAGAGGTGGAAAAGTCCTACGAGATAGTAGATGTTGTAAGGCCTCTTGGGAGTGATGGTGAAATTCCTTGACAAGAAGATATCTTAAAGCATTGTTATAAAAATTGTTTATTCACTACAAAATATGCCGGAATATCTGGCGGAAAATCCCCGGCGTTTGGAGTGTTGCACCGGGGGATTTCCCGGCGTTTATTAAAAAGCGCCAGCGATTCGTCAATACCCGGCATTGGAAAACGCCAGGGGAAATCCCCCCTTCCCGTGCCCTAAATTCCCCACTTCCCTCTCTCTTTTTCACTCTACCCTAATTACTCGCGCGTAACCCTACTCTTCGAAACCCATTTCCTCGATGAAACCCTATCTCTCCGAAACCCAATCTCCACTTCGTTCCTCTTTCTTTCTTCGATTTCGACACCACCATCTCGATCTCTTCGCCTACTGCCGTTGGATCTCGCCACCTGCCGCCGTTCGATCTCATCGCCGCCGCCGTTCAATCTCTCTCTTCTCTCGTCGCTGGTTACTATTCTTTCATTTTGATTTTGATTATTGATTCTATTCTTGTTGAACTATTCGTTAGATTCGTAGGTTTAGGATCATATTAGCGTGGAATATGTTTTGGATTAGGAAGTTATTTTACAATCTGGATTGATTAGCTTGTTGTAGTTTTTTGGTTATTTTAGCTTGTTGTAGGTTTTTAATTGGGAAGTTATTTGACAATCTGGATTGATTAGCTTGTTGTAGGTTTTTGGTTATTTTACAATCTGAATTTGATAGTATGTTCTTACTCCTTGTGTTTGTGAGTTTAATTTCATCTCTTTGTGTTTTTGCATTTGTCTAAGTGTTGTTGTTGTTTATTGTAGTGGGCTGACCAACTCGAATTACACCGAGCTGAGTCAATTGTACAAGAAGTACAAAGATCAAGGTATTACGATTGTTCTTTACTTTAAATGATACTGTCACTATCTCGATTGTTTGCTTCTGGTTTTTATCAGTGAGCTTGACTCTAGGGGTGATCTTGTTCGAATTCTATGGGAATCTTAAGGTGTTTGATAGACATTTTTATGAGTTAAGATGTATAGTTTGGTTCTACACACACCTTGTTTTGTCACGTATGCATGGTAAAGTGAGAGTGGATAAACATTGAGAAAATTGCACAAGTTCTTTTATGTATGACATAACAAGAAAGGTTCTTTAATCAACAACAATGATGGATATCTTGCTGTATAGAATTCATAAAGAAGGCAATGTAGTGTTGACAACTTAATTAGCATATCTTAGAAGATTACCTATATCATGAACCCGTTGTCAATTGGACAGGGAGACACTAGACATGTATGATAGAGAAAATGTCAAGAGTTGGTTTAGGATTGAGAGGCGTAAGTTCGGGTCAATGGTTATGGTTACTGGTTATTAGGGGTGACTCTTGGATATCAATCCAAACATTGACAGATGTATATTACTATCTTGTTGCTTAATGACTAGTAACTTGTTTGATTGAGATTATATGAATCCAAGTCCGAGTTAACCAACATTGAATGGTTTATATGACTAGTAGTATTTTTGCTCCAATTTTATACAGAAGTTAACTGAATCTTAAATGAGAACGTTAAATGCGCAGCTGTCCTGTATACTTCCTTAGCCAAGCCATTAAATTTCATATGATCTTAAATGAAAACGTTAATTGAGAAATTTTGGGTTCATTAGCTTTTCTTATTCAATTCTGATAGGAGCGTAAATTTTTTTGTCTTTGTGGATTGAGTTCCTGTAAATTCTCTATAGGATTATAGGTAATTAAGTAGCTAATTTTCTTTTGGAAATCAAATTGTGGGTTGTTCATTAAAAAAGAATATTTTAATTTGTGAGGGTCTCAGTCTCTCTTTCTAAATAGCTATCTTTTATGAAATTTAATTTTCAGATTGAATATATTATTGAAATGGTTAAAAGTTGGATGAGTAAGTCACGATTAGGCAAAGAGTATCGAGATGGTGTTAGAGATTTCATTATCTTTGCCAAGCAACATTCTCGTGATCCCAACTTTATCCTTTGTCCATGTCGCCGATGCGTAAACTGTCTTTTACTTCCATGCTACAAAGTACAAACACATTTGGTGATTAATGGTTTTCTGCAAGGCTACACACTGTGGCTCTGCCATGGAGAGCGTGGCACATCGGTTTGAGTTGGACAAGATGTGTTGGAAGTGGAAAATGAACCCTTAGTGAATGACGACGACAGTGTTGCAGATGAGATGCAAAATTTAGTGCGGGATGCTTTTCGGATTCATAACAATCTAATGCACACAAATAGTTCAACAACCCAAGTCCATGATGAATTGACCGAAACCCCGCACACTGATGGAGGCGATGGTGGAGAGGAGGGTGGAGTGGAGGAGGGAATGCAAAACTCTGAATTTAACAAAGAATTTGAAGCATTCAGTAAGTTGTTGGAGGATGCTAGTACACCCATATCTCGTGATTGCATTAAACTTTCGAAGTTCTCATTCATCATGAGGTTAATTTAGATCAAATGTTTGAATAGTTGGTCTTCCAAATCCTTTACAATGTTACTTAAATTGTTGAATGAAGCATTTCCTGAAATTTGTCTCCCAAATTCATCATATGGAATAAAACAATTACTTAAATATTTTGATCTGGGCTATGAGAAGATAGTCGTATGTCGATATGATTGTATTTTATTTAGGGGGGATAAGGAGAGTCTGGAGAACTGTGAAATTTATGGTACATCAAAATGGAAAGGTGTTTTGAATGAAGAACAAGATGCAAGTGGGATAGTTAAATCAAGGCGAAAAAAGAAGCCAGCAAAACAGATGCGCTACTTTCCTTTGATTCCTAGGCTACAAAGGTTGTTTATGTCATCTAAGACTTCTTTTGATATGAGATGACATGCTGAAGGATGGAAGAATGATGGAATTCTCAGACATCCGGTGGATTCTGCTGCATGGAAAAATTTTGATGAAAGATATCCTAATTTTGCTGAAGATACTTGCAACGTGTGACTTGGATTAGCCAGTGATGGTTTTAACCCATTTCGGCAAACGAGTAGTACATACAGCATATGGCCTGTAGTGTTGATACCGTATAATCTACCGCCTTGAAAGTGTATGAAGTTGTCTTCATTTATTTTGTCCACAATAGTTCCTGGACCGAAAAGCCCTAGAAATGATATAGATGTCTATCTTCAGCCTTTAATAGATGAGCTCCAACAGATGTGGGAGGGTGTTCCAACATATGATATAACAACTAAGAAATCATTTCATCTTCGAGTTGCATTGACTAGGACAATCAATGATTTTTCTACGTATGCAAATTTATTCGGTTATAGCACCAAAGAGCGTAATGCATGTCCTTGTTGTGCTGATAAAACTACTTAATGGTGGCTATATAATGGGAGAAAGTTTGGCTACATGGGTCATAGAAGATGGTTGCCCGACACACACAATTTCAGGACGGAAACTACGACTTTGATGGGGTGGAGGAGTGGGAACATTCACCTGAAATATCGTCTGGGTCCGATGTGTTAAGGCAGCTACATGGTCATCATTTCAATTATGGTAAGGAAGTAGAACCCATAAAAAAGGGCAAGAAAAGGGTAAGGGATGACGACAACGATGAAGATGAATGTGATGACATTGTTGATTTAGGGTCCTGGAAGAAGAAAAGCATTTTCTTTACACTACCGTACTGGAAATTCAATTTATTGCGCCATAATTTAGATGTGATGCATATCGAAAAAAATATTGGTGAAAATTGTGTAGGGACTGTCATGGGAGATGATCGAAAGACAAAAGACAATCATAAGTGTTGTCTTGATTTAGCTGCGTTGGACATACGACACGAGTTGCACCCCGAATATTTACAGAATGGTAGAGTGCACCTTCCTCTAGCAATGTACTGCATGTCCAAAAAGGAGTTGGAATCGTTCTGCAAAGTTCTACAAGAGCTTAAAGTTCCCAATGGCTATTCATCTAACATAGCAAGGTGCGTCAATGATAAGGAGAACAGGTTTCAGGGTCTAAAGTCACGCGATTACCACATCTTGATGCAGGATCTCCTTCCTGTGGCTTTAAGGTTCTCAATGTGTGACCAAGTCACTGCCATCATCAAGGATCTGTGTAGCATTTATAAAGGACTTTGCTCAGGGTTCTACGTGTTGAAGACATTGATCTGTTGGACCAACATGCTGCTTTGGTACTTTTTCAAATGGAGAGAATATTTCTCCCTTCGTTCTTCACTATAATGATTCACTTGGTAATTCATCTAGAGGACGAAGCAAGACTTGGTGGGCCGGTACATTATCGGTGGATGTATCCCATTGAGAGGTAGTTATTCAGATTTGTTAATTATATACCTCGTGTTTGAATAATGTGCATACTTTTTTTGATCTAACCATTTATATGTATAAGTATCTTTATCGACATAAGGGATATATTAAAAATAGATCACATCCAGAAGGCTCAATAGCAGAAGGTTATCTCTCAGAAGGGGCTCCAATTTTTGTTCCCGGTATCTTCAGGGTGTCGAGACATGTCTTACTAGACCAAGGAGAAACCCAGTTGGGTCAAACCTTGGTGAGGCACATTATCTCTTCCAAACTGCTGGAAATACCATTGGTAAAGTTGATGCGGTTAAGTTAGATAACTTAACATGGGAACAAGCACATCGATATGTGCTAGATCATCATGCAACAATTGAGCCATTCCGAGAGTAAGTCATAATTGGATTGGTTTATATTTAATTAAACTCGATTTGAACAGTGTTAATCTAATTATATTTCGATCTTTTAAATATTTTTAGAAAATTTATCTGTGAAATGAAAAGAAATTCTAGAACAAGGAAATTAAGACCACGTGACCAAAATAAGATGATGAATGAAAGATTTCATATGTGTCTTAAAGACTACGTAAGAGTGTTCCAAATTATCAAGTATTGTCTTTTTTCTTAGAATATTCTTAATTTTACTAATACGGTTTATCATCACATCCTATAGATTCTGAAGTTGCATGATGATTTGGTATCACCTGAAATCAAGATTCTTGCTACAGGTCCCCATAAGATGGTTAGAAGATTTAAGGGATATATATATAACGGATTCAGATTTCATACTAAGAATTGTGAACGTTATTTAAAGTCCCAGAATAGTGGAATTGTAGTGACGTCAAAGACAAGAAGTTATGCTTCTAAGAATGACACAAATCTAGTTGATGAAGATGTTGACTATTATGGGATGCTCACGGATATCATCGAATTAAACTATTTCGGTCATTTTCGAGTTGTCTTATTTTGCCCAGACTGGGCTGGTATAGATAAGAATTATCCCCAAAACAAGGATTCTTTAGGTTTCACAATTGTAAACTTTTCAGATTTGATTCATACTGGCACACACATTAGCCATGAACCATTTGTGTTCCCATCTCAAGTCCTCCAAGTGTTCTATGTTGAAGATCCAGCTTCGCCTAAATCTTACGTGGCTCTTATTATGCAACCAAGAGATGTATATCAGTTGGGAGAGACTTCAGATGATGAGAACGAAGATGTCACTAATATTTTTGTTGCTGCTGAATTTCCTAGGTTTGATGTAAACATATCAGATGACAACAGTAAACCTAATTGGCTACGCACGGATGGAGAGCCAGGGGATGTATTGGATAGTATTGAATAACAATAACTTTAATAAAGTTGCAGATTTGGTATTGAACTGTAAAACTAGATGCACACAGTGGTATATCCATTACATATTTATACTATGCTATGCTTCTTACTTTTTAATGGTATATAAGTTGGCATTGTCCATTTTATAAGTTGCTTTGTGGTGGGCAATTTTTCAGTAGAAGTGTTGAGATATGAATTAGGTAAAATTGATATGTGTGATAAAAGAATTTATGCAAACATTCTTAAAGGGGGGATTTATGCAAACATTCTTGGAGGTATGAATAGATAAAATCAATGTTCAGTTTCATAATGTCATTGGCTTTATATATGTTGAGCTGTGAAATGTTTACCTCAATTCCTTGCTTTCCTCTAGTTGTATTTGAAATTTTATGATTCTCTAGAACGTTGATGTGGTGTATTTAATCACAATTTTCTTGCTCTTTGGTACGAATATTTCTATGTTGTCTACAAATTTGATTATATTGCTACTCTTAGTTTGCTCTTAAATGTATTTCATATGCAAGCGTAAGAGACTAACCTGGTAAATATTATGTACGCTTGTTGGTTTGTTATAATTGATGTTAGGCAATTATATATATATACCCGTTGAGAACACTTCATGGTAACACTTTGTGACTCTTACTTGATATATATATATGAGCATTCTATGCTCATCACTGACAATCCATACTAGGCATTTCTTATGTGCATTTGTCGGTGATGAATTGCCCTTCTTGCAATCTTTTTACATGTTATGCATGGGTTGACACTAAATAGGTTGGTAACTTGAAGATCTACTTCTATTATGTGTGGAAGATCTACTTCTTATAACTTTATTTATCAATTATTTTGCCTTGTTTGTGAAATGTGAATTCAATTTATTGCATTTTTATACTAATTATATTTTACTGGTTTTGTCAATGTTGATATCTGTTGCTCTGAGATAATTATTTCATACTTATTTCTGGATAGTACATGTATGATATAAAAGATTTACTCATAGCTCTACACCTCAAAGCTTATCATCATTTCATACTTATTTCTTATACAGCAAGGTGATAGAGACCCGACATCATCCAGTCGTCTAAATGAAGAGGAAGCCGGCGATCGTGATCCCGTCAACGGCATCGCTAGACGTACACTATAGGCGGGATTTTCTCATCTCTTAGGTATTACAACCTTATTAGCTTCACTTTATGTAAAAGTTTTGCTTCGAGTCATTTTCTCATAAGTACAGAAATGGATCCCCAACATAAAGGGATACATTTTCTCATAAGTACTGATTGCATTTACTTGTTTTGTGCACACAAGTAAAAGTCACCACAGACCAAAATTTTGCTTATCAATTCTACAATAATTTATAATGATAGAAATGAATCCGACCATAGCTATATCCTGTTAACTGTTGATATTATTTATCATCCATAGGTATATGGTAAATGTTCATCATTTAGAGAATTTTTGGTAAATGTTCATCATTTAGAGAATTCATAGACTGGGATGACTTTGTCACAGTGAAAGCTATGGTAGCTAGTAAATGGAGGAATGAGGCAGCAGAGGGTGAAAGTTGACAACGAGTATATATACAATGGTGGAGTGAGGCTTTAGTGTGCTTGGCTTTGAAAGCCAGGCTCTGTTATCTTGGGATGTGAGCAAAGGCTGATAAAAATGCTATCATATCATTTAATTTAAGTTCATTTTCTATCACATTATCAACTAATATATTTTAAATGTCTGATTAATTATTTTCTAGTTTCAGTTCCAGCTTCGCACAATTAAAGAGTTTATTTGCATATGTACAAAGCATCTCAATCAATAAACTTTTCCTCAATTTATCTTTAGCTTCCAAGAGTACTCAAAAAAGAAAATGAAAAAGAAAACTAAAACCTTCAGTTGTTGCGTTCATCTGGCTCTGCAGTTTTGCGTAAACTAAGGGCACACCTAGCAGTTGTTTATCTGCTACAATTGCATCATTGGCATTTACTAATAATTGGGTAAAATAACAGAAATTTGATACACCTTCATCTGCCTTACTTTGCCTTTGTTTGTCTTACTCTTCTTTTGGTGGCTCCAACTCAGCATCAGTACTGGATTCCACACCTTCATTTTCATTAGCAGAAGATGGAAGGTTTAGCACTTGATCATCTGAAACATTTTGCATCATAGTGGAAATATTTGCAACTTAGGAGCACATTATTTATTTTCTTTGTTTTTCTTTTATTAATGGTCGATCCTGTTTTATTAAGGAGGTAATTATGAAACACACTGTTGATATTCTAGGACCAATCACCAACCACTATGAACGACTTGATCCTTGTAAAAGAATACAACAACAGAATCTAATACCAATTAAAGAATATCTTCTGTTGAATTTACCTTGAGTTGGCTTCTTGTCCTCATTTTTTGGGGAGGAGAATTTCATATCAATATCTTCAGTTTGTGTAGTGCTTGATTATGCATTAAAGTAATTAAAGGTGTACTATTGACTCATTGTTCCTGATATGGAGATTTATAGATTCGTAGGTTTATTGACTCATTGTTCATTTTGCAGGTTATCGTCATTGTCATTTTGAGCTTAGTTGAGTTACGCGTGGTGGAGTTTCTCAAATGGCTTCTTAAGTAGTTATGAAAGGCTAATTAGTTGAAAGATCTTTGTTTATGAAAGGCTAATTAGTTATGAAAGAACTTTATGTGATGTATATTTTGAAGTTGAAAGAACTTTATGTATTGTATATATAGTGCTATGAAAGTTGATATCTTTGTTTTATGAAAGTTTCAAGGAGTATTTGTTTGATAATTTGTGAGTTTCATAATTTGTGTAGTTTCAACAATATGATTATCATTCTATAGGTATCATAATTTGTGGGTTTCATAACTTCAGTCTGCATTCATACAACATGCCCTGGCGTTTACCAACGCCGGGGTATATTAAGTAACGGTAAAAAAATTTAAAAATTTAAAAGTAAATCGCCGGCGTTTATAAAACGCCGGGGAATTTTCAAAGCTTTCCCCAGCGTTTCAATGCACCGGGGAATCTCATAGTATCCCCGGCAGGGGCAAGGACGGCGTTTGCGGTGGCGTTTAGCGAAACGCCATGTAGCCAATCCCCGACATTTCGAAAACACCGGCCAATATCAAAAAAGCGTCGGGATTCTGTTACTGTTTGTAGTGATTGGCTCTAGTTTGAACAAGACTGTTATAGTGAAGGCAGGAGGACATTAGGAGTGGAGTAGCAAAGGGTTCCTGAACCACCTAAAAATCTTGGTGTCTTTGTGATTTGGTTGTCATGCGCGCGCGCGCGCGCACACACGCACATTCTCTCTCTCTCTCTAATTATTTTTAATTGCTTTAATTTTCTTATTGTCATTGTATTGTGAGCACAATAGGGCAGTGATCAGAGACTATCCTAGGGAAGGAAAATTGGATGTGGCCGGGATACATGGTGTCCCAATTTTGAGTAATGAGGAACTATCCAATCTAGAAATAGATGTGAGATTTTTTAGGTAAGTCCATGCAAAGTTCTCTCCAAATAGGAGAATATCAATAAGGTTAAGGGAATCAATGATATCATCCAAGTCTTGTGTATCCCTTTAAGATCTTCTTGCACCTTTTCTCTCTTCATTGGTCAAGGTAACATTGAACTCAACACATTTACTACAAAGATGATACCTTCTTTAAATCACATTTACTACAAAGATGATACCTTCTTTAAATTATCTGACACCAACAAAGTTCTCTATGCTCTTTTTCATGTGGATCAGTAACATATATGGATCAGTAACATATATAAGGGACTATTCTTTACCTGATTTCCTCTTCCGAAATGATAGTGAGATTGAGAAAATGACAATGGTTGAGTAGAAACAATCAAGGAGGTTACTAGTTCACCAATTAGCACCATTCTATAGATTTTGAGAAATCTCGCTTGACCCACTTAGTCACATTTTTTTGTCATAATCTAGTTTGGTCGTTCAAAAACATACAACTGAAAGGCTAGATAATATGATTCCTTCCTTTATCATGAGAGACTAGCCTGGGCATCTTAACCCTCTTACATTCCTACATCCTACATTCATTACAACAGAAATAAAACCAATTAAAACTACTACTAAGAAAATTAGAGGAGGAACTTAAGCGAGCTTTATTGGCTTGGGGGGGGGGGGGGGGGGGGGGGGGGGGGCGGCACATCTATTAAATTAACAACATTAGACAACTGGTCATCATTTGACAAGGGAAATGAATTTTGTAAGGGGGGGGGGGGGGGGGGGGGGGGGGGGGGGGCGGCACATCTATTAAATTAACAACATTAGACAACTGGTCATCATTTGACAAGGGAAATGAATTTTGTAAGGCTTTAAAGATGGCAGTTGGTTTATCTCCCCTTTTGGAATAAGATGCAGGTTTGTTAATAGTTGCTAGGTGCTCCAAAAAGAGGCGTCGAACTTCCTTCATTGCATATTCACTCTTCTACATTAGAAATTAAGTTTGGTCCTCAAGGTTAGAAGGATTGATTGAGCGAAATCCATTAAGAAAGAGAAGGAGTTATTGGGTAGTGCATTATTAGGATGATTTGGTTGGACCGGGTCCAATTGGTCCACATTGGGGGGGGGGATCTTACGTTGCTTTCCTTTGTTGTCCACCAGATCATGTCTTGAATCCTTAGCATTCCTATCATCACGCCCTGCTTCCCAAAATACGGAATTACAAGCACAAAAATAAGTCCCAGCGAATGATATAAGTATTCCAACTCACATCATTCATAAGCTGTCACTACAAGGAATTTGACATATAGTGACAGCAAAAATTCATGGGTAAAAGGCGAAAAATCGTAGGTATAGCTTGTAAAATCTATACCAACGAACATATTTTTCCGTCGTTTTTAATTACTATACCCACGGCAAAATGCTGTCACTATAGCCTATAGCGACGGTTTTTTCACCCGTTGGACAAAACCTCGGTGTTATACCCACGGTTTCGTATCCGTTGGTATAGGTTTTAAAGACACATTTTGTTTTCCTATACCTACAGTTGAAACTCCATTGCTATAGGTTTTAGCGATGGTTTTCGCATCCAATTATTTGAATATATACCCACTGTGTATATACCGTTGGTATAGTTATTTTTGTGTATTTTAGGCTGATTGAGATGTTCTAGCCTCATTATTGTGTTTGTTTAGTTCTTCATCATCAGATATAATCATTACAAGAGATCAACATCGATCATGTTAATCACAGATTCATAACCATTACAGTAATCAACTCAGAATTGAAATATTGGGATATTGTTTCATACAGGTAATCAAATTTACAACTTGTTACATTCTGATACTGATCGATCAACTAAAACTTTGACACAAACAAAGAATGCCAAATTTACAGCTTATTACATCTTCTCATCCCTTCCCCTCATGACAGTAGTGTATTTAGCCACACACAAAAAAATGAATCAGACTCTAATCTCAAAGCAGAGTAGTGCATCCTTGATTATCACTGTTCATTGTCCTGCAAATTAAAGACATCACATTACTACTCACTGTTCATGTGATAATCAATGTTTTCATCAGGCTCATCGATCATAACATAGACAAGATCAAATCTCGAGAGGATAGCAGGAGGAAGTGCCACATTATACAAGATCAGATCTTCTTGCTTCACCACCCTCCTTTGTGGAAGTAGCAGGAGCAGCTGAGCTCGTTCCATCATCTATGACAATCAGATGACCTTCTCTTCTTATCAACCTCTGCATAGAGAACCAATTATGTTTTCAATTTATATGACTGAATCATTGAATGCACGCTCAATGTCCATCCTTACAAATTGTAGGAACCAATATTATATGTACCTCTATTATGGCCCTAGTGCATTTGACCTCTTAGCGCACTTCTTCAGTGGAACTGTATGCCCCTTGGGCATTCTGCTTCTCAACATACCAAACAATAAGATCCCCTTGTTTCATACCAGCCAAACCACTGCCTGCAAAAATCAGGAAATTGTACATCAGTTCAAAACCAAAAAACTATGGTTGTAACATGAGTTTGAGTCTGGATCTAATTGCCGGTGGCACACATAACGAACTACTTATAGATAGATAACTAAATTAACATATTGTGAAATATAGACTAGCATCTGGAATATGCAAGCATTTTAGCACATAACTGATTTTGTAAATCTACTTGCGATAGTTATGATAAATGGAATAAGGAATTCATATATGATACAACATAAGCACAAATGGTGATATATTATGCACTTGATATATCATTCCATCTTTTTATTACCTTTTCAGCATAATTAAACCCTAAAACACCACAAAGATTATATGAAAATGCACTCCAAAATATTCAAGGAAATATGAACTTACTGGATACCCATTACCAAAGACAGCCTCGAACAATGAATAAGGTGTAGGCTGGACTGGGTGCAAGTGATGATAAACAGTGGTGAGAGGGATCGGGTGTTTTAAACCATCTAAGGAAACATGAACATAGCCAGAGTTAGGCCAATGACCACCTTCCACAAGAATGAATGGAACCTACAAACCCGCAATCTCTAAAGAGTTAATAACCAGATTATCATGAACAGCCACAGGTTAGTAATGTGAAGTATTAATTAGAATCTACAATCTTCAGAGGCTTGTAGGCAGTGGCAATAGCTCACAGATCTCAAAGAACTTGACCTCTGCTCCTTCCATGATTTTGCAAAAATTGCATGTAGATCAAAACTCCATCCAAAAAGACCTCTCCATTCATTGTAAATACACTTCAGAAATACAAATAAATATCAATATCTCAAGAAACATTGTTCTGTAGAAGAAAGATTAGCCAGATAAACAAAATAAAAATAAAATAAGAGAATTTGCATAGAGATTCCAAAATGGATTTAAATTTTGCACTACTGCATCCTTTTTAGAGAGCATATAAAAAAATCCATAACTTGACAGTGACCATATAAAGGAAGTTTGATAATATACATTGTAGGATCCTGTAGGCTGAGCAACAAACACTAGAGGGGGGGTGAATAGTGTTTATCAAAAATAAATTGCGGAATAAATAATTTCTCTCGGCACAGTCGACTTAGTGGTGAACCAGTCGACTGATATAACCAAAATAAAAGAAATTTAAACTCTCGATGCAGTTGACTTATAGATAAGGCAGGCGACTGATGAAACAAAGAGAACAACTAATACGAGACTGATCAGTCGACTGATACGAATCTGAGTCGACTGGCTAGACAAGTTTTGCAGAACTTAATTAAGCAAAAGTAAATGCAAACACAAGATAATCAATCACAGAGTACACAAGATATATCCTGGTTCGATCCTCCCGACCAACATCCAGTCCCCAAGCAACCCACTTGAGATTTCCACTATTCTTGAAAAAATTACAAGAATACCCTACGGCGTTACGACAACAACCTTGTCTAACCCGTAGTCCTTTCTCTCAACCAGAGAAAGCAGACCCACTCTTCAACCAAGAGTGAAACGACACCGACTCTACAACCAAGAGTCAACAACCACTCTCCAATCGAGAGCAAAAGTACAAGAAGAATTTTTACAATCAACCTATAGCCTTGTTGGTGTATGTGTTGATGCACGAGGCTAAATCACAAGGTTGACTTCTATACTCAGTCCAGAGCGAATTCAATGCTATACTGGACTGAATGTAGAGAACCAAAGTGTATGAACTTTTAAAGCTTTGTTTCTCACAGAAAATCTCTTAGAGAGTTTTTCACTAGAATGCTCGGAAGTATATGAAATCAAGTTGTGTTAAGTTATTCTTTTCAGAGAGATATGAAACTCTATATAAAGAGTTTTGATCCTCTGAACGTTGGAAAGCAGTTACATAACTGTCAACCAACGGATCAGAACTTTTGAGTTTGAAAAAATTCGATTTTGAAAATCAGAAAACGGTCAAAAGCTATCGAACAGTCGACTGGGTTGCCATATGAGTCGACTGATCAGAGTTTGAATAATTTTAAACAGTTTTGTACTTATCAGTCGACTGGCAAAAGCTTAAGTCGACTGGTACTTAAAAGTTAAAATTCTTCAAACTGTTTTGACTTATTTTTGGGGGTTTTTAAAAGACACACATTGTAAAATTTTGAGTGTGTGTGTGTGTGTGTGTTGACAAGGCTTTACATCATACTAAGACTCAACAAGAAAATAAAATACAATGTTTATAACACATTTGAGCTTGAAGTCTTGAGTCTTGAGTCTTGAATTAAAACTTGATCCTTGTCTTCTTCATCTGTATCTGTTTGAGCTTGTTTGTTTGTTCAGCTAAAATTGTCTTTAGTCTCTGCACTGCAATGTCAGCTGTATAACATAGACACATGTTGCACTGTGTTGTGATCATCAAAATCAAGAATCAACATTCTCCCCATTTTTGATGATGACAACACAATAGCTGATAACAGTTTATAAACAGACATACAAGCTTAGATTTTGAAAACTCCCCCTATTAAAAACAAAATATGCATACATAAAATTAAAAACTTGATATACAGAATGTATCAGTCGACTGGAGAATAGATCAGGCGACTGACCATAACATGAAAGCATTATATCAAATATCATAGATGCAGCAAGTTTCATAGCTGTAGCAGCAGTCGACTGTATCCTTGGGTAAGTTGACTGACCAGAGAGATTTTGAAAAAAATTATGCTGAACAGTTGTATCACAGATAAAACATAACACACAGATAAAACATAACACACAGACATAATGCAGACAAAAATGAACACATTCTTTCTCTCCCCCTTTGGAATCATCAAAAAGCATAATAATAACAAGAGTTTGCAAAAAAAAAAAAAAAAGAAGGTCTAATACATAGAAACAAAATGCATTAAAAAAATACATAAAAAGAAGGTAATCTTCAATCATCTTCTTCGGAGTCTTCGTCATCATCTTGAGAGGAAGGAGAAAACTGAGAAGTGAAGAGATGAGAGAGATGGGCTACCTCAGAACCAATATGGTCTAGTTTGGAACCAAGGGAAGAAAGATGTCTATCAACTGTGACTGAATGGTTCATTAGGTAAGACACACAGTCGTACATGGTTCGGGGATCATCATAATTGGCTTGAGGGAGAGGTGGATCATCAGAATTAGAAGGTTGAGGGGCTCTAGGTCTAGAAGATGAACCTAAGGGAGCTAGGGACATTGGAGGAGACCTAGGGGGTGAGCGAGTAGGAGCATCAAGGAGTTTCATGCGTGCCAAACTAGCACGATCGAAACAGTCATACCGAGAGACTACATTTGTCTCAGAATCTAGATCAACTCCAAAAGAAATAAAGACTCTAGTAAGGAAACCTCCAAAGGGTAGAAAATGAGTGTGGTCTTGAGAAAGTTTGGAAAATATAACTTGACCCCAATCGACAGCTATCCTACCAAAAATTGCATATATAGCCTTTTGTAACTCACTAGAATATTGATCATAACTTCCCTTTTTAGGAAGGATGTTATAAGCTAATATTCTACCGACAAGCTTAGCAATTGGTCTTAGATTTCTGCTAGTCATTGGAAGTTGAGAATTTGGTAAGAGAATTCTAGATAATATTGAGGCATCATCTAGAATAACATCATCAAGATGAATTCCACCATCATCTATACCCAACATTGCATTAATCCTAGTCGGTGTTATAGTCATTTTAATATTTTTCACAGACGACCGGATTAAGACATCCCCATTTGGTTTTTGAACAATTCTCATATTTGTATAAAACAAATAAATGAGTTGGGGATAGTAGTTTGGTTGGTTGGATAAAGATAGAAACTCATAAAGACTACAGTTTTGAAACAGTGGAGTGAGGTTAAAACGATCTAAGTCACCAAAATTGACAAATCTTCCAGGGAAGATTTGAATGGTACAAAAGAGATACCAACGATCAAGTAGATCGGGACTCAAGAGGTATTGGGTGTACTCTTGTGAGCAGGATGTACCCTCGTGAGTTCTCTTAGATCTTTTGGGTGCCATTAGGGTTTTGGAAGGAGACAAGAAATCGAGATTTACCAAGATGGAAGAGAGAGACAATCACAGATGAGAGAAGTAGCAACCAGCAGTCGACTTGAGATCTGGTCGAATGAGCTTCTTCTTCTCTTGCCTTAGGGTTTTGAAAATTTGGGGGTGAAATTGGGGATCGGTAAAAGTGAGAAAGAGGGGCTGGTAAAGGGTTTTTAACAGAGAATAGACGGCTCAGATGCAAGGAAGAGATCTCAACGGCTGAGATAAGAAGTCACGGGTGAGAATTTGAGCAGTTTTATCTCAAAAACTGTGATGAAGACTCGCTGAAGACAATTTATCTCGCGACAGTCGACTGGTAGGGGTTATCAGTCGACTGAGTCGAGAAGAAAATAAAAATGTTATATCAACTAATCAGTCGACTGGTATATGAATCAGGCGACTGGTAAGATAAAAAAATGTATATGTTTAAAAAGCAGTTCAGTCGACTTATACACAAAGATAGTCGACTTAACAGAAGCCATGTTCAACAAGTATCAATAAAATCACAAATTCCAAGTTCTCTCCTTAACTTAATGAAAGTATCTTCTTTAAGGGGCTTGGTAAATATATCTGCTACTTGTTTATCAGTAGAGATAAAGTCTAAAGATATATCTCCTTTTAAAACATGATCACGTAGAAAATGATGTCGAATATCAATATGTTTCGTACGTGAATGTTGAATCGAATTTTTAGACAGATTAATTGCACTGGTATTATCACACATAATTGAGGGTTTCTCAAATGAAATACCATAATCTAACAAGGTTTGTTTCATCCATAAAATTTGTGCATATGCCAAACTTGTAGCGATATATTCAGCTTCTGTGGTTGATAGGGATACGGAGTTTTGCTTTTTACTGTACCAAGATACTAGGGAATGTCCCAAAAAGTGATATGTACCACTAGTACTCTTGCGATCAGTTTTGCTTCCAGCAAAATCGGCATCGCTATAAGACAAAAGTTGAAAGTTATCGGTGCGTGGATAAAATAAACCATATTCAGATGTGCCTTTAATATATCTTAAAATTCGTTTCACTGCTTTTAAATGAGATTCTTTAGGACTAGATTGATATCTAGCACATAAACATACGCTGAACATAATATCTGGTCTACTTGCAGTAATATATAAGAGTGAACCAATCATACCTCGATAGAGTTTTTGATCAACACTCTTACCTAATAAATCTTTGTCAAGAGTAATAGTAGTAGCCATAGGTGTGGATTTACTACTAGTACTATCCATGTGAAAACGTTTAAGTAATTCCTTTGCATATTTGCCTTGATTGATAAATATGCCATTTGAGGATTGTTTAATTTGCAATCCAAGGAAATAATTGAGTTCACCCATGTGACTCATTTCAAATTCATTTTTCATGGTATTAGCAAATTCTTGACATAGATTATTATTTGTAGAACCAAAAATTATATCATCAACATATATTTGTATGATTAAGATATCATTCTCAACTCTTTTGATAAACAAAGTAGTGTCTACTTTACCTATTTCAAATCCTGTTTCTAAAAGAAAAGTTTTTAAACGATCATACCAAGCACGAGGTGCTTGTTTAAGACCGTATAAAGCCTTTTTCAATTTATAAACATGATCTGGAAATTGTTCATGTTCAAAACCTGGTGGTTGTTTAACATAAACATTTTCCTTAATAAACCCATTAAGAAAAGCACTTTTCACATCCATTTGATAAAGTATAAAATTCATAAAGCAAGCAAAAGATAATAAAATACGAATAGATTCTAGTCTAGCAACAGGAGCATATGTTTCATCAAAATCTATACCTTCTTCTTGATTATATCCTTGGGCAACTAATCTAGCCTTGTTCCTTACAACTTGTCCTGATTCATCTAACTTATTCTTGAATACCCATTTGGTACCAATGATAGTCTGATCAGGAGGTCTAGGAACTAAATCCCATACATCATTCCTTATAAATTGGTTTAGTTCATCTTGCATGGCATTCATCCAATATTCATTCTCACAAGCTTCTTGTATATTTTTCGGTTCAAAATCCGATAAGAATGCTGTATGAGAGATCATATTAACATGTGAACGTGTTTGAATACCATGGGAGATGTCACCAATTATTAAGTCATGAGGATGATCTTTAACTTCAACAAATGACTTTGGTAAAGTTGAAGATATCACAATCGGATCAGTCGACTTGACTTGTTCTTCAGTCGACTGCTTTACGTCAGTCGACTGGGAGACCTTATCAGTCGACTTATCAGACAGATTAGTTTGCCCTAAGGATTTAATCACATTATCTAAAGGTGATAACTCAGTTTCATCATCTTTATTTAATGTTGATGAAGGTAAGGATTCATCGAATGTAACATGCATTGATTCTTCAATAGTCATTGTAGACTTATTGAAAATTCTATATGCTTTACTCCTATTTGAGTATCCCAAAAAGATACCCTCATTAGATCTAGGATCAAATTTGTCTAAATTATCTTTTGTGTTTAGAATAAAACACTTGCAACCAAATGTCTTAAAGTAAGAGACTTTAGGAATTTTATTAAAAAATAACTCGTAACAAGTCTTCTTTAGTTTAGGTCTTAGAAGAATTCTATTCAAAACATAACAAGCTGTAGCAACAGCTTCAGCCCAAAAATGCTTTGATAGATTGCTTTCAACAAGCATAGTACGTGCGCATTCTTGCAAAGTCGTATTTTTCCTTTCAACCACTCCATTTTGTGGTGAAGCTCTAGGAAATGCAAATGAATGTGTTATACCATTCTTGTTGCAATATTCTGTAAAAGTTTCATTTTCAAATTCTCCACCATGATCACTTTTAATAGTGACTATGGTTAGAGATCTTTGATTTTGAACACGTTTACAAAAATGTGCAAATTCTTCAAAAGCATCGTTTTTATGTTTTAAAAAGAATGTTCAAGTGAATCTTGAAAAATCATCTACTAAAACAAACACATATCTACTTTTATTTAAAGAAGCAACTCTAGTAGGGCCAAATAAATCCATGTGAATTAATTCAAGTGGCCTACTAGTAGAGATTACGTCTTTTGTTTTAAAAGTGGATTTGATTTGTTTTCCTAGTTGACATGCATCACATAACTTATTCTTTTTAAAGGATAGTTTTGGCAGTCCTTTAACTAGGTTATATTTAGATAATTTTGAGAGATTTTTCATGTTCACATGTCCAAATCTTCTATGCCATAACCAAGATTCATTGTTAGAGGCTATTAAACAAAAATCATTTGAAAAATTTATTGTATTCAAACACAATTCATAAATATTATTTTTACGAAATCCTTGAAAAACAACATTTTGCATAGTAGAATCATAAATTAAGCATGCATCTTTTTCAAAAACTATTTTATAACCTTTATCACACAATTGACTAATACTTAAGAGATTATGCTTTAAACCATTAACCAATAGCACATTTTCTATAATAGGGTTAGATATTTTACCGACCATGCCAATACCGATGACTTTGCCTTTGTTGTTATCTCCAAAGGTGACGGTTCCTCCATCTAAATTTCGAATGGTGGATAGTAGGTTGGCATGCCCTGTCATGTGTTTTGAACATCCGCTGTCTAATATCCAGCGTTCTTTCTTGGGTACCTATAAAAAATTTAAGGTAAATATGGTACCCTTTTTATTGGGTCCAAAGCACATTAGTTTGGGGGAAACCAAACCCATGAAGAGTTTGATCTTCCTCCATAAGCAGGAATATAATAGGTAGAATTACACACATTCAGTATATAAGAATTGATATAAGCAATTCTATCATTCTGATTAAAACTGATTGGAACCCATACTAGTTTGTTCTGTCCAGTCGACTTACCAGTGTTGCTCAGTCGACTGTTGGTGTACATCAGTCGACTGGTAGATGCACTAGGTCGACTTATAAGAGGTTTTGATCTCGTGGAATAAGATCCACTTTCTCTAGACAGACGACTGGTTGGATGGTTCAGTCGACTTAACCGAATGTTAGTATTACTTTTATCACTGAATTTAACAATCTTTGATTTTGCAAAGAAATCATATAACTTGTGTGTAACACTAGAAATAGATGCTGACTTATTCTTACTAGTGTTTAAAACAGGAGATTCTTTTATAGAAGATTTCTTAAAACCAAGTCCAAATTTTTGACTAGATGTAACTTGATGATGAAGCATATCATTTAAATTCTCTTTGCCTTTGTTAAATTTAGACACATTCTTTGAAATCTCTTCATAATTCTTTTTGAGGATCAGTATCTAAACTTGCAATGCGAGAATTAAAGGATTTTACTTCCTTATCAAGGTTAAGATTTTCATGATTAAGTGTTCTATTCACTTTCTCAAGATTCTTAACTCTAATCTTTTCTTTCTTTAACTCCTGGAATATTTCATTAAAAGCATCAAGAAGATCTTCGGAATCATAATCCTTACTTACATGTTCTTGTGCAGCCATAAAACATATATTTGCCACTTCGTTATTTTCATCCGTTTCTTCTTCGGAAGATGAATCACTATCATCCCATGTGGCTTGATAGGCCTTTTTGTTCTTGGCAAATTTGTTCTTTGGATATTTATCTTTCTTGAAGTTGGATGATTTTCCCTTGTTCTTTGCATTTTCTAAGGGACAATCCTTCTTCATGTGACCTATTTTATTGCACCTGAAACATGTAGGAGGGTCATTAGAATCTTTAATTTTAGAATGAAACTTACCCTTCTTTAAGAACTTCTTGAATTTCCGAGTGAACATTGCTATTTCTTCTTCATCTTCTTCCTCATCTTCTGAGTCAGTCATTGCTTTAAAAGCCAATGATTTCTTCTTTGCTTGGTGTGATTCAGTATCTTTCTTTCAATCTTCAAGTTGGACCTCATATGCCATGAGATTACCAACAAGATTCTCGAGAGTAAGTGTTGACAAATCATTCGCTTCCTCTATTGCTGTGGTTTTCTTCTCCCATTCTGGAGTGAGTGCTCGTAGAACTTTTCTGACCATCTCTGCTTGGGTATAAGTTTTTCCAAGCGCCACAAGAGAGTTTGTGATGTCATTGAATCTTGTAATCATCTCAGACACAGTCTTATTGTCCTTCATTCTGAACATCTCAAACCTGTGGACAAGAACAGAAATTTTAGACTCTTTTACTTTATTTGTTCCTTCATGTGTTACCTCGAGTGTATGCCAAATTTGATATGCGGTTGTAGCATTGGATACACGGTTGAATTCTTCCTTCGTTAGTGCACAAAATAAAGCATTCATTGCTTTGGCATTGTTCATAGTCTGACTCTTTTGATCATCATTCCATTATACATATGGAATGGTAGGGCAGTATATTCCGTCTCTGTCATTTGCCATATCTCATAGTTGATTGATTGGAGATAGATTCGCATTCGGCACTTCCAATAATTGTAGTTCGTTCCATCAAATAGTGGTGGCCGTTGTGTAGATTGCCCTTCATGATACTGATTTGTATTTGAAGTAGTTGCCATAGCCTGTAACCTCGCTCTGATACCAAGTGTAGGATCCTGTAGGCTGAGCAACAAACACTAGGGGGGGTGAATAGTGTTTATCAAAAATAAATTGCGGAATAAATAATTTCTCTCGGCACAGTCGACTTAGTGGTGAACCAGTCGACTGATATAGCCAAAATAAAAGAAATTTAAACTCTCGATGCAGTCGACTTATAGATAAGGCAGGCGACTGATGAAACAAAGAGAACAACTAATACGAGACTGATCAGTCGACTGATACGAATCTGAGTCGACTGGCCAGACAAGTTTTGCAGAACTTAATTAAGCAAAAGTAAATGCAAACACAAGATAATCAATCACAGAGTACACAAGATATATCCCGGTTCGGTCCTCCCGACCTACATCCAGTCCCCAAGCAACCCACTTGAGATTTCCACTATTCTTGAAAAAATTACAAGAATACCCTACGGCGTTACGACAACAACCTTGTCTAACCCGTAGTCCTTTCTCTCAACCAGAGAAAGCAGACCCACTCTTCAACCAAGAGTGAAACGACACCGACTCTACAACCAAGAGTCAACAACCACTCTCCAACTGAGAGCAAAAGTACAAGAAGAATTTTTACAATCAGCCATAGCCTTGTTGGTGTATGTGTTGATGCACGAGGCTAAATCACAAGGTTGACTTCTATACTCAGTCCAGAGCGAATTCAATGCTATACTGGACTGAATGTAGAGAACCAAAGTGTATGAACTTTTAAAGCTTTGTTTCTCACAGAAAATCTCTTAGAAAGTTTTTCACTAGAATGCTCGGAAGTATATGAAATCAAGTTGTGTTAAGTTATTCTTTTTAGAGAGATATGAAACTCTATATAAAGAGTTTTGATCCTCTGAACGTTGGAAAGCAGTTACATAACTGTCAACCAATGGATCAGAACTTTTGAGTTTGAAAAAATTCGATTTTGAAAATCAGAAAACGGTCAAAAGCTCTCGAACAGTCGACTGGGTTGCCATATGAGTCGACTGATCAGAGTTTGAATAATTTTAAACAGTTTTGTACTTATCAGTCGACTGGTACTTAAAAGTTAAAATTCTTCAAACTGTTTTGACTTATTTTTGGGGGTTTTTAAGAGACACACATTGTAAAATTTTGAGTGTGTGTGTGTGTGTGTGTTGACAAGGCTTTACATCATACTAAGACTCAACAAGAAAATAAAATACAATGTTTATAACACATTTGAGCTTGAAGTCTTGAGTCTTGAGTCTTGAATTAAAACTTGATCCTTGTCTTCTTCATCTGTATCTGTTTGAGCTTGTTTGTTTGTTCAGCTAAAATTGTCTTTAGTCTCTGCACTGCAATGTCAGCTGTATAACATAGACACATGTTGTACTGTGTTGTGATCATCAAAATCAAGAATCAACATACATGTGTACCAAATAAGGTGAATTTTTGTGTGTTAAAGCTAGTTTTTCAAGTGTGAATTCAACCAACACAAAAAAGAAAAGAAAAAAAAACAGCAGAAGAAAGAAAGAAAAGCCAACAATCCCTTTAGCAATTACCCTTCGTAGAAAACAATGTAAGTTGATAATGATGTGGTGAGTTATCAGTAGATAGAATGTTTCTGAAGTGTGAATAGAAAGAATCTCATGCTAAATATTTATATAGGTTTTCCTTATTGCTAGCTAACCTTTCAGGATCAGAGCTTCTAAAACCAGCTTAAACCGTAAGCAGAACAACAAAATGAATTTTCAGATATTCCTGCTATTCTTGATTCCTTATCTACAAGACTACAAGAGCCTAACATATTTGTCTAAAGTTATGAAAAAGCAAATACTCATGAATTCGGAAATATTCAATTTTGATAATTAGAAACAAGTTTCATCACTAGCAAAGTGCTCGAGGAACACAAACTTACTTACTAGGAATATAAAGCCGTCGAAATATACCCGCAGACAATATTTGATAGGAAATAAGGAAAAATCAAATGCAGGAGCTTTTACAAGGTAAGTCAAATCAACTTTACATTGATGTCAAATGCAAATTAAAAGTTCTGAATCACCTGCGATGTAAGGTATCTTAGGTGGCAAATATCAGATCCAAGTAAAGGAGGAGCTTTATTGCTTTATGGAAAAGAAAGAGTTCTAGCTAGTTTCGTTACTGAAATTGTGCAATATCTAAGATGATCACATTAGCAACTACTTCTGAATTCCTAATTCAGTAACTGATATTTCAATTTAAATTTTGAACCAGATATATGAAATTAGAAGAAGGCAACAGAGACTTCTCTATACACCTAAAAACATCATTTACAGCAAGAATGGCTCATACAGATACCGGAGAGAACCAAGTAGTTGATGTCGCGAAAAGGAGAAGAACATCATTAATAGATCAGAGTCTCAGTCAAAACCGAAAAGGAGAAGAACATCAGTCACAGGTAGTTGATGTCGCGAAGCTTGGAGCTCTAGAGAGGTGGCTACTCATGAAGAAACTCATCAAGCACATTGAGAATGATAACCTTTATCAAGTTACTTCACAGGCAAAGTTAACATTTATGAAAATATTGAAGCAAGGCAAAAAAAGGGAGAGACAGGGGTTGTTTGTTATTCACCATTTAAGAGGAATTAGGTAAAATACCCTGAAGTGACCTAACTATCCCTTCAAATCTACTACCTACATATAGATGCTTAATAAAATTGGGTCGTGAAGTGATGAAGCCAAGTATAAAATTAATAGATTTATTTTAGAATGATACCTGGCCTTAGAGTAGACACACATCACACAAACACATTATTATAAGTATATGATTGCAATTTAAGAGGAATTAGGTACAATACCCTGAAGTGACCTAACTACCCTTTAACACCTACTAGCTACACATAGATGCTTAATAAAATTGGGCCTTGAAGTGATGAAGCTTAAAAAGAAATAGATTTATTTTAGAAGGATCCCTGGCCTTACAGCAAACATACAAAAACATTATTAAAAGTATATGATAGCAATTTGGGTAGAATGAAGAAATCTTCCTCCTCTCCCTCATTGTCCTCCTACCAAGTTATGATAAAATGGAATAAGGAATTCATATATGATACAGCATAAGCACAAATGGTGATATATCATGCACTTGTTTGTAAAGTTGGCACCATATTGAATTTATATAATTAACTTACTAGTCAAAGTTGAATTTATATAATCTTTGTGATTATTTTGGAGTGCATTTTAGCACAATAAAAAGATGTAATGATATAGTACAATTAAGTTGGACTACAAACGACAAGGAAATCCCCGATGTTTTTTTAATCAATTATTAACTTGATTTCTTCATAACTACTACTGCTACAATAAAATTTCCAATTCTTAATAGAGTTGAGAATGTGAATGAACCCAATATAGGAGGGAAGGCTTTGTTGTAGCAGTAGTTGTCTTATATTATCAGACACTAGTTGGACAAGAAATATGTATAGTATTATCACTCATATTGTAGATCAACTAACATAAATGCTCTTTATCCAAATAGATTCAAACCAAAAACCTAACATTAATGCTCAATTACTATAGAACTCGATATGATCAGTATAGCACCCAGATAGAACACATAAATCTTTTACTCACCTTGGCCAGTCTCCAAGAAATGCTGAAGGAGTAAGGAGCTTCTTTCATTATTTAATGTAATCAAGGAAATGCATCTTACAGCCATGTAATTTGCTGAAAAGGTGCAAGTAGAAGGAGAATAATTGAGATCAGAAGTAACCTTCAGTAAAACTGGTAGACCAGAGCAAAGAGAATTTTTTAGATTTGATACTAATATGCGTGGGAGGGTTTCCATGTAATTAATTTCATACAAAGGTGTGAAAGGACATACCTCAACTTTGCCTTAATTCATCTTTCATAAGATAGACAGCTTTACATGACCATAAGGTGAAAAGACCTACACAATACTTATTTTGCTTAACTGACAAAAATAGCAAAAGATCATTTGTAGAGTAAGAGATGGTTTTCATTTTATCATATACTAGAAAGATCATGTGTCTGCCCACCAAGAAAATTTGAAGATACTTTCTTATATTTAATGTAAAAGTTATCTCGCACCTTCAGAGTTAAAGATTAAAAAGCGAGCAGTGTTCACGACAGGACAAATCACTTACCAAGATCAATCAACACCCTCGGTTGCATTTCAGAAGGCAGCGAATCCCCAGAATTGATCAAGGAGTATGGTTTAGAAATTGTCACCCCCTCATCAGTAATCTTGGTTATCCTCGTTAGATCAATCAACAGAGTCACTGTCTCAAAAGATAGAAAGATAAGCTTTGATGCTACAATCCTCATTATGACAACAAAACAAGTGAAGTGATGCTTTATAAAAAGAGTTAACAAGACTTTTACCATCCATGTCAACAGGATTGGGATGGTTGGAGCTCAGTCATTACAGCTGCAATTTCAATAATTAAATTGATTCAAGATAATGACAACGACAATGACAATAATGGATTACCAATACTAATGCATAACAAGGTAAGATAATAATGAATTAAAACAAACTTCGTATAATTGTCTTTTGAGTAATCCCAATTAATCAAATTACGCTATATCTAGAAAAAATCTCAACGGCATTTCCACAAATACCTTCCGTGCTCCTTAAATTAATAACAGATAATCAATATACTTTGATCAGAGCATCTATTATCTATCGATATGCACTAAATTGATAATCCTAGATCACTTGATAACTCAATTCAACAAACAAGGGTGCAAATTAGCAAAATAAATAAGGATTTTTTTTTTGAACACTTAAATAGATTAAAACCCTAGAAAGCCACTTAATTAATTACAAAAATATTATGATTTGCAGTATTTTTCCTTTCTAGTAAAACCCTAGAATCAAAACTTTGGTATTAAACCCTAGAAATTGAAATTGTAATCGAATTTAATACCTTTTTAATCGACAGACGCTTGACTGCTTCTCCAATCTTTCGATCCTAAATTGAAAGGATAATCGACAAATTTGTAGAAAAGAAAATCATGCCGAGGAAGAAGTTTGGGGAGGAGGAGGAGGAGGCGGCAGATGCGCAAGATCGACGCCGAGGAAGAAGTTTGGGGAGAAGTTTGGGTTTAGGGATTTAGGAGATCGACGCCGAGATTGGGTTTGGGGAGAGAGAGGGATTTAGGAGTTTTAGAGGGATAAATGAAATATTTTGGGTGGGGGAGGGAAAATGAAAAAGTTGGGAGGAAAATAAATTATGGACTATACCCACGGTTTTTAATCCCGTCAGCAAAACTTATAGTTACGGATTAAAAGCTCTAAAGCTATAGGATATCTATACCTACAGTTACTACACGTCTGTAGGTATATGATGCCTATACCCACGGTTTTAGTGATCCGTCACTATAGGTGTCCGTTGGTATATGGTAAATTCCTTGTAGTGTGTATTGATATAATCTCAACAAGTATAATAAAAAAATCCACACATGCAATAACATAATCACATGAACAAGAAATGGAATAAAATAATCTTCAGAAATAACCATCATATGGAAATACGTAAACTTTGGGTCAAAATACATGTGTATACAATGTACTGAAATGAATATAAAACGATAACCAGTTTGCTATGACCAGCTAGATAAAATAGCAACTAGAATGAAATAGGATAATATAGCAGCCCCTTTGCGGTCGGCTATCAGCTCACCAAGTCCCTCTGGTATTTTACCTTCGGACCTGCATAAAATACATCTAATGCTTGGAGGGGGGGGGGATTATCTGTTAGAGCAAGCTTCTGACAGCAAGTAGTAATAAGCAATAAAATACAATATAGAAGGCAAGGAAAAGCAATACGAATATTGAGATGATATAAGCATGTACAAGCGATGACAGTAAGATAAAGCAGTTATAACTATGAGGTATAATCAATCGATATGTAGTGGTCAATCAACAATAGTCGGTAATAGGATCAATAGTTGATAATCAATGAAGCAATAAACAATAATCGATAATCAATATTGCAAGGGTCGATGCTCAGTGTCAATCTTAGGTTTATTAGTCTTTTTTAACCTATCTAATGCACACAATTCTTGGAGCTTCGGGGACTCCTTGAACCTTGCTTGCAGCTTCTCTAGGTACCAGTAATTTTGTAGAGATTCTAGTAATTTTTTTTATTGATTTTCTAAAGTTTTTTAAAAAAAAATCCAAATATAAATTACTTTCCTAATTTCAATTACATTTCTAAATTATTATTATTGTTGGAACTTTTATCAAAAATAAAAATGGGAGCACGAATTTTGGGGAGATTTAAAAGCTCATATCATGCACTTGCGCCAGGATGCTCGAATGACACGTTCAGCACCGACCTCTATGGTGCTCGACTAAGTCGATCCTAAGGGGTTCAGCTTGGCGAGGGGGAGAGAGTTTGAATGAGTCGAGCGTCGAGCTTCACTTTTTTACGCATTCCTTGCAAGGGCTCGAATGATTCTTCGAGCTCCGAGCGCTGAGCCTTTGAAAATATGCATTTTTTTTTCAGGGGCTTGGACGACATGTTAAGCACTGATCTTGTGAAAATAGGTGTTTTTGGTCAGGGGCTTGGACGACATTTTAAGCACCGATCCTATGAAACTAAATATTTTTTTGTGAGGGGATCAAACGAAGTGTAAGCATTTTTTGATGAGGGGCTTGAAAGACACATCGAGCACTGAACCTGTGAAGATAGGCATCTTTTGAAAGGGGACTCATATGAGACATTGAGCACCGAGCATATGAAAATAAGAATTTTTCTGAGGGCTCAATCCACATGTCGAGTGCCGAGCCTATGAAAATAAGCATTTTTTGATGAGGGGCTTGAACGACACGTCGAGTACCGAACCCATGAAGATATGCATTTTTGAAGGGGGCTAGAATGACACGTCGAGCGCTGAGCCTATGAAGATAGACATTTTTTGTGATGAGAGGCTTGGACAACACATCAAGCACTGAAGATAAGCAGTGTAAAGTGTCGGAATATCAGTTGGGCGAGTTCTTCACACTTAGCAAAAATCCTCCGCCGACGGAAATCAGAATGGCGGAAGTTGTGACACGTCATGGTCGTAGTTGTTGAAGTGAGCCACATCATCGATGTGGTTATCGAAAAGTCTCGTGTGCCCTTGGTTTCCCCTGTTGGATAGATGACACATGGTGGATAGAGATATTGTCACATTGTCGCGTGCAAATATCGAGGTGTCCCCCTCCCCTCCTATAGAACCACCACCCCACTTCACTCTTCTCTTTACTTGGTCTTTTTTTCCCTCATAGCTTCTCTCTCCTCACTGCTTTCTCTCTCCAACTTTTCGATTCAGCGAGATTTTCGATATCAACCGTCGTTAGTTTTTATGTATTCTCTCTTAGATGTTTAAGGTCTGGTCCAGTGATTCAGCCTCTACGTCTGGTCGGGAAGAGAGTGAGACTGATTCGGCCCACTCCCAACAGGTGGTGGAGGTAGAGTCTCGAGTGTCATCATCTATGGAAGGGACCGAGGTTCAGGAGTCATCATCCGAGGAATAAGATGTAGTGAAGGTGTCTCCCCTTGGAGAGGAGGACGACGTACAGATTAAACCCATGACTCCTAAATCTTTGAGGCGCAAGAGTAAGAAGTAAATCATTTCCAAGGCTAAATTAATGGTGGAGGTAGAGCCCAATGAGTATTTGGACGACCATAGTTTGTATCATCCTTATTTCGTTGACCCTATACTGGCTCGGGTGTACACTTAAGATCTTCATGATCTAATTTAGTACGTGGATCAGACCCTCAAGGTACCGAGGTGGCTCGCCTTTGTAAGAAGTTAAAGTCAATGAGTTGGCACTTCTGCTTGTGCAAATGTCATTAGAGACGGAGTAGGACCTCACTCATTTAAGGGTTGTACTAGTTGAGAGAGATGTTGATCTTGTTCATCTTCACAATGGACTGGTCGACCCAGTCTTGAGAATGTGAACATGAAATTAGTGTTGCTCGAGAGGTGTTGAGAGGTTTCTCTACTTCATGGAGACCGTCCCATAGGTTTTCAATTGCCCCCCTCAGTGGAGAAGGATAGCCGCGGTGAGGAAGTTCTGCTGAAGAAGTTGCTCATTGAGAGGGACTTGACGATTTATCGTCTAGAGGCGATGCTGGGGGGTTTGGAAACATGGGTCACTCCTCGTCCTAGTGATTGGGTGACACCATAAGAGTTGTCCATGGGGGCCTGAGCGGCACCGAGAAACCCAGGGAATGCCCAGAGTGGTGTAGCTGGGTTATCGAATATGGCATCTATTTACCAAGGGTGGGCTGCATCCTAGTCGCCATGACCTTCAAACTCGGTCGGTTAGACTAGTCGCTCCTTCTGACTGTTTGGGTGGTTCGTGTGAATCCTCTCCGATAAGGAAACTTTTCAGACGAACCGCAACTCTTAACCGAAATTTTCCTTGCCCGAGTGACCATAAGTGATTGGAGTGGGAGGGAAAGTAGGTTCGTCCGACATGTTCTTGGCTTTTAGACTCTTGTTGTAAAAGTGAACATGACATTTAAAATGTATCCTCGAGCTTGTAATAAGTTATTTCATATGACAAAATGATTTTTCTAACTGTTGAAGTGTAGTCTCTTATTTCCTTTGTGTACTTTTCGGAGAGCTTGTGGTTTTTTTCCTTGTGTTTATCTAGAGTTGAGGATTTGCTGAAGCGGTTTCGAGTGGTGATTCGAGCTCCAAACTCGTTCATTCACGAGTTGTAGGAGAGACTTCGATCCACGAGTTTGAGCTCCGAACTTGTTATTCGAGGAGTTAACGAGTTGTGGGAGAAGTTTCAAATGACGAGCCCAACTCTGAACTTTCTTATTAGCAAGTTGCAGGAACAGCTTCGAGCCAAGAGTTTGAACTTAAAACTTGTTGTTGGAGTAGTTTCAAATGATGTGCCCATCTCCAAACTTGCTTATTATCGAGTCGCGGGAGTAGCTTTGATCCTTGAGTTTGGACTATGAACTTATTATTCAAAAGGTTGATGAGTTGTAGGAGAAACTCTATAGAAGAATTGGACTCTTTACTTGTTACTCAAAGGGCTGACGAGTTATCATCATCCAGAGTATTACAAGAATATTTCGAAAGAAAATGCTAAATTTTATTTTAAAACAAATCTAAATAGCTGTCTTAATGACTAGCCTCTAATACATGCTCTGACAGTTATAAAGCTCGACATTATTACAAATCTTAAAAATCAAGTGCATGGCGTTAAGGACCCTTATTGAATTTCATCAAATACTCGATGTTCCAAGTCTTGGGTATCAACCTTATTACAAATCTTAAAAGTCTAGTGGAGGGCGTTAAGCATCCTCATTGAATTTCATCAAATGCTCAGAGGGTCCATGTCCTGGGTATCTTCTTGCCCCCCAGGTCTTCGAGTTGGCACGCCCCTGGGCGGAAGACTTCACAGACCTTGTTTGGTCCTTACCAGTTTGGCATGACCTTTCCCTTCCTGCGTGAGTCAAAGATCTCTAGCTTTTGTAGAACGAGGTCTCTGTCCTTGAGGTTTGCTAGTCGGACCTTCTGGCTGTAAAATGTTTTCAACCTTTGCTGATATATATGTCTTCATAGGGTAAACTTCGTGCGAACTTCTTTAATGAGATTAAGGTTTCCCCGGAAGTCATTTGAGTTATGTTCTTCGCTAAAGTATAGGAGGCAAGGAGAAGGTAGCCCTACTTCTAGAGGAATTAATTCTTCAGAACCATAAGTGAGGTGTTGAAGATGGACACTCATGTTGGGATTCTCTTGGTGGTCCTATAGGACCATAGCACACTCGGGAGTTCATTAACCCATAACCCTTCAGAGCTTCATCGAGTCTCTTCTTAAGGCCATCCAGGATCTTTCGGTTGGCATTCTTGTCTTGGCCGTTGGTCTGGTGGTGGGAGATGTAAGAGAAAAGCTGTTCAATACCAAATTGGCGGAGAATTTATGGAATCCCTTGGTTGCGAACTATATTTCATTGTCGGTGACAAGAATTAGGGGGATCCCAAACCCACAGACTATGTTCTTCCAGAAGAATTTCTGAATGTTATGCTCGGTGATGGATATTAATGTTTTCGCTTCGGTCCACTTTGTGTAGTCATCAATAGCTACCACTAAGAAATTCCTTTATCCAGTTGTGAGGGGAAACAGTCCAAGTAAGTCCATTCCCAATATGGCCAATAACACCCATGATTGAAAAGTTTTCGAGCGAGGTACCTTGCCCCGATGTGGCTACCACCGATTCCTTCATGTACTTCTATGAGAGCATACTTTGCCTCTTCAGGAGAGAGGGATCGCAAGTAAGGTCTTTCATTTATGAGAGTGTAGGAGCATTTGTACATAATTTTCTCGACTAAATTATACCTTTATGTTCTCAGTCGGATCATCCTTGCTTCTTTTGAATATGCTAAGAGGACTCCCTTGTCAAGGAAGTCGACCACGGGTTTCATCCAATTGGCTCGGAGTGCCTGTGGAGTGATAAACATGAGCTCCAAGGCTTCCTCTTTGATGCTTGTCTTGAGTAGGACTTCACTGAGCATGGTGTGATCAAGTCCTTGGAAGGAAGAGAAGGCTAGCTGGGAGAGGGCATCTACTTGCCCGTTTTCTTTATGAGGGATTTGAGTGACTTCGGCCCCATAGAATGTAGTTAATAGGTTCTTCATCCAGTGTCTCGCCCCGCTTCCCAAAAATACGGAACACAAGCACGTGACATTGGCCTAACGAATGACTAGCGTCATCCATAAGTTGTTCACCCATTCAACTCAACAATATAAACAATACAAAATAATTGCGCAGGCAATAATAACAACCACATGAACAATAATACTTGGAATAATATAATAATTCAACGTCTGGAAACAAATAATAATATTCAGGTTATAAGCCCAGTACAATAATAAATCCAATCACAATAGTAATAAATCTCAATACAATAAGTTCAATGAAATAACATTCAATTATAAAGCAATAATTCTTTAGAAAGGTTGTTCTCCAATTCCAGTAGGTAATTCTCCTTCAACACCTGTGAACACTTCATCTAAAAAGAGGAGAAAAATTGCCCTTAGAGAAAGTCATGAACAGCAAGTAGAGAAAGCAAAGAACAATGGAATAATGATATAACAATGAATTCAATAGATCAATAGGAATCAATAACATGGGATGATAGCAATAATCAATTTTATGGTAATCGACGCAATGGTTATAAACAATGATTCAGTATTCGATAACAATGTTTAATGGTCGATGTCAATAACACTTAGACAATATTCGATATCAGTAGGAACAATGATGTACAATATGCAATATCGATGTGATGCAAATTTTTAAGTCTATTAATCATTTTTGTAACACCCCGTAATTTATAAAGATAAATAATATACATATATAATATAGATGGTGATGGTAGTTTGGTAATAAAAAAGAGTAAAGATGGGGGGCCCACGGGTTGGCTGAAACAGTAGATGTGCTGTTTGAAAAACTGCTGATGTCAGCCATCGTCAGCAAGGGGGGCCCCGCCCAATTGTGAAGAAAGGTAGCTGAGCTGCTGTTGTTGCCGACGCCACTTGGTGACGTGGTGGGTGTGGGGACGACGCCTTCAGCTGCTGTTTCTCTCAGGAAGAGAGAATGTGCTGTGCAAAAATTGTCCCACATCGGGAATTTAACTAGAATAAATAATAATAAATAACATAGCCTATGATCAAGAGTTACCAATCTAGTTAACCACCTTTTGAGAGGCAACCTGTGGTGGGCAGTTGTACTATACTATAAATAATTTGTCTGATAAATTGTATAAATTGTCTGAGTCTGGGGTAGGGGCGTTACAATTTTAATCCTAACTAATGCATGTACTACGGCGTCCCATACGTTCCACACCACAGGTTCGATGCATACATTCAATTTCGTTTAGACTCAAGTGGTAGATTCTATAGATCGTGTACTTGGTATGATGACGATATCAATAATAACACAGGCCATGGTGTAATTTCTTTCACAATGACGATAACGATAATAACACAGGCCATGGTGTAATTTCTTTCACAATGACAATAACGATAATAACACGGGCCATCATCCGAGTACAATCCCTATATTATCAACTACTCTAGTCAATCCCTTAACCCCGGCTTGTTAATTATTTTATCAATACAACAATACAATATGCAAATTTGGAGACATTAGATGAACAACAATAACTATAGGAGAACGATAGGATGATAACATTGAATAAGACATTTAGAATGATGACAATAACTCATTAAGATCATGCGATGCAACATATACACTTCAATTCATGCAATACAATGATATAGGAATAATTAATTTAAGAAAACTAGAAAGTAAACTTCTGGACAGTAAGAGTTGTCTGTACTAAAATGGAATTTCTTGCTGCTACAGAAATCAAAAACTGAAACTGTCAGAAATTCTGACAACTATACTTCCACATGGTTCGAAAGCATACTTACAATACTAAATCCGACAACAGTAGTTAGGTCAAACACATCATTATTTACAGATTATATGTTCAGACAGAAAATTGACATCAGGTTATTTTATTTTTAGAATCAGTGACAACTCAATTATAAAATCATCAAAAATATTCTTTAGACTCCTAAACATGTCAACTAACATACTGAAAATTATCAAAGCATTATTTTAATAATAAATCAACCTTTTAATAGATTGAACATGGAAACATACATGAATCAGAAATTTTAGAAATAAAACACCGCAGTAGTAAAATCATCATAACTTTTGCTATATAACTCGGAATTCAGCGATTCATGATGTTCTGGAAACTAGAGACATAGGGATACAACACTTATTCAGAAAATTATTTATTTTGTGATCAAATACTTGGTCAAAATTGTCATGCAAAATACATACAGCAAGCAACATACAGGTTTTTGGGTATTTTTCATGAAATAAATTGATTAAACATGATAGGTATTAATTTTATAGTCAATAAATCTTATAATCAGCATGATGGGTATAATAGCATGACGAATACAGTTAAAAATACACATGTACACTATTTTAACAACAACCAAACATCAATCCATCATTCAAACATACAACCTAGCAATAAAAACTATGGTAGATTAATTGTGCGGGGATTATATGCATAACCCTATTAACGATAATATATGAGTACATGAAAGCTACAATCTTTGGAGTCAAAAGTGGCACGAAGACGAGGATATTTGGGTTAGCTCGTGTATACCCTCAATATACTCAACAAAAAGGGACGAACAACATATGATACGATGAACAATTGGATCTACTTGTAAGAATTTCAATAAAACCTTGAATTTGATACAAGATTCTGTTCAAGAGAAAAGTGACTTGCCTTATCGATGATTAATTCGATTATAAAGAATAACAGGATAAGAATCTCGGGCGACAAAATACGAACCACGCACGCACTGAAGCACGTGCAAACAGCGTGAAAGAATCCACAGCAACACCCCTCCAAAATAGCAAACACCCACAACCAATTCCCTTCTCACAAACTCAATTGTTGATCCCCCTCTTCACAAAACACCAAACATCAATTGTTGATCCCCTCTCCTCCGAACTCCCAACAACGAAAGGAAAGAGGGAGAACAACGGGGGATGCGGCGATTGACGGCGGGGCTAAGCGGCGGCTGGAGGCAGGCTAGGCACGTCGACGCAAGGGGAGACAGGGCGCTCGGGTGGTGTTGGTTGACGATGAGGTGGTGATGAGACAAGGTTGATGGGATGGGTTACCAAAGTGTTGGGCGGAAGGTTGAAGATGATGGGTGGAGCTTGCGGCGATTAGGACTCCGGTGGTAGGAAGGCGACGATGGGTTCAGGCGGAGGCAGAGGTTGAAGGTGGAAGAAGATGCAGCCGGCAACGGCGGGAAGTAGGAGAGATGTAGCGCCCCGAATTTCCAATATAGTATTTCAAAAATACGTCGCACAATTCCCAACATCAACCTCAATGTAATAGTAAACATAGCCGAAACATAGATAAAGTTTTTAACTTTTATTACACCAATCCTTTACAAAACGCAGCGGAAAATTAAACACATTGAATTACAATTTTTTTCTTTTACAACACATTCATTTACAAATTACATAAGCCACACTATCATTATATCACATGCATCCAAATCCCAATGCTATAGGTACCTACTTGTAAAACATGACACTAGAGATAACCCTAACCCCCAAAACTATAGGGGTCAACCATAACGGTGTGAGTGACATCAAAAGAAATACAACAAGAGTAAAACATAAAGAATAAAATCATGATCAACCCATACTAATAGTAATAACGAATGGAAAATGAAAAACAATAAATAAAACATGAAAATATTAAGTGAAACTAGACTAAGTGTCAAGTGTAGAAAACAGAAAAGAATCATGCATAAAACCAAGTCAAGAAAACACAAGTGCAGGATGATGACTCTCTAATGCATACTTGTCAGATTCTATGCATTCCACATTACATAGGTCAGGTGTAAGCCCTTATCGTTCTCCACTTTATAGGGTTCAATCCCTCGTTATGCAACCAATCTTACTATTGTGATAGAAACAAGATCCAGAATACTCCGCGAATGTAACACCCCGAATTCCAAATAAGGCCGAATTCGAAGTTCTACAGGATCTTTACACTTCACTTCGTACAATATTACAAGAAATTTTGAAAATATTTTATTACAACACAGTCTTTTACTTTTAATAACACAGCGGAAGGTAAATTGAAATACAATAATGAAAAATATACAATTGTAACAACTTTAATATTTAGATAATCATCAACATCAAGTCAACTTTATATCTTCTTGAAAAATCCAAATCCTGTATATAAAACTGTGGGCACGTCAGTTGCTTACAACTGACAAAAATATTATATACGGTCATCCTCACTATACCGAAAGAATAACGATCTTAATTACTTTAACAAACCACAAACTTGAATGTAAAATAAAAGTGTTAAAAGTGACTACTCTAAACATGTAAGTGTATGCAATGCCTTAATGCATAATATAGGTGTTTTACGCTAAGACACTAATGCATACTTGTTCGGATTCTATGCATCCCATACTAAATAGGTCTGAGAACAAGCACCTACGTACTCCACATTAAAGGGTTTGATCCCTCGCCATGATAACTACCCGATAATAAGACATTCCACGAGTACGGATTCCAGTCTCGAAATTCACCGCCCGACTATACAGAATTCTCGTCGTGCGAACATCCCGTCAGTGTCCCTCTAGCCCCGGTATACGTATATATACTGGAGTACGGCATACTATCCGCCCAACTACTCATAGTCCCAGATTTAAATTAAAGCTCGCCTCCGTTGGAAGTAACCACAGTCCCGAAATCCATCATCCGACAGGGTCTATAGTCCCGGAGATCCACTGCCCGACTATATAGAAGCCCTCAACTCACGTTTGCCTAAGTTTACTACATCTTCACTTAGTGCCTAATTCTTAAGTTCAAGACATAAATAAATTATAACACATAGAGTTAGCTTTTCTCCCTACCGGACTTAATCACAAATACCGAGGTAGCTCACATAACCATATCTCAAAATAAATCATTCATTTAATTTAGCATTGCCGGTACCCGGGGTCTCACTAAACCTCTAGATCACAACCTGTCATGCCCCGCTTCCCAAAAAGAATACGAAATACGGATACGAGACAAAAGCCCAGCGAATAATTTTCATCATCCAAAAGCTGTTCAGGAATCGTTACAATATTTCACAAAATAATCAGAGTCGAAAACAAAAGATATAACCAGGCATGCATAATTGAAACAAGATACTAACAGAAATTACTTGAAACCAAATATAAGAATCTCAAATAATCAAATACTGGACAAGTGAAATATTTTGGGTCACATTGCCCAAATATAAGATAAATATCCAAGTAATCAAGTACATCTTATTCAAGTTCAAGCATCAATAATAATAAAAATCATGAAGCAGAAAATCTAGCCCTAATACATCATCTCGCCAATACCATCTGGCAGCCGACCATCCGGATCTGCAATTAGTAAATTTAGAGGAAAAGGAAGAAGAAAAACAAGTACCCGTC